>OX596351.1:12712172-13912172 GCA_951394395.1 Colostygia pectinataria | reverse complement strand
GAAGACAATTCAGTTTGAAAAAGCTCCATTGCGCATCGAAACGGCTAATTTCACGACGGCCGAGATCCGTTCTGAGAACTATACCTATGTCAGTTTAGAAAGGTATTTTCGCAATACCTACTACCTACGTATTTTCAACTTAATTATTATATTATATAACCAGTTTTCTACAAAAATTAAGTAATTCAACAAAATGGTAAAATTTTAATGATTTTTATTTTTTAGTAATTAACGTCAGTATGAGAAAAAGTAATAATTTAGATAATTTTAATTAGGTTCTGGTAAGTTTAATGATAGTTATTTTATTACCCGAACTGTAAAAACAACGTTTATTGAAATTAAATTTACAGACAATGTCTTAACGTCATGCGATAGTCTCATTTACTTAATTTCAGCATAACATTAAAGAACAACGCACGAAGGTGAGAATAATTGTATTGTTCATCATACAATAAGGTGTCAACTCTTACTAGAATATTCTCAGGCGCATGAGATGATGAGGTACCTATAATCGGTCAGGCGGGGTCAAGGTCAAATGAGTTAACGAATGTAACTTCTATCTAACGATGAGTCTAGTGCATTTACTAAAGATTCTTCGTAATAATTTACATTCATAGTTTTATTTGACTGAACTAGTAAAACCGTATAACAGAGTTCAGAAGTCTAGCAATAGTTTATCGATAGGTCGTCATTTATCAGTTATCAAACATGACTGTTCCTGAATTGATTTAGTTTTAGCGCGATTTCTGATATTCTACTGTTAAAAGATATTAATTTTATTGATAATTCGATAGCACTAAGAGTTTCCTTACATAAAGGCTTAGAGAGATAAAAATGTCTAGAACTGTTAGCAGTTATCCGTTTCGTGAATTCACGTGAACAACGTGTCATTGATATAGTAGGTAGGTGAGGTATGGTAGCGTCAATGTCGTGCGCTACGAACGAACATTAAGTATTATTTTTGAACAACAAACAAATGAAATAGGTACCTACTACAGTTTTTTCTCGAACTAACATTCATGGTGACTGAAAATGTCTGTAAGTAATTTCGTATGAATCAGTGGCCAACTCTGATGACAGAGTTTCTAAGCCGCCTGAAGGCCTGTCATGTACCTATATGTCATGTAACTTATGTCATAGTCATGCCAATGTCTGTAATACCTAAGTTACATTTATTAACCAGCACAACACAAAATTTACTTTATCGCGCTTATCTTGCATGTATATGTTTTTGTAATGTTTGTGTGTCTACAGCAAATTTAAATCTAAAAGCGAAAAGATGCTCAGTTAAATTAATTGATTTCAAACCCATCCAGAACGATATTGTGGGGCATATAATTAGGGTTCAACAAATGAACGTCCATAATTAGATTAGCTGTGCTCTTCCACAGACCGACTAGCAGCTTTCCGTTGCCGCGGTACATCTGATCAGTAAGAATCCCGCTGTTTATCATATTCGTTAGAATAACCTCCAAGTTCGCAATTCTGGAAATAACGAGACCATTGTCATCTTTTTACTCCAGGGACATTCACAATGCCGTCAAAGACTGCTACAATAATCAAACATTTAAGACTGCAATATTATCCTTTTTATTATTTGACGATAGTGGCCTTCCTATACCGTGGTGGGTAGTCAGCACAGATTCAGATCTAGCTCTAGGTCTGTGGTTGTCAGTATGCAACAATAGCAACTAGAGCGAACAACGAACTCTGAGATCCATGTCGAAGTCGTATGATTCGCTGCGAGTCACTGTAAATTAAACCGGTTTGGAAAAATAGATGGTGTAATAAATTGCGTTAGATTTTGGTTACTTCATGATCATGAACTCAAGGCGGGCGCAGCGGACTAAACAATGGCATATAAAGTCAGTCAAATTCGGTAGAAAGACGGTACGGGTTGAATGACTCAAGTATTTGCTGATGGGAAAGTTTTGTGTGATTTTACCTACTTTGTGTCATCGCTGTCATCACTGGTGTTTTCTTGCAGTGGTTCTGGGATAGGAAGCGGCTTTGAGATGGTAATCATACGGATGTCAGTGTCATACGTTCGCTGACAGCATCGACATACCCACATTTTAAATTTTGTAGCTGAAAAATGTATAGCCGCTTGAAATCACCCAAAGAACTGTTAGCATACAATTGCCAAGAAATATAACAAACTTTGTCGTTTACTTACTTGGTTTTGCTAGAACAATAATAAAATTAAATAATGAACACAAGAACGGTAGTCACAAAGTAGGTTAAAGACACGACTGAATACTAAAACATCTTTTCAGGATACCTAAAGCCGTATTACTATCACACAAAATGTGAATGATTAATGCATTTTTTTGCTAGATTTGCAGTTACATTACAACTGATAGCTAATCAATAATCAAATAATTACACTAATTAATGAGATAATCATACAATTTTCTAGTACTTAGGTACCTATGTTATGTCATGTATTGTCAGATGCCTTTAAATTTAATAAAGATATAAAGATAAAAATATATATATATGAGAAACAGACTAACTTTGTCAGTTAGTCTGAGCAAATACATATGTACAAAATGTAGTAAAATACGAGTACATCCAAAAGTCACTTAAAATTCAGACTCCACAATAAAACTCCCGTGTCGTGGGTACGACGTAAGTAGTTGCAGATCTTGCAAATATTTAAACCGTTCATTCGCGCATCGCGCCAACGAAGTTGTCAAACAAAATGTTAACAATCGGAACGTAATACCATACTTACGTAGGAACTACAACAAGAAAATGTTTTTTTTTTATTGTATTTTTTTTTTGCACTTGTGTTTCTAATAGGTATCTGCTAAAGACCACATTGCATGCATTGGCATTGTACATATCGAAGTAACGACTAAAAAATAAGTGCAAAAATTCTAATTATCGATTGGAAATTAATTTATGTCAAGGGTATGGCGTCACCACAAAGACGACCGGCAGGTGCGAAGAAATCTATTGTCGTCACTGAATGATGCTTGGTTCGTGCGAACATACCTAATATATTATAATATATTCGTAGAAAAGATAAGAATTAAATGTGCAAAACTACCACGGAGAAACTACTCTAAGTATATAGAGGCAACTTGCTTATTTTACTGTATTCAACTAAAGAATACTTAAGTCACAAGATGAAAATATTATTAAATTTAATTTTAGGTTACTGCTATTTTAATTTGTAATAAAGAGTAACTACCTTTGTAAAGTAAGAGGTAACTACCTAAGCTAATTAATAAATGTGGTATAGGTACAACAGACCTAAGTCGAAGGTAAATTTTCCATACTTGTGCGAAAGGTAGGGGATTTTTGCAAACACAATCAGTAGTATAGTTCGCACAGCGGATCTAGGCTTCCGTGAAGTTAGCCGTTTGTGATGCGCAAAGACAATTTAGTTTGAAAAAGCTCCATTGCGCATCGAAACGGCTAACTTCACTACGGCCGAGATCCGTCGTGAGAACTCTACCTACCTACTAATGGGAGATACCCTATTACACATACATATTGTCTAGTTAAAGAATAAGCTGCTGTTATGTAAAACATAATATTTATATTCTGTGTCTAGATCGAGGTTTGGCTGCATACAATATTTGGTCACATCCCACCTTCAAAAATCCTAGTTTAAAAAAGTTCTACATCACTTTACTACATCTACTTCAGAGTTCAACTAATACTACAACTTACTAGGTAAGTACATGATACTTTTAAAAAAAAATACTAAAAAAAGTCCTACATTACAAAAGTTTTACATCACTTTTACTATCTATACATAAGGAAGATGTTTTCTTTAGTTTTTTTTTTAAATTACTTACCTACTAGCCTTTATTAGATACGAACATAAAGTTTTTTACAAAAATTTACTGTTGTTTGTATTTGGGCTCAAATGTGTTAATAAAAATTACTCAAGTAAGTACTAAAAGTCCTACATTACAAAAGTTCTACATTACTTTTACTATCTACTTCAGGGTTCAGCCAATACTACAACTTACTACATGATACTTTTTAAAAAATCAACAAATCATGGTGTGAAATCCAAGAACCTCATAGAGAATGGTCTCATCATGGGCATGAGATGCTCAGGCCTGTTCAGATCCATGCTCGTGATCTCGTCTCCGCGACAGTAACACTTGTGTTCCATCGACATCTCCGCAGCTGACACTTCAAATTTCTATTAGTAGTATAATCAAGGTTAAATTAAATAATTATTACAAAAACCAATATTTCAATGGATTATGGTGATATAAGGATATAGTTATTGACACGTTTTTAACGATTTATTCAAATAGTACTGAACAAAGGAGTTGTTTCACGCAGTGTAGAGCCAGGCCTTGGTCCTTTGTAGGGGTCTAGATAATTACATAATCTTATAGAAACTATTTATCACTGTTTATTTATATTATTTTGGCTTCTTTCATAATCTAAAGTAAGTTTATCTTTGTGAAGGAGTGCAACAAAATGCAAAACAACATGGCGGGTTTAACGAACAACTGGGTTATTCGGTATTGTCAAAGTCGAAGACGCGTCACGATCATTGGCTAATAGCTGTCGGACCTCTAGTGTTCCTTTTTTATGAAACTCAAAACAATAAACATTTTTCCTTTAGAACTATGTTTGTTTACTTAAAAATAAAATTGTTTGTTACTGTTTAGTCTTATATTTTCTTCCAATTTTTCTATGGTGTTACAAAGACCTAAGCCACTATGAAATTGGTCCTTTCGATAAAATTTTTATTTATAACAAAAATCATCAAAATCAATTCATAATTTGCAGAGAAACCCCGTAACAAACATACAAAAAAAAATATACAGTGAAACTGCAAACCTCCTTTTTAGAAGCTGGTTGAAAATAGTAAATAATATCATGCATTGCCAGATAATTATATATTGTTGGTATGCAAATTAAATTTATATGGTTCAAAATATTTTAGATTTCAATAATAAACTTTTTACATAGTTTTTACTCCACCGGCTCCCAGACTATTTTTTATATAAGTAACTAGCGGCTCGTCCCGGCTTCGTACGGGTGCAATAAAAACTTAAGCACCCGTGCGAAGCCGGGGCGGGTCGCTAGTCATTCGCACGTTTTAGCCGCGCGGCCTACTTCATACGACCCTCTCTGGGCACAGCGCGCGCGCGGCTTTTTAGTATTTTGTTTAGATTGTCATTTTTATAATTCGTCATAACTTTTGAATGGAATGTCTGATTTCAATAATTCAAACAGTTATCTACAGGTATTGAAACAGTCTTGAATATGAAATGATTTATTAATATAAAGGTATGGAATACATGGTCTGATTTTGGTCGGCATTTCTATCAACTTTTAAAATGTAAAAAAGTAGTTAAAGTTACATAACTACAATAGTTGGACATATGGTATCGCTGACTTTTTTGTAGATATCAATATGCTCTTTAATATTGTAGAACATTTTTTGTTCTATCATCAATAGTTTCCGCAGCACATGCGATGAAAGACATTTTATGGCAATTTTTTTTACACCTTGGGTTACATTATTGAAGTTTTAGTAGGGATCCCTATTATTTTCTAAAATAAAATATAGCCTATGTTACTCAGGGATAATGTAGCATTCTAATGGTGAAAGAATTTTTGAAATCGAACCAGTAGTTTTTGAGTTTATTCGTAACAAACAAAAATACAAACATACAAATCTTTTCTCTTTATAATATTAGTATAGAAGTATAGATATAGATTTTTATTTACAATTTTGTATTTTATTGTACTTTATTAGAATTTTAATACTAGGTAACTGTTAACATGCAAAATGATCATGCCATACAATTTATTGTAGTATTGTAATGGAAATCCAATGATATTTTACGCAGACAAACCCATCAAAACTTCATGCTCTGCTACAACCTACTTTGTTGAAATGAAAGGCTAATTTATGTCATGCTAACTCATCTCAAACTCAATCATGCATTGCAACCACAATCAACCTCCATCCCTGACATTTCTATATACAACATTTGCAGATTTTTATTATATGCTGGACAATCCACACAGCATCATCTAGCCCCAAGGTAAGCTGCTGTTAAACAGAGCTGTGTTATGGGTACTAGATGACTGATATACACTACCTAATACAATACAATACATAGATAGATATTTTTTATTATATATAGAAAATACCCAGAACACCTGGAACAAATATTTGTAGTGTACAAACATTTGTCCTGAGGCGGGAATCGAACACGCAACCTCTGTGTCGCAGACGGACCTTATAATATGAAATTTATGCTAACCAAACCAGAAAAAACACACTTTAGCAGATACTAAAGTGTAAGTAATTAAGTGTAGTAGTAATAGTAGAATACATAATTTCATACAGTCAGTTAAGTGATCTCACCTAACTGACTGTATGAAATTGATGTATGTATGAATGAAATTTTGGTGATAACTTCACAAGAAACTGTGGAGGCATGCTACTGTAATTTTGCTGTTGATGCATTAGCTTTTATAATAAACTTGAAACTTGATTAGCAGTTCAACTATTGACACTTTCAGTAAGGTGAAAGTGTCAAAAATCCTACTGTATTTTGCTGCAATTATTTTTAAAATGTATTATTTTATCTTTCACCAAAAAGCACAAATTATCTCTACACCTACACCGAGGGTAAAGCTGGGATAAGACTGTTCACTCGGCAGAATGATCACTGAAATTATTTTTATTAAAATAATACCTTATTAGGGCTACTAAATTTAATCAATTAAAGTTATTAGATAAAAATAAAAATTGAAAAGTGAGCCATCCTATAGCTAATGTCCACCAATGCACAACTAACTTTTTGAAACACACAAACTCAAATCGAGTTATTAACAATTAGAATTACCTACTTTAGTATAAACCTGCAATCAGTTTAGCAAGCTGGTAAGACTGACATTATTACATAAAAACCACTGAATAAGTACTAGCAGTAAAAATGATCTGCACTGTTGAACAATAGCTTGAACGTGAAGCCAAGGTAATACCTCTCCAAGATCAATTTTTTCGATAAATTTCCATTGATGTTGGTCTCTGATTCAGTCCGAAATCTCTTCCTATCATTGCACCAGTCTTGCATCATGATAACCTTTGTATCAAAATAATCAATACATATGCCTGGTAAATATACATATTTTTTATCAGAATTTTGCACCAATTAATTTGTTAATATAATGATGAATGTTTTTTACCTCTTACCCTCTACATAGAATGAAGCAGATTTCTAGTTTCCAAAGTATGACAGACGAAATTTTTATGCTTTGCTAAACATTTGTGTTACTAAGTAGGTAACATTAATTATTATCGTAGAACTCATGCTATAAACGCGATGGTATTTCGTGATCGTAATGTGCCATGGAAGTAAAAAGGTTGGTTCAATCAACGTTTCTAGATGAATCTTCTTCATGACCATGAAATTCTGGCTCAGATAAAGCTTCATTTTTTTAAAGAGCAACCTAGGACATTTATCGACAAACACTGATGGTAAAAATATTTAATTACATTGACTTACCGAATAAAAACGTGCTGCAAATATCAACGCTACACACTTGACCGGCACGCGGGCGAATAAAATAAAAAACTGAAAGTGAAAGCAAGCAAGCAAGCAGCAGCAAAGCAGGCAGTGACTGACAGTGTGACAGTGACAGTGAGTGGAGTGACGTGCGTGACAGCCTCGTTGGCGGCTTGAGTTAATATAATGTTGCCAAAATATAAAGTTGTACCATTTAGTAACTATTCAAAGTTTCGTATTTTGTCACTCACTCACTAACTGACCGATCATCAAAACTTTATGGCTTTTATAACAGACATAGAAGCTTTATTTATGGAAAAACTAAAATGTTTCGCAATTACGGTTTGGTTTTCTTTAAAAACTAGGTAATTGCTTGAAATACCTACAAAATCAGATGGTAGGGTAATTATTAAATAGAAACAAATAACAATGTATTTTGCCTCCGTGAACCGTGAATGTAATATTAACGCGGGTACGTCACAGTTGCGTATTCATCCCATTGCGAGATAAAGGTTGGCGTTGACTGAACGCGGCAAACGTTGACTGAACTAAAGAGTGAAGACTGGTTGCGGTGTGGTGTGAATGAAAGTACCTACCTAAACTTATTTATTTATTGCAGTAGGTACCAACTCAAATAAAAATTACATTATTCCATAATTTAGCATATTATACCTAGGTACTCAAATTATACTTAATAATAATAAAAAGAGCATTTAGTTTAATTACCTAAGACTTCATTAACTTATGTTATAATTTAGTAAAATCTATCTTAAAATAATATTAATTTTTGGCATTAACTTATGATTTTATATAACATTATTAGTGATTTTATTGATAATTATTTGTTTGATTTCCGATATCGGCTTCGGCGTTGACCGGAGATTGTCGAACGCCTTAGCCGATCACGAGAATAGCGACTGTAGGAAGGGAGACTTGCTAAGTTTATTCAGTTCATGTTGAGTCGTCGTGAGGCATAGACCTAAATATTATACCTTGTACTGCAACGTTATCCCAGAATATAACAAGTGATTTATGTTCGAAGTGTTTAAATTTATAATCCTGCCACTTTCCCGAGTTCATGGTAAAGTGTCGCCATAGCTCCGAAGTGGGATCTGAGCAGTGACGCCCACAAATTGGAAAAGAAACGTGAGTACAGTTTAATAGGAGTATTTCTAAGTGATTATAATATTTTTATCCTTGCTGCAAACAGCATTATGTTGTAATCGTTTTTTGTATTCGGTAAAGTACCCACATGTTTTATACGTCTTTTAATGCTGCAAACAGCGACATTATGTTGTGCATAGTTTTTTTAAAGCACCCACATCTTTTTTTTTTTCTTCTCTCTTGTTTTAATTCCTTAGTAAAAAGAAAAGCCAAGATACCGTGGTAAGAGATATTGATTAGCACTCCCTGGTAGTTCTTTGAAACTTGTATTCAAGTCAATATTTTAGACATGGCATTGTGGTAAGTGATAGCGTTCGGGGTCAACCCGAATTTCCTTTTGTATAACTGTGTGCTTATGTGCCTAAATAAATTTAAATAGTTGAACCTTCTGTTAAATAGTTAAGCCTTCGGTTAAATAGTTGAACCTTCGGTTAAATACTTGAACCTTCGGTTAAATAGTCGAACCTTCATTTAAAAAGTTGAGCCTTCGTTTAAAAAGTTGAACCTTCGGTTAAAAAGTTGAACCATTTTATTTTAAGCAGTTTTTATTAATACGGTATATTTTCTTTTGCCGAGGTTACGTCATGGACAAAGATCGACGTTTACATTTAAAGTCCAGAAGTGCCGCAACACCCAGTCACCGCGTTACGCGTGCTGCTGAGGAAGAAGCTCGCAGTCAAAAGAAGTCACGAGGCCGGACGCGGTCTCGATCACCACACACGCGCCGTGCCAGTCATCGCCGAACGCGTTCTAGGAGCGCGAGGGGTCGACGCTCGGGTTTCAGAGAAAATCGCAGCCAGTCACGAGGAAGGACACTATCCCGCTCTCCGTATGTGCACCGCACCAGACATCGGCGCTCGCGTTCAAGGCACCCACGAGGAAGATCATCAAGATCCACATCAAAACGACTTAGGTCACGTGAGCATTTAAGACATCACAATTCTAAAGATCGTAGAGAGTCTCCTCCAGCAAGGTCGAGGTCTAGGTCGAACACCCGTGGTGTACCACACAACCATAAATCGTCTAATAATATAAATAATGATGTTCAGAATCTGTTCTTCAAAAAGTTTCTTGATGTAATGCAAAATCTTAAGTCTACTGGTGATAGTGACAAGTTTCCCGTTTTAAACGTATTACCCGAATTTGACCCGTTAAATAAGGAACAGTCTGTAAATAAATGGATTAATAAAGTCGATGAATGTGCTCAAATATATAGATGGAGCGACAGACAGGTAGTCCATTATGCGTTGCCTAAGCTAGGAGGTATAGCAAAGACATGGTATCAAGGTTTGCCTTCCTTGCTCCATTCATGGACTGAATGGAAGGTAAAATTGCAAGAATCCTTCCCGACACGGGAAAATTACGCGGAATTGTTGTCTGAAATGCTAAATAAAAGAGTACGTTTTGGAGAACCTTTAGATTTGTACTTTTATTCAAAAATAAATCTTTTGAACCGGTGCGACATCACAGGCAAACGCGCAGTGGACTGTCTGTTAGCAAGCATTGACGATCGAAACGTCAGAGTTGGGGGTCAGAGTGCAGAATTTTCAGAGCCTGAACAAGTTCTAAAATTTTTAAAGTCCATTAAAGTAGGTCAAGACAAGGGAGCCGTTGACAATGTTAGAAATAGGGATAGACGCAATAATAATCAATCGAACAATGACAAGACAAATGATAAGACTGCTAACTATTCCCAAGAGACACGTACTAACATGACATGCTATAACTGTAACGAAAAGGGGCATCCCTTTTATCAATGCCCAAAACCCAAGTTGTATTGTACAAACTGTAAATTGCTAGGACACTCAACAGCCGACTGTCCTAAATCGAAGCAGGGTACTACCACTGTAGAGTAAGAATATTTTTAAAGTAGACTGTGGTTATAACATTAGTCCTAAGTACAAAAATCCCAATAAAACTTATTATAAAGCTATTGAGCTGTATTGTAGATTTAGGGCTTAATTAGGTAAACTAAAGTGTTATTTTCAATGTCATGGAAAAGATTTTCATTTCAATGTCATGATTCATGAATTGAGTATTGTGTTAGTTAATGTCATGGACTAGCTCAATAGTTGCTTGCCGGTAACGGTCAGTGTCATGGACCGGGCAAAAAGCTTCATTTCAATATCATGATTCATGAAGTGAGTACTGTGCTGGTTAGTGTCATGGACTGGCTCAGTAGTTGCTTGCCGGTAACGGTCAGTGTCATGGACCGGGCACATCATAAAGGTACATTTACATTAATACACCCTAGTAAGAGTCATGAACTAGCAGGTGTTTAAGATAATTTTTAGATTGATTATAATGGATTTAGAGTATTAAAAGATATTTTTTGTCATTAGTTAATAATTATGCTTAAATAAAAGAATAACATATTAATTCATGAGATCTTATAAGTAGTTTTAAAAACATTATTTTGTATAATTTATTGGCTTAGTTTTTTTTTTCCCATATTAATAGTTAAACATAATTACATTAAGCATAACGATGGGACTCGTTTTTAGACAGATGGCCGAGTTGTTATAATTTAGTAAAATCTATCTTAAAATAATATTAATTTTTGGCATTAACTTATGATTTTATATAACATTATTAGTGATTTTATTGATAATTATTTGTTTGATTTCCGATATCGGCTTCGGCGTTGACCGGAGATTGTCGAACGCCTTAGCCGATCACGAGAATAGCGACTGTAGGAAGGGAGACTTGCTAAGTTTATTCAGTTCATGTTGAGTCGTCGTGAGGCATAGACCTAAATATTATACCTTGTACTGCAACGTTATCCCAGAATATAACAAGTGATTTATGTTCGAAGTGTTTAAATTTATAATCCTGCCACTTTCCCGAGTTCATGGTAAAGTGTCGCCATACTTAGAAGAACTAGATATGCAGTTTATAATACTACTTAAATATAAAAACGTCAAAC
The DNA here is from genome assembly GCA_951394395.1 of Colostygia pectinataria. NCBI lineage: Eukaryota > Metazoa > Arthropoda > Insecta > Lepidoptera > Geometridae > Colostygia > Colostygia pectinataria. The sequence goes on along the minus strand of OX596351.1, from coordinate 13,900,571 downwards.
GTGACGCTCAAGCTCGTCAGTCCGCCCCTTTTTGCGTCGCGTCACATCGTGACAAATTAACTAGCGTGGGCCGCGCCATTTGTCTACTATGATGAATGGGCTGCAGCCAGCTCTTTAGTTAGCCACAAATTAGAATGTTAATTTTGACTGGTACATATTTCTCTGCAAACTCAAACGTAGAGTTTTCGATTCACTAATTAGGTATTCCAGCTTTAGCAAAATGTCGGGCCAGAGACTGAGGGTTTGTAATTATTCAAACTCGCCCAAATAATTCAAACATTTGTAGTAATTTCAAACTTTGAGTTTCAGAGTAGGTCTAGCACAAAATAATAATAACGATTGCTAATTTACACAGGTAGGTAGGTAGTAGGTGGGTAGGTACTTGCATAAAATAATGCAGGTTACTACTAACCAAAATTAGAATTAGCTTGAAGAGCACTGGTGGTCTAGTGGTAGGTAGTGACCCCCGCCTTCCAATCTTAAGGTCGTGGGTTTGGTTTACTTATACAATTTTTCTATTCGAAAAAATGCGCTCTCAAAACGGTGAAGGTCGTAATACATCGTGAGGAAACCGATATGTCCAAGGACTAAAAATTCTACAGACGTTTTGTGTAATCCACCAATCCACATTGGGTAGGTACACGTGGTGGATTATGATGACCCAATGAGATTTAAGAACTTTCCGCTAGACTTAAGAACTAAGACCAAAAAGGCACCATTAAAAAAAACAACGCAAAACTACACGTGGTGTCCGAAAAGCGTTTACCAACCGAAAGCTAATTCTACCGTGTACGATGACGTCACGTCCCACAGTTTGCAGGCCCGAGTTAAGGCTCCACAATTTGCATCTAATTCACTCCGTTTGTGGTGTAGCTTTAGGTAGAACACCTGATTCTCTTCTACACTTGTGCGTAACCCTACGTTGACACTTACGAGTACATACAACTGATACAACACAATACGATGGTACTTCTACAGTACTCTCAGTGGATCTAGGCAGTCGTGAAGTTAGCCGTTTGTGACGCGCAAAGACTAATTCGAAGAAGCTCCGCATTGAACGGTTAAATTCACGACTGGCTAGCTGATCTACAGGCAGTTACTGGCAGTTGCCTTGGATGTCCTCGTATTATTGTTCATCGTAGGTACTTTTCTTTTATTTTTTATTAACATTCTATAATATTTTAAGTTCATTTAGAAGTCACTTTTAATTTTCTTTTAAATTCTCTATATAAACCTGTCCACAGTCTTTCATAAGTAAAAGTTAATTGATGTTTTTATTGTGATGAGAGTCCGAAACGAATCACTGTAACCCTACAATTCAGGCTCATTTAGAGACCTAGTGTGGGGGGCAGAGCTACGTCAGGTACCTACGTCAAAATTACAGCAACAATCTGTCTCAACAATAAGTAGGTAGGTACTTATTCAACACACAGTACCATAACTGTTATCATTGATCACTTACTGTAAACTGATAGTAATAAGAGACTGTTGTACCAAATTACTCTAAGAACTAAATAAATAAATCTTTTTTTTTTCTTTTTTTTTTGTTAGTGATCAGCATCATCATCATCCACAGCCCGATTTCACCCACAGCTGGGTATAATAGGCCTCCCTTTGTATGTGCCACTCATCTCGGTCGGATATATATATATATATATATTTATTTTTATACAACTAAAGTGACAACCAAGCATACGGCCCACGGGATGGTAAGCGGTTACCGCAGCCTATGGACGCTTGCAATACTAGAGGTATCACTAGCGGGTCGCCACCTTGAGGCATAGATCGAAAGCCTCATGTGCTAGTAATTTCACCGGAAACCATACCCATCACACCGGAACACAGCAATGCGAGCTGCTTTGCGGCAGAAATAGGTATAATAGTGGTAGTACTTCCCCGGACGTGTTTTATCACCAAGAACTCTGCTACTCTTTGTTAGTGATACCTATTGAATTCTTCAATAATAGAGATTTTGTATACACCTACCTTCGAACATATAAACAAATATCAAAGATTATTCGTAATGTCTTTGACACCTAGGTACCTAATTTATTTTGAGCTGCTCTACTGACTGATGAAGCTTTTTCGAACAACCTGTGATTGTCCCCATTCAATAGTTTAGTTGTTCGCCTTTCTGATAAACCTCTGCTGATAATTTAACTTCGTCTTTGATGACGCAACTTACCTAACTTGTACCTTATAGGAGTTTGAGAATCTGTACTGAAGACGGTGCTAACTTTAATCCATGTGGTCTAATCTGGGGCAGTTCGCCGGTTTGTGGAGAATGGCCACGGAATAATCTAGGTAAGTACCTACATATTTAAAATTGGCAGTTGAATATCTAGTAATACATACTAAATGTATAATTATTTAACTTACAGGCTAGCATCTATTTGTTGACCGAGCGAGCAAAGCAAGCGAAGCGTCTCTGCTTCAGGTGTAGCAGATGCTTCGTCTGACAGTTTGTTGGTAGTACTCGATAAGAGTCTCCTATCCTCTGCAAGGGCTTTTACTCTTGAACAGATCGGTATTGGACAAGTATTGGATTATGACATATTTTCTTTATTACCTAAAAGAGGCCTTTCCAAGATTTAGCGATATAATTCATGAAGTTCGCGTGAATGTATCTTTATATAGTATAAGTAATAGCCCGCGCGATGAGGAGCTATACGTCCTCCCTCCATAAGCGCTCAGCGCGGTTTGAGAGTCGCTGCTTTGATCGATATGATTTTATGTGCGCTAAGGTGTGATTTTAAAAAATTCGTATTAAAACAAGTCAATGCTATTAGACTATTTTCTTTGTTGTATTTATTAAATAAAAACTTAAACTTTAATTAAGTAGGTGTATTTTTATTGTAAACTCCTTACTTTAGCAGAAATAACAAGCGTAAAATCGGGAAAAGTACGCGTTATTTAGACCGTCTTTTTTCAAAAATATTGAACTTACATGCTGTATTTTTCTCTATTCACTTAAATTTTAAAACTGTGATTATTACAATTGCATTTTTGGAAATATGTTAGACTTTGTTATTTCATAGAAAAAATCATCGAAAGTTGACTGGAATTGCTCATTTTACGAAACGTGCGTTACTAATTATTTTTTAATCAGTTATGTCTTGAGTTAATTAATATTATGCTCTGTTGGCTTAAATTTCAAGGGATAAAGCTTTTATTTGTTTTTATTTTCGTTAAAATATCTTCAACACACGAGCCACAATAGTGTTCGAAACTTCACGGGCTACAAGAAAATTCAAGGATTGTCAAGGATAGGGCTCTTAAATTATTAACCTCAAAAATCCAAGAGTTCAGAAATCAAGTACCTAAATTAGTTTTGCTTCCTTCGCGCTGGCGTTATAACTGTGTTCGATAATCAAGCAGAAATGTGTATATTTTTTATTAGTACCTACAACTACAAATGTCATTGATCACAGATTCGAATTCCGATTTTTGGAAGGCAGGCATCAAAGTTATATCCGCGCTCATTCTCTCGTCTTGTCTCTTTATCTTGTCAAACATAACAGGTGGTAACACCAACTGAGTTGGCGGGAACTATGAACTGCACGAGAGGCAGCCCTACGAAGTGAAGAGAATCTCTTTGTCAAGCTAAATTAATTCAGACTTTCGTATTCTGGGGCCTCGGCTGGCTGGGCCACCGGCCCGCGATGAGTTCAATTTGCACGCATCACGTACTGCGCGTGACATGATAGTGATTTATTTACAAAAAAAATGCATTTTTTATGTAAGTAATTAGTTATGGTAGAAACAGAGTTTAGGTAGGTATGCGTTGGTAGCGACCTATGAAGTAGGTACATAATTATCTAGTCCGCATGGAGTCGCGTCGTCTCGCAACCCTGCAATGAGTGTAGAAGCATTACGCATAAATGTTGTTGCTATTTGTATTTTTAAAGCACTCTTTCAAAAAAACAGGGTCTTGCCTTCACAGGCGATGTACCTACTACGTAGTACAAAACTTTTTCAAACAGGCTAAGCAGGCAGAATCTAATTTAGCCGGCCGGCTGTCAACAGGCGATCCAGCCCGTAACAACTCGAAGAATGTTAGCGAAAGATCCATTCCACTTCCACAGGCTGGAGCAAGTTGGAATGTGCGCAAACTTTCTTCATATGCCTCTCGCAGGCTCTTATTTTTAACTGGCTTAAGTGACAGGAAATAACGAGGAAAGGAAAACTACCAAGATGTAGGTACATAATTAAGGCAGCTATGCTAGCAATAAACTATAGGGCTAGTTAACTAGACCCTGCACCTACTTACTTGACTACATAGCTAGTTTATTGATTTGTTAAGATAGTACCTACCTAGGTACCCAACCCCTCTTGGTACCTACCTTTTTTTTTATACAACTGAAGTGGCAACCAAGCGTACGGCCCACAAGATGGTAAGCGATTACCGCAGCCTATGGACGCTTGCAATACCTACTCACCTAGAACTTACCTAAGTGTACCTACCTCTTATCAATACTAGGACCTACCTAATACTCAATGAGGCCCTAAACGCCGTAGGTAGGTCCTACCTACTCTATTTCATTTAACACTGACATAACTTCCGTTCTCTTTTGACTTGTCCCATTGATTGTTTAACATTTTATTGTAATGTAGATACTTAACTTAATTTTTTTGCCGTGTCGAGGCGGAGGGTGCCTAGGTACGTTGTTTGCTTATTCGGATTCTAATACATAAGTAGTAAAGTAAGTAGGTAGGTATTTGCCTTTATTAATACTGTGAGCAATAAAACCACACAACATTTATTAGGTACTTTTGCTGTGTTCATTTTGTCAGGCGCTTGGGCGATAATCGTGTGTTTTTTTAACTGTGCAAAACTTTGTTGTTTATCGTGTTGAGCTTCTAGAGCTTTTTTAAAAGTTAGTTATATTCAATTGACTTGCACGGTGTTTTAAAGCAGTACCTAGTTAATTATTATGCGTAGGTACCTAGTGCACATTTAGTGGGGTACACAGCTTCATCAGTCCCCTGGCTAACCCTGTTAACATAAATACAGCGAGCGTTGAGCACGGTCCAGTGGTCAAGTAATTTCATTCAGTGGTATTTGCAGGCTGGTGAAATTACGGCAACTTTGAGGTAAGTAGGTAGGTACCTATTCCTGTCCTGTGGTCTGGTTAGACTAAGACCTGTTGATTTCGTAGGTTTATAGGCAGTTGGACTTAAAATTATGGTCATTTCACTTTTTTGGTCATCCATGATAGCTGGGATACATTACGATGGTGGATATTGGTGGTTTGCAACTATCCTTAAACCACACACCAAAGATCGCCCGAACCCATTTCTTTTGAACTCGGAAAACTATAGCAGATTTATGTGCTCTCGTGCAGTGAAGGAAAACACGTGAGGATAAAAATAAAAATCGGCATGTCTAAGAACTAAAAATTCGAAGACATGGTGTCATCCCATCCACCAATCCGCATTGGGTCCGCGTGGTGGATTAAGACCCAATCACTCTTTCTCGAGAGTAGGCCAATGTCCCAGCCATGGGAACATTACAAGGCTGTCTTAACGAATTTCAAGTTCGCTCTCACCTCATTTCTTTTTAGGTACCTACGGGAGACTAATATCACAGCGTGAGTTTATACTCAGAAAAGCTGCAATGAGTTTCATTTACAACAGCAGCAGCCTATGGTAACAAGGGTTTTGTTATGCAACTTTTTAATTATAGTCCTATACTTAGAATAACGACACGGAGAAACAAAGTACGCGCACGCAAATTGTTATCATTTTTAGTGAGACTTGTTAGTCTCACTTAGTCAAGCGGCTCGCCATTCATCAATATGAAATCATCGTGCGCACGTCTCTCACAATTATAATTTCAAAATGGTGTATTGTGTGGTAAAAGGCTGCTGTAACACCACGTATTTAATCATTATTCACGTATAATACATAGGCTTCTCACGCAAACATCAATTGTTTTGTGAACACAATTTAGGAAATAATTTTGAATGAAACTATCGTTCTACGAGTTGTTATTCTAAGGTCCTATATAGGGTACGGTAAATAGTGAGTTTTATTGATCTAGTTTAACATGATGCATTCATTTTATTATCTAACAGCATTGTTTTGCAGTGGATTAGCTTGTCATCAATCAAGTCTCCATTTGAAAGAGTCCATGCTCGCAACTCAGTTTCGGAGTTTGTTCCCTCGTGCGTGTTTTAACAAGGCCGCCATTTTGTTTGCAATATTTGGCGGGAGCGCCATGATGGATCGCTGACAGTTTGAGCGTTTGCAATTCCGCTGTTTTGTTCTGGAACGGGGGTTGATTGAATGGTTCAAGGCTTGTAGGTTGCTTTAAAATGGGACTGAATGTTGCTGAGTGTTATTGGAACCTTATTGGAACCTTGTTTTACTCAATCAATTGCCGTAAACCCTTGACTTACCTATCTGTTCTGTGCTCTAACGAATAGCGAAGCAGTTGTTTGACCAACTTCGACGTTGCGAGTGTATTAATTCGTTTGTTTGTGATGCGCAAAGACTATAATTTAGTTCGAAAATGCTCCATTACGCATCGAAACCAGTCGAAACTGCTAACTTCACGTCGGCCAAGATCCGCGGGTAGAACACAGGTGCTTAGGAATATTTGGTACAATAAGGTAGTACCTACTTTCATCATGCTTGCTTGCCTGAAATAGAATCCTGCAAAATTCTAAATAAATATAAACTTGAGAACAATCTTCCTCCATAACATTGCAAATAAAATCTTTTGTCGTCATGACGACTCTCCTTCCGAGCCACAAAGTTTCCACTCGAATTTTGGCGTTTTTCTTTGTGGGCCGACATTACAATGTCGTTTTGAATTGAACGCGCTCCTGTCCCAGCTATTGCCAGACCAAATGGATTTCTCTTGTAGGCAGTCAATAACGCGTAAGTAATGTGTAGGTGCCTACTTACGCTTTCAGGGTTCCGAGAGCTGGGAAAATTGACGATTGTTAGGATTTTCATTAGTACCTATAAAAAAATACATATCTGTTAAAATAATCCATATAAATATATGAATGAGCTGCACAAACAAGGGGTCAGGGGTTGATAGACTTTGAAAGGCAATTTGCTGATTGGGAATAGTACCTACTTACCTAACATAAATAAGTAGGCGGCTCTACCTATGTCTAAGTACCTAGTGTAGATTTTTGTCTTTGTCGGTAAAGTCGCGTGACTTTTATGTCGCGGGGTCACTCGCAAGGAGCTTATCTATCCTTACGGACGCAGGTCGCGATTGGACGTAGGTTAGGTAGGTACCCCTAAAGACGTACGAGAATTTATATCCTCGAAGGGTACCTACCCCCTGCTTTTTTTCGCGACCCCGACGTTCAAATGGTTAGTAAAAAATTTGTGAAGGAAAGTAAAAGAGAATTAAAGACTTTACTTGTGATTTTAATGAATAAAAACATCTTTTTTGACTTTGACTAACTAACCTAGCATAAAAACATGCACGGCACACAATGATTTTGTTAGGTACGGGTACGATTTGATTTTAAACACAATAATATCTTAAACATGTTATAGATTAATACGGAACCGTATTTATTTTGCTCATGTTCTCATTTCTCGGCTCTCGCATCTCCATCTTGCACTCTGCGGTTTATTGACGTGCAGGCAGCTCAGCAGGTGAGTGTTATTGCCATCGTTTTAATGGCAGGCGCTGGCAATGTAAGTTTGAATCATTTCACTGCAGTCTACAATTTTAAACTTCTTTTGTTTCAATTTTAACACGAAAGTTTGTGTTGAAAAAAATGATTTAGAGAATTTGTATTGTTTAATTTGTAGAGCACATTTTGTTAGCGGGTAGCTTCGAACATGATTATTCTTAATGTCTTTGCCGGGTAGGACCTACCTATTTGCCGGGTACGGTACCCTTCTCCTTGGATTAGTATCAGGTACCTACCTACCTCCTACTCGTTCTATTACTTGCTGCTGCACGCAGCTTGGTTTAACTGTCATTGTAGGTTAGATCAGTAGGTAGATATCAATAAAAAATAAGTAATTAAATAGGTACCTACCTATACCTTTGCTTGCCTTACCGAAACAGCTCTACGAATAGAGGCGAGTGGTAGAGAGTTCTCCAAAGTTGCCGAGCTCATTTCGCGGCACAAAAACTCACAAAACTACCAGAGGCTCTCCGACTTTATTAGAAAAACTTTAAGTTCAATGAGATTCAGCCTTTTGTGATTTGAGCTGGCCGCTGGCCCTGAGAGGGGATGAGTTAAGAACGGTAATTTGTTGTCTAGTAAGTAGCTTTTTTTTATGTCAGCAAGTGACAAGACAAATCAAGGCGCCCGCCTGATGCTAAGCACCACGCCTGACTATTACAGAAGTAGCGCCACCCAAAGCTTAACGTTTTTTAAGTATTTGCATGGCACTGCACTGCGCTTATCACCCCGAGACATTGTTGCTAAGTCTCTTTCGCCCAGTAATTTCACTAGCTACAGTGCCCTTCAAACCTAAACACAGTGCAGCTTGCACACTACTACTTGGAGGTAGAATATCTGGCACTGCGGTGGTACCCACCAAGACGGACTCTTGCTGAAGAGTCCTACCGCCTGGTATCACAGACTTAGCTTTTGAAGTACTGTGTAGGTCCATCCATACCATCTAAACGTCTCAGGGTGGTAACACGCAAGTGATATCTATGATGTTGCATGCGTACATAGACTACGTTAACCGCTGACCACCAAGTGGGCCGTTCGCTTGGTTGCCACTTTAGTGGGTTAAAAAATAAAATAAAAGTTTGGTCATTTAGATCATATTATTACTTTTTCAACTTAGTGCTTAGGTAGACGACCAATGTGGCGCAGCGGGCGCAGGTCCGCCTGCGACGCGGAGGTTGCGGGTTTGATTCCCGCCTCGGGTCAAATGTTTGTACGATCTACAAATATTTGTTCCGGGTGTTCTGGGTATTTTCTATATATAATAAAAAATATCTATCTATGTATTGTATTGTATTAAGTATATATCAGTCATCTAGTACCATAACACAGCTCTGTTTAAACAGTAGCTTATCTTGGGGCTAGATGATGCTGTGTGGATTGTCCAGCATTATTTATTTACTTTATTTATAGAGGTTATTACATCTTCTGAGAATAATCAGCATCATCATGACAGCCTTCTAATGTTCTGGACACTGGCCTACTCTCAAGCAAGAGTGGTTGGGTCTTAATACACCACGCGGACCCAATGCGGATTGGTGGATGGCACACGACTTTCGATTTTTTAGTTCTTGGACATGCCGGTTTCCTCACGATGTTTTCCTTCACCGTATGAAAGCACTGGCATTGCGCACATAAATTTTTCGTAGCGAAAAATCCATTGGTGCACGACCGGATTCGAACCCACGACCTTAGAATCGGAAGGCGGGGACACTACAACTAGACACTAGTTCGATTGGCACCACACTGAAGCTTTATGATGAAGAGGGATCATCAAAAAAAAAGCTAGGAACCCAGCCGAGTTTGTTGCCAGATTCTTCTAGGCAGGGACGCGTGGAACTGGCGTAAATTCACCTAGCTTTAAGACGTTTCAAAATGATCCTTGTGATTTTATTGAAATAAATCATTTTTGACTTTGACTTTGACACCAGTGCTCTTAAGAATAATGAGCGAATTGAATCGTCTAACTGAATATTGGTAAAATTTTCAGAACAAAAACCAATGGACTTTAAATTTCTTTATTTTATTTTTACATGTTTGGAAAACTAACAGTTTAAATCATGTGAGAATGGTAATGCTTAAAATATAGAACAGGATTAACCTAAACAGTTTTCACTAATAGTTCACTTATACTTAACAAAGTTTTAGTTGTCCACAAATTATAACACTTAGTAGGTTTTAACACTTGATAATTTTTAGAAAAAAATTAATAAGAAAACATTGATCAAAAAATAATAGGTGGTTAATAACGTAACCATAAATCCCTTTTTATAATACTGGCTCTGCTAAGTTTTTACTTGTCTCGTCTCCTTTTTGTAGTAGTTTGCATCAAAAAGATATTACAAGCAAAGAATATTGCATCGGAAACGCTTTATATTCCGCGTAGTATCGGTTGCCCATCTAAAGTTAAACTACAGAATAGAATATTAATCTCATCACAAATCTTCACTTCTTGAAATACGTAGTTTACTTCGTTCCTGTGATACCTATATAGTCTTATACTATTCCAGGTAAATTAAGTACTTAGCTAAGTGTCCATTTTGTGCATACATCAAGAAAAAAAACAGACGAAAAATCTCTAGTACTACTCCGCCTAATCTTTTAATCAATGAGGTCGCACAGTCAACACAGTTAACTTCAAAAGAAAATATCGACACGTGTTTCATCCTTCCACGGGATATCATCAGGACCATCGACTTGTTCTCCGGCAGACGTGTTGCTCCGTCGAGTGCTGGAGCCAATCGCCGAAATCTATCAATTATCACATACTACTAACTAAAAATGTTTGATAAGTATATTTATTTAACCGTGTTTAAACAAATAAATTAAATTGAAAATGAACTATGCTATTCCAAGTTCAGTAGTAGGCTGCATTGGTAGTGTAAATCAAAAGCCTCTGGAAGGAACTCATCTGAACGATATTAGCTTTACTTACAACGATATAAGTCTCATTTTGCCATGATCGTTGATTTTGAGAGACCAGAGCCAAGATCTACCTTCTGGTTTACGCTAACTCGATCTAACTTGCCTCTTCATAGAAGTTGTATCTTCAGGTAACTTTACAGGGCTGTTAGCAGATGTTCCTGCATATTATGTATGGATTGCACTTCAACTTCAAATTATACATGCCTCGCCTTATTCATAAATAATTATAAATCTCTGTTAGCTAATGCTTCTTTCAAATCTATTATCGTCTTTGTTCATTGACATAAAAATGGCAGGCAATACTTCATCATCATCATCATCATATCAGCTGATGGACGTCCACTGCTGCTGGACATAGTAGGCCTCCCCTAAATGATAGTTTTTTTTATGGAAAAGGGAAATTACTGTTTTTTGTTTTTTTTTTGTAAAAGTGTATCTGGATTTTATGACCTAAGGACTATTAATAATGTAATACGGTTGCAATTCATTTAACTATGTTTGAATCAAAAACTTACCATGTTAGTCTTTGCCATCCAGAGCCGGAACAAATATTTGCATTATGCAAACATTTTTTCTGCAGCGGAGATCGAACCCGCAACTTCCTTCTCTACGGCACCGCCGCCCACCGCACCACCAAAGTTGTCATCCTATACATCGTATCCAGGTCGTAGTTAGCAGGTACATGAAACTAAATAACTTTCACAAGATTACTTAAGTAGCTCCAAGAGCTGAAACATTAGATAAGGAACTTCATAACAAAATACCAAAATAATCCTGCATTGTTCCTGACAGCGTAATTAAGACAATCAAGATCCAATTACCGTCTATTCACTTTGCTGGCGGGATCTGCCGGATAGCGCCAACGCATTATCACGTCGGCTTCCTCCACAATACCGTGTTATAACAATATCACAGAACAGGTATTAGATACCTAGGGCACCTTAACTTTGTAGTAAAGGTAGAACTTTGAAAGCCATAACAACTTTAGTAGAATCACATATAATTTACAATAATCTTTTTTGTTGAAAGTGTTTGTCTCTAGATTGCATATTATGGCTACGGCGTAGCAGTGCTACGGTTTCTTTATATCGTAGTTCATTAAGCGTTTACAAGTTTCTCATATAAATTATTGATAGTGATACTTACGATGAGGATCTTCGGCGTGATGAGCCAAATTGGTTCTCAATATGAAGTAAATGTCACTTTTTAAAAGTTTGTGCTAACGAGATCTACTGTTCGCAGCATTACCAGTTTTATTAAGTTTCAATCGCGTTCGGAACATTTCTATTAGCTACAGTGGAAAAAGTTTAAAGCCTTGACAGACCTAGTTTAATCAGTACACCTTTGTACTTCCCGGATTCACTAATTAAACTTGAGTTAATTAAAAGTGCATTTACAAAACAAATTACTGGGTAATTAAATGAACTCTTGTGTCGAGCTCGTGAGCACAATGAATGAGTGAATGAAATGAATGGAATTCGATTCTCCAGTGCTTGGAGTGGACTGTAGTGCAGCTAGTTTGCTAAAGCATTTGTATTTCTGTTAAATAAATAATAAACATTAATAAAGGAAACAATATCTAAATACGTAACACATTACTGGTTCTATGCATCTCGTTCAACTTGTCTACTAACTATCTCAAAGGGTAAGCTGAAAATCAGTGTTGCTTTTTGAGCATTTATCGCTGAGCTGTATACATTTTGTCATACTGCGATACATACATCTTTTTTTTTTATTTCACTGTATTATTTTAGTTATTGCACTATTTCTGTGTTATGTGTATTAATTTTGTATGTGAGATCTTGAAATTGCAAAAAAAAAAAATTAACAATTTAAATGAATGGTACTCGAAATGAGTGTATCACGTTACCGAAGGATACTTTGCATTTGTTTTGATAGCTCTATGCTTTCTGATCAAAACTCAATGATACCAGTATTGTATAATTCGATTGGATTTCAATAAAGCTGTATTTTGTATGAACAAGGCAACTTATTAACAGGCTTTATGGACTCTGTGGCATTATCTACTTGACACTGGCCATGTTGCCAGTGTCAAGTAGATAAGTATGATTGTCGCATGGCAACGTAAACAAACAAACCATGTTTCTTGACATTTGAACAATTTAATTAGATACATGACACATTTTAATTTTGACATTTTAATAATTTAATCACATTTGACATTTTCTTTTTAATATCACTGCTTTGTGTTAATTTAAACTATTTTAAATTTAATGTTTGTAAATATTTGTATGCCCAAATGAAATGAAATGATTTATTTTGCTAGAAGTACGGTTACATAAGGTCTTATTGTTTACGTAAGTATGAGTGTCACACACTTCACCGTTTAACTCGGCATGCAAAAATACAAATTTAAAATAAAAATACAATTTAGAAAGAACACAACGAGAATTTAGAATGATTAATTAGTAGTATGTCAAGTTATATAATAATAAAAATGTCAAGTTTTAAAAATTAAATTATTATTTTTCACTATAGTTTAAAAAATCGTTTACACTATAAAAATATTTTACAGTCAAGAACTAGAAGATATATATATAAGAAGAATATAGAAGATAGAAGATTCTGTGTAAACGTTAAAAAAAAAAAAAAGGCAAATGGCAGGATCTAGAGCTCATATATTAGCATTACCATCATTTTATGATACCTAAGTTCGCAAACAATAAATGATTATGATAACGATTATTATTTTCAAGAGTAAATAAATTTGACAGCAGTAAATAGAAATCGGGATTGGATCGGAATTGTCATTGGATTCAAGAGTAAGGCACCTGCTCTACTGCTGGTATTGTTAACTTCAATTAGAGCTCTGGTGGTCTAGTGGTAGTGATCCCGCTTTCGGGTTCGAATCCGGTCGTGCACCAATGGATTTCTCACTACAAAATATTTTGTGCAGAATACCATTGCTCTCATACGGTGAAGGAAAACATCATGAGGAAACCGGCATGTCCAAGAACTTAAAAATTCGAAAGACATGTGCCATCCGCCAATCCGCATTGGCTTGGTGGATTATAAGACCCAATCACTCTCGCTCAAAAGTAGGCCAGTGTGTACTTGATGGACCGATGATATTAAAGCAATCGCAGGTTGTTAGGGGACGGTGAAGGATATAAATAGGTCGTCATGGCGCTCTTTGGGGGAGACCTATGTCCAGCAGTGGACGTCTATAGGCCATAATAATCGTTTCGTTATTTTTTCGAAAAAAGACAATAAATAAAAGTAAATTCGCATGAGTCAGTGGCCAACCAAAATAGACAGTAAAAACAAAAGTGAAACATGAATGTCATGACCTTATGTAACCGTACTTCTAGCAAAATAAGTCATTTCATTTCATTTTATTTCATTTCATTTCATTCCAGGAAACCCCTTCAAGCCCTTGAAAAAGAATCAATGGGGATTTTTGGAGAAGATTTCGGCTTATTCCAGAAATCCCCTGCGATTATGAAATTGCCAATGGCGGTCACCCATCCAAATGGTGCGCGGAACAGTGCTTAACTTCGTTGATCTGCTATGACTAACTTAGCCAGTTGTTAATAAAGTTATATAATTTATTACAACACGTTTTTTTTGCTACTCATTTTTTTGATAGTGATTTAAAAATCTTGACACTCGCTTCTTTCAGGTACAATGTTAGCTCGTCCAGTCGGTAAGTCAGCTATAAAAATGAAAAAAATAATATTTATTTGCAACTATAAAAAAAATTATTATTTGCAAAAGTGTAGTATTCAATGGACTGGGCTTCATAATGTCAACTTAAACAAACGATCAGGTGCCTTACTCTTGAATCCAATGACAATATTCCGATCCAATGCCAATTTTAATTAACTGCTGTCAAATTTTTTTACTCTTGAAAACAAGGTTATATTTGGCGCTTGGTTTGCTGTCAAAAGTACGAAATGTCATATTCCAATATTTGTCCAATACCGATCGCCTTCAAGAGTAAGGCCCCAGAACCCAGATCGAGGTTACAGATAACCTAACTAATTACAGCTAGTCGGCGATAACTTTCTTGTTAACTTAACCATTTGTAACCATCAATTTTAAACGAGTGTGATTCAAGTGACAAGTGGATTATGACCACCGCCACTCGAGAGAAGGTTAGTGTAATAATTAGAGGGGTATGGTTATGAGTTTTGATTTTTATCTCAAGCTGGCAATGTGTGATTGATACAAGCGTCCATAGGTTACGGTAACCACTCACCATCTGTCAAAGTCACAAAAATTTAATTCAATAAAATGAAGTATACCCACGAACAGCACAATTTTCTTCAACTATAAGGATCACTTTGAATGCTAGTTAAATTGAAACCAGTTCCACACTCCCTGGGGACTCTAGACAACCTAAAATCTGGCAACAAAAGTAAGTTTCTCTGAGTCAGTCGCCAACTCTGGTGACAGAGCTTCTGGGCCGCCCGAAGGCCTCTGTCATGGCCTAGTAACTTTGAAAAAACCGGAACCGACTGCTTAACGTGCCCTCCGAAGCACGGGAGCACTCAGTTGAAATTGCCACTGGCGGTCACCCATCCAAATGATGACTACGCGGAACAATGCTTAACTTCGTTGATCTGTTAAGAACAACTTAGCCAGCTGCGTCACGAGCGCTCCGGCAATTGTAATTACAATCAAGTATAATCTGGCAACAAAACGTCTTGGGTAGGAATCGAAACTGCAATGCAACCGCACAGAAGGCAGAAAGGCATATGTGCTCAGATGGTACTACCAACTAAGTTCTGTAAGTAAGCGTGCTAAAAGCATACAAATCTGAGGCTTTCAGTGCGGCGAGTCACGTAAAAACAACTACGTATACATCCGGCCGCGACCGGCCGCCCGGAAACGGTAATCGTCTAGCGGAAGTACCCGCTGTTTACTGTTCATGTATACTTGCGTTCACTTACTGGTTCGTGCACTATAAAACGCCTGCAAAAGGAAATGTGCCTTGTTGCGTTGATACTAAGTTGAATTTAACTTGTACGAGAAAATGTTACTAACACCACTGACACTGACAAGTACTATCTGACAAAACAATAGCTTTTTATTGCAAGTTGCAATGCAATAGAGTAAGAAACTTCAACATCTCAAATCTAAAGCCGTTATTCTAAGATCACTATTTATATCTACTGTAAGTTTTACCCAAATCCATTCAGCCCTTTGTGCGTGTGAGCCACAAGCATACAAACATCTAATCTTATAATATTCAAATAGTTCTGTATGTTAGCTCGCGCGTGATTTCTAATACTGATGGCTTTCTAGATGTAGCGAATAAATTACGATCGATTTGGGTATCATACATTTTGTGAGGCCAGGCCAGGAGGCAGTCGGTAAAGTCAATAGATTACCGGCATACTGAGTTATTATTTCATCCAGTTTCAAAACGCCACGAGACTATACGTCGACCCTAGCTTCCAATATAAATACCACTGACATGCCAAGCCTAGTCATGCTATGCATGTTGATGATGATGACAAACTTCTCCAGTGAAACTTTACCGCACCGCCACTTTATTTTCTTCTGTGCAATTAGCCATGCGAAATAAAGCCCTATGCTGTAGAATTAAAGCGCAAATGAGATGTAATCACACATCGAAAGCAATTTCGTTCTGAGAAGTTGTATTGTTGTTTTGTGATGGTAAATTTATTTGAAAGTTGTAGTGTAGTTTTGATGTATTTTCGAGCCATTTATAACTTTTAGAGATTGCTTTGAACTCTCTATAATCGCTAGATAGAGGTGTGGTGTGATTTGAGTATTACTTTATCACGTTTCTTAGCTACGTAGTTTTTAAATAATTTATGTAGGCGTGTATAAAATAAAAGTACTAGCTTTTAAATGCATTGCGGTGCCCAACAGGATGTATGTACTCCTAAGCTACCTTAGAACTAAGCTAAAAAACCATGTATGTACATAGTTAACATGACTGTGTTAGCAATCAATATATGAATAATTAATAATAATAAATAATGAATCACTCGTCAAAACGCAGCCTAGGGGCCTCATTGATATGTTTTTCTTATATATATTAATCTTTATTTTTTTTTATAAAACTGAAGTGGCAACCAAGCGTACAGCCCACAAGATGGTAAGCGATTACCGCAGCCTATAGACGCTTGCAATACCAGAGGTATCACTACCCTTCGCACCGGAACTCAGCAATGTGAGCATTACTGCTTGTCGGCAGAAATAGGTATGGTGGTAGCCCTTCCCCGGACGATCTTACCTTCTAACCCTTTAAATATGGGGAGTAGGTGACTTTTTTGCGTTTGTTTGTCTAAGACAACCTAAGGACAAATATAATGTGCTATTGAGCTTATACTCCGTCTTAGATTACTCTAGTTAGTCAAGACATTGGTAACCGTGCCATAGACCTAAAATGGAGTTGGGCAGGACATTTGACGCAGTGATGGACGCTGGGGAAAAGCCATAACTGAATGGCGGCCAAGGACAAGCTAAAGAAATCCGGGTCGTCCAACAGCGCGTTGGGTCGATGACATTGAAAAAGTCGATGGGAAAACCTGGCTTAGAACTGCACAGGACCGAAAGATGGCATAAGCGAAAGAGGCCCAGCAGTGGGTGATACCGGGCTGAAAACATCTTGATTATTGTCAACCTAAGGACAACATAGAATGTGCTATTGAGCTTATACTCTGCCTTAGATTACTCTAGTTAGGGGCAGTGCGGCGTGGGATAGAACCGCGCCGGATGCGATGCACTTTTAGCGCGAACAAATCAGTTTAGCCACAGATTGCTTATAGCATAGCTGAGTGTTATCATACCACACGATACGATATACGTAGCCCACTGTACTACTTCTCTCCTTTGTTTCAAACAAAGTGTTTATCAACGGATTTCAATCAAAGAGAGGCTTACTACTTAATGTTTTTTTTTATATCAGCAATTGACAAGACAATCAAGGCGCCCACCTGATGTTAAGCACCACGCCTGACTATTACAGATGCAGTGCCACCCAAAGCTTAAAGTTTTTAAGTGTTTGCGTGGCACTGCACTGCGCTTATCACCCTGAGATATTGTTGTTAAGTCTCTTTCGCCCAGTAATTTCACTTGCTACAGTGCCCTTCAAACCTAAACACAGTAATGCTTGCACACTACTGCTATGTGCATCTCTAATTGAAATCCGTCGATAAATAACGCTACTGCAAACTTCCCCTCTTTCCCCTCTATTTCCCCCAATCAAAGGTCACGATTGACTAAGAAAACTTGAAGCGAAAGTCGTGACGCAGCTGGCTTAGTTGTTCTTCACAGATTAACGAAGTTGTGCACTGTTCCGATTAGTCACTATTTAGATGGGTGACCGCCAGTGGCAATGTCAACTGAGCGCTCCCGAGCTTCGGAGGGCACATTAAGCAGTCGGTCCCGGCTTTTTCAAAGCCTAACATAGACCATGACAAATCAAATCAAATCAAATCAAATCAAAAAATATTTATTTCAATAGAATCACAAGGATCACTATGAAACGTCTTACAAGCTAGGAAAATTTACACCAGTTCCAACGCGCCCATGCCGTAAAAGAACTGGCAATAACACCGGCTTGGTTCCTATCGCTTTTTTGGCATGATCCTTGCTATTGTTATGGATGCCGAGTACAGTTGGAGCACATTCGTCCCAAGACAGAGGCCTTCAGGTGGCCTACAAACTCTGTCACCAGAATTGGCTACTGCCTCATACGAACTTACGTTTATAAAAAAAAAATAGTAAATCAAGGAACTCGTGTGGCAATTTTTGTCAAACTCGATTAAAAATGCACCCTCTATAACAAAAACATTTTTTGTCGATCTCGAAACAGAAACGCTTCGCTTACTTTGTCAGTAACTATGGGTATTTTAGTACAAAATCGTATCGCACAGTATAAAACTGTTTATCTCTTTCTTACATTACTGCCGTGAAATGAGTCAGCTGCTTTATCCTGAGACGAGATAAGTACTCTAAGTAGCTGGATTAAGAAGAGCAGATGGTAATCGCACCAGATGTTCTGATGGAAGTATTACAATAAGTTGCAGGACACTCTGTTTACTATTCGCCTTCGGAATTATGACTGAGATAAGAGGTCTCAAGGCCTATTGTAGCTAAAAGCTCAAATAAATAATAGTAGAAGTTGGAGAGATTTTAGGCCCAGCAGTTACACCGGTGGTCTAGTGGTAGTGACCCCGCCTTCCGATCCTAAGGTCGTGGGTTCAAACCCGGTCGTGCACCAATGGATTTTTTTATTCGAAAAATTTATGTGCGCAATGCCAGTGCTCTCATACGGCGAAGGAAAACATCGTGAGGAAACCGGCGTATCCAAGAACTAAAAATTCGAAAGACATGTGCCATCCACCAATCCGCATTGGGTCCGCGTGGTGGATTAAACCCAATCACTCTCGCCTGAGAGTAGGCCAGTGTCCCAGCAGTGGGAACATTAGAAGGCTGTCATGATGATGAGTTACAATTTATGTTAAAATATTGTTGTTATTCGGTTGCAATAAATATTTGACGACCTCGCTGGTGCAGTGGGAAAGTGCCCTGTTAAGAAAAGAGAAGTTCCTGATCCGATCCCCGCTGCGGTTCAAATGTTTGCATGATCTGCAAATATGTATGTCAAAACATCCTTTCTTAGCTTTAGCTCTCCAACAGAGCTAAGATGAGCTAGAACATAATACTAAGCGTCGGCAAATCAATCAATAGTACTGATGGATTTGCTAAAAGAATGTTCAAATATCAAACCAACTATGATCACAGCCTAGGTCTTACTTAACTAAGATGAGCTAGGCTTTCAAAGCAAAGGGATCGTGTTGGTGGGTTCTAACACATATTATGCCTCGCCTCCTCGACGATAAGACTGCCTAATCGCTTGCGATTTTAGGATCGTATTAATCCATACGTAATCCTATATCTATCGATTTTTCCACATCATTTGACAGTTAAGGCGTTCACTCACTGAAGAGCAAGACTAAATAATTGATTTCTATTTTCCAAAAAACCAACAATATTACTAACGCGAACACGAACCAATCAAACCATCGATCTGCATGACTGCTTGTGCGTAGACTAGTCAGGAAATGCCTTAATTTTCCTTTATTTTTACGTTAATCGGAGTGAAACGGGGGTCTACTTTTGCAGACAAAAGCAATATATCGTATCAGTTTTCTGGTTCAGCTCATGTCCGTAAATGCTTTGCTGTCACCGACATACGTTGAACTACGATATGTGTCATGATTATCGTTTGTCGCGTTCGAGAGTAGACCTCTGAGCGGTTTGAATACGCAGTCTTCCAGTCAAGTTGCGTTGGTGTTGGGTATCAGCCGATTGACCTATTTCACCCTAACCCTTCGCAAACATTTCGGCACCTCTGATTATCAACAATATCGCATATCATCTAAGTGTTAACATGAACATGACATGTGTTCGATAACCAGGAGGGTCAATAATTGAGTCGTGTTTGCAATCGAACCCAAAACTTGCGCGGTAATAACGTTAGATCTCTTTTGGCGGTTGTACTAGCTTTTTGTGGCATTGGCTTTCTAGGACGATGTCATTACTATAAGATATGAACATAGAATTGAACCTACAATGGTTAGAAATCATTTTAAAATACATGCATGGCTATTAACAACTTGTTTTCGTCATTTATGCTGACGACGTTTCGAAGCTATTTAGAAGATTTTCAGCAGACGTTGATATCATTTTAAGCATTATAGCGTCAATGCTATACTATTTCCGCTATCCAATTTCCAGAGGACGCAAAAAAGGTTGCATGGAAAAAAAGCAGTGTTGGTCACAAGCTTAACTTTTTATCAGATTACATAAAAGAAAAAAAAAACAATGAATTTAAATTAATTGTAAAGCCAATTTCCTACACGCATACTCGTTATTATGTCACTCGCATTGTTGCAGAGTTTCAGGGTTTCCACACAGGCATCCCGCGCCGCTGTCAGCCCAGATAAATGGAAATTAATGGCTACGACCCTCGTCATTTACACCATAAGGCATTCGTCTAATAAAATGTCAGCTGCTAGATTACAGTCGAAATGTTAACCCATATTGAGTTAGATGTGTCGATCCCACTCATATTTTTAATGCTTTTCGTGTCAATGGCTAAAATTCAAATTTCAATTCATTCTAAAGTTTCTTTGAGCAAAACGAGGTGGTTTCTAAAAGCTTTTTTAAAACCTGCTTTGTTCAGGAAGCGATTACGTTAGCGCTCGCACGCATTCGACCGTCGTTTTATTTGGTGCAACTGTGGAAACTATGCAATTAAGTAACGCATTTAATGTTTACGCAATGGCCATGTAGGGCTTTTTTTTATACCACTAATGTGGTAACCAAGCGTAAGGCCCACTGGATGGTAAGCGGTTACCGTAGCCTATGTACGCATGCAACATCTTAGATATCACTTGCGTGTTACCACCCTGAGACGTTAGATGGAATGTCTCATGTGCCTGTAATTTCACCGGAAACCATACCCTTCGAACCGGAACACATCAATGCGAGCATTGCTGCTTGGCGGCAGAAATAGGTATGGTGCGGTAGTCCTTCCCCGGACGAGCTCTATCACAAAGAACTCCACTACTTGTTTGCTCCATGGTCTGTTTTTAGTTAGCCTTTTAATTAATGCTTCTACTCCAGAATACTTGTATTTTTTTTTACATTATTCTATTGATTCTTACAATAGGTCCTACAGTTCTTAGATAACAATTATCGTAATTTATGTTTATCATAGGAACGAATTTGGAGTTTCAGTGGAAACCACTCTGCTATATTATCTATTCTTTATTACGAAGTTTGTAGGACGTTTCAAAGTTATATTTTATTAATAAAGCTCTTTTGACTTTGACTAACTACCATAAAATAAGCGTAAAAATAATACCCAAGGAATCGAAAATATCGTTAACAATTAATTTATTCAAATTAATACTAAATACCAGTCACAGAGTAATCCAAGTAATCAACGTTGTATTTGCCTGAACGAGTTTGCGGGAACAACACGCACCTTGTTAAAATGCTAATTTTGGGCGCACCACAGCGCAGTCAGAGCCGGGGCAGAACAGTTAGTTAAACCACAGAATAGAATACACAGATGGTTACAGATAAACCATGTATTAAATTAATTAACCGACCTAGACATAGATATAGACATTCATTTATACAATTGCTTAAATTATATTGCAGAATGACCCAATTCGCTGTAAACTGTGTTTGCCTATTGGTTTCGTGGATAGCTTAGGATACTTGAATGTTCACAGTGAAACTGTTAGTATTAAACATGGTAAAAAAAAGGTTCGACTCGAAAACAGTCTCCGTTTTTCGTCTGTTGAAAAATATAGCACAACGTGACACAGTGATGCCGGCAGAATGTCTCAATTTTCTAGTCATTATTATTCTGAGATCTCAACAACAGTTCTTACACAATACGGATAACATTGCAGCCAATGTTACGTATCTGTGGCAATATTGATACCGCAAAAGTCGGCACAAAGCTCTGAAATAAAAATAATGCGCCTTACTATATTATTTCCCCTTGAATTAACGTACGTGAGCCAAGTAGAGTTATCTGTGATAGAGCTCGTCCGGGGAAGGACTACCACCATACCTATTTCTGCCGCCAAGCAGTAATGCTCGCATTGCTGTGTTCCGGTGTGAAGGGTATGGTTTCCGGTGAAATTACTGGCACATGAGACTTTCGATCTTAGCCTCAAGGTGGCAACCCGCGAGTGATACCTCTGGTATTGCAAGCGTCCATAGGCTGCGGTAACCGCTTACCATCTTGTGGGCCGTACGCTTGGTTGCCACTTCAGTTGTATAAAAAAAAATAAAAAAAATGATAACATTTGCCTGCATTCAATAACATCAGAGCAAGAATGGCAACCTATTTCTCTGTAATCGCACAATTCACACAATATAAAAGTAGAATGACCGGTTGATTCGTTTATGTATTTCAAAGATTGAATTTAATCGAACTTTTTAAAAACAATGTGTATAGAGTGCCGAGAAATTGAAAACTAAAAAGTGTGATAATCCGTGGAAAATGGAAAATGGAATTGGTTAACCATTTTCAGCGCGTGCCCTGCTTTGAACTCTTTTGATTTGTTTTATAAAGAGTGGTTTCAGCTTCTTGGCGTTTTTGAGGAATTTAAGGTGTTGTCTAGGAGAAAAACGTTATAATTTTATTTAAAATAATTCAGGCTTCAGTCTGAAAATTTTGATATAAGTGTAGTATAAATGAGGTCTCTCTGGCAATATATAATATGGAGACCCTGGGTCCGTGGGGTACCAGGGCTCACCGCGTTTTCAAAATTCTTTCTCTGGTCTGGTCGAAGCGACGCGTGATCCAAAGGCTGGTTCATATCTGGCTCAACGCCAATAAGCATTGCCATTCAACGTGGCAATGCAGCCAGCATGTTGGGAACGCTTCCGTCTGCTATTTTTTTTTTTTTATACAACTGAAGTGGCAACCAAGCGTACGGCCCACAAGATGGTAAGCGGTTACCGTAGCCTATGGACGCTTGCAATACCAGAGGTATCACTCGCGGGTTGCCACCTTGAGGCTAAGATCGAAAGCCTCATGTGCCAGTAATTTCACCGGAAACCATACCCTTCATACCGGAACACAGCAATGCGAGCATTACTGCTTTGCGGCAGAAATAGGTATGGTGGTAGTCCTTCCCCGGACGAGCTCTATCACAGAGAACTCTACTACTCTTAAAAGTCTTGCTAGTGTTTTGGATCAGTTGAGCTATCTATAGGTCGTTTGTAACGGTCTTTATATGGCTCAACTGTTTCATAATATGTATTTTGTATATTTGTAATCTAATGTATTTCTTGTTAAAATATATTTCTTGTTAAAATATATTTCTTGTATATATATAAATAAATATATATACAAGAAATATATTTATTCGAATAAAAATATAAGCTGATGATAATAAAGTTAAAGCTTTTGTGCTATTACCCTCTCGCTATCACAGCGGCTTCAACAACCATTTACAATATTAAAATCATAAAAACTCCCACAATTTAAATACCTCACTAATTACACTTCAGTGCACAAAAAGTAAAAAGCGTGCTGTAACCGCGCCCGCGAGCATACTCCGCTGAATCACCGAATCGCGAAAACACCGCAATAAACTCTCAGCTTTACGTGCGTGACTACAAACTTAATAGTCCATTAAATTTGCATCGGACACATTTATATTTTTCGCGGCCTGCAGTGTAAAAAATGTAACAAGAATGAACTACGGAATTTAGGATTTATTTTATGGCTCGAATTTAGTCATTAGAGTTTTAATAAACGTTTATCATTCGTTCCGCTAAAAATTAAACAGTTTAGATTGAACTATTTTAATGGAGACCATTAGCCAGTCTGCTTCGAAGTTTGTTCTGCAAAGAAGGGTTTCTTAAAGAATTTGAGTTCTAGTTTATTTCTGAACCTAGAACTGAAATGTCCCGTGACTTTGTCCGCGTTGAGGTTTTCTTTCTTAGAAATTTCACCTTCCCGAGTAGTCTACTCGTATCCGCTATAGAACTGGATCTATCTATAGATACATCTATCGACCTGTTCGTATGTGTATCTCATTCATTTATTCTTTGAAAAACAACTAAGTTTAATAAATCTTTGACCAAATACACAAGTGTTTATTTGCAAATAGCAAAAACCTGATGTCCTCCAAATCAACACATCTTCTATTTTTATTTCCCCGAAACTGTCCTAATTCCGCCCGAGCGTCTATAAAGCGTTCGCCGATCTGTACCGAGATCCTGTGGGAAAAAAAGACTTTGTTATACCAACGGGACGGACACGACACGCACAAGAAAAACAAAACCCTTCCTTGGAAGTCGGGTAAAAATAAAACCAACAACCAAACTAAAGGATCGTTCAAACCAACACGGCGACGAGAAAGCGGAGCGTAAGCAGAGCGGAAACGTCATCCGCATGGCGGACGCTGCAATTGCTTGCGCGCCTTGCACACCAAACGCAACCGCAACGCGGCAACACAGCGTTCGCAAAGTCCGCTTTCGCATCACCGCGTTGGTGTAAACGACCCTTAAAATACAATTTTAAACCAAAACGAATAGAATGATGGGACGGACACGATACGCAAAAGAGAGACTGTACAACCAAACTGAATATAATTTCGAACTGAAACGATTAGACTGGAAAAAGCATCACACAAACACGCATATAAACCTAATTGATTATTAGAGAAAAATGGTTTGTGGAGAAAATAGTATTTTTAGGCATTGATACTGACAATAAAAGGTTTAAGACGGCGCATGGAAAATGTTTTGAAATTTTTTTAATTATTATGGCAAAGCTCACAATGAATAACCAAGTTTAAATTGACTCGTGCGGGCTGATGTCAAATATCTAGGTACTTCAACCTGATGAAGATTACAAACTAACAGTCACACATACAGTTCTAACCCACACACTAGAATTCCCTGTGTGGTGTCAGAAATACAAGAACTGACTAATAATGCAGGCAAGCTCTTGCGATTCAACCGGGCACTCACCTAGCGCGCCAACAAGGTCGTCAAGATACCTGACTTGATTAATTTTAAATCGGACTCACCCCGGTTCGGTGTAAAGGTGCCTCGAGATAGAATAACAAGCCATATCGAGGCTAGTATCACTGAAAATGACCATCACTTCTCGTATACTTCTTTTATCTTGTGTTTGTCTGACTAGCGCTCTGTTGCGGCTCCGTCCAACTGAGTTGTGCAAAACATGTGGCAAGATTCAAAATGTTCTGTATTCTGAGTAAATATTAGATTTCTATTTCGTGCACCTATGGATTTTTCTGTTCGAAAAATTTATGTGCGCAATGCCAGTGCTCTCATACGGTGAAGGAAAACATCGTGAGGAAACCGGCATGTCCAAGAACTAAAAATTCGAAAGACATGTGCCATCCACCAATCCGCATTGGGTCCGCGTGGTGGATTATTACCTAATCACTCTCGCCTGAGAGTAGGCCAGTGTCCCAACAGTGGGAACATTAGAAGGCTGTCATGATTAGATTTCTAATATTAATATTATATTAAATATTTTGAGTAAAAATTATTATTCTAAGTATGCGGATGCAGTTTAAAAGTGAAAAGTAAAATACTTTTGATGGAGCTAATAGGAGGACTTTTTTTGGCTTTTTTCCAGCTCAAGGTAAAATCGCGGGTTTGAATCCTGCCCATTTGAAAATTTTTTATCACAATTTTTTGATAATGTTATACATAAATCAAAATAAAATTGAATCGTCAAAGTTTAATTAGCGCGTCATAGCGACAAAACATAAATTATGACATCGTATTATCCCCAATCAATATCGAGAAGAAACTAGGAGTTAGCTAGGGTGCGTTGGAACTAGCGTAAAGCGCAACACACACAGAGAGCGGGTACGGGTCGAGTCAGATCCGCCGCAGGTGTTCTTTGTTTTAATTTGTATGGACGACAAGGATGACATCACACTACGCGGGAGCGGCTGCCGCGCTTCACCCGACCCGCGCCCGCGTTCTGTGCGTTGTCAACCTTGACGTTAATTACAAGTACAACAAAAAACACCCGCGGTAGATCTGCCGCGGGCCCGCGCCTAGGTTGCGCTTAAAGACATCTCAATGTATTTCTTGTGTTTTCTATGAAATAAAACTAAATTACATCAAATTCAACATTTGCTTGTGTTATATTATAGTTAATTTGTTATTTTGTAGTTTAGAATTTGTTACTCCGTTACATATTTTTGCATGCAGTGTCTACCTTTAATTGATTGTGCAATTAGCTATGGATAATACTTAGTGTAAGTTTAAGTATTGTAGGTTGTGTATGAAATATTGTTACAATTGTTGGTAGACCAAATAAATAAAATAAAAAATTTAAAAAAATATTTTTTCTAAGAGCTATATTTTTTTATTTTTATGCCAGCAAGTGACAAGATAATCAAGGCGCCCACCTGTTGTTAAGTCTCTTTCGCCCAGTAATTTCACTTGCTACAGTACCCTTCAAACCTAAACACAGTAATGCTTGCACACTACTGCTTGGAGGTAGAATATCTGACACTGCGGTGGTACACACCAAGACGGAATCTTGCTGTAGAGTCCTACCACCAGGTAAAATATTAGTAGCTCTTAGAATAAGTAGGTTCCATAGAGTTAAATTAAATTGTTAGAAGGCAGGCCGTTCGTATAGCTCGCAGAACCGATAACCAGTGTAATAAAGGTTCTTGAATTGTGATCATGAACCAGAAAACCAAGTGTAGGACGGCCTCTCATTTGATGGACCGATGACATTAAAGATGAGGCCTATGTCCAGACGTCTATTGGCTAATGATGATGATAATTGAAAATTGTTTAATGATATTTAATAAATAAAATAAATAAATAATGCTGGACAATCCACACAGCATCATCTAGCCCCAAGGTAAGCTGCTGTTAAACAGAGCTGTATTATGGGTACTAGATAACTGATATATATTTAATACAATACAATACATGAATAGATATTTTTTTTATTATATAAGGTCATTCATTATCAACCTGACAAACTTAAGAGATAGGTTCCACACATAAAAAAAAAAGCTTGTACTTAAATAAAATACCCAGAACACCCGGAGCAAATATTTGTAGATCGTACAAACATTTCTCCCGAGGCGGGAATCGAACCCGCAACCTCTGCGTCGCAGGCGGACCTGCACCCGCTGCGCCACATCGGTCGTAAATTTGATAATTGATATTTTTATTTTGAGGTTAACTGTGTTAACTGTGTGACCTCATTGGTTAAAAGGTTAAGTGGAGTAGTACTAGAAATTTGTACTGTTTTAATGATGATGATGATCGTACCAGGGGGCTTATTCGCTATGACCTAGAAGATTCCTTACCAATAACGTGTAACTTAGTAACGTGTTCTATACGTGCCATGGTGTGAAATTGTAAAATTGTTATTCGTATCTGTGTTGTTTCAATAGCGATAGTTTCGCTATTGAAAGGTTGACTTTAA
Organism: Colostygia pectinataria; assembly: GCA_951394395.1. Taxonomy (NCBI): domain Eukaryota; kingdom Metazoa; phylum Arthropoda; class Insecta; order Lepidoptera; family Geometridae; genus Colostygia; species Colostygia pectinataria. The sequence continues at coordinate 13,872,995 of OX596351.1, read as the reverse complement.
AAAACAGTCAGACGAGCCCTAAAACGTGGCTCGTCAACAACGATTCCACGCAGATATCGTAACCAGCCCGCATTTGATCATAGTGAATAAGGCTCCAGGGCTCATTGTTAAACCGTAGCATGTCAACCAGAGCAGGTTCAACGTCTTCATGTTTACTTTGGAAACTTAGCCAATAAACACGTAGTTGCCGACAGAGGGACAGACGGACAAGCTGTTTCGTCTCCAACTACGCCGGATAATGTGTTAGATAAATCTGGGTACAAAGGGACGAGTCTGGGCAGAGATTGCGCAATAGTTACTACTGTTAGAGATCAGTATTTTACTTTTATAGTAGACCAAGCGGTTTGAGTCTAGGAGATAGTGGTTATTGCTTGTTTGGTGCGAATGGATCTCGTGATGAGCAGTTGTACGAATACAGTAGTAAAGCAGAAAGAGTAGTAGAGTTCTCTGTGCTAGAGCTCGTCCGGGGAAGGACTACCACCATACCTATTTCTGCCGCAAAGCAGTAATGCTCGCATTGCTGTGTTCCGGTGTGAAGGGTATGGTTTCCGGTGAAATGACTGGCACATGAGGCTTTCGATCTTACCCTCAAGGTGGCAACCCGCGAGTGATACCTCTGGTATTGCAAGCGTCCATAGGCTGCGGTAACCGCCACTTTAGTTGTATAAAAAAAACACATTCATTTTACTCAGTAAGATAACAAGACTGAAATTTTTAAACGCTGGATTTGTAATATCTTGAGATAATGGAGGTTGCGAGTACAATCATCGCAAGACAAATGTTTGCATTATCTGCAAATATATGCTCCGAGTCTGGTTGTTTTTATTTACCAAAATAATGCATGTATATTCTATCTAGTTATCTGCTTTCCGTAGTACAAGTTTTGCTTTGTATGGGGTTAAGTGGCACTGTGTAAAAATGTTTGCCAATATTTATATATAATTTCATTGGGCCTACAATAGTAATAGGTACTTCATTTTCATTCACGGATTTCATTTCATCACTATAACTTGCTCAATGCTCCCGTCAGCAGTTGAGCAAAGTGACACTCCTGAAAGAATATTATAAATGCAAAAGAAAGGACTTTCTAAGGAGCCACTCAAACGATCGTTAAATTATAATAAACTGCTAATGGAATTGGAAAATATCGACAAAACTCAGCCGACTCTCTGGTGTTTTCAATCCATTTGTTCCCGTTTACTTTGTTTTCAATTTCCAAAAATATGCTTCCAGAAACGTCTAAACAATGGCATAAAGCTCCCCTGTTTACTGCTGGCCTGGCTCCAAATCTCAGATCGGGGAGGGCGGGAGTTAAAGTGGCTATAATACATTTACTCAGTGCTCTGGCATACGAATGCGGCAGTTACGTGACCTGCCGCATTCGTATTCGTAGCTTGAAATATAAGATAAATACCCATAGAAGTGCGCAACGGTTTGGCATTTTGTATGGGAAAATTCGGTTTAGTTCATGCTTATTTTATTATTAATTTTTTAGGAAAACCAATAGCGGATACATAACACTCGTATACAAACTCTGAGGCCTTCCCAAGGGTCCGCGGGTGAATTAAGACCAGTGTCCCAGCCGTGGGAAAATTAGAAGGCTGTCATGATGAAAAAAGTTCACCCCACAATAGGATTCTGACACAAAAAGTAAACAATAGGTTTTAAAATTTAGAAAATTATAGCGACTTACAGAAAATAAGATTATTTGAATACCGCCTCATATAAAATTTAAAATAGATGGCAAAGTTTATGTGATGTAGTTCAAACTAAATAAACATAAGCAGAACCTAGAATTTTTTTTATATTTAAGCTGTTAACATTACCATCTGCCAGCTCAACCTAAGCTCTCAACAAACGAAATAAATGAATTATGAATATGAATTTTGAATAATGAGGTTTTAAATACTAACAGCTCTATGTGGTGCCCTCCATAAGGTTAACACAAAAAGGTCAAGATAAATTGCATGACAGCTCCACGATGAGATATAATTTTAGCACAGAACAGATATTAGTACTCTTTTAAAATGCACATACATTTTTGGAAAAAAAAAAAACCATCCATCATCCAAATAATTCAGAATGTCGACCCACTTTAGGGCCGGAAGGCGGCGTCATTACCACACAGACCATCAGTGCCAATATAAATACTACTAGCAAAACTGTTTTTTTTTTGTAAAGTTTCTGATTTGTATGCTTCTGCTACAAACTCTTTCAGAACCACGGTGACATGCCGCGTCACTTACCAGTCGTCATGTGTAACAACCTGGACAAACCGAGTATATTGGTCAACTACCCTAGGGGTGAGTACTATATTTGCTTAATGCCTTTATTTGTTCTTCGTGGTCACGAGAGACGATTCACTTGGTTAGGTACAACTGTTTTTTAGCAGGAGTAGGTAGGATATTTTAGCTCAACGCCTGAATAAAAAGAGAAATATTTAAGAGTAGTAGAGTTATTTGTGATAGAGCTCGTCCGGGGATAGACTTTTTTTTTTTTTTACACAACTGAAGTGGCAACCAAGCGTACGGCCCACAAGATGGAAAGCGGTTACCGCAGCCTATGGACGCTTGCAATACCAGAGGTATCACTCGCGGGTTGCCACCTTGAGGGTAAGATCGAAAGCCTCATGTGCCAGTCATTTCACCGGAAACCATACCCTTCACACCGGAACACATCAATGCGAGCATTACTGCTTGGCGGCAGAAATAGGTATGGTGGTAGTCCTTCCCCGGACGAGCTCTATCACAAAGAACTCTACTACTCTTAGACTACCACCATACCTATTTCTGTCGCCAAGCAGATGCTCGCATTGCTGTGTTCCGGTTCGAAGGGTATGGTTTCTGGTGGAATTACAGGCACATGAAACTTTTATGTCTTCATCTCTGAGTGGCAACAAGTGATATCTCTGATGTTACAAGCGTAAATAGGCTACGATGACCGCTTACCATAAAGTGAGCCGTACAAGTTGTCGTTTACGTAATATAAAAAAAAAATAGGTGCTTATCTGCTTATTTAGTAAATGAAACTATAGACAAACCAAACTACTCAGGCTCAGGCGACTGAGAGATGCGGGTTTGATTTCCACGACCATACAAAGTTCTAGTATTAGGTCAGTTTGTGTGTGAATAATTGAGTTTAAATTAATAATGAAGTTGTAATAGATAGTAGTGTGACTGGTTAAAGAAGGTTAAATGAAAAATACCTACCTATCTAATTAACACAAGTAATAAATTACTAAAGTAAAAAACTTTTTAGTTTATTTCCAGACATCGAGATCTGTTACGAGTTAAAACCTACAAGCTTTTAATAACTCCGTATAATAAATCATTTTATAATAATCTTCATAATGTCAGTCTATACACGAAACAATATTGACTGAAGATACACTTAGCCATGGCTCAGCAAAAAGCTCAATTTCCGTCTTTTCTCAAAAACCCGCATTTCAGAGAATATTTTATTAATTTTTCACCGCGTACCGAGCTTTGTCGCAAACCGTCCTACGTTTATTGCCGTAGACATTATTGAAGAATATTATACTTGAAACTTGAAAGAGCTTTGTAAAAAATGTTTTACACCAAAGTGAAGTGCACTATTATGAATCCTTACTTTAAAGTGTATTGTACCACGATCAAATACGCGCTACATTTTTGTAATAATATTAGCAAATGACGAGACGGGCGTTCGCCTGATGTTAAGCACCACGCCTGACCATAACTGCTATAGTGTCGCCCAACAATTTGAGTGTTAATTTTTTGCGCACTGCACCGCTTTCGTCACTCTTTCACCCAGTAATTTAAATTGCTACAAATATTGCCCTTTAAACCTTAACACAGTTTACAAAACACTCAAATACTTACTTAAATTTTTCCCTCGTCTACTCATTTTGGTCACTGGTGGTCTAGTGGTAGTGACCCCGCCTTCCGATCCTAAGGTCGTGGGTTCAAACCCGGTCGTGCACCAATGTATTTGTCTGTTCGAAAAATTTATGTGCGCAATGCCAGTGCTCTCATACGGCGAAGGAAAACATCGTGAGGAAACCGGCATGTCCAAGAACTAAAAATTCGAAAGACATGTGCCATCCACCAATCCGCATTGGGTCCGCGTGGTGCATTAAGACCCAATCACTCTCGCCTGAGAGTAGGCCAGTGTCCCAGAAGTGGGAACATTAGATGGCTGTCATGACTTATTTTGAGGATTATCAGCCATTTTTCGTTCGTTAGCAGGAATAATGGTATATTTCCTAGAATCAACAATGATAACTAACTTTGTAGATTATCTTGGAGAGAAAAAGCTAGGTGACTATCTTGAAAACTTTAAAGAGCTTTAGCTAGTGTTCTTGTTTTAGTACCTGAAATGACTAAAACTTACTCATTTAAGTTTTTAGAATACGTTTGGTAATAAGCTTTTTATTTGCTTAGGTTTGAGAAAAGGCAATATGTTTGAACATGTCTCATTGTATAGCAGGGTCTTAGTTAATTTTTTTTAAACGGACACTTTGTCTACGCTAACTTTGTTTCCGTTGATGCATGCATTAGTTTTACTTGTCATTTTTATCAATTAACAAAGACGATGATAGTTTTAAAAGAGTTAACATACATGTAGGTTTATTAATATTTAGTCTTAAAATATCTAACAGTCACAATCACAAACACAGTCTAAAGGTTAGAACTATGTTTGTAGACAAAGGTCCCGCAGCGGAAACCAAAACAGCAATCTACTTATCGACATAATTCTACTGTTTTGAAATATACCTATTGTTTTCTCTACTAAAAATATCAGTTCTCTTTGAAAATTTCTCCTTTCTATCACAAAAGGCCGAGACGTGACTAAATTCTCACGACCTTTCCACAAAACCCTTAGCAGAGTCTTCAACGAGCCTCCTTAGCCATTTGTCCTTCTCATCACCATTTGTTTACCTTTCCATAAAATTACTAAAGCGACCCAGCCAGACTAGACAGCTATAGGCAGGTAGACTGAAATCTTGAAGATACTTAGCCCTAATCCCTCAAGATGAGACAGGGCAGCCAAGCGTTCTGTTCACGGGCGCGTTCACTCGTTCCAGACGCGAGTTTCTTAGGCTACCATCTGCTATGAGCATAGCGATTAGCGATTGTCAAACGCAGTAAATTAAGGAAGATGCATGAAAGCGGCAAAAAAGTATTTGCGCGAGATCACGACACACATTTTGTAGTGTGTTTTCTTGTGGTCCTAATATTTTTCCATTGATGGGACAACAAGTTATAGTTATTGCTAGTGTCCTATTGCGTTCGGAAAGTCGGTTCGGAAAACGGTTCATGTGTGACACTTTCGAGTAAAGTTCGCTCACGTTCGACTCAAGCGCAAGTAATGTGAGTTTCAATTACAAATACATATAAAAATAATGTTTATTATTAAAATAAATAAAAAATAAATAAATAATGCTGGACAATCCACACAGCATCATCTAGCCCCAGGTAAGCTGCTGTTAAACAGAGCTGTGTTATGGGTAACTAGATGACTGATATACTCGTATATTTAAAACAATTACAATACATAGATATATATTTTTTTTTATTATATATAGAAATACCCAGAACACCCGGAACAAATATTTGTAGGTCGTACAAACATTTGTCCCGAGGCGGGAATCGAACCCGCAACCTCTGCGTTGCAGGCGGACCTGCGCCCGCTGCGCCACATCGGTCGTCAAAAGTTTAATTATGAAAGTAAAGGGTACGAAAAATGGGTAGAGCTCTGCTTCTTGACGTAGCTAAAGGTAAGCTACGTCACAGGAGAAAATTTCTTCCTAACATAGCTTAAAAAAAAAAATCCTCTTATAGGGAAATTCCTAAGGTGGATAATGGGACCAACCCGCTAATCGCTCCGCTCTTGCGCGCGCGAACTGCCGAGTCATATGAGTGTGAACCTTCCTAATTAAATAACCCCATGTTTTCGCACCTGCCGCCTTACATTTTGATCTTTTGTTATCCAGTCGAGATTAGTTTGTTGAAGTGTATTTGCCTTTAATTTGAAGAGCGGTGAATATAATTTGCTATTTCAACGAAAATCTGGATTGTTTATTGTTTTCAGCTTGAAATAATGTGGTGTTGGATATTAATATTGAGTAGGTTGAAAATTAATGAGTCTGTTCGTTATAATTTTAATAAACTTGTTATACCTAGAGTAGTATAGTGTTTAATAATTTATTTTTGAGTATAGAGTAGAGATGACCATGTCGTTCGTGTCATTGAAATTCTGCGAGGCACTTGCAGTGTCTGTTCCTCTATAACTCAAAAACCACTGAATTAGGCTGAAATTTAAAACAGACAATGATCGGAAATAGGACTAAGGCTACTTTTATTACCGGAAAAAATCCGAAACCCGAAGTACTAGGAGTATGCAAACGAAATCGTGGACAACAGATAGTGTTGATATTAAGTTCATTTTGAGTAACTGATTTTCATTTGTTGTCGAAAAGAGTTCGTCAGTTAACGAAGCAACCTCTCATAACTTTTTCCTTTATGGATCTGTTCTACTAAAACCTTATATTATAGGCTCTCTGTCCATATCCCCTTCATTATTTTCCCAATTACCCGAAGTATAAGCCGAGCTTAAATTAAAAAGTTCTACAGCTCTGTCCCACGTGGTCATTATTCCCCTGGTTCCTCTGGTTTGTTAAAACTCCCGTGATTACGTATTCGGACAGTCGATTACCACCCTCTGGTGTCGGGGGACAGGGGACAGCCGGACATACCCGGATAATGTCCGACTTTCAATCTATACCCGGCTAAAACTAATGTCTCTTTCAGAGATCAAAATGTTGCCAAACAAGCCTCTGGGCTTAGAACATGTCCGGACCAAGTCCGATTGAAATAGGTGCAATATTCTACGAATTACAGATTAAGTTTAGAAACTAAGCTTTCTAAACTAAGTTTAGTGAATGAATTATATTACTTCTTTCAACTTGGTGATAGCTGAACATTAGAATCTGATTTTTCACTGAGCTTACAAAATGTCACTCACAACCTCTAATATTTTAAGATCCGTTAAATCCATCCATCAGTGACAATTCTGCCTTGGGAACTCCATGAATTTGCCACGACATTGCACAAATAGTACATCTGGTAAAAATCGCTCACCGCCTATTATAATAATATACCTAGTTAATAAATTGATAATTTTAAGTTTTATCTTCAGTTTACAATAATATATTTTTTATTCATTCATTCATTAATTGATTCATTTAATGTAGAAATGCTCCGAATGAGCCATATTTCACTTTACACAACTTCAAATCTAAAAAGTGTAGGTCAGCAGACTTGACTAACCAAATGCAGATCTATGCCGGCAAATATACAGATCTGACTCTACAAGCAATGACTCTGACCACGTCAGAGGGCAGCGCTTCGTAGTGTCGTTTCGAGACGACAACAATAAAAAAAAATGTACAGATCTAGATAAAATTCCGGCTTTCCGAAAAATTTCCGACTATTTGTATGTACCCCGACCACTAGGGACATGTGGCTCCATGTAAAACTAATGGATTGAAATTGTCTTTCCCCTGCCGGTCAATATTTATGGTGGTTTCCGATTGGATTTGTTTCGCTTGCCACTTTATTATGCCCTGTTTTACCGAGCTAATTTGCTGAATTTATTAAATAAATGGCGACCTGTTATGCTTGTAATGAGATTATCTGGTTTTATGAGTTCTTCTTACACTTTCTAATTAGAGAGACGACGTCCACGTTAGTATATATTTATTTTGTTTAAAAATTGAGTCTGTCAAAACAGAAACTCATTATAAAATCCTGTGTAGTTTTGTCGTGAGACTTTTTTACTTGATTTTTGGTGCCTTGTAGACAATATTGGATTTATGCATTATACGTCCTGAGTTTCGGACCCGCTATTTAAAAGTTTTTATTCGTCACGCATGATAATATTTGTCCTTATTCGTCCCGCATGCCAAAATTGTCGTTATTTTTTATCTCGGAAAAAATCTTTTATCTGCGGTTTCTGAAGTCCACGCGAACAAAGTCGCGGGCGACAACTAGTACGGCATAAATCCAAGATTGGGATTGCATTTTGGTTAGATCTGAAACGTAATTTCTAACAAAGAAAAAAAGATCACCTACACACTCATTCATATACAAACAAGACGAAAAGAATATGAGTAGTAAGAGAGTTGATAGCGTAGAATATAATTATTATTACGCTATCAATAAATTACATTGAAAGATTTGTAATTTAAAATCAACTTTTGCCCTTTTGTCGGAACAAAAGATGCGGCTTAAATCCTGCCCGTCCGAATTTTATAAAGAAAAGTTACACGAAACCGTTGAAATGGAAGCCACTTTAGCAAGGCAAGATAAAGCTAACTCGGAGGATGTATCTTAGAATTTTGAAACTAAAAATGCTTACATCAGACGCCACTTGAAATATTATCTTTTTAAATAAAACACCGCGTACTCTAACAAAGGTCAAGGAACAGGAACCCTGGAGGATGTATTTTAAGTGTTGAGGATGTATATTAAGTGTTAAGGATGTATTTTAGGTGTTAAGGATGTATTTTAAGCGTTGAGGATTTATTTTAAGAGTTGAGGATGTATTTTAAGTGTTGAGGGTATATTTTAAGTGTTGAGGGTATATTTTAAATGTTGAGGAGGTATTTTAAGTGCTGAGGATGTATTTTAAGTGTTGATGGTATATTTTAAGTGTTGAGGATGTATTTTAAGTGTTAAGGATGTATTTTAAGTGTTGAGGATGTATTTTAAGTGTTGAGAATGTATTTTAAGTGTTGAGAATGTATTTTAAGTGTTGAGAATGTATTTTAAGTGTTGAGGATGTATTTTAAGTGTTGAAGATGTATTTTAAGTGTTTTATGTGCTATTGGCAAATGTTGTGTTTGCATTTAATTGACTGCCATATCGATTTGAAACCTTATGAATACTATAAGTGTGAAGTGACGCTGTTGGCGTCCCTATTCTAAATAAATAAGTGTCACCTGGGATTTCGCTATGGGGAAAATAAAACTGATACGATCCATTGTATATTTTTTTTTGTAAATACATAACACTTTCAGACCCGGTACAAATACTTGCAGATCATGCAAACATTTTGTTCTCTCGCTCGCTTCTCAGTGAGGTCATGAAGTCCTAGAAACATCGAAAACTATTCTATAATACGAGTATGTCGTAAAAAAATAACCATTAGCTACAGCTCTATTCCGCTGCGTTTTGTAGTAAATGAGTGCGTTAGGCTTACAATTTAGGCAAGGGGCGCATAGATAAATTTAAACTCTACACCCTCCACATAGGGGTTGAATTTATGTGGAAATTTTCTTTATTATTAGTTTAGTAAAGCCCAAGTAGCGACGTTAGTAACTAACGGCCGTGTTATTCACTTGTTTGCAATTTTATGCATTTCATCATCATAATTTATTATCAGCTGATAGACGTTCACTGCTGGACATAGGCCTCCCCCAAAGAGCGTCATGACGACCGATTTTGAGCCTTCACCATCTGCCGACTTTATAACTTTCTGACCGATCGCTTTCATCATTTTATTATTATATTATTATTATATCAGCCGTTGGTGTCCCACTGCTGGGCAAAGACCTCCCCCCATTCCCTCCAGAAGTCTCGATCCCGAGACAAAAACCTCCAATCTACCAAAAATGTATCCAGTTCGTCCCGCCATCTGCGTTTTGGTCTGCCGCGTTGCCTTCTCGCTGGGTCAGGGCGCCCCTCGGTGGCTACCTTTGCCCACAGCTCATTTGGCATACGACAGACATGCCCAGCCCAATTCCACTTCAGCGAAGCGGCCTTCGAAGCTACATCAACAATTTGGGTTATGGCGCGCAGATCGGTGTTGCGGACTCTGTCCGTTCGCTTGACACCCAAAATGCTACGCTCCATCGCACGTTGGCAAACTTTGAGCTTGGACTTAAGAATGTTGGTCAAGGACCATGTTTGTGCACCGTATATCAAAACGGGGAGGATGCATACGTTCATTAATTTCCTCTTAATCATACACAATCATATTATCCTACTAATATTAAAAAATGTAAAAGTCACAGACCCTGTGTGTATGTTTGTTACGACGTATCTCCGTGACGACTTAGCATGAAATTTGGAATGTACAAAGTCCTGGAATAACAAAAAGGCTACTTTCTAATCCGGAAAATGAACTGTTCCTGTGGGATAAACTACAAAAACGCGGGTGAAGCTGCGCGGATCAGCTTGTTGCATAATAGCGTAAAAATCTTTACTTTTTTTTTTAATATACAACTGAAGTGGCAACCAATCGTACGGCCCACAAGATGGTAAGCGCAGCCTATGGCTTGCATATGTAGCCTTGTTTAAAAAATAAGGTTAACTACTACCACTTTACGGCCGTCTTATGTAGGTGGTAGTTTTATAGATAGCCGCAGCTTACAGCGACCCTAACAAATTATTTGGAGGTTTGCTGACCCACGTTGTGGAGCAAATATGATGTCTAGCCGCCGTGATTAGGTTTGCTCATGAATATTAAATTTAATCTGTGCTCTAGTGGTGTAAGCGTTTTAATAATACCTACCATCCAAGAATACATAATTTTTTATGACTGAAATAGAAAGATCTTGAGTTTTATGATCAAAAAACCCCTTAGTAATACTTAATTCGAAATATAAAGTTAATGTTATAGTTTAAAGTTAAATCTTAAAGTATGTAATTCAATGACGGTGTCACGGTAGTAGTAGAGTTCTCTGTGATAGAGCTCGTCCGGGGAAGGACTACCACCATACCTATTTCTGCCGCAAAGCAGTAATGCTCGCATTGCTGTGTTCCGGTGTGAAGGGTATGGTTTCCGGTGAAATTACTGGCACATGAGGCTTTCGATCTTAGCCTCAAGGTGGCAACCCGCAAGTGATACCTCTGGTATTGCAAGCGTCCATAGGCTGCGGTAACCGCTTACCATCTTGTGGGCTTATGGACGCTTGCAATACCAGACTTGCCACTTCAGTTGTATAAAAAAAAAAAAAAAAAAAAGGTGGCAATGTGCGGTGGATGTGTGGTGTTTTTTTTCTTCACTCATAATCATACCAAAACCTTTATAATCTAACTAGCTGACCCGCGCGGTTTCACCCGCGGTTTTTTCTCGCAATTTTTCTTTATTTTCTAACCGTCTAAACCTTCTCTGGACTCCTACAAATATTTCAAGACCAAAATCAGTCCAGCCGTTCTCGAGTTATAGCGAGACCAACGCAAAGCAATTTATTTGTATATTTATGATATAAATACTATTATTGTTATTATTATTAGCTATCACTTTCCCACTGCAGGGCAAAGGCCTCCTCTTTATTCCACTCGCTCACTCCTTCGCGATCTAATATTTTTTCTCTCATCATTTTTTATGGCTTGAATTTAGCCAAATTCATCGTCTATTCCATTGAATAAGAATGTCAAGGAAAGATATACTCAGAAACACTTTATCTTATGTTTAAGGGAGAATGTCTGTCAATGGTAGTTATTTACAAAGCAAACCACGTCTTCGAATGCATTTTATCGCACGCTCCAAACAAAAACGACATCTTTATTTCAAGGTGCGCTCTAAAATTGTTTCAAAATAATCGAAAAGGGACGGTCAAGCGTTAGCAAAGCACTAAAAATAGTCCCGAACTAAATGTATTACAAATTTAAAGTGACACCCGTCGCGACCCGATTACCGACCCGAACTAAACAGGCAGACATGGGTCGGACACCTATACCGTCAACTGGTATATACCACTACTAATTCCGCCATTACTACAAAACGTAAGAGTAGTAGAGTTCTCTGTGATAGAGCTCGTCCGGGGAAGGACTACCACCATACCTATTTCTGCCGCCAAGCAGTAATGCTCGCATTGCTGTGTTCCGGTGTAAAGGGTATGGTTTCCGGTGAAATTACTGGCACATGAGGCTTTCGATCTTAGCCTCAAGGTGGCAACCCGCGAGTGATACCTCTGGTATAGCAAGCGTCCATAGGCTACGGTAACCGCTTACTATCTTGTGGGCCGTACGCTTGGTTGCCACTTCAGTTGTATAAAAAAAAAAAAAAAAAAAAACGAGAGAATGGGTAATGTTTTCTAAGCTATGGCACACCCGGGACAATAAAATGTATGAAGCAGAACTCTACTACTAATTTTTTCCAGGAACTAACCGCGTGTCCTTGTATTTCATACCCGAGGGGCAACTTGTCGTGTTTAAGTTGGGCCAATGTTTGCAGTAACAAGACACACTGTTTGGAGACAAACACCTCAATGTTTTGAGTAGGTTACTGAGAGAGGTTAGTTGCTGGGGCTCTTGGATCTCTTCTCACATTTTAATGACATCAAGCAATTCAATCAATCAACCAAATATTGTTTGTTGATTGTGTTTGATGACGTGTGTTTGTTTTGATAATTAATCAAGTTTATTTGATATTAATTTAATATGATTTGGTAACTGTAAGATAAATTTGTAATTAAGCTTAAAAGTGATTATACTCAGGTACTTTTAGTAAGTATTTAACTTATTGTAAATTGACTTATCTAAGAGCATGTACCATGACATGTTCTATGACAGTGTTGCCACTTTTTATCGCCTTGTGACATCACTTTATTGGATAAGTAGGTACTAATACTGATATTGTGTATTTAAATATTTTTAAAATATTATTTCTTGTAGGTTATTTTAATTTTTACTTTTTGACTTTCTTTCTGACATTGTAATGAAATATGTAGATTTTAATTTAGTATGAATTAGGATTGTCTTTGGCTATCTTGTCAAAACGACATGGTTCTTCCCATTTTAATTATTTTTCTCGTGTTATTTTAAGTTTTATTGCGTAAATTTGGTGGCAGTTTATCCAATTTAGCTTGTTTACTTAGCACAAGTGTTAGTAATTGAAATGGAGGGGTAATGTTGGTTGGTAATTTAGTCAAAGACTTTCCAGGAGAATTTTGAAAGAAAAGTCATCGTTTCTTTCCAAATTTCGTTTGTTTACGTTGCTAAGCGGCAATCAAACTAATACACTTGACATTGGCAAAATTGTGGCAAACTAGCCACAGAGGCCATAAAACAAAAGAAGAAGAAGAAGTATGATTTTTTTTTTAAACTAAAATAAGTGACATTTTTAATCTTGATGTGAGAGTATTTGGTCTGACATATTTTTGTTATTGTTAAGTTAGGGTACTTTGGACCTGTCTCTAGACCCTTACTTTTGAATAAGAGTGATTTAAGAGTAGTAGAGTTCTCTGTGATAGAGCTCGTCCGGGGAAGGACTACCACCATACCTATTTCTGCCGCCAAACAGTAATGCTCGCATTGTTGTGTTCCGGTGTGAAGGGTATGGTTTCCGGTGAAATTACTGGCACATGAGGCTTTCGATCCTAGCTTCAAGGTGGCAACCCGCGAGTGATACCTCTTGTATTGCAAGCGTCCATAGGCTGCGTTAACCGCTTACCATCTTGTGGGCCGTACGCTTGGTTGCCACTTCAGTTGTATAAAAAAAAATATATTATATTATACATAAATATAAATGAAATAAAATAAATGTCAAGAGATAAATAAATGATTTTATTTTGATTTGGAAACAGGCTTAGAATAAATTTACCTAGTTCATTTTAGTGGAGCGCTCGTGACGTAGCTGGCTAAGTTATTCTTCAGATCAACGAAGTTAAGCACTGTTCCGCGTAGTTATCGTCGTTATATAAGGTCATTCATTATCAACCTGACAAACTTCAGGGGTAGTTTCCACACATAAAAAAAAATTCTTGTACTTTTTTTTTTCTAAACATTTTTTTATATAAAAAAAACGTAATTCTGCTTAATAAATGATCCGTTACGGTGCGCGCACACTCGAATATTTCATTATTACGCCGCTTATCTCAATTCCCATCAATGATAAATAATAATTGAGCAGAAAAACGTTATCATTTTTTGTTTACTTGGGATTATTAAGACAAAATATACATAAAAAAAACATAGGTACATTATTTTTTTAATAATGTGTGGAACCTGTTCCTTGAATATCGCGCACTAATAATCAAAGAGCCTGTATATATGTATTATATATAAAATATTGCAGAAAGTTAACAAAGCCGTCAGTTGTTGTGTCGGTTCCCCCAGGACGACCAGCATTTCCTTTCAAAAGGGGGTAAGTAACAATCGCTTCTATACAACACAAGGTTTAAAGTATTGCAGAAAGTTATCAAGGTTGTGTCAATTCAGAACGACATGATACGGTTCGCCGCCTCGCGAGAACACCTCGCTGCGCGCCCAGGAAATCAGGAAAGCTTGATTTTTCACCAGCTTTCACACAAATAGAAAGGAACTCTAGGAATACTAATATTCTTTAATTTTTTTATCAAGCATAGCACACGACCCAGCAAGAGTTTAATTCTGTTATAGAAAAATTACAGTTGCATGATCGATATTTGGGCATTTTCTGTTTGGCAAGTGACCATGTAAGGTCATCGACATAGCCCAGAGGATTAGCAAGCTGAAGTGGCAATGGGCTGGTCATATATGCCGAAGAACCGACAACCGTTGGGGTAAACGAGTTCTTGAGTGGAGACCGCGTCTTGGCAAACGTAGTGTGGGGCGCCCCCCGGCTAGGTGGAGCGATGACCTACGAAAGGCGGCGGGCAAAAAGTGGATGCGAAGAGCCGAACACCGGGCTCAGTGGCGCGTATTGGGGGAGGCCTATGTCCAGCAGTGGACTAATGTGGGCTGATGATGATGATGATGAAGTGACCATGTTGTCATTGTATTAGTGGAATTGCTCCCATGCTGGTAAACGGTTACCATAGCCTACTACAGGTTACCATAGACGCTTGCTATATTAGAGATATCACTCATATAGTTTATCTACAGCTGTAAGGTTCTCTTTAATTTTAACGCTTTCTAAAATCTATAGTTTATTTCGGAAATTTGAGAAAAAATGCATTAGAGTTAATATGACCACTACTGGAATAACTATTCTGTGGAATAAGAAATGTAAAATACAAGTAAACTGTCAGTTTACTCGCGAATAACTGTGGTTTATTCAAGAAAATTGCATTCAGTTTTCTTAAAAACTAAAATAAAAGAACTTTAAAGAAACTTAAAAGAGTTTTCTGTGATAGAGCTCGTCCGGGGAAGGACTTCCACCATACCTATTTCTGCCGCCAAGCAGTAATGCTCGCATTGCTGTGTTCCGGTGTGAAGGGTATGGTTTCCGGTGAAATTACTGGCACATGAGGATTTCGATCTATGCCTCAAGGTGGCAACCCGCGAGTGATACCTCTGGTATTGCAAGCGTCCATAGGCTGCGGTAACCGCTTACCATCTTGTGGGCCGTACGCTTGGTTGCCACTTCAGTTGTATAAAAAAAAAAAAAAAAAAAAAAAAGCTAGGTGACACCCGAGTACACCCTAGATTCTTGGAGGAGAAGAAAGTAACACTGACAATTCTAAAAGTCAATTATGGGGGCCCGCAATAAAGTCGGGGGCTGACGTCAGCAAACTTGTCTGCTAAGGTGGCGATCGGCGTTTCCTCCCTAATTGATTTGGGTCTGCGGCGAATATCGGCCGGAACTATTGCCGACCGGCCAAGGAACGGAAGTTGGCGGGTGAGCAAAAAATGTCACAATGCATAACATAATTCAAAATACAAAAATGGTTTATCTCAATAAAATCACAAGGATCACTTTGACCTAATTATGCCTATTTCTGCCGCCAAGCAGTTCGCATTGCTGTGTTTCGGTTCGAAGGGTTTGGTTTCCGGTGAAATTACAGGCAAAAAAAATAATTCAAATTCAAAAATTTAATAAAAAGATATAAAAAAAGATATTTATTTTCAAAGATGTAGGTACAATTTCTTTGCTACCATAAAGCTACTTAAATAAGATCTTATATATTGGTACTTAATACTACGACCTTGAATATTGCTCGCGAAGTAGATACATAATATAGCGGTAGGTTATTAGGAATAGTTACAAAACCTTACCCTCCTTACCCTCCGTGCTAGATTTAACTGAGTGACGACATAAAACCTTACCCTCCGTGCTAGATTTAACTGAGTGACGACATAAAACCTTATCCTCCGTGCTAAATTTAACTGAGTGACGACATAAAACCTTACCCTCCGTGCTAGATTTAACTGAGTGACGACATAAAACCTTACCCTCCGTGCTAGATTTAACTGAATGACGACATCAAAAAAGGTATCAATACATAAAACGTCATATAGCAAATACTTCTTCGCGAATTCCTTTTTCGCTGCATTTTTTCTTATATCTCTGATGGTGACCGCTTACCATCAAGTGGGCCGTACGCTTGGTTGCCACTTAGGTGATATAGAGAAAAAAGAAAAAACTTCATACCCAACACACATAGTTCTCATCCACTAAGATCTGGTGCACTGGTGGTCTAGTGGTAGCGACCCCGCCTTCTGATCCTAAGGTTTTGAATTCAGTCGTGCACCAATGGATTTTTCTATTTGCAAAATGTATGTGCGCAATGCCAGTGCTCTCATACAGTGAAAGAAAATACCGTGAGAAAACCGGCATGTCCAAGAACTAAAAATTCGTCATGTGCCTACTTATAAACTAATTTATTAAAATCATTCGTCATGATTCCACTTACAAACTAATTTTTTACAATCTGCTATAAAAAATAAATCGGTTTTTTTTTTAATACTAAGGGCCTTATTATATAAACATAAAACCGCTGTTAGCTGTACCTTTCAAATCTATCATCGTCTTTCATTGAACAGAATAACAAGGAAATAAAATAAATAAATAAATAGCACTTTACACAAGTAGTACAAAAGTTACTTAAATGTAAACAATACTAAATATATAGTCCTACAAAAGGTGGTCATATCGCAGGGAGCGATTTCTTACTGACTATATGAATACACTTAGCAAGCCGCTGAAATGATAGTTCTATAAATAAAGGCACAAATCCAGTACCTTGCGCCACAATAGAAAGCTAGTAATTAACGATAGACAAGCAGCGGCCGGGTTGATGGACACTCACAATGCGCTCCACAGGATTAAATGCGAATTATTCGTCAATTAGAACACCGGTGGTCTAGTGGTAGTGACCCCGCCTTCCAATCCTAAGGTCGTGGGTTCAAACCCGGTCGTGCACCAATGGATTTTTCTGTTCGAAAAATTTATGTGCACAATGCCAGTGCTCTCATACGGTGAAGGAAAACATCGTGAGGAAACCGGCATGTCCAAGAATTAAAAATTCGAAAGACATGTGCCATCCACCAATCCGCATTGGGTCCGCGTGGTGGATTAAGACCCAATCACTCTCGCCTGAGAGTAGGCCAGTGTCCCAGCAGTGGGAACATTAGAAGGCTGTCATGATGATGATTCGTCAATTACGTCTCGGAGACAGACAGGCGAGTCTTACAAGTTCGCTGTAAAAGCTTCCGTAAATACTTCTCTATTTTACTACACTAGCAATAACTTATACAATTATTAACCAATTAGTAATTAGTAGTACCAATTAGTAATTGGTAGTAAAATTGGACGTCACTTGGTAAGTTAGTCCAATTTACAATTATATACACGACTAGCTGTTGACCACGACTTCGATCGTCGAACTCGGTAAATGTACTTTTTTCCAAAAAAGTAACAGTTTTGGAAAAATACGTGTTTTACCGTAACTAGTATTGTACGAGGACGAATTATGTTTAGTTCGTTTTTTTTGGGAGTCAATAAATGTATTTTCTTTCTTTCTTTGTTTATTTTTTTCGTAACTGGTTACGAAGCTTCAGTTTCGTGAACGGCCAAAGCGATCAGGTCCTATTCTCAGTCATTATCTATCTATACTGATATTATAAAGAGGAAAGATTTGTATTTTTGTATTCCGATTTCAAAAATTCTTTTACCATTAGAATGCTACATTATCCCTGAGTAACATAGGTTATACTTGTTACTTGCGACCCGCCCCGGCTTCGCACGGGTGCGGTTTCATTGTACCCGCGCGAAGCTGAGACGTACTGCTAGTTATCTATATTTTAAATTCAGCGATTTCGATAAAAAACGATTTAGTGGTTGTCGAGATAAATAGAAAAAAACATCTATCCAGACAAACATCCAAATATTCGCATTTATAATATTAGTGTGATTAATCCATTTTAGACTGATGGTTTTAGCTATAAGTAATTTGATAATAAAATAGTCAAACCAATTATACGACTCATTGAATTTACGTATGAGTTAGACCTTGTTGGCCAACTTTGTTAGTTAATACATTACGTATGAGTTAAAGGCCAACTCTGGCGACAGTAATAGGTCGCCTGAAGGCCTCCGTGGCCTAAAGTTAAAAAAAGTACCTAAATAAGCTAAAGATCAAGAGGGTTGCAAGTCTCGATAAGTTACTGCAGCGTCTGGTTACGAATTGATCTCCCAGCGCCCCTCCTCTTCGATGTAAACAGGTATTGCTGAAATTAAGCCAGCATTCTGGCTTTTAGATTTATTACCTAACTATGTTATTGGGTCGAATAATATCCGCTAACGCTGGTTTTTGAATACAACCGTTAGTTTAGTGGATATTATGATAGGGCTCAACGTTTAAAATAAAATAAGAGCAACGCTAAACAAAAACGGACTTTGATTTAGTACACCTAATATAACGTTTTGTATGCCGTTTTTATAATATTGCACAAATAATGGAGACAACGGGAATATATTTTTATTATTTTATTTAAATGTTACTGTCCCCATTAATAGTTTATTCACAATGGGGACAACGGGAATATTTTTTTATTATTTTATTTAAATGTTACTGTCCCCATTATTAGATTATTGACAATGGGGACAACGGGAATGTTTTTTAATAATTACGAGTATATTAAATCCCACTGTCCCCATTAACGAGGACACGGTTAATGGGAACATCGGGAATACACGGAAATGTCAGCGTTATTATAAAAGCTCGTGTATCCTAAAAAAAATAATTATTGTAAAACTTGCAATCATAATATTAATTGTTGATTTCCTATTTCATCTGGAAAGTTCCTGAATAAACCAAACAGTTCCAATTAGATGCCACCCAACTCATTTGTTTTGCCAAATAACTCGAATAAATCATTAATTCATTCATTCATTCATAACACTTCGATAAAATTAGATAAGTACTGCCGGCACCAAAAAGTTTAGAATTTTTAAAAAGGTTGGTACTCTAACCATGTAACTGGAAAAACTTAAAACGCGTATAATGCTGGGGTTGAAAGGTTGGAACATGCACGTTTTTGACAACTGTCACCCATTTCATCGACAAGAGAAATAGGTGACAATTGTTAAAAGTTTGCCTACCGCCTTTCGAGGCATCTGACTTATTTGGTTTGTCCATAACACGCCCTTTAGGTAAACAAACTCACATAAAGAAACTAGTTCAATCCACTAAGATGATGGATCATATCCTTGACGAGACAAGCGCGAACCGCATCAATGAGGAAATAATTAAAGATATTGTTTCCTGTAACTTGTTTGAACACTTATTAGAGTTCTTGGAGGTTCGCTTTTGTTGAGAAACATGATCACACAACCAGACAGTACTATTTACAGAATGAAAAAGAAAATGAAAAAAGTGTATATACAGGGTCATTCATTATCAACCTGACAAACTTAAGGGATAGGTTCCGCACATAAAAAAAAAAATATTTGTACCTATAATTTTTTTTTTTTATTTATATTTTGTCTTAAAAATCCCAAGTAAACAAAAAAAATCGATTACGTTTTTCGGCTCAATTATTATTTATTATTATTCGAGTTTTATTACATTAAATATTCGAGTGTGCGCGCCCCGTAGTGAGTCAAGGACACGCGCAGGTCAAGGACGCGCGGGTTATTGACCCGCGGTTTATTGACGCGCGGGTCACTGACACGTGCCGAGCGCTGCCTTTTCGATTTCTAACAAGGATAACTAATTATTAAGCAGAATTACGTATTTTTTTTTTTTGATAAAAAAAAACATTTTGAAAAAAAAAGTACAAGTATTTTTTTTTATGTGTGGAACCTACACCTTAATTTTGTCAGGTTGATAATGAATGACTTTATATATTGCTAATAGGTGTATAATTTGTGTTACTTTTTTGTTTATTATGTCAGCAAGTGACAAGATGATCAAGTCGCCCGCCTGATGTTAAGCACCACGCCTGACCATAACAGATGCAGTGCCACCCAAAGCTTGAAGTTTTTAAGTTCTGCGTGGCACTGCACTGCGCTCATCACCCCGAGACGTTGTTTTAAGTCTCTTACGCCCAGTAATTTCACTTGCTACAGTACCCTTCAAACCTAAACACAGTGCAGCTTGCACACTACTGCTTGGAGGTGATATCTGACACTGCGGTACCCACCAAGATGGACTGACGAGTCCTGCCACCAGGTAAATATCATGTTAACAATATAAAATTGTGGTAAGGTTTAACGTTGTTATGTGATAAATGTGATATTTGCTCGTCTTTCACAAACATGATATCTGCATAAGAAACGTAATTCTATTACTTAATGCAGTTGCAAAAAGCGGTATCAGAATAATCAGAATAATCATATTTAAGTATTATAGATTAAGAATTGTTTTTTTTTTTTTTAATACTACTAAAGTGGTAACCAAGCGTACGGCCCACTTGATGGTCAGCAGTTACCGTAGCCTATGTACGCATGCAACATCATAGATATCACTTGCGTGTTACCACCCTGAGACGTTAGATGGTTAGTCTCATGTGCCTGTAAATTCACCGGAAACCATACCCTTCGAACCGGAACACAGCAATGCGAGCATTACTGCTTGGCGGCAGAAATAGGTATGGTGGTAGTCCTTCCCCGGACGAGCTCTATCACAAAGAACTCTACTACTCTTACAGGTCAGATAATCAGATATCTATCGCTTTATACCCGAAGCGCCTGGCTTGCCCGACACAAAAATAGGCCACTGACTGTACCAACTTAACTGGAAAAGTTTCTCGATAAAACTGTGAGCAGGAACGTTGAAGCTGGTGTGTTTGCTAGTTAGATGTGTATTCTTTTTTTAGGTTATCGTTTCAACACGTATATTCATTATTCGACGACCGATGTGGCGCAGCGGGCGCAGGTCCGCCTGCGACGCAGAGGTTGCGGGTTCGAATCCCGTCTTGGGACAAATGTTTGTACGATCTACAAATATTTGTTCCGGGTGTTCTGGGTAATTTCTATATATAATAAAAAATATCTATCTATGTATTGTATTGTATTAAATATATATCAGTCATCTAGTACCCATAAAAAGCTCTGTTTAACATTTATTTATTTTATTGTGGTGCTTAAAACCAGGCGGGTACCTTGATTGTCTTGTCACTTGCTGACATAAAAAAAAACCTACAAATTTCTTCGCCCATTATGTACATCTGAACTCTCATAGATCGAAACTTGCCTTTTCGCCGAATTATGAATTTTAATGTAGCCACATTTGGCTAGGGCTGGCCCGATGGCTATCCGCTATTTGCATGGCTTTTTAATTTGCAATTTATCGCCTCCATTTGCATGAATGATGCGATTCTGAGCCGCGTTGGCTCGCCGCCGCGGTATATAAATATTTTACCGCGACGTTGTAATCCTCAGAACATTTAGAACAACCCTTTTCTTCTTTTTTAATAAATAATAGGATGTACTTATTTACACTGGTATCCGGAGTCTTGAACTGAAGCTGTTATTCAATTCGAACGTTTTTTTTAACACTTCCGCTATGTTGCATCTGCCAAATATCTCTTTGTTAAGCGTCATACCTGACCATAACAGTTGCAATGTCATCCAAAGCTTTAAAGGTTTGAAGTCAAAATACACTGTGGTGATAACTACGAAAACGAACTCATTCTGAAGAGACCACCCAGGTAATTTAAGGTTTACGTCAACACTTCTTCAAACCCTAGGATTAGGCCGGCCGCTCACGTATACGAACTCGATTCGATCGATTAGCACGAATTTCAAGTGCTAATATCGTGCTTCGATTCGGTAAATGAAATGAAATGAAATGAAATGAAATGAAATATATTTACTTGCTTGAAGTGTGGTAAAGCGGTACAAGATAATAGGATAGGTTTTCTGTGTCACACACTTCGTCGGAAACGACATGCAAAATTTAAATTACTATTCTAAGAAGCTACCTACTACATTTTACTATAATAATGATATAAATTAATAATTAAACAACCAACATAGAGATAAATTAAAATTTCAGATTAGAATGTCAAGAGTAAAATTATAAAAAAAGGAAACATAAGAATATAAATAATTAATAAAAATAACATTAGCAATAACAATAATAATTTTTAAATACATTTCAATTTAATTGATCATGTCTTTTACGCTATAAAAACATTTGTCTACAAGCCACAGATAAAGTTTTGTTTTAAATTGTCTTATTGGCAATTCTCGAATTGCTTTAGGAATTTTATTAAATATCTTTATCGTCATTATATAGCTACTTTTATACGTCAATGCAGTCTTTCGTATTGGCAACATTAATCTAGTTGGATTCCTATATTTGAGCCTTGAATATGAAATATCGGTATATTTATCAAAAAACTTTTCATGCTCCTTGACAAAACAACCTACTTGAAATACGTAAAGCCCTTTTAAGGTTAAGAATTTCAATTTCTTAAAAAGAGGTTTGCGAGAAGCTAAATTAATCTAGAGATCAATTTCGAATCTCAGGAAAAATATTAACCCTTCAAATTCGCTCTAATAAATATTAGCACGTTATTGGAAATTTTAGAAGCTTTCTCTTAATGTTTTTCAGGTTTCAGGTTACATGTGAAATTGAGCTGTTGTTTGTAGAAACGTTTAGAAGTGAGTCGGGTCTGGACCGGGGCGTGTAAATGACGCCGAGAGCTATGAATATCGCCATTGCTACTCTGGAAACACAGATTTAAATCTACACTAGAAAGAACATGATGATAATTAAATGTTCGCGGTTATTTTAGCCCCAAACTAAGCAATGCTTGAAGTACGACCGATGTGTTGTTGAAAGTTGCGGGTTCGATTCCGAATTCAAGACAAATGTTTGCACGATCTGCAAATATTTGTTCCGTGTATTTTCTATGTAATATAAAAATATCTATCTATGTAGATGACTGATATAATATACTTAATAATAAAATTAAGGATACATCTTGCACCCATAACACAAGCTCTGCTTAGCTTGGTGCTGTGTTGATTGTCTAGTATTGTTATTAATTATATTTTATTTAGATTAAGAAATGTAATGAGAGCCAGATACCTGAAAGAAAACATTCTAATTATTGTAAAACCAACCAACTAAATTTTAACTTTTTACAGCAAGTGTACTGTTGATCGAAGTCATAGTAACTATTTGGTAAGCAATATCGGGGGCTAACGAGTTCGGGGGCAAACGAACGTAACCCTTTTTGGTGAACTCAGAAGGCGCTGCAAAGATTTAAATGTTGTTTCAACATAAAATGACAACATAAAAATATGAGTATTTTTAGTGAGCTCTTCCAGTGAGTGATACTGGTAGCACACATTCAGGTCGGAAGCAGTTCGTTCGTTGCGGAAACATTGAATAATTTCACGCCGACGACGGCCGGAATGAATGCCTCGCTGTAACTTAGTTTTGTGATGTTATGCACGTAAATAGGGGTAAAATATCTAGCAGGTAAACAGGAGTTAAATATCTAGCAGGATTTAAACTTGTCTGCAGCGTAAATGTTGTGTTGACGACGGAAATTATAAAAGGGTTAAATGTTGCGCTGACATCATCATCATGACAGCCTTCTAATGTTCCCACTGCTGGGACACTGGCCTACTCTCAGGCGAGAGTGATTGGGTCTTAATCCACCACGCGGACCCAATGCGGATTGGTGGATGGCACATGTCTTTCGAATTTTTAGTTCTTGGACATGCCGGTTTCCTCACGATGTTTTCCTTCACCGCTGACATAGTGATATTTAATTTTATTATACGCGCTACACTAGTATCTGTAGTAATTGATTCCTGTGGCAGGTTTGTTGTTTTTTTTATTTAATTAAAATGTTTATTTAGAATAATAGTTAGCAATTATTAATAGGGCGTTTACGCTGGGTGTTCAAGCCTTGCTTGGATGCATTGTTTTTGCTTTTTATTGGGTACAGTTATAAAATAAGGGCTAGTTATAATGCTATGCTAATAACTAATACGAAAGTTTGGATGTTTGGATTTTTGTTACTCTATAACTCGACAACTACTAAACCGTGCTGCGGAGGGCACGTTAAGCAGTCGGTCCCGGTTTTTTCAAGTGTCGTTAGGCCATGACAGAGGCTTTCGGGTGGCCGAGAAACTCTGTCACCAGAGTTGGCCACTGACTCATACGAACTTACTTACTTACTTACGAAACTGATTTAGTTGTAATTAAAAACAGATAGATAATGACCGGGAATAGGACATAGGCCACTTTTTATCCCAGAAAAAAGTACGGTTATCGCATCCGACGCGAACGAAGTCGCGGGCGGCATAAATCGTTATATTCGGCAATTAATTTAATTTAATTTAATCTGTTATATTTAGAAAATGATGATGATATTTGGCCATCACAATACAGGCTTGTGTGAAGACCTTAGGATAATCATCATCATCAACCTATTGCAGTCCAATGCTGGACGTCGGTCTCTCCCAAAGCTCGCCACTGAGCCCAATCTTCGGCTCTTCTCATCCACTTTCTTTCTACAGTGCGCAAGTCATCGCTCTATCTAGCCGGATATTGGCTTATGCTTTCTGTAATAATATGTGTCTCAGTCTAAGAAGTTTTTTTTTAAAGATTTCTTTCTTAACTGAGCACTTACCCGTGCCACAAAGGTCGAGGTTTTATATAAACAGAAAAATCACGGTAAAAACCTGGCGGCGGGGCGTGTCACGAGGTATTACTTGTCTTTCATGCTAGTAGGGATTATCCTTAAGAGCTGAAAGCCTGAGAGCCTGTCAGGCTGCAGCGAGAGGATTGAGACTCTTTAGATGCTCCTCCGAAATTGATGGAGGTAAGTAAGTAAATGTAAGTCTCAATGTGTCTGGAAGGTTAATGTTATTTCAATAAATAATAAATAAATAATGCTGGACAATCCACACAGCATCGTCTAGCCCCAAGGTAAGCTGCTGTTAAACAGAGCTGTAATTATGGGTACTAGATGACTGATATATATTTAATACAATACAATACATACATAGATATATTTTTATTATATATAGAAAATACCGAACACCCGAAACAAATATTTGTAGATCGTACAAACATTTGTCCCGAGGCGGGAATCGAACCCGCAACCTCTGCGTCGCAGGCGGACCTGCGCCCGCTGCGCCACATCGGTCGTCTGAACGGTCAATAATATTAAAACCGGGCGTAATTACCTATACAGTTCTACACTAGCTCGGGGGAAGGTGTTTATGAATACTGCTGACCTTGTTATCACTGGCACAGCCCTTGTACCTTTTACAGGTAGTCAAAGTTCAAAGTGCAAACATTTATTGCATTCTTAAGTACATAGTCAGTAAGAATTCATATAGCGATATGATCACCTTTTCCAGGACTATCGTATATAATATAATCGTACTATTATACAGGAAGGTAGTCCTGAGGAGAGGGGGGAGCGTTCATTAAAACAAACCACTCCTTGAACTAAGTTAGCTGATTTATTTATTCTTTCCAAATTACATACGGCGAAAGTCAAAACACAACGATAGCGCGATCTAGAAATGCTACCAATTTAGTCGCGCCACCTAGTTATAAATTTATTAACTAAACACAGTTTTAACCTAAACAACTATAATTATACTTAGTATAGTTTATCTGTGTAATTTTTGTACTATTTTGTGTCTTCAATAAAGTGCTATTGTTATTTTTATCATACTAGTAATTATAGTGTTTTTTTGTCATCACATTGTGCATTGATATGGGTGAAAATATAAATCGTGAAAGACAATGTGCACTTCTCAATAGGTGAAGCCAGACGTAAGTTTATTTTTAGGCAGGTAGGTATTCACCCAGATTTTATGACGTTTCAAAATGGTCCTTGTAATTGTTTTGAATTAAAATATTTTTGATTTCAATTTGAATTTACAGAGGGACAGACGGGCGTAAAGTGATTTTGTTTTATACTTTGTATAGATTTTCAAATTAGTAGGATGTTGGCTCGTTCGTTCGTTCGTAAAAGTCAGTGGCCAACTCTGGTGACAGAGTTTCTAGGCCGCCCGAAGGCCTCTCTCATGGCCTAACAACTTTGAAAAGCCGGGACCGACTGCTTAACATGCCCTCCAAAGCACGGAAGTAGGATGTTGGTGTAACTGTCAAGCTAGTATCTTTTATTTCTACTACAAATTTTTTGATTAATAAAATTATCTCTATCTTACTTCTCGGACTGGGTTCAACTCATCCGGTAGCCTCTTTATATTAATGCTAAACCGGGTATTAAGCATACATACATCCAGCTGTCTGCTGGCGGGGGCGGGCGGGCTAGCGGGGGCGGGCGGATGTCAATTACAACGTACCGGTAGAACATGGCATGTGTCATCTTCCGACTGGATTGAGCCTAGACGAGCCGTCATTTAGTAATGTTGTAGAGAAAATTCTTTTAGCAAAGTTGGGTTACAGAAGTTGAGCAACGTTCGGAGAGTTCATCGTTTGGATGGGTGACCGCCAGTGGCATTTTACTCTTGACGTATTTTTGTTATTTGAAATTTAAGGTGCTTTGAACACTGTCTGTTAATCTTTTCTGTGTTTTTTATATTAAACTAGTGGACCCGCCCCAGCTTCTCATTTATGCTATAAATCTTCATCTTGAATTACTCTATCTATTGCTGAAAACGGCATTAAAATCCGTTACGTAGTTTAAAAGATCTAAGCGTACATATATATATATACATAATAATAATAATAATAATAATGCTGGACAATCCACACAGCATCATCTATCCCCAAAGTAAGCTGCTGTTAAACAGAGCTGTATTATGGGTACTAGATGACTGATATATATTTAATACAATACAATACATAGATAGATATTTTTTATTATATATAGAAAATACCCAGAACACCCGGAACAAATATTTGTAGATCGTACAAACATTTGTTCCGAGGCGGGAATCGAACCCGCAACCTCTGCGTCGCAGGCGGACCTGCGCCCGCTGCGCCACATCGGTCGTCATTGTCACATAAGAGACAGACTTCATTTACGAAGTGTAAAGTTACGATAAATATTTGTTATAATGAATTTTAAGAAAGAAAAGACGCTTATTCATCACAACAAACAGTATAAAAACATTATTATCTAAAATACATAATACTCAGCATTAGGATACTACATTGAAAATTATTTTATTTAATAACTTATAAGAAAAAAAGTAACATATAAAATAGAATAGAATAGGTACATATATATATATATATATATATGTACCTATTCTATTCTATTATAGGTACATATATATATATATATATATATATATGTACCTATTCTATTCTATTATATATATATTTTAAATAGAATAGGTACATATATATATATATATGTACCTATTCTATTCTATATATGGTTGGGCAGTGTTAATATCTTAAAACCTAAGTTAAGTTTAACTAGACAATAAGTTCTTGATAACAAACAAAGATTATTAAGTTTTTTTTTTTTTATACAACTAAAGTGGCAACCAAGCGTACGGCCCACAATATGGTAAGCGGTTACCGCAGCCTATGGACGCTTGCAATACCAAAGGTATCACTTGCGGATTGCCACCTTGAGGCTAAGATCGAAAGCCTCATGTGCCAGTAATTTCACCGGAAACCATACCCTTCACACCGGAACACAGTTATTACAAACCATTAATGACAATAGATAGCTGTTATAAAAAAAAATCATTTAAACTATCAAATAAAACCAAAAATCGACCGTGTGTTTACCCGAAACCTTAAAACAAACTTATTGTAAATGTTTTTAAAGGATCAGCCTCAGGTCATATACAGTAGCAAGGCACCATGCAGCAGTGCTGAGAGCTTTTGAGCTTCGGACGGCACGTTGCGTTATAGTTACGTTTTTGGTTATGACCAGAAGAACCTACGTACTTAGAATCGGAAGGCGAGACTTACGCTAGACAGCTAGAGCTTATTGCTAGACGGTAATAACCGTATTTTATGAGCTTTTATATCTGGCGTACCATTTATCTCTCTGCGCTAGGTTACTATATCTGTCTACCTGAGTGCTAAGCACGAAAAACTCTTTTGACAATCGTTAGTGTAATCGTATTGTCCAGCTGTCAATTTACATCGAATTTTGGTAGTTCATTTAACGCGCTAAAGAATAGCTGTTATCTATATTAAAATTGACAGCCGAGTGCTGAAAAACTCTTTTGACAATCGTTAGTGTAATCGTATTGTCCAGCTGTCAATTTACATCGAATTTTGGTAGTTCATTTAACGCGCTAAAGAATAGCTGTTATTTATATTAAAATTGACAGCCGAGTGCTGAAAACCTCTTTTGACAATCGTTAGTGTAATCGTATTGTCCAGCTGTCAATTTACATCGAATTTTGGTAGTTCATTTAAAGGGCTAAAGAATAGCTGTTATTTATATTAAAATTGACAGCCGAGTGCTGAAAAACTCGTTTGACAATCGTAAATGTAAACGTATCGTCCAGCTGTCAATTAATTTTGATAGTTCATAAAACGTACTAAAGATATTACTCTGTGCTATAGAGTAACTGTTAAAAATTATATAAAAAATTGACAGCCGAGTGCATGAAAACTCGTTTGAAAATCGTAAATGTAAACATATTGTCCAGCTGTCAATTTGTATAGGATTTTTAACAGCGCTTATTTAGCGCGTTAAATGAACTACCAAAAAATGTTTTTTTTTATTTTTTATATACCACTAAAGTGGCAACCAAGCGTACGGCCCACTTGATGGTCAGCGGTTACCGTAGCCTATGTACGCATGCAACATCATAGATATCACTTGCGTGTTACCACCCTGAGACGTTAGATGGAAAGTCTCATGTGCCTGTAATTTCACCGGAAACCATACCCTTCGAACCGGAACACAGCAATGCGAGCATTGCTGCTTGGCGGCAGAAATAGGTATCGTGGTAGTCCTTCCCCGGACGAGCTCTATCACAAAGAACTCTACTACTCTTCTTCTTCTAATAATTTTATACTAATTGACAGCTGGACGATACGTTTACGCTTACGATTGTCAAACGAGTTTTTCGTGATTCGCTCTCTAGACAGAATTAAATTGTAGTAACATCACGAGGACAAAGTTCTATCTAAAATGCACGTCTATAATCAAGTGTAGCAAAACGGGAGATAGTTGCGACTAGCTAGGCAGCTAGTCTCTCCAGCGAATAAAGAAACTACTCTTGAATTTGACTTGGTAATCTGAACATTTTTATTCAGCAGGTACTTACAAGTCTAGTTCTTTAACTCAGAGCGCAAAAACAACGCGCTATTATCCTCACACTCGTTCAAACCAAGACAGAACCAGTAAGAAAATCGAAATCAGCAATATCAAGGGATTTATTATACACCTTTGTTAACTAATGTATTTTTCTTTATCATCTTTGTTCATTGACATAAGAAGTAAAAAGGACAACAATACTTAGCAAACCGCTGGAGTTTTTTATGAATAAGGGCATTCGTTTTTACGCAAAACCAGACACGAAAACCTGCAATGAAGTAAAGGTTCATAAAAACGGCATTGTCCTACACTTTGCATTGTATCCATTACCCCGACTCATTTAAACAAAAAGTAATCCCACTATACATCTCATGTGAAAACTTTCTGAATCCTGCATGCGGGCACGACATTAAAACTTGAACAACTGCAAAAATGTACGGTGCCTTTTTGCTCTTCACGGCACGATTTTCCGCATAACCGCTAGAACATCTAGCTATTACGACATGAATTTTGTTGCCAGACCTAAAAATGTATGTACAGCACTGAATGTGCTAACTGACAACACCAGATGACCACATGCACTTTTATCAGGTCTAATAAACGTCCATAAAATTAAGTAAAGTACGTCCCAGCCTAGAAGAATCTGGCAACAAACTCGGCTGGGTTCCTAGCTTTTTTTTGATGATCCCTCTTCATCATAAAGCTTCAGTGTGGTGCCAATCGAACTAGGTGAGGCTCATGTAAGTTCGTATGAATCAGTGAACAGCTCTGGTGACGGAGTTTTTAGCCGAAAGCCTGTAACAACTTTGAAAAGCCGGGACCGACTGCTTAACGTGCCCTCCGAAGCACGGGAGCGTTGAAATTACACCTGGCGGTCACCTATCCGAATAGTGACTACGCGGAACAGTGCTTAAGTTCGTTGATCTTGTACCAATGTCCATTGGTCTACTCTAATGAACACCTATTGGGACTATTAGATAAAAACAATATCGTGATTCACCTTATATAACCTTATATATAAGAGTAGTAGAGTTCTTTGTGATAGATCTCGTCCGGGGAAAGACTACCACCATACCTATTTCTGCCGCCAAGCAGTAATGCTCGCATTGCTGTGTTCCGGTTTGAAGGGTATGGTTTCCGGTGAAATTACAGGCACATGAGACTTTCCATCTAACGTCTCAGGGTGGTAACACGCAAGTGATATCTATGATGCTGCTTGCGTACATAGGCTACGGTAACCGCTGACCATCAAGTGGGCCGTACGCTTGGTTGCCACTTTAGTGGTATAAAAAAAAAAAACCCTAGAATGCTCTGCGACCAAGGTCTGCAACATTAGTTTGTCAGCGACTTATAGTTGACATAATATTTGCCAGTATTCGCTGTCGCTTTCAAGAGCAGACAGACTCCCTTGATTCATTGCATGGTATAGTTCGCACAGTGGATCTAGGCTTCCGTGAAGTTAGCCGTTTGTGATGCGCAAAGACAATTTAGTTTGAGAAAGCTCCATTGCGCATCGAAACGGCTAATTTCACGACGGCCGAGATCCGCCGTGAGAACTATAGTTAATGTACTCTGTGTCAGTATAGTTTGAGTAATCAAATAATGTACAAAGAATAGAGATCTCTGTGATAGACCTTGTCCGGGGAAAGACTACCACCATACCTAATTCTGCCGCCAAGTAGTAATGCTCGCGTTGCTGTGTTCCGGTGAAATTACTGGCACATGAGGCTTTCGATCTTAGCCTCAAGGTGGCAACCCGCGAGTGATACCTCAGTTATTGCAAGCGTCCATAGGCTGCGGTAACCACTTACCATCTTGTGGGCCGTACGCTTGGTTGCCACTTCAGTTGTAAATATAAAAAAAAAAGAAAAAAAAGCCAATAGTATTAACCGCCACGCTTGAACATAACAGAAGCAGTGTCACCCTAGAAATAAATTTCTGCGTGGCATTGCCCTAAGTTCGTCACCCAGAGACGTTTATACGTATCCTTTTCACAGTAATTTCACTTGCTACAATGCCTTTTAAACCTAAACACCGTCAAAGGCAAAGCCAAGGTCAAAAGAGGGGAATACCTCTGCGGTGTTACCCACCAAAATGATCTCTTGCTGAGTCCTGCCACCAGGTATTCCTTCAGTTTGGTTGTAACACTATAAAAACAAGTATTCAAATGTTCAAAAAAGAGGATTACCTAACACTGCAATGGTACCCACCAAAATCAACTCTTGCTGAAGAGTCCTGCCATCAGATATTCCTTTATTGATGACGACCGATGTGGCGCAGCGGGCGCAGGTCCGCCTGCGACGCGGAGGTTGCGGGTTCGATTCCCGCCTCGGGTCAAAAGTTTGTACGATCTACAAATATTTGTTCCGGGTGTTCTGGGTATTTTCTATATATAATAAAAATATCTATGTATTGTATTGTATTCAGTATATATCAGTCATCTAGTACCCATAATACAGTTATGTTTAACAGCAGCTTACCTTGGGGCTAGATGATGCTGTCTGGATTGTCCAGCATTATTTATTTATTTATTGTGGTAACACTTAAAAAACCAGATATCACCAGATATCGTCTTGTGTAACGGCGATGCGCGAAGCCTCAAGTAAATGAAGAGTCAGCGAGATTACGAGCAATAAAATAAACTCGGTACAGCAGCAGACTTTAGAATAGTTCATATTTTCGCTGTAAACTCAACAATGGCTTGCTGGTTTGACGGAGCAATCTCGAGTAAAGTGGAAATAATGGAGGGAGAAAGTTAGATCTTGTTTAGTTCTTTTCATTCTGATTGTTAGGTAAGTAGGTAAGTTTTTAGTGCTTTCTACATGAAGGTTCTTTGTTACTGCGAATTTGGTGTTGGTGCGTTGAAGTTTGGTCTCGGGAGAGTTGTTTTTGTAGGAACTCCAGGATAAAGGCTGGTATTTACTAAACTGCAGCACTAGTGTTGTAGTAAGTAAGTAAGTAAGTAAGTTCGTATAAGTCAGTGGCCAACTCTGGTGACAAAGTTTCTAGGCCGCCCAAAGGCCTCTGTCATGGCCTAACAACTTTGAAAAAGCCGGGACCGACTGCTTAACGTGCCCTCCGAAGTACGGGAGCGCTCAGTTGAAATTGCCACTGGCGGTCACCCATCCAAATGATGACCCCGCGGAACAGTGCTTAACTTTGTTGATCTGTTAAGAACAACTACGTCTACGTCACGAGAGTTAGGTAGTGAGAGACTCGTGTTGCAGCTAACTGCTGCTACTACTACTCGTAGGCTACACTGAAAACCAGCGCTACAGACACATTAAGTCTGTAGCACGTGCTGAGTGGCTGCCTTTTTTCGTCTCAATAGTTTAGTATTGTTATTTTTATGTTTATTGTGTGACGCTAAATAAATATTTTTCTATTCTATTCTAATATTCTATCTGAGGCATTGTGTTTTAAAATCCACCAACAAAATGTAAACTTTCCGTTGTCGTTCTACATTATCTAATGGATTCAAAGAACGGATTCTCGTGTATAATAAAAACACAGCATCAGTATGATTATGTCAGCCTTCCCAATGCGGATTGGTGGTTGGCACATGTCTTTCGAATTTTCAGTTTTTGGACATGCCGGTTTTATCACAATGTTTTCCTTTACCGTATGAGCACTGGCATTGCGCACATTTTTTTTTTAATAGAAAAATCTGTTGGTGCACAACTGGACTTGAACCCACGACCTAACGATCGGAAGGCGGGGTCACTACAACTAGACCGCCAGTGCTCAGTATCAATCTACTCAGTTGTACGTGAACTTTATAATTAGATCTGTAAAAACAGATATGAACATTTTTCCGTGCCGCTTGCACGGAAAGCTAAAATTAGCAGTGCTTTTTAAAATGAGTTTTTTCGCTTGAAACCCACACATTCAGGGTAAACTGTAATATTCATCCCTCTATTAGGGGTTACAAAGTTGGGATTACAAGTCAGCGGGAACTCTAAGTTTAAATGTATTTACTTTATGTTCGCAATCCAGGAGTTATACGCGTGTAAAGTTTAAAGTACCGTGATGTACGGTGTAAAGCGTGGTGCCCGTGAAACAGCGACAGTAACATGACGACCGTAAAAAATAAACCTACATGGTCTATGGAATTAGGTTGACGCAGACGTATCGTCTCATTATCAACATCGCTTCAACTCGTGCACTTGAGTATGACGAACTCGGTGACGGGCGAGTGTCCCAGTTGAAAAGCAAGAGGTTACTGTTTCCCTTCCAACTGCGAGACAAATGTTTGCGTGATTTGCAAATATTTATTTCAGGTCTAGCTGTTGCGGTACAATGGTGTTCCTACATCATGACAGCCTTCTAATGTTCCCACTGCTGGGACACTGGCTTACTCTTCAGCGATAGTGATTGGGTCTTAATCCACCACGCGGGGTCCATGCGGATTGGTGGATGGCACATATTGTCTTCCGAATTTTTAGTTCTTGGGCATGCCCGGTTTCCTCACGATGTTGCAACCGAATAACAACAATATTTTAACATATTTTGTAACACATCATCATGACAGCCTTCTAATGTTCCCACTGCTGGGACACTGGCCTACTCTCAGGCGAGAGTGATTGGGTTTAATCCACCACGCGGACCCAATGCGGATTGGTGGATGGCACATGTCTTTCGAATTTTTAGTTCTTGGACACGCCGGTTTCCTCACGATGTTTTCCTTCGCCGTATGAGAGCACTGGCATTGCGCACATAAATTTTTCGTAGTGAAAAATCCATTGGTGCACGACCGGATTTGAACCCACGACCTAAGGATCGGAAGGCGGGGTCACTACCACTAGACCACTAGTGTTCTTTTAAAACTATTATTTTAGCGGCTTGCTAAGTATTGTTTTTTCTTGTTGTTCTTATGTTAATGAACAAAAACGATGATAGATTTTAAAGACACATTAGTTAACAGAGTAAGAGTGAACAGGTACATTATAGCCAAGCGTGCTCCATCTTAGGCCGCATCGACACTTAACATCAGGTGAGATAGCGGCCAAACGCTTGACTATCACTTATAAAAAAAAAAAAAAAACAGAGGTTTAACATTTAATTATGAATAAAGCCCTTAGTAACTGATATCCACGACACCGGTGTTGTGGATCTCAGGTGGATTTCCGGGAATTCTAGTGTGGGAAGATTGTATATGACTGTCGACATATAACGGTCACCGCATTTTAGAGAATATTTAGTTCGCTTTCGCACGTAATCGATGCGACACGGTTTCTGTGTTGTTCACAGAGTTCCGATAAAATTGATACCAACCTTGGATTTTAGAGACTTTTTCTTTGTGTTATTTATGACAATAATGTTGGCTGAGAACTAGATGTGATCTGAGTGACCTATAAAGTAAAAACGTGACATTAATAAAACGTCACGTTATCTTTGAAGAATTAACCATTAAAGAGTAACTTAATTGTTCTTCAAGCTTACCTTGTGGTATAAATTTTCAGCAAGAGGCCGTCTACGTGGGCGTGGGTACCATCGTAGTGCCAGATATTCTCCCTCCAAGCAGCAGTGTGCAAACTGCACTGTGCTTAGATTTTAAGAGCGCTGTCACAATTGAAATGATTGGGTGAATGTGACATAATAACTATGTCTCAGGGGAACAAGCGCAATGCAGTGCTACGCAGTACTTAAGCTTTGGGTGACACTGCGATTTTTATTGTCAGGCTATCAAGCGATTTGATCGTCTCGTCACTTATTAAAAAAAAATTACAAACAAATATCTTAGGTCAGTTAAAAATAAACGAAAAACTTTTATTTTATAAGCAAAAGAGCATTTTATTCTATATGTAACTTTAAATAACGTTTTATCAATGCGATTAACCAATATTTTTCAAACACTGATAAGAGTAGTAGAATTCTTTGTGATAGAGCTCGTCCGGATAGGACTACCACCATACCTATTTCTGCCGCCAAGCAGTAATGCTCGCATTGCTGTGTTCCGGTTCGAAGGGTATGGTTTCCGGTGAAATTACAGGCATGAGACTTACCATCTAACGTCTCAGGGTGGTAACACGCAAGTGATATCTATGATGTTGCATGCGTACATAGGCTACGGTAACCGCTGACCATCAAGTGGGCCGTACGCTTGGTTACCACTT
This sequence comes from Colostygia pectinataria, assembly GCA_951394395.1. Taxonomy (NCBI): domain Eukaryota; kingdom Metazoa; phylum Arthropoda; class Insecta; order Lepidoptera; family Geometridae; genus Colostygia; species Colostygia pectinataria. The sequence continues at coordinate 13,837,492 of OX596351.1, read as the reverse complement.
TAGTAGTATTAAAAAAAAAAGCGTACCTAATTCTAATTCAAAAACAATACAATCATATTTCTTACAAACATTCAAAACAAGAGTCTATTCAAACTCACAACTCTCTAGAAGAGGGGTCCTTCATAAAGAACCACGTCGTTTAGCTGGTTTCAAGTCCAATTATAAATTCGTTCAGAACTTTAATTTTGTAGGATTTTTAGCACAATAGAAAGGGTTCAGTGCCCTTTGCATTATTGAGTTACATACTTTAAGTCTCTTCGGGCGAAGATTCGTCAGAAGATTTTATCCGAAATTTAAAATGGAGATGAAAATACGCGTTTCGAGGACTTTGTATTTTAAGCTTTTGAGTAAGTAGAACTGTAGATAAAAGGTTCTCAGAGTGCTTAGCACGATAAACTTGTATCGTGCAACTGTCAGTTTGTATAGGATTTTTAACAGCGACTCTTTAGTGCGTTAAATGAACCACCAAAAATTCATACAAACTGACAGCAGGACGATACATTCACGTTTACGATTCTCAAACGAGTTTTTAACTCTGTAGCTAAGTTTCTGTTTCATACTCACTTATAATACTTACTTTAAAAAATGTTAAGTAGTAATAACCATAGCCCATAAAAAAAAAACAGTCAGCCCAAGAAAAACGAGAAAAAAAAAACAAATGATAGAGAACAAATAAAATTAAAAATTCATTCTATTCAAATACAAACTTAGTAATTATGTAAACCGAACTCTAATGTTGCAACGCCCTAACAGGGCACATGTACATACCTACGACCTAAAATTACTAAATACTCAATGTAAATGAATGAACACGAAGCAATAAATAAATGAAATGAAATGAAATAGAAAATATTCCGACGGTCTAAGTTTTATACAGAAAAATGCACGTAAATATATATATATATATATATATATATATATTTTTATACAACTGAAGTGGCAACCAAGCGTACGGCCCACAAGATGGTAAGCGGTTACCGCTATGGACGCTTGCAATACCAGAGGTATCACTCGCGGGTTACCACCTTGAGGCTAAGATCGAAAGCCTCATGTGCCAGTAATTTCACCGGAAACCATACCCATACATATAACAAGTGTGTACCTTTAGAAATAAGTATCTAGTGGTGACCTGAACATTTAAAGTTCATTGTAGCTTTATCAGATATGCAGCGTCCCATTCCAAGGCCATTCGCTCAATAGCGTACTGATTTATAGGGGTGCTGCCTGAATGTAGATCTTATGCAGTATATCTTCCTGTCTATTCCAAATTGTGATTGGAGGATATTATCTCATGTTATTTGAAGGTCTCGCATAAATTACGGACGACCGATGTGGCGCAGCGGGCGCAGGTCCGCCTGCGACGCAGAGGTTGCGGGTTCGATTCCCGCCTCGGAACAAATGTTTGTACGATCCACAAATATTTGTTCCGGGTGTTCTGGGTATTTTCTATATATAATAAAAAAATATCTATCTATGTATTTTATTGCATTACATATATATCAGTCATCTAGTACCCATAATTACAGCTCTGTTTAACAGCAGCTTACCTTGGGGCTAGACGATGCTGTGTGGATTGTCCAGCATTATTATTATTATTATTATTATTATTATTATTATAATTACTTATTGGTTATCCATTTTCAATTATTGTCTCTCTTTATAACTTTTGGAAAGTCCGAAAGCAGACATTTATGATGGCTTATTCAGCAGCTTATAAAAGAGACTATAATAAATAGCTTTAGTTTTTTTTTTTTTATACTACTAAAGTGGTAACCAAGCGTACGGCCCACTTGATGGTCAGCGGTTACCGTAGCCTATGTACGCATGCAACATCATAGATATCACTTGCGTGTTACCACCCTGAGACGTTAGATGGAAAGTCTCATGTGCCTGTAATTTCACCGGAAACCATACCCTTCGAACCGGAACACAGCAATGCGAGCATTACTGCTTGGCGGCAGAAATAGGTATGGTGGTAGTCCTTCCCCGGACGAGCTCTATCACAAAGAACTCTACTACTCTTAAAAGTTAGTTTCATCATCATCGTAATAATAGTAAATATATGTGGCTATTTTTACACAACATGGTTTTATTATGGTAGTATTTCTAAATATCTAGTTATGTACAGCATTTTACTGCTTTTCATTAATCATCATCATCATCACGACAGCCTTCTAATGTTCCCACTGCTGGGACACTGGCCTACTCTCAGGCAAGAGTGATTGGGTCTTAATCCACCACGCGGACCCAATGCGGATTGGTGATTGGCACATGTCTTTCGAATTTTTAGTTCTTGGACATGCCGGTTTCCTCACGATGTTTTCCTTCACCGTATGAGAGCACTGGCATTGCGCACATACATTCGAACAGAAAAATCCATTGGTGCACGACCGGGTTTGAACCCACGACCTTAGGATCGGAAGGCGGGGTCACTACCACTAGACCACCGGTGCTCTACACGGTACCGGTGTTTGTCATTAATAAAAGTGTTAAATGGAAAATAATAAAACTATTAGTAGTGCAGTCTGTAAAAGGGGTGGGTTTCCAATAAAAGTCTCCGACGACCTTTTAGTAGAATGGTATGGTAGGGTGAAAGTGTTAAGTCACTTTGGTTTAAGTCTTAAACCAAAGTGACTTAATGTTTAATATTTTAGTATAATTATTATCACACTGTAACTGGTTGGTATAAATGGAAAAATTATGGTAAATTAATATGGTTGATGGTTTATTGTGAAAAATTGTGTTTTTAAATGGTGATTGAGCCGCGATTGTCTTAATTGGTAAGAGGTCGTCAACTGACGTAAAATCGCCAGTTTAGGTAAAACTTGCGCTCGGAACTGCACTACGATGCACAAAACATCATCATTTTTCCTTGTGATAGAGCTCGTCCGGGGAAGGACTACCACCATACCTATATCTGACGCCAAGCAGTAATGCTCGCATTGCTGTGTTCCGGTTCGAAGGGTATGGTTTCCGGTGAAATTACAGGCACATGAGACTTTCCATCTAACGTCTCAGGGTGGTAACATGCAAGTGATCTATGATGTTGCATGCGTACATAGGCTACGGTAACCGCTGACCATCAAGTGGGCCGTACGCTTGGTTGCCTCAAAGTCAAAGTCAAAGTCAGAAATGATTTATTTCAATAAAATCACAAGGATCATTTTGAAACGTCTTAAAGCTAGGTGAATTTACGCCAGTTCCCCGCGCCCCAGCCTAGAAGAATCTGACAACAAACTCGGCTGGGTTCCTATCTTTTTATTGATGAACCCTCTTCATCATAAAGCTTCAGTGTGGTGCCAATCGAACTAGGTGAGGCTCATGCCAAGAATATAAGTAGGTAATTAAAAAAAAAGAAAAAAATTAAGAGCCAAGTTCTTTAGCAATACACGCTACGCTTCTTTAGTGGTATATAAAAAAAAAAGTAACTGATAACTGGAAAATGTTTCAAAAGTTTTATGAATGAAAACTACCTATTCCTCAGCGCATACAAAGTCGCGAAGATATAACTACCAATAAAAACAAAATATTACATTTAAACTTGCAAGTTACAAGTGCTTGCGCGAAACAAAAGACTTGCTGGAATGGTAGTAACGTAAGTGCTGTAAGTTGTAACGCGTAACGTCGTAAGTGCGCGGTCGTAACTCGCGGAATTAAGCCGTAAGTGACAATGTGGGAATTGCGGCAAGCGTCGAATGCAACTAAACGTTTTTAATGTCCGCTACAAAGTAAATGTTTATGAAATGAAACTGTATGAATGTTTCAAATTGCTGTGTAATCTCGTTTCAAAAGGAATAAAAATCTGTTTCATTTCGTTTCAGTTTGATATACTAGTTTATGGTAGCGGCTCTGCTCGCGTGGAATATAAATGAAAAGTAGCTTTATTATTGCTATTTCAATTTCAAAACAATCACTGCTCCAAGTTTTATACAAATCTAGTCAGTTGTGAAACACACTAAAATATAATAAGTAAGACTTAAAAAACTATAAATAACTATTCTCTTGGCCACTGACTCACACGTACTTACTTACACTTTACCGCATCTTTTCTCGACCCCGACGTCTTTACACCTATGCATGAACGTTTTCGGTATTCTGTAGTATTTCCTGAGTACTTTAGTCTGTTGTGTTTCTGTGTGGATTGTCTAGCATTATTTATTTTATAAAAACAGAAATAAAAGTAAAGTAAAGTAAATTATTATTATTTTTTTACAAAAAAAATACACAGGTTGCAAAGTAATATGGGTAAATACATTTATTTACTGTAAGAATACATGCAGGAAACACAGAAAAGCAAAGTAAGCGAGCTGGTTTTCATTATTATTTTTATTTATTACTAAATCTTTACTTATTTCCCTGGACGAGCTCTATAACAAAAAAATACAATGTTACATTTATAAGTTAGAATATAACTGGCCTAGATCAAAATTAAAAATAACTTTCACGTCAGCATCAGTGAAATAGGTCCAAAAAATACAACAATCAGAAAACAAATCTCTTTTTGTAGTTCTAAGATTGTTATTGAAGCATTTAATTAAAGAATAACTATATAAAAGAGTATCTTGTTCTGCGAAGAATGCTCCGCGATAATAAAAGACAAAACAGATTGTGGGGCACGAGCAAGATTAAAGTAAGGTTTTCGAATAAGAAACTCAACGCTTCGAAGGTTAGCACTCTTAGCACTAGTTTGAAGTCGTCCGTTACAACGAAACTTGTGGACGGTTTGAAAAGAGTAGTAGAGTTCTCTGTGATAGAGCTCGTCCGGGGAAGGACTACCACCATACCTATTTCTGCCGCCAAGTAGTAATGCTCGCATTGCTGTGTTCCGGTGTGAAGGGTATGGTTTCCAGTGAAATTACTGGCACATGAGGCTTTCGATCTTAGTCTCAAGGTGGCAACCCGCGAGTGATACCTGGTATTGCAAGCGTCCATAGGCTGCGGTAACCGCTTTCCATCTTGTGGGCCGTACGCTTGGTTGCCACTTCAGTTGTATAAAAACAAAAAAAAAAACGGTTCTAATACACAATTGTGTTCACGGTTAGTTTAAATAAATGTTACCATTTTACACATCGTCATGTAGTTTTAAAATGAAAAAAAATTGTAATCTAAATGCACCTGCACATGTGAGACTTTGATCCAGCCACGTCTCAAAATAAAAAGAACTTCTTCGAAACGTCTAAAAATCGTAAAAACGTTGTTAAAGTTTTTAAAATTATCATGGTTACTGACATAATTTTCACTCAATAAAAGTCACAAATCATGGTAATCAGTTTTTAGTGAAAATTGTCTTAAAATTAAGTAAATTTACGCCAGTTCACGCGCCACAGCCTAGAAGAATCTGGCAAAAAACTCAGCTGTTGAGTTTCATCGGTCATTATGCCGGTACGACATGTTCCTCCCATTTTAATTGTTTTTCTCGAGTTATTTTGAGTTTTATTGTGTAAATTTGGTGGCAGTTTAACCAATACGACTCGTATGTCTTGGCACAAGTGTAAGTGATTGAAATGGAAGGGTGATGTTGGTTTGTAATTTGGTCGAAGATTCTCCTAGAAAATTTTGAAAGGACGCCATCATTTCTTTCAAAATTTTGTTCGTCAAATTCAAAATTTCGAACTTGTTCGTCTTTGATGTATACGTCGACACTACTTGTCACTGGCAATATTGTCTAAACACAGACTGCCATTTAAAAAAAAACTCAGCTGGGTTCCTAGATTTTTCAATGATCCCTTTTCATCATAACTCTCCAGTTTCGATGCCTCTTTTATTGCAAGCGTCCACTAAGTTAGAAAGGTGATCGTAAGATTCTGTCACTTTTGATCTAGTGGTAGTAACCCCACCTGTCAACCCTAAGGTTGTGGGTTCGGACACCGTCATGCACCAATGGATTTTTATATTAAAAACTATAGAACCACTGAGAGGAAGACATGTTCAAGAACTTAAAATTTGTAAGACATGTGCCATCCACCAACCCACATTGGGTCCGCGTGGTGAATTGAGATCCAATTCCCCAGTGTCCCAGCAGTGGGAACATTAGGAGGCTGTCATGATAAAAGTTCTATGTATATTAAGTATATTTTTGCCTGTTGGTTGGTTGCTGAAAATGTTCTCGTGTCAACAAAATTAGTGTTGCATGCAAGTTTTATCACCTACAACTGTCACGCAATACTAGTCGCAGGCATCCAGGCATAAAGCGTAAAATACCGCGCACGCGTAGCGCGTGCTCGCAACGCTTCAGTGGCCACCGGCCCGCAGTTGCGTACAACAGACAGTGATTAAGAAAATTATTTACAGCTGAAGTAATTTGTGGAATAGAGTTTTGGTCTTTCAAGCCAGATACTTGGTGAAAAGTTAAGAAATGTTTTAAGAACATAATCTGGGGCCTGTTTGATGTAACTACTCTGTCTGGAAGAGATAGCTTTTAACGCTAAGGCCGCCCATTTTAGTTACGCAATTTTTAGTTTTTAAGCTTTTGCTTTTTTATTTATCTATCTATTAATAAATAATAAATAATGCTCAACAATATTTCAGCATTATTTATTATGAGCCAGTGGCCAACTCTGGTGGCATAGTTTCTAGGCCGCCCGCACTTTGAAAAAGCCGGGACCGACTGCTAAATGTGCCCTCCGAAGCACAGGAGCGCTCAGTTGAAATGGCGGTCACCCATCCAAATGATGACTACGCGGAACAGTGCTTAACTTCGTTGACCTGTTAATAACAACTTAGCCAGTTACGTCACGAGCGCTTGTATTACAGTAAATTGGTATGAGACAGATCTGTGAGTCACATAAATGTTAGATAAATTTTTTTCTCGTTATTTTGCCGTCATAAATAAATATATAAAACTGATGTTGCATGCGTACATAGGCTACGGTAACCGCTGACCATCAAGTGGGCCGTACGCTTGGGTACCACTTCAGTAGTATAAAAAAAAAAAACTATAAGTACTAACTATAAGCTAGATGTGTTTTCTCCTTGCCGTTTTTATCAAAACTCGCAAACAAGCGAAAGTCTATTCAGAGTCGTTTTATTAAGTTTTATCGGACAATGGCTTATAACAGTTATACCTACAAAGAACAGATTATCTGCAGATAGAGACGGCAGTAAGAAGCTTTGAGTTGCCTTTATAGAGACGTAGGAAGTATAAACGTCGGTAAATGTTTGTTTTCTTTGAAATTCAGGTTATAAACCAAGTCATAGTATTGTTTATGTTATAGGTCTGTTACTACTATCATGGTTATTAACATTATTTTCACTAAATAAATAAATAATGTTGGACAATCCACACAGCATCATCTAGCCCAAGGTAAGCTGCTGTTAAACAGAGCTGTATTATGGGTACTAGATGACTGATATATATTTAATACAATACAATACATAGATATATATTTTTTATTATACATAGAAAGCACCCTGAACACCCGGAATAAATATTTGCAGATCCTACAAACATTTGTCCCAAGGCGGGAATCGAACCCGCAACCTCCGCTTCTTAAAAACGGGATATTTACCATGATTTGTGAGTTTTATTGATTCCCGTTTTTAGTGAAAATTAGGTCTGTTACTGTAAATTTGGGTACTAGATACCTTTTCATTTATTCATGTTGTTATTATGTGCACTACCTTATAATGTATCTTCGGTACCAAGAGGTAAACTGGTAGAAAATGCTATCAAGTAGTATTAAGTTTGCCCAGGTAAACTTATTTTTAAGTTGTGCAATAAAATGTATTCTATCCATACATTTATAAACAATATCGCAAGGGTACTTTTGAGTCCTGAAAAAGTAGTATTTTTTGTGATAGAGCTCGTCCGGGAAAGTACTTTAATATCAGCCTGTATGTCCACTGTTTTTTTTTTTTTTTATTATTTTATTTATTTATTTAGTGTACTTAAATAACATGATCAAAAATTTTGAACTCTGGAAAATACAATTAGTATAAACTGTGTCGCAGTTTCCAGCGCCCAACCTTTTGGACATACTCGTAGGATAAGATTTAAAAGAAATAAGATAATAAATAATAGTACCTATTAATAATTTCTGCCGCCAAGCAGTAATGCTCGCATTGCTGTGTTTCGGTACAAAGATTGCTTCGACTCGATTCGGGTTTCCGGTGAAAGTACTAGCCTGATCTAAGTTTCACGATGGAAACGCGCGAGCATTTGGTATTGCAAGCGATCACGGCTACGGTAACTGCTTCCGTAATTAAAAAATCCATTGTTTTCCTTTCCTTATGCATAAAACAACACAAATTATTCCTGTAAATACACATAGAGGAATTACATTGTTATACATCTTAATCACATCAAATAGCTAAGGCAATTTTGCACATAAAATAACAACTAAACACGACTCTTATCTTACGCAGGCTAAGGTTTAAAATCGAACGCTTTTTTAATTGAGTATTTTGCATCATTTTGCACTTGAATGTGAAAAATTAAACTTTTATTTCTATGCTACTAAGACCTTTAATCGAATGGAGAATTTTTGTTTTTGTATTATTTTTCGTATTTTATTCATTAGATTTTACCATTTGATAGCTCACTGGGGAGTAATTATTTACTTCCGAAACTGAAGCCGCTTAGGGTGGTCCATTGTTTACAGGAAAAATATATAATAAAATCTATAATGACCCAAGAATAGCAATCCAGAGATCACGAATACATATTTAAATATTTAAGTTTTAGCTGTATAAAAGGTTGTTAGTTTCCAAAATCGTGTGGAAAGAAAGGGTAATTTCCATTTGATCTCTAAGACTGAAAATTAAACAGTTCTATGACAGAACTGTTTATTTTTTTTGTCCCTGTAGTTGTAGAATTAGTGAAACAAAAACTAAACGTCAAAAACGTCGTCAATTAATCTTAGATTAGTTAAGTTGCGTTTCAGTATTCCGGCGTTAAACTGATCGAACCCGCTCAACAAATCTCTAAATTTATTGGTTTGTATTACACAAAGCGGATCTTATGCGGTTGGCACTTGTTTTTTAAATCATTAGTTATTAGACATGTTGGATGTTGGGATTTTTTTGTTTCTAAATCCCCTTTATACTGAGCTTGACGCTTCAAAGGGGATTATGACACTAAAATTTCCAAAATCCCTTTCAAAGAAGATCTTCAAAGGGGATTTTGATTTTGATCAAGTGGATGTTGATCTTACGTATGTATCCCTTGGTGAGATAAGCACTTTTGAGGTAGAGTTTGAGTTTGAGAATTACATACTTATCCAATAACGATCGATTGGAAAGAAAGGCCAATCGATCGATTGCGTTCAAAAGTAAAGCCCCGTTTCTCTCGATGTTTTCCTTCACTGTTTGAAAGCACTGGCATTGCCTACCCACATTTTTTACTAAAATCTTTTGGTGAACGACCAGGTTTAAAGCCACGACCAATGAAATGAAATTTCTGCCACAAATATGGTAGTCAAGGTTGTTGGAATCAAGACATTGGTATCACATATTTCGCGGCCACACGGCATGCAAATTTATAAGTACAACAAATATACAATTTAAATTATTAGTAAGCACAATACTACAAATATTAGTAAGAGCACTGGTAGTCTAGTGAAGAGCACTGGTGGTCTAGTGGAGAGCACTGGTGGTCTAGTGAAGAGCACTGGTGGTCTAGTGAAGAGCACTGGTGGTCTAGTGGTAGTGACCCCTTTCGATCCAAAGGTCGTGGGTTCAAATCCAGTCGTGCACCAATGGATTTTTCGCTACGAAATATTTATGTGCGCAATGCCAGTGCTCTCATACGGTGAAGGAAAACATCGTGAGGAAACCGGCATGTCCAAGAGCTAAAAATTCGAAAGACATGTGCCATCCACCAATCCGCATTGGGTCCGCGTGGTGGATTATGACCCAATCACTCTCGCTGGAGAGTAGGCCAGTGTCCCAGCAGTGGGAACATTAGGAGGCTGTCATGACGATGATGAATTATTAGTAAGTAAATAAAATAATAAAATTATAGTTTTAATCGGAAAACATCGTTTATAAGACCACCAGTGATTTCCATATCAGTAATCATGATGTCACACTCAAGACGCCAAAAGCTAATTTCCCCATCAAGCCAATATCAATAAATAAATAAATCATAGACCAATAGACCATAGAGCAATCCGCACTCGGGAAGGTTATAGCCATCTGTCATTGTCCATGGTCCGCGGGGCCATGTTTTATTTATCGCCGGCCATTTGGGACTAGACAGGGATGGATTTAAGTCTATGGGTTTAAGGCCGTTGGCGCGACCCATTACTCGGGTTCTGAACTCTCGAGGTCGCTACGGGAGGGTCTGGCTCTTAAAGGTAATTCAAACTTATACTATACTACATAGATGCCGCAACTTTGCACGCGTGGTCTGAGATAAAAAGTAGCTTGTTAAATGTTTGAGGATATTAGCAAGGGTCATGCCAAAAAAGCGATAGGAACCCAGCCGGTGTTGTTGCCAGTTCTTTTACTGCATGGGCGCGTTGGAACTGGTGTAAATTTTCCTAGCTTGTAAGACGTTTCAAAGTGATCCATGTGATTCTACTGAAATAAATAATTTTTGATTTTGATTTTTGATTTTATCTAGGCAAAAGATATCTATGGATGTCTACAGATTAAATATTATGGGTATTCGTTAGGCTATTGCAAAGTTTGGTGCATATTCAAAAAGTTAGCGTGTCAACTAATCTATATTTCAAGAAAACGACAAAAGTATCATCAGTGTAAAACATAAGTTATTATTTATTTTTCTAATAATTTAGTTTAATTATTTGACATGGGTTTTGTAATGTGAATTCTAAGTATAGTTCGCACAGCGGATCTAGGCTTCCGTGAAGTTAGCCGTTTGTGATGCGCAAAGACAATTTAGTTTGAAAAAGCTCCATTGCGCATCGAAACGGCTAATTTCACGACGGCCGAGATCCGTTGTGAGAACTATACCTATGCATAAAAGTATTACCTAGTATTTACTAATTCAAAGCAATAACTATTTTTTTTTTTTTTTTAAACCAGTAAAGTGGCAACCAAGCGTATGGCCCACTGGATGGTCAGCGGTTACCGTAGCCTATGTACGCATGCAACATCATAGATATCACTTGCGTGTTACCACCCTGAGACGTTAGATGGAAAGTCTCATGTGCCTGTAATTTCACCGGAAACCATACCCTTCGAACCGGAACACAGCAATGCGAGCACTGCATTATATTATACTTTATGCTGATTTATATTATACTTTGTCTATATACTTAATTTGTTGATCTGTGTACTTAATGTACTTAATTGTTATAATGGTATGTGTACTGAATTTTGTTATTCAATAAATATTATTTGATTTGATTTGATTATGAAACCATTTAATCAGTAAGAAAAGTTTTGAAACCCAAACAGCAGTGTGACCATTACTGCTTGGCGCTAGAATACGATGTCATTTACTTCCCCGCTTGTATTCCATCACAAAGAACTTTACTGCTCTGTGTTGTTACAGTCATATAAATTGTTATAGCACTTAATTAGATCATGCAACTTCATGTGATTCACGCTCGATTTAATTAATTAAGTTCGTATGAGTCAGTGGCCAACTCTGATGACAGAGTTTCTAGGCCGCCCGAAGGCCTCTGTCATGGCTTAACAACTGAAAAAGCCGAGACCTACTGCTTAACGTGCCCTCCGAAGCACGGGAGCGTTCAGTTGTAATTGCTCGATTGCACGCTCGATTGAAAGTTGTGAGTTGCTAGTTAAATAAATAAGTAATGCTTGATAATCCACACAGCATCATCTAGCTCTAAGCATATCTTGTGTTAGGGGTACTAGATGACTAATATACATAATACAAATATTTTCTCCGGATGTTTTGGGTATTTTCTATGTATAATAAAAAAATATCTTTATGAGTTTAATATTTATTTACCAAAAACTTTACAACTCAAGTTACACAGATTGCAATGGGCTCCGCACTAGGAATTATTGCGGGTACCCGGACATAGGATAACAAACTTTTATGTATAGTTCTCGCAACGGATCTAGGCCGTCGTGAAATTACCCGTTTCGATGCGCAATGGAGCTTTATCAAACTAAATTGTCTTTGCGCATCACAAACGGCTAACTGCGAACTATATATCAGTCATCTAGTACTCATAACACAAGCTCTGCTTAGCTTGAGGCTAGATGATGCTGTATAGATTGTTCAGCATTATTTATAATTTATTTTTCCCGCAGCAGGGTCTTCCCACCATCCGCCGCGCCACCGAGGCTGTTAAGACGTTTGATAGGTTCGCCTGTAACTATAAAAACACATTAGAATAACACTTAACTGACCCATTTCCATTATTTGGTTTCAGACTTCTCTACTATTCGACTGGAGCTTTCAAGCAATTAAATAGTTATTAGTCCGTGGCTTCTATAAATTATAGTTAGTTGAATCCGTGCCCCAAACCCATCGTTATTCCTCGCGTACTGACGATTTAACTTTTTTATTGTTTACAATCAATAGCGCTCGTGATTTCGGACTATTGTTTGGTAAATTGTTACAACAGAACTAGGTCTTAAGGCCACAGGGGCCCAACCATGAACTCTTATAGCGATTCAAATGAAGACCTAAACTAAATTGTCAAAAAATTTTGTAACATGACATCAATTAGACAATCATGTCATGGTATACAATTTTTTGACAATTTAGTTTAGGTCTTCATTTGAATCGCTCTAAGAGTTCATGGTTGGGCCCCAGAACAGATATTAGTACTAACGTAATGAAGCTCTTTATTAATTTAGCTAAGCAAGTCTTATTCTTTGGGCATTTTATTGAAGCTCATAGCGTTTTTCATGTAAGTTTTATTGAAGCTCATGGCGTTTTTCATGTAAGTTCTCAAGATGAGAGAGACTTCAATGCGGTTATAGATGAAAAAATGTAATAAATTTTTTGTGCTCCAAAAAGCATGTTCATCTACCATTTTTTGCTATAGCTATAGGACGACCGATCTTGAGTCTTCACCATTCACCGACTTACAGCGACTGCTTATATCATCGGTCCATCGAGTGAGGGGCCGTCCTTTGCTTTGTTTTTCAGTTTTATTTGTTGTTTCAAATTAATTATTATGATATTTACTCAAAAACTAGATCAGTGGGATTATATTCATAATTCAGTGGATTTGTAAAATACATAGAATAAAATAAGAAAAATCGGCTGAAACCCCTAATCCATCGTGACAAATACACCAAAAACCATTCGACAAAACGTCGTTCAGATCCTTTCAGAGGCTGACTTCACGTATAACATCATCAATCATGATGTCTCGTTAGACTGCATTTACTCACAAAGCTTGTTGTCGGCGCAGGTCATCGTGATAACACGCCGATTTTTTAACTTGATAGAAATATCAAGTGGTTTGTGCGGTATTAAATTAAGTCTGATATTTACTCGTAAACGATGACTTAGTGAATCCTGGAGTATTCTTAGAATAATTTTAGTTTAATGGCTGTACAAAAAGCTAGAAATAATAAAATTTTAATGATAAACATCTGATAGTCTGTCAGATAGCGTGCATTCCTCTTGTACCTATCAGTCATACCACCTAGAGGGTCTAACAAAACTTTTTATTCCTCATGAACCCAACGTAAAGTAGTTTGCAAACTACGCAGCGCAAGGTTTGGTTTCCGGTGAAATTACTGGCACATGAGGCTTTCGATCTTAGCCTCAAGGTGGCAACCCGCGAGTGATACCTCTGGTATTGCAAGCGTCCATAGGCTGCGGTAACCGCTTACCATCTTGTGGGCCGTACGCTTGGTTGCCACTTCAGTTGTATAAAGAAAAAAAAAAAAAAAGGTTAATTGTTAGTTATTATCTGAACTTTTTTACTAACACAAAGTAGTCACGTACAATTCTTAACCTACACTCAAATTAACAAACATGTCGCAAATATTTGCAGATTATATCCCGCGGCGGGAATCAAAATGTTGCTTTAGACAACGCACTCGTAAATAAGCACTTTTAAATGAATCAAAACCGGCAACCTGCTTTCTACATAAATGTTGCCTGAACGATCCACCATCCATTGTCACTAGGACGAATATTAATTAAAAATCTGCCAATTGGCCTTTGTGTCCAATCAAGCGCCATATTGGCTTTATTGTGTCAGAAGCTTTGGTACCATACACTGTCAATGTGTGATACCAGATATGATAATAAATCAATTTAAATTAACAAAAACATTATAGTACTGACTGACTCAACGCAAAAACAGTTAATCCTAAAAACCTGGAATTTACATGGTGAGCTCTTTATAATATGAAGAAGTGCATAGTTCAAAAATTCCCAAACCTAGAGAATGCAGCAGGAAGTTTGCATGAAAAAAAAACCAGCACAGACAAAGTCGCGGGTCGTTTCACTAGTAAACTTAAAAAGTTTTAATTAAAGATTTATTACTAAATATGAGTTTTTTTATACTTTAGTTAGTTCTAGAAAAAACTAAGTTGTGTGTAAATAGTCAGTAGTAACGCAACGTTTTATGTAGGAATCTATGTTGACACGTCTTGTAAAGGTTAAGAACGTGGGTGTACATACAATGTAGTACATTACCGAAATATTATCTACACGAGAGAAAATAGCAAGTGTAGTAGGTGTTAGATAAGTCCACTGACTTATCGAACACCCACAACACTTCAATCACTATTGATCAACAAAACTGCTTTTGGAGGAGAGTATGGCCAAGCTTTTTTCTAAATTCTTACGTTTTTTGTACGTTTACTACTACCGGTAATTGTTAAAATACAAAAAAGATACATGATGAAATGTTTTTTTTTTTTTTTTTTTATACAACTGAAGTGGCAACCAAGCGTACGGCCCACAAGATGGTAAGCGGTTACCGCAGCCTATGGACGCTTGCAATACCAGAGGTATCACTTGCGGGTTGCCACCTTGAGGCTAAGATCGAAAGCCTCATGTGCCAGTAATTTCACCGGAAACCATACCCTTCGAACCGGAACACAGCAATGCGAGCATTACTGCTTGGCGGCAGAAATAGGTATGGTGGTAGTCCTTCCCCGGACGAGCTCTATCACAGAGAACTCTACTACTAAATGTATCAGAAGTTTCATGCTTCTAAATTATACGTACGCGTTTCGCCTCCGTATCAGTACTACTACTAAGAAGTACAACTGGTAGTACAAATGACACACCGTTGTATCTCTAGTACTACTAAAAACAATACAAGTTAATTCACTCGATTCATACCTTATTGAAAAATAGTACAATTACAATTGGCATAGCATAGCACTACAAAATTGTAAGCAACTATTTGAATAATTTTAGAGATTTATTGTGTTTAATTAGTATTTAAACATAGCATTGGCATCAAAATTGATCTAAACCACAAACGGGATTAAAATGAATTAGAGCTGGTCACAGTAAAAAGCTATAAACTCATGGTGTGATTTACACATCATAGAAATCGCATTAAGAAAAATGTATGCTAGCAAAAAATGTGGTTCGAGAGTTAGTGTAGCTTGTTACGTTACATGTCACTAGGTACCTCATTTCTATCGTACTAAGCAATGGAACTCATTAGTGGAGTATCTTCAAGTTGCTGATAAATACGATTCTATTCAGCGTATTCTATCGGATACTTTAACCTTTTAACATCATGCGAGAAAGCGACCAAAACACACGCTTATTTGAAAAACAAAATGGCAAGACTGGTGAATTTGTTTGCAAAGCTGTGCCATCTTCGACCTACGTCCGTAAAACGTTAGGCGTTTGACCCCGGTCATGCGATGGCAGTTTAAACATTTACTAAAACTCTGCAGTTTGTTTCGCAATCGTGTAGGCAAAACGCTCCGTGAGTACCTAGCTTTAGAAGCTACACGCGGCTCAATTATGAATTAGCTGTACCTACTACTAATTAGCGTGTGAGTGACAAAGATAAATGTGCACTGTGTCGCCTAATGTGTTTACTAATCTGTGAATTTGGTTTAGTTTTGAATCAGGCGGCGTTTGAAATGATAAAGTGAACAGTTGGATTTTGCACGACTGGTTACAAATTAGATGACTCTATGGTCGAAAGACGTGGTCATTCACTACTACTAGACCACCAGTGCTCAATGTAAATAAAATATCCAATTCCATATCAAGCAAGTACTTACTTGCTTAGGGGTTTGGTTAGTTTCGTTTGAGCCAGTGTTCAAACTCGGTGACAGAGTTAAACTGCCAGAAAACCTCGTCACCGTCATGGCCTTACAACTGTGAAAAAGAAATAGGTACCCACTTAAATGAACGTCTCCATTAGTTGTCCAAGCAAAAACAGTTTCACGAAAACTCTTCAAGGTCAAACGGCTGCTTGAATAAACGTCTAAATTCCAAATAAAAACTTCATTACGAGTTGGACGGAAAGCACCATTTCTACCACAAACGTCTACATTCAATTCAGAACTGAGTCACGTAAAAAATGAATTCAAATTACAAGTTTTAAAGAGTCAATTTAGGAAGCAACGGAACGAAATCTCACTTTTAATTAAGGGAATCTTCCTGAGGGAACGGAAAGAATCGTACCTCGTTTCGGTGAGAAATGTAGATTTGAAAAAAATGTTTATGAGAACTTCCCTGTAAGATTGTGAGGTGAGATAATTACTATGGGATTTGAGTGGTTCTGACGGCAAATTCCCATCAGTATAAAATCTAGTGTTTTTCAACCTAAAATACTTACTTCATACCTTAATACCCAAGCAATGAGACGACATTATAAATCTAGTAATACAATGGTATTTTTTTACCAATAAATGTTACAAGTTTCAAGAAGGTACAGTTAACACAATATTTTTTAATGAATTACTTCAATGTAGAGCATTTTGATACCTTATAAGTTAAAATGCGATTTACATTGGGTCAGTGACTGACTCCATATGAAGTCAGTATTGACTTTGAGAACTGACTTTTTCTGTTTACAAAGGGGCAGTACGCACTGACTTTGCTACTGACTCAATGTGAATCATACTTAATAGATCGAAACTGAGTAGTGAGGAGACAATATGTATAATTAACATGACTCGAGAATCGACAAAAAAACATAGTAAATCGATAGCCATAAGTTCTATTTTCATTTACCGTACTCTTTGAACTGACAAGTCATCACTCTACGTGCTCGTAAAGTATTCAATAAATAAAATTGAACTAACGGCTATAATTTTAAAAGGAATTGCGTCACGTCAACTTCACGCTGTGGATTGATTTGAGACGTTTCTATTCTATCGCTTTAGTAGATACCCGCAACTTTGTCAATACTTTTAAGCCTGTTATATATTTGTGTGCTTGTTTCTGAATAAATAACAACTAAGTATAACGAATTCTCGGGAAGCAAACTCGCGAGGCTGGAAGGATTTCTCCCAGAAGTTCAATAATTGTTTACAAACGAAATCCGGTCTCGACATCGAAACATATCCTTTACATAAACATGAAACGAAAACATACGAATTTAGCGTATCCTATTACATAAGGTTTTATTGTCAAAACAATTTGAGGTATTTTATTACTAAGCTTTATTAAGCTCTTGTAAGAAAATAAACAGAAATATAATAGGCTTAAAAGTAATAGAATGTGTCTTGAAATAAATAGAAATAGGCTTATAGTAAACCCCAAGATTATTTTATTAGTTTCTATTGGTCCGCTCAACTAGAATGAATTTTTTTTTTTTTCAACCTATCTTGTCCCACTGCTGAGCAAAGGTCTCCCCCAAAGTCTTCCATTCATCCCGGTCCTTGGCAGTTTCCCACTAATAGATAAACTAGAATGAATATATATTAATAATAATAATTCATTTATTTATTTAGACAACTTTGTCCACCATATAACCAGTAGCTATTTATTTTTATTTTATTTTGTTTTCGTTTATTTGGGAAACAAACAGTACTTAAGAGTAGTAGAGTTCTCTGTGATAGAGCTCGTCCGGGGAAGGACTACCACCATACCTATTTCTGCCGCCAAGCAGTAATGCTCGCATAGCTGTGTTTCGGTGTGAAGGGTATGGTTTCCGGTGAAATTACTGGCACATGAGGCTTTCGATCTTAGCCTCAAGGTGGCAACCCGCGAGTGATACCTCTGGTATTGCAAGCGTCCATAGGCTGCGGTAACCGCTTACCATCTTGTGGGCTGTACGCTTAGTTGCCAATTCAGTTGTATAAAAAAAAAAAAAAAAAAAACTTAAAAACTAATAACTAAACTAAAATTAAAACTAATGACTATTAACATGTGTTATATAAATAAAGCAAAATAATTAAGTCGTCTGCCTGAGGATTTACAAAGGCATCTCAGTTCGTCATCATTGTCATCAGTTCTCACACAATATACATCATAATTTCCTACAATCATTCGTTTGGTTATACTGAGTTGATGATACAAATTCTAGCAAATACTTAGATCAGTTAAGCTATCTATAGATTGTTTGTAACGGTCCTTAGGTGGCTTGATAAGCAAATACTATTTTAAATTTTAAGTAAGTTACAAATTTTATGTGTTAATAAAAATGAAATAAAAATTTAAAACGGACAAGCGTTTTACTCTTAAACCCCGGGAAACATTAAAAATAGCTATCCACTTAAAAGATAGTTAGTTACCTTTACTTACCGGAAGTGGCCGGAAGTGACGGCGACATGTGGTCGAGCTGTTTAAACACGCTTAGGGTAGTTTTAAGGGTGTCTTAATTTATTTAAATTGTTACTAAAACGCTTGTTGGGAAGTAGCCTATTCGGTAATTAAAGTTCACGAGTTCAAGTGCCATTTCACTAAAGATTTCAAACAGAGTTGTTATGAGCAGTTCGGGGTACAATAGTAGCACTACCTATTTACATACATACCTATTTCTGCCGCCAAGCAGTAATGCTCGCATTGCTGTGTTCCGGTGTGAAGGGTATGGTTTCCGGTGAAATTACTGGCACATGAGGCTTTCGATCTATGCCTCAAGGTGGTAAACCGCGAGGGATACCTCTGGTATTGCAAGCGTCCATAGGCTGCGGTAACCGCTTACCATCTTGTGGGCCGTACGCTTGGTTGCCACTTCAGTTGTATAATAAAAAAAAAAAGCACTAGAAATATTTTCTGATTCTCTGTTTTGTAATTGTGTGACAAAATTTGTAGAAAATATGAAATACGTTTGCACCATTGAGTTGCCCCATTAATGAGAGAAACGTAACTGGTTAGTTATGTTTGCACCATTGATTGATAGGGAATATAAAAAACAGACAAACAGACCGTATTAAAAAACTTGAAGTATGTATCTATATTAGATAATTAGGTCTAGAAACATCCAGATTTCTAAAGCGCTCGCAAACGGTAAAATAATAGCAAGTTTTCATATCATGTTCTTACATAGTAATGATAAAATATCATAGAAGCCTACAAAAATAACATGAAAGGGATCCCTTAGGAAAACTACATTGAACTTACACATAGAATAGTTAGCAGTTAGTACAGCGAGACCGATATGGATGAGCAAAGATTTATTACTATTGTAAGGACTTTCGTAGATCATGCTACGCCGTAGATGATTGCTACGATTTGTAGGGTCGGCGTAGCGTCAAGTATTCGGTACCCTGCGGCAGCTTTGTATTATAATCGCAATAACTAAAGGAATATTTTATTTTGTAGGAGAATTCAACGCGATACAGTCGAGAAGATTTTTTTTTTCTTGCAACTTAAAATAAAAATACTATATTTTATAATTTTTTTGCGGACTTTTTAACAAAGAGCCACCCAGCCCTAAACACTAAGAAAATCTTGTAATAAAACAATCAGATAATTGACAGAATACATACATCTTTTTTGTTTGTAAGTAAGTAAGTAAGTTCGTATGATTCAGTGGTCAACTCAACTCAACTCAACTCTGGTGACAGAGTTTCTAGGACGGGTTTTTTTTTTTTAATACTTAATTATAAATAATAATATACATACCAGGAAAAAAATATTTGCAGATGGTGCAAACTTTTGTTCCGCAGCGGAGATAAAACTCACAATATCTCGCTTTTCAACTGCCCCACTAGTCCATCGCGCCACCGGTGTCGTGAAATGACAATATTGACAACATTGACATTAATTTGACGACCGATGTGGAGCAGCGGGTGGGTGCAGGTCCGCCTGCAACGCGGAGGTTGTGGGTTCGATTCCGCCTCGGGTCAAATATTTGTACGATCTACAAATATTTGTTCTGGGTGTTTTGGGTATCTTCTATATATAATAAAAAAAATATCTATCTATGTTTTGTATTGTATTAAGTATATGTCAGTCATCTAGTACCCATAATACAGCTCTGTTTAACAGCAGTTTACCTTGGGGCTAGATGATGCTGTGTGGATTGTCCAGCATTATTAACTGTCCAGCTAACAAACAGTCATACATTTATAGTTATGTAAATGGTGTAGATATGAAACAGACCTAATTACCTAATCTACGTTATCCACAACTTACAATAAAATCTAGATAAAAAATATCTTGCTACTTGTCTTTATACTACCTATCCATCCATCTATCTATCTACTTACCTATCGATCTTGCAATTTGTCTCTAAACTATGGTACCTACCTATCCATCTATCTGTCTACCTATGTATCTACAACATGGGATGGGGCGCGAGAAACTACTCGCATATTAAAAAAGCCTGCTACACGTTTTAGCACCGTTTATCTCTGCACCAGTTCAGAGCGTTGCTTCTCATCCTCACACCGCTCAAATGCCTAGCACATCTCTGGTGGATACACACCTTAATCCGCGCTTCACACCCCACGAACCTGTATAGAACCAATTTCATAGTGGCCTAGGTCTGTGTAACACCATAGAAAAATTGAATAAAAATATAGGGCAGTAACAAACAATTATTTAATTTTTAAACAAACATAGATCTAAAGAAAATGATGTTTATGGAGTTGAGTTTCCTAAAACGGGAACACTAGAGGTCCGCTATGACAGCTATTAGCCTATGATCGAGACGCATCTTGACTTTGACAGTACCTAATAACCCAGTTGTTCGTTAAACCCGCCATGTTGTTTTGCATTGTGTTGCACTCCTTCACAGAGATAAACTTACTTTAGATTATGAAAGAAACCAAAATATAATAAATAAACAATGATAAATGGTTTCTTTAATGATTACCTAATTATCTAGACCCCTCTAAAAGACCAAGGCCCGGCTCCATACTACGTGAAACAACACCTCAGATATATATATTATTATGGGGATATTTGACTTTTCGTCAAAAAATACTTGTACTTTTTTTTTTTTCTAAAACTTTTGTTTATATAATTAAAAAAAAAAATTAACGTAATTCTGCTTCATAATTAGTTATCCTTGTTAGAAATCGAAAAGGCAGCGCTCGGCACATGTTAGTGACCCGCGCGTCAATGAACTGCGGGTCACTAACCCGCGCGTCCTTGACCTGCGCGTGTCCTTGACTCGCTACGGGGCGCGCACACTCGAATATTTCATTATTACGTCGCTTAACTCGATTCCCAACAATGATAAATAATAATTGAGCGGAAAAACGTAATCGATTTTTTTTTTGTTTACTTGTGTATTTTAAGACAATACATACATAAAAAAAAATTATAGGTACAGTCGGGGTAAGAAAAGGTTCGTCACCATAAGATCTATTTTCGTTTGCTCGGAATGAGCGATACTCTGTTTCACCGATTGAGTATGACATATTGCAGTAATAGAATCTTATATAGTAATATAACTCTTTTCAAAGCTTTATGCAATGCCATACGAAGATTCAAAGGCGATTTTATTTCAAATGATTTTTATAAAACGCAAGTCCAATGGTGGAAAATGCAGCATTCATAAAACACGCCTAGCTCGAAACTTGAACCGTGGCCAATTTTTCATAGTTTTAAAGAAAAGCGTCTACCTGACATATGGGTTTCCAATACTCGCCACAGTAAATCTTGGCTCTCAAAGTAAATGAATAATGCATAGAATGCTCTTGCACTCATATTCTCATGATGTCTGACCTCATAAATCTGTCCTGCTCATTGTATACTCTTAGATGCAACGGAATTCAATAATAAAAATGTTTAAAATTTTACGCTCTGCTCCACAGCAATGGTGGTTTAGTGGTAGTGAGCCTGCCTTCCGATCCTAAGAACTTAGGTTTCAAACCTGTCGATCAACCATGAAACATTGTATGCCTAAACTTGCAATACGTACCATATGATTCCACTGTGTGTGAGTGATATAAACTTTATAAATTTCATGATTTGGCTCTGAAATTACAGACAACAATTTTTATGGTAGGCCATGCTAACGGTGATGGAAATCATCGCGAGCAAAACAGCATGTTAATGAAATAAAAGTTCGAAAAACACGGTGCCATTTTACCAATCCGCATTGGGTCTGCGTGGTGGATTGAGACCCTATCATTCTTCCAGTAACTGGGCTACTGTTAAAGCATTAGTAGGCTGTTTGGTATAACAATATAAGTCTATACAGGGTGTAAAAAGACGACTACCGAAAATGAAAGGTTACAGCACAAATAAAAAAAATCTTTTTGCTTTTTTTAATGAGATAATTAAATAGATGTGGTTTTATTAAGTTGTACTATGTGTATGTAATTAGAAAAAAAGGTCGTAAATAAGTCAACATAATTTTTGAAATTATTTTTCGCTAAATATTCTCAGAATCATGGTCTGATTGCACCCTCCGTTTTCGTTAGTAGTTTTTACACACCCTGTATAAACAGTTGCACATCTTAAAGCAATAAAGGCGAGATTCCAGTAGCCAACGAAACTAATAACACAACTTCTGGGCCGGTCTGTCCGTCTGCAACTTGTCCACTTACCATTGATGGTATGTGGCAGCTGGCGCGTCTCGGAATATTAACAGAAGTAGCATTCTAGCCGAATATTAGGCGCACTGGCTAAAGTTCTTCAAGTAACTTCAAGTTTGCGTGAGCTAATTGGTCAATGGTCATCTCTACACTAAGTTTTCAAAACGACGGTTTTGTCTACGAATGAGCCGAACAAAAAAAAATTGTCTACTATTGTGTGCACCCAGCAAAGCTTTCAAAGCGACGGTTTTGTCTACGAATGAGCCGAACAAAACAATATTTGTCTAAATACCACCTTTGTGTACTATTTGTTCGCAAACATTAGTCATCTTAAGGTTGCTAAGAAGAAATCACTCATATCGATAAAGCCGCCGTTTATTACCTCCGTCACTAAAGTTGGCCACTGACTCGTACGAACAAACTAATTCAAGATATTGTTGAGCTATCCATAGATCGTTTGTAACTGTCTTTAGATGGCTCAACTGTTTCATATGTGTTTTGTTTATGTGTAATGTAATTATGTACATATTTTAATTCGGAAATATCTACTTAAATATATTAGAAATGAGCTGACCCGTGGTTTTTAGCAAAGGAACACAGTATTTTTTTCAGAAAAATTAAAACATTCCAAATTTCATCACAATTAGTTAAATCGCCACGGAAATACGTGGTCACAAACATTCACACACCCCACGCACACAGACACACACAGACTTTCGCATTTATTATAATAATAGAATTGTTTATTCAAACTCAGAGATTCGAAACTGAATTTACAACTGCAATTCTCGCAACAAAGCACGACTCGCTGTCGTGACCGAAATACTGCGAAATGATAAATTTAGATGCATACAACGAGGCCGTTCTACCGGATATCGACAACAAAACCGGTAACCGTCACGTTGTTGGTGACAGCAACAAAAAGTTTCGTTTGTATACGCAGTGGTCATGCCCATGAATGTACGACGAATAATTTATCTGTGCTGCAACAGAAAAACAAAGATATAACGCGCTGACCCGATTTTCTGGACGTGGGCAATCATCAATCAATCGAGAATTCTCAAACAAATCATTATCAATAAAACTATCGTAAACTATATAAACGGTGTTAAATGTTAAACAATTGTATCTAGTGAGAAATCCAACAGATATTACCAATTTAGTTAAAAACAGACGTAAAATCTCTAGTACTATTCCGCTTAACCTTTTAACTGATGAGGTCACACAGTTAACCTCAAAAGAAAAATATCGACACGTGTTTCATCCCTCCACGGGACATCCTCAGGACCATCGACTTGTTCTCCGGCAGACGTGTTGCTCCGTCGAGCGCTGGAGCCAAAATGTGTCGATATTTTTCTTTTAAGGTTAACTGTGGTAACTGTGTTACCTCATCAGTTAAAAGGTTAAGCGGAATAGTACTAGAGAGTTTTCGTCTGTTTTTATCTTGTAATGGATTTCCGCAAAGTAACGCCTGAATCTATCAATTAACCAATTTAGTTATTAAGTTACCTGTAAAATACTGTGTAATTCTACCTGTAAGCAGCTCGGTTACTTTACTTTTCTGTGTACTGTACCTGCATGTATTTTTACAGTAAATAAAGGTATTAACTATTAAAAAAAAAAACTTTTCACCGATATAACGGTACGTGAAAACACCATTTAATATAAACTATTTTGTAATCAGTATCGGGGGCGAAGGAGAACGGTTAGTTCACCTGGGTGTGCCACCGGCATATTTATGGTGGTATATTAACAAGGTGGACCACGTGTTAGGACCAAAATTAATTTGCCCGTGGTCCACCTTTAGTCCACCTGGGTGAACCACGGGAAAATAAATGTGCCCGTGGTACACCTAGGTGAACTAACAAGGTGGACCACGGGCAAGGAACGAATCAAGCCTACGTAGTTGAAAATTATTCTCATCTGTCATTCAACTATGTAGAACTGGTAGAGTTCTCTGTGATAGAGCTCGTCCGGGAAAGGACTACCACCATACCTATTTCTGCCGCAAAGCAGTAATGCTCGCATTGCTGTGTTCCGGTGTGAAGGGTATGGTTTCCGGTGAAATTACTGGCACATGAGGCTTTCGATCTTAGCCTCAAGGTGGCAACCCGCAAGTGATACTTCTGGTATTGCAAGCGTCCATAGGCTGCGGTAGCCGCTTACCATCTTGTGTGCCGTACGCTTGGTTGCCACTTCAGTTGTATAAAAAAAAAAAACTACGGCAACGTACCACCCATATCTGGTCGACATTGCACCATGCCGAACCACACGCTTCTCATCTTCTTGTTTTGTAAGCACAAACAAAGAATGGAACTCGTTGCCAGCTTCTGTTTTTCCGGACTTTTACAATAATATGGGTATCTTCATGTAAAGAGTGAACAGGTTCTTTCTAGGCAAGCGTGCTCCATCATCGACCACACCACTCAGTTACCATCAGGTGAGCTGGTGGTCAAACTTTGGTCTATAACAAATTAAAAAAAAAAAACTCTATCCTCAATAACTCTACTTAACGTATATTTTTTTTTCTATCTAACATTTTTTTTTATATTTCATCAACTGCCTACACTATATTCATTACTTGTTTGATTTTGGAGCGCTCGTGACGTAGCTGGCTAAGTTGTACTTATCAGATCAACGAAGTTAAGCACTGTTCCTCGGGGTCATCATTTGGATGGGTGACCGCCAGTGGTAATTTCAACTGAGCGCTCCCGTGCTTCGTAGGGCACGTTAAGCAGTCGATCCCGGCTTTTTCAAAGTTGTTAGGCCATGACAGAGGCCTTCGGGCGGCCTAAAAACTCTGTCACCAGAGTTGGCCACTAACTCATATGAACGAACGAACGAACTTATTTGATTTACTACGAGTAGATTTTCTACCAGTTCTCGACCCACACAAAATGAAAACGAACCGTATTGAGATATCTGAATAGAGGATAGTTAGAATATATTTAAATAAGCCAGCCTCCTATTGAACTTAGAGGTCGCTAAAATGCTGCTTCACAGATTTTAGAATTCAAGCTAGATGATGACAATCGATTTTTATAAAATCACGCATAAAGGATAGGCAGAAACCAAATAGTTTAAGAGTAGGTAGTAGAGTAGCATATAGTAGTAGAGTTCTTTGTGATAGAGCACGTGAGTAGTAGAGTATAGTTTAAGAGTAGTAGAGTTCTTTGTGATAGAGCACGTCCGGGGAAGGACTACCACAATACATATTTCTGCCGCCAAGCAGTAATGCTCGCATTGCTGTGTTCCGGTTTGAAGGGTATGGTTTCCGGTGAAATTACAGGCACATGAGACTTTCCATCTAACGTCTCAGGGTGGTAACACGCAAGTGATATCTATGATGTTTCATGCTTACATAGGCTACGTTAACCGCTGACCATCAAGTGAGCCGTACGCTTGGTTGCCACTTTAGTATTATAAAAAAAAAGAAAAGATTTCCTGTTGAGTCATAAATACTCTACCTTTTGACTCTAAAATCGTAAATTCAAACAACAATGAATTCAGCAGTCTTCAGCTTAGGTTCTTCCTAGACAGATTTGAGGGTGTGGACTCCCATGAACAACAGATCATTTCCAAGTCATCAAGCTTCATTCTAGACAGGTTTAAGCGTGTTCCACCATATACCACTTACCATCAGCTGAGGTGGTTGTCGAACGCTGGTTTTTAGTAAAAAAAATATGTTTCCATTTGGCAAAAACTAGGAGAGTAATTTCAGATTGCGAAAGATTTTCTATACCTTTACTCCACGGAACTAATTGCAGGTGGGTGACTCAGCGTTTGTGATCTTATCTCGGAATTCGGTCACTTTGTCACCCCTGTGTTACCCACGTCACTAGCTGTTTGACTCGTTTCCCTTTCCTGTTTACTACGAAAGCGATTGATAATGTTGATTGTCCTGTAAAGTTAAAATTGTTTGCTTCTGTAACTGTTTCCTTTGATCGATCAAGACAGCGGTCTCAAACAAACGGTGAATTCAAATAGAAATACTATAATAATAATAATAATGCTGGACAATCCACACAGCATCATCTAGCCTCAAGGTAAGCTGCTGTTAAACAGAGCTGTATTATGGGTACTAGATGACTGATATATATTTAATACTATACAATACATAGATAAATATGTTTTATTAATATAGAAAATACCCAGAACACCCGGAACAAATATTTGTAGATCGTACAAACATTTGTCCCGAGGCGGGAATTGAACCCGCAACCTCTGCGCCGCAGGCGACCTGCGCCCGTCAACAAAAAAGTTTATTGCCTAAATATTAGGTATACAAAATGCACTTAATTTAATTAGACCAGATGGTACAATTTGGCAAATGGAGTAGACTCAGCACTAATTTTGCGCTAACAAGGTCTAAGCAGGGCTGGTTTTCAGTCTACCCCAAAGCTCAAACATTGTGAGGATACTTTCACATAAATTTATGCTATGATGGCTTATAAATTTTTTACACAGTTTTGTATACTTACCTGCGTTTCAACACTTTTTCTGCTATCTACACTGGCCTACTCTCAGGCGAGAGTGATTGGGTCTTAATCCACCACGCGGACCCAATGCGGATTGGTGGATGGCACATGTCTTTCGAATTTTTAGTTCTTCGACATGCCGGTTTCCTCACGATGTTTTCCTTCACCGTATGAGAGCACTGGCATTGCGCACATACATTTATCGAACAGAAAAATCCATTGGTGCAAGACTGGATTGGAACCCACGACCTTAGGATCAGAAAGCGGGGTCACTACCACTAGACCATCAATGCTCTTACTGGTAAGTTAATCTACCACAAAAATTCAATTCCAGTAAAAATTTAGTGCACCTGTCGCAAAACTGTTGTTGTGTTTACACGGTAAACACGTTCCAAAGTCGTATCTTTAAGAATCTTTGTCCTTTCAATGCAAATGTTAAAAGTTTATCCTGGCACAGAAGGTGGGTAGCGCATGCAACAAGTTAGCCGCCCGGGTCCGCTTGCATATTTAAACGTAGCTGAGATTGCTCTCAATTCTTATAAGTGCACGTGGTTTGCAGATTGTTTCATTGATTAGATTTCTTGTCTTATTTTTTATGTGCATGCTTTGTGGTTTTATTAATACTTATTTTTTATATATTTTGTTTGTAAATGAAATGAAATGAAATGAACTGAAATGAAAATGAAATATTTATTGTTTGTGAAACTAGGTGTAAGGGCTGGTAGTTAATAAACATCACTGTCAAAAAGTTTTACTAGTTCTAAATTTTTTAGTACCAGCTGGCGTACAACGTAAAGTGTAGCTTTTTATAATAACGCAACCTCTAGAAACAAAACAGAACATTTTATACAAACTCATGTTATACCATTAGACATTGGACATTGTCGCCTTAATAAGTACATGTTTAAGCTGAGGCTGAGTGACACTCAAACCTGCAGACTGTGCAATGAGGCGGACGAAACGCCTGCGCATCTGCTAGGAGAGTGTGGACCACTAATGCAAAAACGTAGCATACATATGGGTAGGCACATCCTCAGCCCAGATGAGCTAAGAGACATCACCCCCAAGCAAATCCTCCAGTTCTTAGTATCGGCAGGGCTTGGAGGTGAACTGTACGCCCCCAAAGGGCGACAAAACAAGTGGCGAACACAATCGCAGTGTTATATTAGCCGCTCATTTAATAAAAAATAATAATAATAATATACCATTAGATAAAAACTTACAAAACACATTTTTTATGCAATTTAAGTGGCAACCAAGCGTACGGCCCACAAGATGGTAAGCGGTTACCGCAGCCACCTTGAGGCTAAGATCGAAAGCCTCATGTGCCAGTAATTTCACCGGAAACCATACCCTTCGCACCAGAACACAGCAATGCGAGCATTACTGCTTGGCGGCAGAAATAGGTATGGTGGTAGTTCTTCCCTGGACGAGCTCTTTCACAGAGAACTCTACTACACATAATTATCAGCGATAATTTACGTAATAAATTTTTAAATAATCTATTCATAAACAAAACTTTTTACTTGGAACTGTGCATAAAATGCTATAGGCGTATTTCTTTAGCAAATAAAAAGCTTGTAAGCTGTTTCCAAGCCAAAATTCAGAAATTTCCTCCTCAAGCCGCCTATCCAAATTCGATTTATTAACCTGCTATTTGCTTTGCAACCTGCAATACGCCAAAAAACTATCGTGACACCTCGGTATCGGCTGTCAAATATTTATGCTGCAGACACACAAAAAGCAGGTTGCCCGCGAAGCATCGCGGGCAACCTGCTTTTTGAAGCGCCGATAGCAATCGGCGAGACATAACAAATGTTACTTAGTTCCTACAGCAAAACATATTTTAAATTCAACTTTAATTCAACGATGCTAAGTTTTAAATTGAGAAAGCTGGAAGAAAAAAAGTTAATTTAAAGTTGCGGTTGCTGGATAAATGTGTGTATGATCTGCAAACAATCTTTTTGTTTCTGGGTGTTGTAGTACTATTAATAGTATGCGTAGTTTCTTATACCTACGACACGGGATACATAAAATTATAGTGTGGAGTCAGAACTATGGTTACAGGGTGTAAAAAGACTGCCACCGAAAACAGGAGGGGTGCAATCAGACCATTATTCTGAAAATAATACGACAACAAAACTCAAAGAATAATGTTGACTTGTCTGCGTCCTTATTTTTTTTTTCTAGTTACATATACATAGTACAACGTAATAAGATCACGTTTATCTAATTATCTTATTAATAAAAGCAAAAAATTAAAAAAAAAAACAGCAATGTAAGTACAGCACGAACAGGTCATCGACCGAGCGCGTGAGCGAGACGGAAGACTCCTGCGTACGCCGCGCCGCGCGCCATCTCACTCAATCGCGCGGTCGCGTCAGACGACTAAAACATTGCTGACTGCTAAAATAAGTAAAAAGCGTGCGTTCTGCTGTTATAATTATTTTTCAGACAAGTGATTTTTTTATTGGTTTGGTTTTGGGTAGCTATCCGAAAACCTGATTCCATTGTTAATTGGGTATTAAGGCTGCAGACACCGATGATTTAGTTCACCGCAAGGAACCGGGACTGGCTGGCTGCTGGCCAACTGGCTAACTGCGACCAAACACGGGAGCCGGCAATTCGAGAACGCGACCATATTAGGAAGGATGGGTCTTAAGACATTAGATATTGGTTTTCATTCGAAATTTTCATTACTATTAATACCCTTAGTATTCATTTTTTAGCCTTTTTTCGCCCGAGATACAGGTTCTCCTAGTTTAGGCATATCTAAAATTAATTAGCTCTATATTGGGGCGAGGCGATAGCAAGGTTAAGTTGATCTAAGGAATATTTATCCAGGATAAACAACGATTATAGTCCTTGTGTTTTTTCCACCTATAATATTTATCTGTGCCAAATTTTAACGTTCTAAGAGCGTGATTGGGTTAGAACATGGTAAGCAAGTAGGTAACTTAATAAGTGTATATAATCGTACTATTATATAGGTAGGTAGTCCTGAGGAGAGGGGGGAGCGTTCAGTAAAACAAACCCTCCTTGAACTAAGTGAGCCAATTTATTAATTCCTCCCAAATTACATACGGCGAAAGACAAAACGCAACGATAGCGCGATCTAGAAATGGTAGCAATTTAGTCGCGCCACCTAGTTATAAATTTATTAACTAAACACAGTTTTCACTTAAACATTTCGCCCGCCAAGGACCTAGTAGGGTCCTTTAACTAATTACAATACAATTGAACTTAATTTATAACTAACGAATTTATCATTTAGAATTTACCTTTAGAACTAAGTTAAACAAATCTCAAAAACTTAACAATCTATCTTTAACACTTTAGCATTTATGAACTCAAACAAATATCAACTAATTAACAATAAACAGTCGTATTTTTACACATAACATTAATCTATTGGCAATATACACAGTTTGGATGTTGGCCTTTTAATAACATTTTTGCTGGTCTTTAATGTGACCACGTGGGTTAAACCATCCTGACCTTGATGCCTTTGCATTACTCGACCTAGCAACCAGTGTCCTGGTGGCTGGTCATTTTCCTTGATGAGGACTACATTACCTACATACGGATCTGGAACCTGATCTTATAACGGTGCAACAGATTCGTTAAATAATCTTGGGACCAATGACGCCAAAAACTCTGTAACGATTTCTGAATGATTTGCCACCTCGATAAAGAACCTACGATAGAATTTTCATAATTTTGATCTGCGACAGTAAGAAGTGGTTCACCTATCAGAAAATGGCTTGGTGTTAAGGGGCATGGTTCGGTTGGATCCATACTGTTAATGACAGTTATGGGGCGAGAGTTCAACGCAGCGAGGTGCAGCAGCTTTTGACGATAAGTATTCCATTCTTCTAATAATTCTTTAAGCACTGCTTCATCCCATCCTATACCTTTTTTAAGCCTTCGAATCATCATTTTTGCTAATATAACCACTGGTGCTATCCACCCTAATGGATCGAAGATTCTCGCTATATCTGATATCATTTTTCTTTTGGTTACAGGTTCGGAAGACGACGGAAGCTGCACCTTGTACTGGAAATTATCTTCACTGCGGTTCCAGGTAAGACCTAATATTTTTATAGTAGTATCTACTTTCATTTCTACTTCTCTTTCATTAATTTCCATATCATTTTCTTCAATATTATATTCTATTTTGTCCATATTTGTTTTATAATTTTCCTCTGTTTGTTCTATCATTTCTTTGTTCTTTTTCTGTTTCATTATGTACTCATCTGTGTTCTCATATTTCTTTATCTGTTTCAGAAGTTCCTGTTTGCTGCTGTTCCATTTCTGCCGTTTAAAACCTTCTATTTTCAATAATCCTTTTATTTGTCTGTACAGGTCTACTCCTTCATCAACCGTTGAACAACCAGTCATCAGGTCATCCACTACGGCATGATGTGGTAAGTACCCAGCTTCATTTTTTCTATTATCTTGGACCTTTCGCATGTGGTTTAAACTTAAATATTCATGAATTACATCAGTATATTGCTTCTTTAATTCTATATTTTTCGATAATCTTTTTCTTAACGACATTAATCTTTTCACTGCTATATCTCTCGAATTTCCGTATTTGCATAGTGGTTCTTTATTTTTAAATGGCAACTTTACCATGAATCTATCTTCTTCTCCTTTAGTAGTATCCTTACAAAATGCTTCACATTTTTGTTCTTCATTGGTCAATAGCCTTTTTGTTCTTGTTTCTTCTTCTATTTCCCAAAAGCGCTGTAACATTTCATTTTCCTTGCATGCGGTATGCATTACTGATATCCTATTGTTTGTTTCTTTTTCAGATGTGACGACTCCAGAAAGAATCCATCCTAGGCTTGTGCTCTGTGCAACTAATTTTCCACTTGAACTTTTCTTCATACCTTGTTTCAGAACCTGGCAATAGACGTCGGCGCCTAACAGCATGTCAATTCTACGTGGTGTGGCGAACTGCGGATCTGCTAACTCTATGCTTTTAATATCTACCCAGTCTAGCTTCTCAATATGTTTCTCAGGCAGATAAGAGGTGATATGACCTAAAACGTAGGCTTGAACTTCCATTTTAAACTTTGGATCTGTACGAGACTGAATGGTGGTTTGTACTAAATACTTTGCTTTGACGTTGCTATCACTACCTAACCCAGAAATTATTCCTTTTGCAGGTATTTTCTTCAAGCGCAGCAGCTGGACCGCTGCCTCAGTAATGAAACAAGCTTGAGACCCTTGATCTATCAGGGCACGTACTGTTTGATATTCACCAGTCATTGCTTCGGCTTTTATTAAAGCTGTCGCTAGTAGAACCTGTTTGGTCATAGGTATTTCGCCTGTGGAGACACACGATACAATTTTGTCACTCGTTGCTGGACTGTCGACTACGTCTTCGGGCTTTGCAACCGCTTGTTTTTCAGCATTTGCGGTAAAATCTTCGGGTGTCATGTGCAGCAAAGTGTGGTGACGCCTCTTGCAAATACGACAGATGGTCGGCTTTTTACAGCTGTACACAGAATGGTTGCTGCCTAAACAGTTAAAGCACATTTTGTTTTTGATAACAAATGCTTTCCGATCACTAACGTCTTGTTTGGCGAATGCCTTGCAGAAACTTAATTTGTGACTTTCAGAACAGAACTCGCAAGGGATCGTCGTTGATGTAGCTACCATGGACTTACAAGATGAAGACTGAGAACCACTTCCAGACTGTGCTGTCGATCGTTTATTAGGCTCTATGAATTCCAACGCGCGGAAACGAGTTTCCAGAAAGGACTTAAACTGCGAGAAAGTTGGCAATTCATTCTTACTCTCTAATACAGAACTAGGACTAGTGGAGATGGATAGTTCCCATTGTTTTCGCGTTTCAGGATCCAGTTTAGAACTAACAATGTGGATGATGATGATATCCCACGTGCTCACATCAACACCTAAACATTCTAAGGCACTTAAACAATCTGCTGTTGTATCGACTAAATCTTTTATTAAGGAAGCTGATTCAAGTTTCATTGAGCGCTGTCCGAACAACTTATTAAGAATTGAGTTTGACAAGAACCTTTTATTACTATATCTATTTTCTAATAACTCCCAACACCGATCATAGTTGGAGTCAGCTATTGGCGTATGCCTGATTAACAATTCGGCTTCACCAGTAAGATGCACTTTCAGATAGTGGAGTTTCTGAACGTTATCTAATGTCTTGTTTTTGTGAACTAATGAAACAAATAAATCTTTAAATGTAGTCCACTCTTCGTACTTTCCACTAAATGTTGGAATTGTGATCTTGGGCAACTTAGCCAATGAACTCGAATTACCTACCTCATTTGAAGGAACTACTACTTGAATTGACTTTGAAAAGGCCTTGATATGTGCCCTTGCTACCACATAGTTTTCTTCAGTTTCTACATACATATCAGTTTTTACATAAATTGAATTTTCTAAGTCTTTAAAATCATATGTTTCGTATAATTTTGCATTATTTTTTCGAAATAACACCCAGTCTCTTTCTAAATTATCTATTTTAGCCTCAATATATTCTGGAGTAACTCTCTCTTTTGGACTCTTTTTAAAATTAATCAAAGCTCTGTTAATGGATCTCTGAAGATCTTTTTGATAGTTAATAAGAGCCTCCATACTGAATATCACAAAATAAAGTTAAGTTGTAAAAAAAAGTTAAATTTTCAAAGTTATGACTGGCAAATCAACGTTTATCAATATTGTATGAGGGTAGGTATTATCAACTGTTTACAAGTTACAAGAAAACACAAAGATAAAGTATTTTGACACGATATTAATTAAAATACTACTAAGTTACAAAAAAGACAAGTTAATAAAGTTCTAAAATCTAAAGTCTTCGAGTTATATTTTATGCAATACGATTCACTTTATAAAGTTAACGAAAAGAGTACTCACGATTTATCACTATACAAACACGTTACGATGTCGCTGCTGCTTCCAGCCAGCCTGCGGGTTCGCAGGCGGCGGATAAGTTTCCTTGTATTCCGGGGGGCGCGGCGATAGTGTTATCGCCCGCCTTGATCTAATCTTCGGGGGACGCCCCACACGCCTTGAACTGCTCTTGAGGGACGGAGGGTCCAGGGGGCCCTTCACGTCTTGGACTGCTTCTTGGGGGGCGTGCTGGTCAGGATGACCCCACACGCCTTGTACTACTTCTTGCTTCTTGGGGGACGTAAGGGTCCAGGGGCCCTTCACGTCTTGGACTGCTTCTTCTTGGGGACACGCAAAAGCTCCCTTGCTTTAGCGTGCCTTGGCCTTTGGTAAGTGCGAGAGGATTTCTGCCCCCTCGAGCACTTCGGTAACTCACTAGCACTGCACTGTAGACACTGCACTGCAATCCTCTTGGCGAGACAGAGACGCACGGGGTATGGTTTCACCACCGTGTTCTCGGCTGGTACATTATCCGCTGCGATCCACAGCGTGTACCAGCGGTTTCCCTACCTATATTACTGATTCAGCGGGCAAATAATGCCAATCCGGCTCG
The DNA here is from genome assembly GCA_951394395.1 of Colostygia pectinataria. NCBI lineage: Eukaryota > Metazoa > Arthropoda > Insecta > Lepidoptera > Geometridae > Colostygia > Colostygia pectinataria. The sequence goes on along the minus strand of OX596351.1, from coordinate 13,802,743 downwards.
AAGGACCATGTATATAATCGTACTATTATATAGGTAGGTAGTCCTGAGGAGAGGGGGGAGCGTTCAGTAAAACAAACCCTCCTTGAACTAAGTGAGCCAATTTATTAATTCCTCCCAAATTACATACGGCGAAAGACAAAACGCAACGATAGCGCGATCTAGAAATGGTAGCAATTTAGTCGCGCCACCTAGTTATAAATTTATTAACTAAACACAGTTTTCACTTAAACAATAAGTGATCAATTGTAATGCATAAGTCAGACTAAACTGCAGTACCCTTACAGGGTGCATGACTTACTTATGCTAATATTTAGATCTAAGCTGTCTTAATGTACATGTAAGCAATAAATAAATTCTAAAAATCAATCCATCCAAGCTTTCGCATTTTCAATAGTAGATTTTAAAAATGCTAAATTATTACGTTAAAATTAAATAAATAAATAAATGAATAAATAAATAAATAAATAAATAAATAATGTTGGACAATCCACACAGCATCATCTAGCCTAAGGTAAGCTGCTGTTAAACAGAGCTGTATTATGGGTACTAGATGACTGATATATATTTAATACAATAAAATACATAGATAGATATTTTTTATTATACATAGAAAAAACCCAGAACACCCGTAACAAATATTTGCAGATCCTACAAACATTTTTCCCAAGGCGGGAATCGAACCCGCAACCTCTGCGTCGCAGGCGGACCTTCGCCCACCGCGCCACATTGGTCGTCAATTGAATATTGCGTTAAATTATTACGTTAAAAATCATGTTTATTATAATATCGCCTTTTATCGTTGATCGGTATTATCTGATTTTATAAAGCTCACAGGATCGCAGAGTAGATTCATTCCATGTCAGCACGTCTCAATTAAAAAGATTTTATCGATTGCGAAACCAATCAGTGCACGACCACTTGGATTCAAGAGAGACAATTGAACGAACTACACTGTGGAGTGTGGACACAGAACAGATATTAGTACTACGTACAGAATGGCCACTCCCTACCTTCCACCGGTTTTACTTACCTCACCCGGTCGCAAGTTTGCCGGCACTAAAGCTAAAGGCTAAGGTACGCGTTTATTTTGATTTTGTATAGGTACTAGCGCGTGCGTATGCCAGAGCCAGCGAAAGTGTGCTTCTCGCTCTTGTTATAATTGGGTGGGAGCAACCATGACACTCACACATTGATTTATGATTTATGATTATGACTAGCAGGCTGTAGCGCCTATAAAAGTATTTTAAATAAATAAACATATCACATACAGCACCGTTTACATACACAAACCATGTGGTGATTGCGACGTGTTTGCTTCATACATTTTATTGAGAGTGTCCGGGGTGTGCTATAGAGTAGAACAACGAAGCCATCAGCGTGCAATATTTTTGGATATTTCGCTGCTGCATTATTATAATTATAATCTGTGTTTCGACGAGCTTGATTCCTTCGAAAGAGGGTGGTGGGTCATTGTGAAGGAGAGTGATGATTGGAGAGTTTGGGGGAGACCTTTGCCCAGCAGTGGGATAAAACAGGTTAAAAAAACTATGATCGCAAAGCAAAGTATAAGTAAGTAAGTAAGAATGTTTATACCAGTATCGAATCATACGAGCAATATATAAATCCACGGAACCCACTATGAAAATGTAATTTAGAACGAAATACGAAGCACTTAGTAAGTTTTATTGGATTTATTTCACTGTCACAAGCCGTCTTTAAACCGATTTTGAAATTAATGTGAATAAAAGTCCTTGTATTTATGGTACGAATTGCATTTTTTTTCAGCGCATGACAAGGTTAAGTCGCTCGCCTGATCGCGCCACACCTAAACGTTTTAAACTGCGTGGCACTGCGCTTATTACTCCAAGACATTGTAGCCTCATTCGCCCAGTAATTTTCCCTAAAATAATATCTGAATCTGATTCTGAATCACGTGCCTTATCACGTTCAATGCACTTTAAGACCTGTAAGTGTGTTAACTATTCACTGTATTTGCATAACAATGCACTGTAGCGTAACCACCTCAGTCTGCATCAAATTAGGCTAAAAGCTTGTAACTTCCCCCACAGCACCCGAACTTATAACGAGACACATAGTGCAATAGTTCTCGCTAACTATTTATTGTTTTCTGTTGCTGTTTACTAATGACGTTTATTTGGCTCGCATACCGCTGACCGTTCCAATGTACAAGCGTACAAACACATACATGTACCTGGTACCAGGTACCTGTACGATGTAGTGTAAAATACATGGAATTAAATACACGTGCTTTGAATAAGATTATAATTAGAGTGAAAAAGTGAAGCTGTAATGGCTAAATAGTAATAAAAGTAAGTAAGTTCGTATGAGTCACCAGCTCTGGTGAAAGAGATTTTACGCCGCCCAAAGACCTCTGTCTTAAATAGTAATAATAAGTAAAAAAAAAAGTAAAAACTCTACAGAAATGTAAAAGCGACCAAATAATAATCCTACCTCTGCTATCACCCGACCAGCTGTCTGCAGGTTATAGTGCAAGCATTAGGCCACCGATCACATCCAAGCGAAAGCACACGACCCTATATTCACGAAGAAGCCGCGCCGGATATACTATGAATTAATAATTAATTTCTTAACAAAAATCTACTAAATTTTACGTCAGATTGTAGTCATACGCGACTTAGTTATTGACACGATTTTTTATGATTTATTCTTAAAGTATTAACCCATTTTGATAAAATGTATGTGGAACTTATTTTAAAATATTACATATCAAACAAAGAAGAACCATCAAAATCTATTCATAATGAGAGGTTTTCGGTTCGAGATTAAAAAAAAAAATTGTCCGATTGCTTTGACAGATGGCGCTATTTGCCCTACTGCCATACTGGGACAGGTTATCAAAACATGAAAAAAAGTTGGTAACTTGCTGACTTCAAAATAAGACATGTGCCCACCATGTCTTAAAATACAGTCAAGTTGCTCTCCTAACCATAACATATTTTTTTATACAACTGAAGTGGCAACCAAGCGTGTTGAAAGCAGTGTTGAAACTCGCATGACAAAAATAATTAGAGCTTAGCCCGAAGCTGTATAAAGTATAAGTTGATAATTATATTGTAATAAAGCGTTTGACAATCGTTAACGTTAACTTATCGTCCAGCTGTCAACTTGTATGGGATTTTTGTAGTTCATTTTACGCACTAAAGAGGCGCGATTACACAATATTTCGTATACGGTTTCTGGTATAATTTATATGTGTATATAATTTGTATTCTATTGCATGAGGTATTTTACATAAATAACTTTTTGTATTAAGAGCACTAAAAATTGTCCCACATAACAGACCAAGCTTCTTTGTGAACAAGGGAACTGGTTCGTCGCACAAATTCCGTAGGGAACCGATCCGTCGGAGTAAATGAGGCGAGCTTTCTACACCTCCTTAATACCATTTTAATCATCAAGCCATTCTATGCCGTAAGTCGAAGGGGTTCGGTAGGATTTGGAATGCGGATTTAGAAGTCTAGCGTTCAGGAGACCTGTATGATTAAGAGGTTGGAAGTCAATGAGTTGTAGAAATAATGAGAAATGATTAAAGTTTCATGATTTATTTATGCACGAGCTGACCCGCGCGGCTTCACCCGTTTTTGCAGTTTTTATGATATCCCACAGGAACAGTTTATTTTTCCAGAATAAAAAGTAGCCTTTGTGTTATTCCAGAACACGTCGTCGAAGTCGTCACGGAGATACGTGGTAACAATCATACACAGTAGTACTCATAAGAGTAGTAGAGTTCTTTGTGATAGAGCTCGTCCGGGGAAATACTACCACCATACCTATTTCTGCCGCCAAGCAGTAATGCTCGCATTGCTGTGTTCCGGTGTGAAGGGTATGGTTTCCGGTGAAATTACTGGCACATGAGGCTTTCGATCTTAGCCTCGCTCGCATTGCTGTGTTCCGGTGTGAAGGGTATGGTTTCCGGTGAAATTACTGGCACATGAGGCTTTCGATCTTAGCCTCAAGGTTGCAAGTGATACCTTTGGTATTGCAAGCGTCCATAGGCTGCGGTAACCGCTTACCATCTTGTAGGCCGTACGCTTGATAGCCACTTCAGTTGTATAAAAAAAAAAAACACACATACACAACCCACACAGACTTTCACAATTATAATATTAAAAGATGTTAGGTAATATTTTTTTTACTAATAGTATGTACCTACGCTTCGTAGGATACTATTTTGTTCATGTGGTTCAACTATTTTTACAGCTTTTTGGTCGTGGGTTCGAAACCGATGGTGGACCAATTTAGTGTTTAAAAATATATACATGCGCAATGCTCTCCAACGGTGAAAGCAATCACCGTGAGAAGACTGGCATTTCTCATCATATCAGCCGATAGACGTCCACTGCTGGACATAGGCCTCCCCCAAAGAGCGCCATGACGACCGATTTTGGGCCTTCACCATCCACCGACTTCTTGCGACCGCTTTAATGTCATCGGTCCATCAAGTGGGGGGCCGTCCTACACTTCGTTTTCCAGTTCGTGGTCGCTACTCAAGAACCTTTATTCCCCAACGGTTATCGGTTCTGCGAGCTATATGGCCTGCCCATTCCCACTTCAACTTACTAATTCTAAGAGCTATGTCGGTGACCTTGGTTCTTCTACGGATTTCCTCATTGCGGATTCAAAAACTCATTACTGGCATTTCTAAGAACTAAAAATTAAGGAACATGTTCTATCTGGATTGGATCCGTGTGGTGGATTATGACCCAACCACTTTCGCTTGTAAGCCAATATAGTTCCCAGTAGAACGTTAGAAGGCTGTCGTGTCGTTTTTTTCGTGTCGTTTCGTGTCGTTTGTCGTTTTTAACTTAATTTAATTGTCAAAGTCAAAGTCAAAAATGATTTATTTCAATAAAATCACAAGGATCATTTTGAAACGTCTTAAAGCTAGGTGAATTGTTAGAAAGCCTCAGATAATATTGGACAAATTTGTACTTGCCTTGGAACAAATGTTTGTAAGATCTGCAAATATTTGTTCCGGGTATTCTGGGTATTTTCTATGTATAATAAAAAAAATATCTATCTATGTATTATGTCATCTAGTACTCATATTTAGCTTGGGGCTAGGTGATGCTGTGTGGATTGTCCAGCAATATTTATTTATTAATATTATATACCAAAGACTTTACTTCACCAACCCCTGTATATGGGGTGGCCGTTATATTTGGTCCCTCGGATGCGCATATTCAAAATGGTGGCTAAGTATTATGGGAGGTTAAATAATAAAACCAGACAGAAATATAATAAAAAAGTTACACCGTAAACCAATATCGTAATTAAAATTAAATATACATCCCATAAATCCATTACCTCTGATCTGTGTCTAGGGAGTTACTGCTAAAGCCGTGTATACACTAGGCGAAAATTAAATAACCACTTGCATCGCCAGAATGGTGTTATTGACTCTCGTTCGACATGTACTTAACGATGATTTTCCGGCTTTTTGCAAATGATAAGACAGTCGAGTCATTTAACTACAAATTTGTAAAATAAAGTAAAAGTAAAAAAAGTTTATTTCGAGACAGTTGATACATATTAGGTGGTAGGATGGTCGCCATTCAGCATTTGCTAAAGCAGCATACATACTACTTTAGCGCTGGTCTTCCATGGCATCATCTCTTTGTGAACAAGGACAAAATTTGTCGAAAATCGTTAAACATGTCATTGTCTTTTGCTTACACTTGATATTTCTCAGATGTTTAGAACAAGGATAAAAAAAACTGGTAGTAGTTTATAGATTTCAGAATAAACGTCAAAAAAACCGTTTTGATACGCATTATTTCGCTTTACTCTGAACGAAGCTACAGGAAAGCCAAAAAAGTTTGGTAGTCTTCAACAGCTTGTTACATTTTGTCACTTAGTATAGTTCACACAACGGATCTCGGCCGTCGTGAAATTAGCCGTTTCGATGCGCAATGGAGCTTTTTCAAACTAAATTGTCTACGCGCATCACAAATGGCTAACTTTACGGAAGCCTAGATCCGCTGTGCGAACTATAAGTCGCACAGTGAATACATAGCTTTAATAACATATGTGTAATGCTCACTTGGGACTCCACTGGCACAAGGCATTATTGAATTCGATTACGGGAACACGGTAAACTGATTAATAAAGGACGGGATAATATAGTTATGTTTAGGTATAGCAGATGAATTTATTGCGTGGAATTATTTTATAAATTATGTAATTATAGAAAAGGATTCATTATCATATATAATAAATAATAATAATAAATAATGCTGGACAATCCACACAGCATCATCTAGCCCCAAGTTAAGCTGCTGTTAAACAGAGCTGTATTGTGGGTACTAGATGACTGATTTATATTTAATACAATAAAATACATATATAGATATTTTTTATTATATATAGAAAATACCCAGAACACCCGGAACAAATATTTGTAGATCGTACAAACATTTGTACCGAGGCGGGAATCGAACCCGCAACCTCTGCGTCGCAGGCGGACCTGCGCCCGCTGCGCCACATCGGTCGTCATATATAGAATTCATAAGATCTTTGGGTATGTCCAAGTGCTGATTCTTGTTGCTGAAGTTGTATAACTGAATTATGTCGATAACCATAACTGTAACTTATAACATTTTACATATTCTTTATTATTATATTCTTTATTATATTATATTATATATCATTTCACGTTCTTTAAAAATATTAATAACTCATCAAAATAATGAAAATACCGACTTTATTATGAAAGTTTTCAATATAATTTACATTGCTTTCTTTACCTCCTAATAACAAAGTAAGATTAGTGCCTAAACGAAATATAAAAATGTTTTATCTTGTAATCTAGAAAATAATATGCTTTGATAACATAAAACCAAGACTTTAATCATAAAAATCGAGATGAAAATTCGAAAATATTCAGCAACATTAAAGCCTGCGTAATTGTCTTGTCATAAAAAAGTGGGAGAAAAGATTCCGTCATCAAGCATACAGTTTAATACAGAAAACATAAAAACTGCACTAAAATCAAACGAAATTACTTCAGAAAAGAACTTGCTTTTAGCACTAGTTTTTGTCATCCCTCGTCGAGGCAATAAGAATCAAATTATTAAAATTGTGATTTCACTTTCGGTTTTTCTTTCTATTGTGAGAAAAACTGTTATACTTATGAAAGTATTATCTGATATCAGCAACACAAAGGTAGCCATCTTAGATCGTGTCCAAACTATGAATGTGTCTGCTGCATAGTACTTGAGTACTTGACTGTGCTTGAGTTTGAAATTCAAGCATTGATTCAACGAATGTGCTCCAAACCAACTCGGCAATTTGGCATCAATAACAATACCAAAGATTACATATGCCTAAAAAGCAATCTAAAACAAAATCAAAAGTGCTCCACCAGAGTTGGCCACTGACTCGTATCAAATCAAATAATCAAATCAAATCAAATACTCGTATAAACTAACTTAAATACTTACTCTAGTTTTTTCCTGAGTTTATTCTACTCAGTCAGTGTTCTCATTGTCCTTGTTATTTCTGGCTTGGTTCAGAAATCCCCTGCGAAGGGGTAGTTCACAAATCCCCTGACAATTGAATTTGGCTGCGGCAGGGGATTTGTGAACAAAAAAGTCTCAAAAATAGTACATATATCCCCTCAACCATATACCTTATTATACCTAAATTTGTTGTGTGTTTCTAATAAAATAATACTCGACAGTTCAACAGCACTTGAACTGGTGCTACGGGTGTTGCCTCTCGTTCGAGTTATTATTGTGCTCTCCAGATGTAGAGAACTTGACCTGGAGTGTTCAAATCGATAGATAAATAAAAATCTGCCAGCTGATACTTGAACTCGATAGAATTCTATCGAGGGTTAGTGAGGAATAAAACCTTGGAGCACTTTGAATAGTTCTTTTTTAGATTGAGCGAGCAAAATTAAGTTCTGGATTTGTTGATTGAGATTGGTTCTAGACGTAATGTTTTTTTTTTTTTCTTTCTTTCTTTATTTGTACTTTACACGTAACATAGTAACTAAAACTTATGTCTACAAGATAAAGCAAAATGTATATGATAATAATAAATATTTTTATTTATGTTTAACTAAGTAGGTAAGTAATCATTAGCTATGTTTTTAATAATGGTGCGCTAAGAAACGGACTAGATAGTCTGTATCCCGGTTCTCAGCACTCTCTCCTACAGATGATACAAGTAAGGTTAGGTAGGCAATTATTGTAAGTATATATAGATAGGCAATTTAAGTATCAATAGAACTGAGTGTAAGGTAAATAATGAGTGTGTATGTCAAGAAAGGTTTTTAACAATGTTAAGATTGAGTTAAAAAGACCTTTGTTTGCAGTCAGCAGGATTACACGGTTTTTACAAAGTTCGTAAAGTTTACTAGTCAATTCAATTCAATTCAAAAAATTTATTCCATTTTGATACATTTTGTACACTTGGAAAAGTCACATTTTTACATTTGTGGGTACAGGTACTATATACTACCTACTTATTAAAAAAATAAATACCTAATAATATTTGAAAAAGTGTAGTTATACAGATACGTCGATTAATAGTAGTAAATGCGATTACCTATATAATAAAGTCATCAGCCAGAGCTTCGTCAATAATATAATACGATTTTAACAATAAAAAAGATCTTATTCTATTATTATATAGTTTAAAATCTAAATTTCTTATAAGGAGTCAATTTATTAAACAAATTTATGCTTATACATAAAAAACTTTTGTCTACTTTGGCAAGTCTACGTTTTGGAACCATTATATTGTGCTTGTTGCGTGTATTATAAAGTTGCGTGTGTCAAAGTCAAAGTTTGACTTTGATTTTGACTTTGACTAGTAAACTTTCTTTAATATCACAAGGATCACTTTGCAAAAGATGATTCAACGTGAACAGTATTAGTAAGCGTTCTAATAAAGGGCAACACACACAGAGAGCGGGCGCGGGTCATTCGCGGGCCCGTCAGGAGGGCGATTCTCGTACATAGATAAATGGTTCCATGTGATATAATTCGTCAAAACTGTCAAAATTTCTATACTTTTTTGTCAGTTTTGACGATATATATCACAAGTGACCATTTATCTATGGCACGAGAATTGCCCTCGTGTGTATTTTGTTTAATTTGTATGAACAGACAAGGATGACAACACACTGTCCCAACCCGAAACGAGCACGACCCGCGCACGCGTTAGTGTGTTGTCATCCTTGTCGTCCATACATTAACAAAATACAGCCACGGTAGCCCCGCCGCAGGCCTGCGCCCGCTCTTCTGTTTTCGCTTACAAATCCCACATGTCAGATTTTCCCTCAGTTCGTGATACTGTCTCCACAACATAAAGCCACAGGGAACTATTTATACGAAACTACCGCACAAATAGTTCTCAACGGTTGCTCATAAAGCAAGCGAAGTTCTAAACTTCAGCAGCGCCCGACATTTGAATTCCTGGAAACCTGACCAGGGCTGTTCCTAAGATCTGTGAGCTAGTGGTATGATAATATTTTATTTTATTTGACAGGATATGAGATGATATATGATGATGTGATATGAGATTGTAATGTAGACGTACCTTCCTGTAGCGTTTGTTTTACACTAAAATACCTACAGCACATAGGCACAATCTCGGGCACGCGGGTGTGCTAAGCCGGCGAGTCAGTAATACGAGAGCCACGGGCGAGGGTAGACGGTCGCGCTTGAACACACCGCCTGTTGGCGAGCCTGTGATACTATATACCTGCTAGTGCTTTTCCTATAAAGCTATATACACGATTGGTCAGTGAATACTACACTTCATATTCGATGCAATCGTAAGGATCACTTTGAATCGTCATTATAGAGTATTACTTTGTTTTATATGTTATCGAGAACTTAGTGTCTAGATAAACCTAACATAGGTTTTTAGGCATTATTAACCAGTATTTTAAAAGTTTTTTTGTGTTGAATTAAATGATCTATCTGTCTATCTAATGATAATGATAATATTTATTTCTCTTTAGACATGTTACATGTACTTAGATGCGTCTTATAAATAAACATACTTTAGTAGGTACCTAAGTATTAAAAATGTATAGGTTAACTATATTGCTAGGTATAGTTCGCACAACGGATCTAGGCTTCCGTGAAGTTAGCCGTTTGTGATGCGCAAAGACAATTTAGTTCGAAAAAGCTCCATTGCGCATCGAAACGGCTAATTTCAAATGGCTAAGTGCCATATTACTTTTAAGACCTTTTGTAACACTTATTTGTGCAAATAAATATCTTGAATCTTGAATCTTGAATCTTTCACGACGGTCGAGATCCGCTGTGAGAACTATACCTTCTACACTAAAATAAAATAAAATGTTTTGTGACAACAAACCGTTGAATAAAAATAAAAATAGTAATTCAATCTGGACATCTGGAATCGTTTCAATCTGGACCATCATCCAGATTGAAACGTCTTATAAAAAGACGTTTCAAAGTGATCTTGTTAAATTTAAATTCGAATTTGATCTAGGTTGAGTTCACTTTCATCATGACTGGTAAGGAAATCGGCATCACAGAACAGATATTAGTAATACGCTGGCATTTGATTTGAAATGAGTGCTTTCACCAATACCCATTGGGTGTACGTAGATTAAAACCCTAAGGGAGAGCAGGTCAGTACTCTAGCAATGGGAGCATTATCATGTTGTTCGAAATTGTTACTTAGTGCACCCCGACCAATCTTCAATTTAATTGAGGCTACTCTCCATACAAAGGTTGTCTGGAAGAGATCGCTTACTTAGTGATAAGACCGCCCATTGTACATTGTCTTTCTTTTTTGTAGTCTTTTATTCTTATTGTTAATCTTGTTGTAAGGTGTACATTGTACAATAAAGATTGTTTTCATTCATTCATTCATTCATTCATTCATTCATTCATTCAAGCTGTAATAAATCTTACTTGCCTGACTTCACAAAATAAATTCAACAAAGAACAATAAGATATTGTTTTTTTTAAAACGTTATTGTTACGGGTAATCAATAGATCATTATTTTTAATTATTTACTTTACAGGTTTTATTAAAACCGTATTGAACTTAAAGTAAAAGCTTTGCTTAGTTTAGGAAAATGGCTCTGTGTCAAATGTAGCGAACATTTGACACAGAGCCATGTTTATTTATTTTTCAAAGTTGTTATGACATGACGGAGGCCTTCGAAGTTGGCCACTCCTACTTACATACTACTTACTTACTAATTTTATCACTTAAAGCGACCCTGGCTCACCTTCACGTACCTACGTCCTAAATGGAAACATGACTCACGTAATCTCAGAAACTTGCGCAATTAGAGATCCACCGAAACCGAATGCTTAAAATCCAAACTAACAAATTAAAGTTGTGCCTCTCACAAATTGATAACGCTACGCAATCAGATGGCGGGACCCGCTTGCACAGGGTGGAAGGGGGATGAAAGGGAGGGAGGTTTATTATCTTATTAGAATGTTAATGATGAATGTATGTAGTTTGATGAAGAGAGATCATCGAAAAATCGTAAATGCCAATCTGTGTTTGTTGCCAGATAGCTTACTTCTTGCTAGACTTCTTGTTTTCGTCGTCAAAAATTCAACATAGATCGTTTTCGACTAGTAAGAGGTCGCTTTGTTAAGGTCCTCTTTGGTGCAGGTCGCCGGGCACAGAGGACTTCTAGACTGGGTCGTGTAGATCTTGTAAGATATTTAAAGGTGATAAAAAAAAATTGAGTTTGACTTTTTGTCTAATAAAACTGTCTAATAAACTATGTGTATTTGAAATTCAATTTGGATCGCTCGTGACGTAGCTGGCTAAGTTGTTCTTAACAGATCAACGAAGTTAAGCACTGTTCCGCGGGGTCATCATTTGGTGACCGCCAGTGGCAATTTCAACTGAGCGCTCCCGTGCTTCGGAGGGCACGTTAAGCAGTCGGTCCCGGCTTTTTCAAAGTTGTTAGGCCCCATGACAGAGGTCTTCGGGCGGCCTAGATACTCTGTCACCAGTGTTGGCCACTGACTCATACGAACGAACGAACGATTTAATTTCAAGTGTTTCAATCTCGCGTCATTTGCATTAAAGTGGCAAACACCATAACCACGAGTCCATCGAAATACTTATTGCAAACAAACTTATTGCACGCTGTAGAAAAGATGTGTGCAGTAATGGGAACATTTTTTTTTTTTTTTTTCCTTTACTGTATTATTGTAGTTATAGCACTCTTTCAATGTATTAATTTTGTATGTGTGTGCTTGAAGTTGCAAATAAATGATTTATCTATCTATCTATCTATCTATTATTTTTTAATTCCCACGAACAGCACCTATTCTGTGCAGTAATGTGATTAAAAGATGTGCACTAAAAAGTGTGCAGTTCGCGGGAATACCTCAAGAAAATGGAGTCAATTTTCTTCTCACTTGTTTTTATATATAGCTATTTTCATTATTATATTTCGAGTTTTCGCTTGTACGTAACGATTAATATCCCCGCTGGTTCGGAAACCGCGGCTTAACTTCCATCTTGTCTGCGTTTAGCTAATAGCTACCGGGAAATGCATGTGCTGGCTAATCTAGTTAAACGTGATCATACGTCGAGTGACAGGGAACATGCTCCTCGCTAATCTAGGCTTGGGAATTAGCTACATTCAGGGCACATCTCACCGAATTTACACAACATAAAAATGCACATCATCAGTCTTTTCACTGTTCTTATTCTCCTTCAGCACCCATACCATGAACTCTTAGAGCAATTCAAATTAGGACCTAAACTGAATTGTGAAAAAAAACTGTACCATGAAATTAATAATTATTGAAGTCAAGGTATAAAATGTTTTGACAATTCAGTTTAGGTCCTAATTTGAATCGCTCTAAGAGTTCGTGGTGGGGGGCAGGGCCTCTTTAAGAGTAGTAGAGTTCTTTTTGTGATAGAACACGTCCGGGGAAGTACTACCACCATACCTATTTCTGCCGCAGTAATGCTCGCTGTGTTCCGGTGTGAAGGGTATGGTTTCCGGTGAAATTACTGGCACTTGAGGCTTTCGATCTATGCCTCAAGACTAACCTACGATTGATAGCTCTGGTATTGCAAGCGCCCATAGACTGTGGTAACTGCTTACCATCTTGTACTGTTGGTTGCCACTCTAGTTGTATAAAAAAAAAGGCCAGGAAAAGAAAAATGACTGCGTCTATCTCCAAAACATTTGTCTCGCATGGAGTCCGCGTGGTGGATTATGACTCAATCAATCAAAGACGAGAGCACCGGTGGTCTAGTGGTAGTGACCCCACCTTCCGATCCTAAGGTCGTGGGTTCAAACCCGGTCGTGCACCAATGGATTTTTCTGTTCGAAAAAATTATGTGCGCAATGCCAGTGCTCTCATACGGTGAAGGAAAACATCGTAAGGAAACCGGCATGTCCAAGAACTAAAAATTCGAAAGACATGTGCCATCCACCAATCCGCATTGGGTCCGCGTGGTGGATTAAGACCCAATCACTCTCGCCTGAGAGTAGGCCAGTGTCCCAGCAGTGGGAACATTAGAAGGCTGACATGATGATGATGAATCAAAGACCTACTCTCGCTTGAGAGTAAGTCAGTGTCCCAGCAGTGGGAACATTAAAAAGGCTGTCATGATGATGATAATGATCTCCAAAACAATTTCTTTACTTCTAACCATGGACGAATATACAAATTCTTCTAACTTCTAACAATCTGTTTGTACGCAACAAAAGAGAATTTAGATTAAACTTTTTTACTCTCTTTTCCTACTCTGTTATCTTCTTTTCGGATTTATCACGGTGTGTAATCTGCATCCACCAATCCGCGTCATCCACCAATCTGCATTGGGTCCGCGTGGTGGATTAAGACCTAATCACTCTCGCCCAAGAGTAGGCCAGTGTCCCAGCAGTGGGAACATTAGAAGGCTGTCATGATGTAATCTGTAGAAAGTTTTTAAAAACAACCCATGATTTTGAACAGGCAATTGTTATTTCCAACATTACAAGTCTGCATTCTAGGGGTGGCGGGGTGGATAGTAGAACGCAAGCTACCTGCAAGTAATGTATAGTTTGAATTTATAAGGTCGTTTGTCATGCAAATGTACAACTACCGGTGTGGACGCGGGTTTATTTGTTCCTGCGTCAATGAGTGCTTTATTGCGGTTTAGTACAGTACTATTTTAATTTGATACTGTCAGCGTAATTTATATTCCACTTCCAAGCAGTAGTGTGCAAGTATTACTGTGTTTAGGTTTTAAGGGCTGTAGCAAGTGAAATTACTGGGCGAAAGAGACTTCAACAATGTCTCGGGGTGATAAGCGCACAGTGCCACGCAAACACTTAAAAACTTTAAGTTTTGGTTGGCACTGCATCTGTTATGGTCAGGCGTGGTGCTTAAGATCAGGCAAACGTCTTGATTGTCTTGGCACTTGCTGAATGCAGACTTAAAAAAACCCTGAAACTAAAATGATAACAAAACTTACAATAAGTAAGTAAGCTCGTAGGAGTCAGTGACCAACTCTGGTGACAAAGTTTTTAGGCCGCCCCAAGGGCTCTGTCATGTCCTAACATCTTTGAAAAAGCCGGGACCGACTGCTTACAATACCTAATGCCCTCAAGTCTACAAACCCATAAAGTTCATGTGACTACCAGCTTTTTTTTTAATTTCACCAATACCGACGATTGCGTACATTTTCACACCAAGAAATGCACGTATAAAATTAAATTAATTATCATACTAACATGATGATAAATTATTGAGTAAAAATAACACTGTTATTTCGCAAATGTTAATTTATCATGCTCTGTTTGGTCAACTTGTGTATTTCAGAATAATGTTGCCAAGTTTTTTTAAATATACGGGACTTTAATTACTGATACTATTTATATCCGAAATGAAAGTAATCTTTATCGTGTTCCACATTCGACTGCCACAACTACAACACCAACTGATAAAGTGCATTTATGTTCGCAGTGCCAGGTATTCTGCTTAGCATTACTGTGTTAAGGTTTAAAGGGCACTGCAGCAAGTGAATAACTTGGCGAAAGAGACTTAACAACAACCTCTCGGGGTGATTATCGCAGTGCAACGCAAAACTTTTAACTTAAAGCTTTGTGTGGCACTGTAACTGTTAAGGTCCAGGCGTAGCGCTTAACGTCAGGCGAACGATGTGATTGTCTTGTCATTTGCTGACAAAAAAAAACCAGTGTTATTGATTCGTAGACGTAACCCCTGTAGTAATCATTATGTTATGGCTTAGTCGTAGTTATGTTATGGCTTAGTCATAGTTATGTTATGGCTTAGTCGTAGTTATGATATGGCTTAATCGTAGTTATGATATGGCTTAGTCGTAGTTATGTCAGCAGATGACGCGACGATTAAGTCATTTACGCGCAACATACACCCCGCTCTCTGTGTGTGTTGCGCTGTAATGAGACGCTGCGCATGATTATCATTTAAATAGGTGACCGCTAGTAACGTTTACATTTGAGCGCTTTGGTGCTCCAGGAGGCACGTTAAGCTTTTAAGCGGCTTAGGCTTGTTACAACCAACTTCTGCAATAACTATTTCACGAAATAAGAAATGTCAAATACAAGTTACCTGTCAGTTTACTCGCGAATAACTACGGTTTATTCGGAGAATAGTGCTTATTCGAGTTTGGTCGAATCTAACCTTATCGTAGATCTATCTCCCAAAATGTCCCTGTTTTACACGAAAAAAATTATCTAGCTGTATTTTCAGCACGAAGGTTTACGCAGACAAAAAGGATCCACTTCACATCGCCGGCGCTTCGCCTGAATGTCCAGCTTTCAACGAGAATGTCGTGACTAAGTCTGGGAGACCGCGCGTAGACGCCTGAGGGTGAATCTTGAAACACTCGATTGACAATTGTTAACGTAAACATTCGTTTGGTTGTCAATTTGCATAGGTTTTTTTAAAATTATTGACAGCTAGACGATACGTTGGCTTACGTTTAAAATTGTCAAACGACTTTTGCACGAAGAGCGCGGAAGCTGCGAGCTCAATCGAACGTGCCGAAAGATGACCGCGTAAACACGGCATCCACAAAGTGACTTCTGGTTTACTCGCCGTTTGCCGAGGCGATCTGATGCCGATACACAATTGATAATAGTGCGTCGCTGTACAGAGTTTCAGACAAAAAATATTTCGTTTTCTTTTATTTATGGTCTCTGTTACGGCTTCTATAATTTTGCCAATTTCAAGTCGACAAAGAATACTGAACCGTTCGAGTTAGGATGACTTTGAGCTGTAGCCTGGGTGATTATATTTATAACCTTTCGTTGTCATTCCCTCTTTCTTTGATAAAATACAGGGAAAGCATGCGTAAAAAGTACTAAGGTCGAGATTGTTTTGTCGTTTGACAAAATCTTACAAAGCCCGAAGATCTAAGGTGAATTTATTGTTTCTGCGACTTAGGCCATTAAGCGCTCAAAGTTGTGTAATAGAACAAAATGTACTAAATTGAAGAAAACCCCGAGAACATGTGTATTTAATGCATGAACTCACCGGGTCGACGTATGAGATTAGAGATTAATTAGCGAAGATGAGACATATATAACAATTAGTAAATATATTTTAAATACGCAAAAAAACGTTTTATGAAGTAAAAGTTTTAAGAGTAGTAGAGTTCTCCGTGGTATAGCTCGTCCGGGGAAGGACTACCACCATAAATACGTCAGCGGAAAGGCGGCACGAGCACGGCGCGGGAACAGCTAAGAGAGAAGAAAAAATTAAACTAACATTCTATCCGTTTTCCCCTGTCACTAACAGTGGGACAGACATATTTATTCCTGCTTGCCCTTAGCACTCAGCGCAGTCTCAAAACTGTTTCCGCGTAATGCAGCCTTTCTGTAGCAGCAATTTTGCACCAGTTTTAGGCTGTCTTCTCTAGCCCAGGTTGTGCGTTCACTGCCGGGTCAGGATTTATGTGCGACATTTATAATTGCCGCCGCGATGGGGGGATGCAGCGCGGGCGCGCAGATAAATCAGACAGACCTACATCCTACATACATACCATACCTCGTGGGTTGGATAAGGTACCTGTTTGGGGAAAGACCACATACCTTGTGTTGTCGACCTTTGGGAATAACGTTTTGTGACTAGCACCTATGTTTTGCGACAGACCGCGGACCGTGTACCAGATGGAGATTTTTAGTACAGAATATAACTAAAAAAAATTAAAACTACTTTCTATTTAAACCACTGCCAACAAAGTTATCATACATAATATTCAGATTATTTGAGAATATCATATCTTTCGTTTATTTTATTATCTTCTTATATATAAAAATTGAATTGCTATGCTCGCTAAAACTCAACAACGGCTGGACCGATTTGCCTAAATTTGATCTTGAAATTGTTTGTAGGAGTCCAGAGAAGGTTTTAATCGGAGTTTGAAAATATGAAAAAATTGCGAGTAAAACTACGCGAGTGAAACCGCGTTACAATATTTTCCAAAGGCAGAAGTTGATCGTAAGCACAAATATTATGTAAATACCGTTACTTCTTTAGTGGGTTCAATAAACTTTGCATACATAAAACCTCAATAAAAAAACATCCCAGAAAAATACTTGCTCCATGAAGTAAAAGTAGAAGCTTCATTTATATCTCGTTCAATAGCTAGAGCAAAAACTCCAGCAGCAGAACTGTTGCTAAATCTACTAAAACTTATTTTCTCGGTGCAAAATTTAAGCTTTTTCAACATCTAAATATACAAAATTGATTTACTTACTGACTGACTGGTATAACTGAAAAACACCGCAGCCTTGACTATTTTATTATTTTATTTTACAACGCAGCATTACTTATTTATAATATCAGCAGGATGAATATAATAGGTACTTGAATAAGGTTGTACTAAAAAAAGGGTTTTTAAATAGAAAGAACTAAATAAATATTCCGCTTATTGCCTGAAAAAATTGTCTATGATGCTAGACAAAGCTTGTGCTTATTTATGTATCTGTAAATACATAAACACCGATCCCAAACCAATATTTACAAGTAAAAAAGGTTGTCCCCAGCTGGGATCTAACCAGTGACCTCTCGCTTTTCAACCGGGCACTCCATCGCGCCACCGAAGTCGTTCGCGAGAAGTAAGAATCTCGCAAGTGAAACTGCGGGGCGCTGTTAGTCAGTTATAAGTATTAAACGGTTTTAGCATTCATTTAGCGCCCCGTTCCGTAAACAATTTTCATAGGTTGAGCAACTGTTAGCACTAGTTCGAACTGTATCAAATCTTAATCGAGATCGTCGCCAATGATACATTTTGACTTAGAATAATAACACGGAGAATGATGACTTCATGCAAAATTTTCTTCAAAAGTGTTTTCACAAAACAATTGATGTTTGCGTGAGCGGCTTATGCATACTTTTAAATTTCTGGTGTTACAGCAGCCTTTTACCACACAATACATAATTTTTTAATTATAATTGTGTTAGACGTGCGCACGATCACTTGAAATTGACGACTGACGAGCCGATTGACCCTTAGGTGACAATTTTGTCTCCTTTTGAATGATTTAATTTGCGTGCGCGTACTTCGTATCTCCGTATTGTTATGTTATTCTAAGCATTTTGATCATTGATTTAAGTTTAGACATAATTAAGATAGCTTGGAAAGCTGCTTCTATGATAGGATGATAACCTGATAATTATTGTATGAATTCTGGAAAATAAATGAATAAATGATAATATATAAATAAATCTTCAAAATTTTATTGGCATATTACATCTTGTTTTCATAAAAGCTTTAAACCTAGGTTAGCTTATGTATCGTCTTTGTTCATTGATATAAGAATGACAAGGAAAAAAACGTAGCAAGCCGCTGAAATGTCAAAAGACAGGTTTTTTATTAATAAATGTGAGAATTAGTTTCTATGTCGGTACGAGTAGTAGAGTTCTCTGTGATAGATCTCGTCCGGGGAAGGACTACCACCATACCTATTTCTGCCGCCAAGCAGTAATGCTCGCATTGCTGTTTTCCGGTGTGAAGGGTATGGTTTCCGATGAAATTACTGGCACATGAGGCTTTCGTTCTTAGCCTCAAGGTGGCAACCCGCGAGTGATACCTCTCTGGTATTGCAAGCGTCCATAGGCTGCGGTAACCGCTTACCATCTTGTGGGCCGTACGCTTGGTTGCCACTTCAGTTGTATAAAAAAAAAAAAAAAACGTACATGTTCAGATACCTGTAGGTATAATTACACGCAAGGTTATTGATAGGTTACCTAAAAAAGATGCAAGTGGTGGTTACCGTAGCTTATGAATGATATTTCAATAAGGAAACTACTACTATTTTTGCGACCGATGTGGCGCGACGGGTGAATGTAAATTAATATTTTAATATGCACTTTTATTTAGTAACTTTTCACACACCGTCATACGTCTTCCACAACAAACCTCAGTTTGCCTTCTCCCTCTATCCAGTCTTTCCTTTCGCTCTCACCTTATTATACGTTCCAGTTTACTCCTACTTAATTCCTACATCTATGTATTGTATTTATTAAGTATATCAGTCTAACACCCATAACACAAGCTCTGCTTAGCTAGGGGCTAGATGATGCTGTGTGGACTGTCCAGCATTATTTATTTATATTATTTATTAGTCGTTTTCATTTGTCGGTTACCAAGTCACAACTTGGTGCTTCGATGGGTAAGCCACCTTATTTAACTGTTGGTGACTGATGTTTAACAATTTGATGCGTCACTAGAATTCATACTGGTGCTAACAACCTTGTCGAAGTTCACACAATTTGTGAAGTTGGTCGTTGAATTTAAACGCGAATGCGCTTGTGATGTTGTGGCAATTTAGGTTAGATGTAGCCACTTTTGAAATCAATCATCATCTTCATAGCAGACAATATACGCCTACTGCTGGGAATTTTAGTATCAAAATCCCCTTTGAAGCGTCAAGCCAGTTTAAAGGGGATTTTGAAACAAAAAAAATCCCAAAATCCTTTATGTGTTTCTTTACCGTTTGAGACTGTACTGTAACAACGCACGTTGTTTTTTTGACTAGTTAAAACTGGTGCACTGAAGGGAATTCGAACCGACAACCGTTGGATCAAAATACATACTAAGATAAGAATTAAAAAATTAAAGGTTAACACTAAGATTAGAATATTTTAAGAGTAGTAGAGTTCTTTGTGATAGAGCTCGTCCGGGGAAGGACTACCACCATACCTATTTCTGCCGCCAAGCAGTTGCTCGCATTGCTGTGTTCCGGTTCGAAGGGTATGGTTTCCGGTGAAATTACAGGCACATGAGACTTTCCATCTAAAGTCTCAGGGTGGTAACATGCAAGTGATATTTATGATGTTGCATGCGTACATAGGCTACGGTAACCGCTGACCATCAAGTGGGCCGTACGCTTGCTTACCGCTTTAGTAGCATAAAAAAAAAGAAACTTGTTTTTTTATTGGCTGTCGAGTGACGTCACGGTGTAACGCCTAACGGCGTATAGGGCACACAATTTTTTTTTTTTTTTTTTTTTTTTTTATACTACTAAAGTGGTAACCAAGCGTACGGCCCACTTGATGGTCAGCGGTTACCGTAGCCTATGTATGTTTGTTTTATTTTGAAACAAGCCTATAATTTAAATTAAAATTTAAATGTAAAGGCACTTGCTCAAGCATGCTACTGACATCAAGCACTCATTTCAAAGCAGATAATTAAGAACACGTATTATAAGCGAAAGTTCAGCTCAAAGCGGTCGTTTAAACAAAAGCGATTATCTGCCGACACCGGCCAGTCTAACTTGAGCCCCGTAATTGCCTACAATCTGAGCTCTTAAATACGCGGACGTTAATTAAAATTGCACATAGAATTTGTGGACTACAGAGGGAGAGGCTTCGTCGAGATTTATCTAATCTGCGACCAGATTAGAGCGCGCGCGGTTCGGCTAACGAACCGGACATACTAATTTTTTTTTTTTTTAAATAATGCTGGACAATCCACACAGCATCATCTAGCCCCAAGATAAGCTACTGTTTAAACAGAGCTGTGTTATGGTACTAGATGACTGATATATACTTAATACAATACAATACATAGATAGATATTTTTTATTATATATAGAAAATACCCAGAACACCCGGAACATATATTTGTAGATCGTACAAACATTTGACCCGAGGCGGGAATCGAACCCGCAACCTCCGCGTCGCAGGCGGACCTGCGCCCGCTGCGCCACATCGGTCGTCAATATAATGTAAACTTAAGAAATATCTATAGCATTTATTACTTGACCCGGCGCGATTTATTTATTTATATTTATTAACACAAAAAAACAAAATTGTACAAAGGGAGGACTTAATGCTATGCAGCATTTTCTACCAGTCATCCTCATCTGGTGAAAGAGTAGAAGTTGGCGTGCTTAAAACTAATTTACATAAAAACTAACATGGAAAACATTTTTTTTTATACAACTGAAGTGGCAACCAAGCGTACGGCCCACAAGATGGTAAGTGGTTACCGCAGTCTATGGACGCTTGCAATACCAGAGGTATCACTCGCGGGTTGCCACCTTGAGGCTAAGATCGAAAGCCTCATGTGCCAGTAATTTCACCGGAAACCATACCCTTCACACCGGAACACAGCAATGCGAGCATTACTGCTTGGCGGCAGAAATAGGTATGGTGGTAGTCCTTCCCTGGACAAGCTCTATCACAGAAAACTCTACTACTCTTAAAAAAATACTCAAATACCTATATAAAATAACTTTGAATTATATAACAATAACAAAATAGCTAACTTATCAATATAAATATGAATACCTCTTCTTAGCCTCAAGGTGGCAACCCGCGAGTGATACTTCTGGTATTGCAAGCGTCCATAGGCTGCGGTAACCGCTTACCATCTTGTGGGCCGTACGCTTGGTTGCCACTTCAGTTGTAAAAAAAAAAAAAAAAATACCTACTTATACCTATAAAGCTACTACGGTTTCACTTGCGCTATATTTTTTTTTAATAATTTTACTTGCTACAGTGCCCTTTCAAACATAAACACAGTGCAGCTTGCACACACTACTGCTTAGAAATAGAATATCTAGATAAGATAAGATAAAACAATCCTTAAAAAAAAAACAACCCTTATGACTCCAGAATTTACCTTAATACCAGCCATTAAAAAGTTTTTTTTTTATACCGCAAAAGTGGCAAACAAGCGTACGGCCCACTTGATGGTAAGCGGTTACCGTAGCGGTGACTGTAGTTAGATGGAAAGTCTCATGTGCCTGTAATTTCACCGGAAACCATACCCTTCGAACCGGAACACAGCAATGCGAGCATCACTGCTTGGCGGCAGGAATAGGTATGGTGGTAGTCCTTCCCCGGACGAGCTCTATCACAAAGAACTCTACTAACTTGTTAATGTATATAAATATTAACTGAACTTATGTAATTTTAAGTCGCGTGCACACGCGTGTGGAACGCTATGCAACGTTACGTCGCTGTCGTGCGACGTGGCAAGCGACGCGTGAACGCATTCCCATTTATTTGACGATCTCAGTGCCGGGAGACTGGAAGGCTGAGGATGTGGGAGAAATGGCTTCATCGGGATAAATGTTTGCTTGCACTGAAAATAGTTAGAATAGAATAGAATAGAATAGAAAAATATTTATTTAACGCCACACAATAAACATAAAAATAAAAATAACAATACAAATTAAAACTAAACTATTGTGACGACTAAAAAAAAACTAAACTAAACTTACTGACTTGGGTGTTATGCTAAAAAGCTTTGGCCGAATGTGAAGCTGAAAAGTAGGACGAAACCAGTTTTTTTATAATTAACTATATTTTGGGACGTATACGACATACAATGTGGGACGATAGCAGAGTTTTTTTCTGGGCCGAACTTTCGAGGGACGAATACGGCATAATTGATCCTAATTATTAGGTACAGCAGTCAAGACCAGAGAGTATACTTTTGCGGATAAAAGCTATATTCTTAACAGTTTTTGTGGTTCAGCTTGTACCGAACCCTACCTCAACAATTAGTCTACAGCTGATAATAATGTGTCTGAATCAAATATTTTGAGATTTTTTTAGCCGATAATTTTCTTCTTCTTCTTCTTTTGTTTAATGGCCTCTGTGGCTAGTTTGCCACAATTTTGCCAGTGTCAAGTGTATTAGTTTGATTGTCGCTTAGCAACTTAAACAAACGAAATTTGGAAAGAAACGATGACTTTTCTTTCAAAATTCTCCTGGAAAGCCTTTGACTAAATTACCAACCAACATTACCCCTCCATTTCAATTACTAACACTTGTGCTAAGTAAACAAGTTAAATTGGATAAACTGCCACCAAATTTACGCAATAAAACTTTAAATAACACGAGAAAAATAATTAAAATGGGAAGACCCATGTCGTTTTGACAAGATAGCCAAAGACAATCCCGATAATTTTCAATTTGTTATTTTTCACGACCTGACAGCCTGCCTACCTAAAGTCAAGTCCCATATTTCTTTTTGACATCTACCAACTTAGTACTAGTTCTCTACAGCTGTCTAGTAATGAGTTTTGAATATAATGACAAATAAGATTTTAATGTTTGTTTGAAAGCACTACTGATGTGTTTTGGAAATCTTAAACGCTCCAATAGTAAATGTTTAAAGACCTCCTAAACTATGTTTGTGAATAGAACGAAACTAGGCATAGACTGTTTCGTTACAAGCGTGTGTCAGTGAATGCTCTGAACTAAGTTATCACCGACATAAGTTGAACGACGATATTTGTAACGATTATCGTTTGTCGCTTTCAAGAGTAGACCCTCTAGCTTTTAATATAAATAAATAAAAACTTTTTCAAAGTTGTTAGGCCATGACAGAGGCCTTCGGGCAGCCTAGAAACTCTGCTAACAGAGTTGGCCACTGACTCATACGAACGAACGAACGAACGAGTAAAAATAATAAGGCCTCTAATAATAATTATTACGACTAAGTAGGTGGGGCGGTAGGCTTGTTTTCGGTTGAGAATAAATTTTCATTTTGTCTCTCATTATTAGTGCATAAAGTTAAACACTGTTCCGCGTCATCAGTTGGATGGGTGACCGCCACTGGAAATTTCGACTAAGCGCTCCGGTGCTTCAGTAGGCACGTTAAGCAGTCGGTCCTGACTTTTTCAAAGTTGTTATGCTTTGACAGAGATAAAAAACAGACGAAAAATCTCTAGTACTATTCCGCTTAACCTTTTAACTGATGAGGTCACACAGTTACCACAGTTAACCTCAAAAGAAAAATACCGACACGTGTTTCATCCCTCCACGGGACATCTTCAGGACCATCGACTTGTTCTCCGGCAGACGTGTTGCACCGTCGAGCGCTGGAGCCAAAGTCACCGAGTTGGCCACTGACTCATACGAACTTACTTGGTGCATAAAATATTCAAGGAAAAAAATCTCGAGTGAATCGATTACGTTTTTCTACATGTTGTGTAATGTTTTTAAAATATACAAGTTATTTTTGTGTGTGGAATCTATTCCTTTAATATTATGCACTAATAATAAAACACTATATAAGGTCATTCATTATCAACCTGACAAACTTAAGGGTTAGGTTCCACACATAAAAAAAAAATACTTGTACTTTTTTTTTCTAAACGTTTACACGTGTCAGTGACCCGCGCGTCAATGAACCGCGTGTCCTTGACCCGCTACGGGGTGCGCACACTCGAATATTTCATTATTAAGTAGCATAACTCGATTCCCTACAATGATAAATAATAATTGAGCGGAAAAACGTAATCGATTTTTTTGTTTACTTGGGATTTTTAAGACAAAATATACATAAAAAAAAAAATATAGGTACATATATTTATTTTTATGTGTGGAACCTATCCCTTAAGTTTGTCAGGTTGATAATGAATGACCCTGTATGTTACCATTCATCTTATTCTACGCTAAATTAAATGACTATTGTTTTCATATGCGAAAGCCAACACCTGTGCCCTCAAATATTTATGAACGTAAAATCTAAAATTATTCCTGCGCCCGTGTCAATTATAAGGGTCCGTGCACACGAGTGCGCATCACCACGCGGCGAGCCATGCGTGTGACTTAGAGCGTGTGACGCTGACGCTCGCATTGTGAATACATTCTACATTCACCTTTACTTGAGTAAAAGATGTTTGCTATTGTCAAGAATATTTGATGTGACGAAACGAAAAAAGCTCGGAAGTTGATAGCAAATCTTTTTTTTTTTTGTTTGAATACATTTACGAATATGTTGTGATTTTTACCAATTCAAAGAGATGCTAGATTTTAAGAGTTTTATGATTTTATGAGCTTGCGTGAGTTTTGCTAATGCGAGTAATACAAAACTCCCGACTCTTTGAAATATTTTTTTTAATTACAGACAGGTACCTATATCTGTGTTGCTTTTTATAAAATTTGTTTTTGAAATAATAATAGTGTAGTGCAAGTACGATTAGCCCTAGTGGTAAAATTTTGTAGTGAATTGTGAATTTGTGTAGTGAATTTTAATCACTTACATGAAATATAACTTTATTACTTATATATTACTTTATTAATTAATACTTATTACTTACAGTTTATGTTTTGCCAGATTGTGATGATACGAGGCGATGTAGTACTTATCAAACAAAAAAGGATACATAAATAAAATCAATTTATAATTAGCGGACAAATTACGTAACAAACGTACTAAAAAACATACAGTCAAATTGATAACCTCTCCATAAAGTTAAGTAAAAAAAGAATTGCAGCAGGTTTTATGAAATCCATAAATCTATACTAATATTTTAAAGAGAAAAGAATTGTATTTATGTTTGTTACGAATAAACTCAAAAACTACTGGTCCGATTTCAAAAATTCTTTCACCATTAGAATGCTACGTTAACCCTGAGTAACATAGGCTATATTTATTACTAGCGACCCGCTCTGCTCTGGGACGGACTGCTAGTTACTTATATTTAGCTTTTCCCATTAAGATTTAAGACGAGGCGGCAGACATTTATCATATTTGCTGCATAAGCGTGGGGATGCACATTACCAAGGAATTGCAAAGTAGAAGCAAAATTATTAGGGCCAATGCACAATGAATACATTAGACATTCATATAAAAAAAAAAACAAGAAAAGACATGGCGAACACAGACATACAGACAGTGCATGCAGCGACGTGGAAAAGTAAAAGTGCTGAGTCACCACCCTGATGAAGACTGTTTTGTCTGGTTACAAAACTGTCTTCATCAGGGTGGTGGAGGATTTTTTTTTCTTTATTCGTAACCCGGTTGCGAACTGAAAATATTTTAGTTTAGAGTGTGTGTATAAGTGTGCACTGTGGAAGAGATTTGAAAAAGAACTCTAAGAGGACGCAGAGAAAAGTTGAATTTTGTATGAAACAATCAGCGTGGATGAATTTGCAGGTTGTTAACTCAAATCATAAATTCATTGTAAAAAAAAACAATATTACAATATTAAAATCAAAATCACAATATAATTTAAATAATCTTGTTCGTAGTTGAAAGCAAATTACTGTTTTACTCTGAAATAATCTAACAAGATTGAGTATAATTTCTCAAAAGCATAAGAGTAAAAATATAATTTCTAATTCAAAGATATTGCGCTTATCATTTACATAAAACTATTATAAATCACACAAAATGGCCCATTCGCTTGATTATGTTGTAAATAAATATTTTTAATGCGTAGTTTGCATGCTACTACTACTACTACTACGACCATTTTAAAATACTGAACTTACTTACTTTTACAGAATTGAGTAGATTTGGTTCTATTAGAGCTTGTAAGCTGGTAGACTTGGTGGTAGGACTCTTCAGTAAGAGTTCGCCTTGGTGGGTACCACCGCAGTGTCAGCCTAGAAGCTTCTAGGCAAGCATTAATGTAATGAGGTTTAAAAGGCAGTGAAATTACTAGACGCAAGAGACTTTTTGACTACGTCTCTAGCGGGTTGATCACATAACTCTGTTGGCGACCAATCTTCATTGATCTCCACCATAGCTCTTCTGTCTTAATAAATAAACAAATAAATAAATAATGCTGGTCTATCCACACAGCATCATCTAGCCCCAAGGTAAGCTGCTGTTAAACAGAGCTGTGTTAAGGGTACTAGATGACTGATATATACTTAATAGTTCCCCAATTTAATAATTAATACAATTCAATACATAGATAAATATTTTTTATTATAAATAGAAAATACCCAGAACACCCGGAACAAATATTTGTAGAACGTACAAACATTTGACCCGAGGCGGGAATCGAACCCGCAACCTCGGTGTCACAGGCGGACCTGCGCCCGCTGCGCCACATCGTATTACCTAGTCTGACATTAGTAAAGTTTTATTTAGTTTAATATTATAATGACTAAATTAAATTAACCGTTTCATTGGCATAAAAATCAAGAATAGTATGTATGAATCATATCAACCGTATCAACAATTCAGTAATGTTTGAATCGTATCAATAATCCAGTAAAAACAGCATGAGCCCTAGTGTGCACTCGTCTGCGCTAAATGGAACGCAGCTTCATGGAAACTTGGCAAATGGCGGCGCATATTTGCCTCGCAAATGTATATTCCCGCTGGTCTAAGCAGTTAGGGCTAAGCAGTTACTCGCACACATATACTCACTCGGTGTAGTGGCCCCTTCAATACACGATAACCAGAAAATCAAACATTTTGTTTGCTGACATTAGAGAGATCACTTACCATCAGGTGAGGTGGTGGTGGTCAAACGCTTGACTACAACCAATAATAAAAAAAAAATTTAATAATAGAATGGATTTTTCTATTTGAAAAATGTATGTGTACAATTCTAAGTGCTCTCATACGGTGAAGGATAACATTGTGAAGAAACCGGTAGTCCAAGAACTAAAAATTCAACATTTCCCATCAACCGAAATGTGCGGAGACATGTGCCATCTACCAATCCGCTTTGGAGCCGCGTGGTGTCACAAGGAATGACTTAGTAGTGATGTTACAGGGATAATGTGGCATAAGTAAGTAAGTTCGTATGAGTCAGTGGCTACCTCTGGGTATAGAGTTTCTAGGCCGCCGGAAGGCCTCTATTATGGCCTAACAAAAAGCCGGGACCGACTGCTTAACGTGCCCTCCGAAGCATGGGAGAGCTCAGAAGCCACTAGCGGTCCAAATGATGACTACGCGGAACAGTGCTTAACTTCGTTGATCTGTTAAGAACAACTTAGCCAGCTACGTCACGAGCGCTCCCTATCTTATGTGACATTCTAATGGTGAAAGCATCTTTAAATCAGTTTCAGTAGTTTTTGTATATTCGATACTAACATACAAAAAAATTCCCCCTTCCCAGGGGAGGTATTGAGGGAGTTTTTGAACCAAGATTGGATAACAGTTTAATGACAGTTCACTGATTGAAATCAGATTGCAACCGAGTTGCATAATCGCCCAGCGATGCAGCGAACAAATGTCGCCTAATGAACAGATAGCTTAGTCTTGTAAACCAATTTGTCCCTTCAATATTCTGCCGGAGTTACCAACTCTGTGCAATTGAACCTGACTTTGCTGGTTTCCGGCTACTATGTTCCTAAAGATCCTTTAGTGTCTTATAACGGCCGTTAACGTTACTAGCTGCATGTCCACCAATCAGCATTGGGTCCGCGTGGTGGATTAAGATCCAATCACTCTCACTTGAGACTAGGTCATTGTCCCAGCTGTGGAAATATTACAAGGCTGTCATGATGAACTGCATACAACAGTTTAATTAGAAGTTATCATATAATCATAATATTTATTGGCCATAGGAACACTAGGTACACCTGGTTTCGTTATAATAATAATAATTATTATGTAGGTATACTACATTAACATAAGACCTAAGCTAACAAACTAACACAAAAAAAAAAAAAAAAAATGCTAAAATACAATGACACACATAATTTAAAATGATAATTAACTGTGCGGCTGTAAAAGGGCCTTGTCAAGTTTTAACTAAAATAAATAAAATAAAAATATATATAAAATATGATAGTTTGAGTTTCCCAATCTGGTAGTAGGTACCTATCTATAGAGTTTTTCAGCTGCTTTCAAGCTTAGAGACGGACATTGCCCAGGTATCTTTGTTGCTTAAGTAGTCATTAACTGTATAAAAGGCACTTGCGGTCAAAGTTAACTTAATACAGTTTTTAAACCGTCTTTCACTTAGCTCCAGTATTTCACACGGGATTTTATTATAATACCTAATGCAGTTTCTTAGAAACGATTTAAAAAAATAAAAAACAGACGAAAAATCTCTAGTACTATTCCGCTTAACCTTTTAATTGATGAGGTCACACAGTTACCACAGTTAACCTCAAAAGAAAAATATCGACACGTGTTTCATCCCTCCACGGGACATCCTCAGGACCATCGACTTGTTCTCCGGCAGACGTGTTGCTCCGTCGAGCGCTGGAGCCAAAGTGACTTTGATACTAGAGATTTTTCGTCTGTTTTTTATTTTGTAATGGATTTCCGCAAAGTAACGCATGAATCTATCAATTATCTTAGAAACGATTTGTTACATTTTTGAAGTCGGAATTTAGGAAATAAGAGTTTATTTTTGTTTCTAGTGTTTACAGCGTGCGAGTCACTAATCTTTCTAGAGCTAGTAATGTTTTTTCGGGTGTACATAATACACTCGTAAATGTACAAAGAAGGCATCATCATCAACATGTTCAGCTTTCTGATTTTTCCCACTGCTGGGACTGGTCTGGAATGTTGTCTATGAAAATTACTACCCCGGACGAGCTCCATCTATAAATGCAAACTGAATTTGTTATAGTCAGGCGTGGTGCTTAACATCAGGCGGGCGTCTTGATTGTCTTGTTGATTGAAGTTGCTGACATAAAAAAAACTTGACTTGACTAGCTTATCTGCCCCGGCTTTGCACGGGTGTGGTTTCATTGCACCCGCGTGAAGCTGGGGCAGATAAGCAAGTCACAAATAACTTTACTACTCATCAATTTGCATCTCAAAAATCTCTCTTACAAACTTGGATTAATTTTTAAATAACTCTGAAAATGTCAAATGACAAAAAAGCGTTCATATAAATATTTTGATTGACGACCGATGTGGCGCAGCGGGCGCAGGTCCTCCTGCGACGCGGAGGTTGCGGGTTCGATTCTCGCCTCGGGTCAAATGTTTGTACGATCAACGAATATTTGTTCCGAGTGTTCTGGGTATTTTCTATATATAATAAAAATATCTATCTATATATTGTATTGTATTAAATATATATATGTTTAACAGTAGCTTACCTTGGGGCTAGATGATGCTGTGTGGATTGTCCAGCATTATTTATTATTTATTTATTTATTATTATTTATTTTAAAATGATTTCATTATACTATAGCTTAAATTTTATCAATCAAGCCCAACCATCTTCCATACTTCTTCATCATTATTTCCTCTTTTCAAGGAAATTGGTGAGGTTCTTCGTCTCCGCTTTCATTTCATTTCATTTATTTATCATTCGACATACATGCACTTAGATATGTCAATTTGTGATTACAATAATAAAGTTAATAAATAATTAAGTACTTTGTCCTATGTTCGCCATTATTTTTTTTTTTTTTTTTATATACAACTGAAGTGGCAACCAAGCGTACGGCCCACAAGATGGTAAGCGGTTACCGCAGTCTATGGACGCTTGCAATACCAGAGGTATCACTCGCGGGTTGCCACCTTGAGGCTAAGATCGAAAGCCTCATGTGCCAGTAATTTCACCGGAAACCATACCCTTCACACCGGAACACAGCAATGCGAGCATTACTGCTTGGCGGCAGAAATAGGTATGGTGGTAGTCCTTCCCCGGACGAGCTCTATCACAGAGAACTCTACTACTCTTAAATGTCCCTCATTTCATGACGGTCCCTGCTTTTAAAGAACCCAAGAATTTAAACAGAGTTCCTCGCTTGTTAGTGTTTCGACTTAATCAAATAGACTCAATGGTGGCGTGTTGAACAAATGCTACGAAGTATCGGAAGCAGCGGCTTAAGATGGAGTCATCTTAACCCTACGCCTACGCTTCTGGGATTCTGCGAAGTTTAATACTGTGTTTATCTATTTGTTTAGGTGTGAATGTGTATCTGTTTGTGTTACAGAACGCGAGAAGTTCGTCAAAGCTCTATTATGTAGCGTAGTAACTAGTAATACACTGGTGGTAGTACGTCTTGGTGGGTACCACCGCAGTGCCAGATATTCGACCTCCAAGCAGTAGTGTGCAAGCTGCACTGTGTTCAGGTTTGAAGGGCACTGTAGCATGTGAAATTACTGGGCGAAAGAGACTTAACAAGAATGTCTCGGGGTGATAAGCGCAGTGAAGTGCCACGCGAACACTTAAAAACTTTAAAGCTTTGGGTGGCACTGCGTCTATAATAGTCAGGTGTGGTGCTTAACATCAGATGGGCGCCTTGATAGTCCTGCCACTTGCTGACATAAAAAAAAAAAAATAATAATAGACGGTCATGCTGATTGCATTGTGGTTTCCAGTCTGTATCTAATATATTTGTATTGTTATTTTTATTTTTATGTTAATTGTGTGTCTAACGACAAATAAATATTTTTCTATTTCTATTCTATAATAATTATCTTTACATGATATAAAAGCTACTCTCTGTAGGTATGTCTTTTATCAGATCTCGGCTGTCATAAAGTTTAAAATCTATCAATGGGATCAGTTGCCCGATTCAAAATATTCATCAGGTTAACTGATCCTGCGGGATAAGTTCGAGCGAGATGAGTTGACTAAAGAGCCGCGCAATGGAGCTTTTTCAAACTAAATTGTCTTCGCGCAACACAAACGGCTAACTTCACGACAGCCGAGATCCACTCGCAGTACTAAAAACTGTGATTTGACTGTGTGTGACAATTTGATATTATTGTCGTTTTTTCTCATTCTTAAGTCAGTGAACAGGACAATAAATAAATAAATAATGCTGGACAATTCACACATCATCATCTAGCCCCAAGCTAAGGAGAGCTTGTGTTATGGGTAGTAGATGACTGATATACTTAATACAATACAATACATAGATAGATATTTTTTATTATATATAGAAAATACCCAGAACACCCGGAACAAATATTTGTAGACGAACCCGCAACCTCCGCGTCGCAGGCAAACCTGCGCCCGCTGCGCCACATCGGTCGTCAAACAAATGCAAATGCAAGGTAGCAAATGGCTTTCTTTACATCTAGAGAAAGATGCAAGGAAAGCCATTTGCTAAACGAAAACAAAATTAGGAATTTTCTTGCAACGTCCTCCTGCAAAACGCTACTACAATATTCTGCACTAAAGTACTGCCTGAAGTAAACGCTACTATAAACCTTAGTCTTCTGTCTCTTAAATTTATGCACAAAGCCATTCTGTGTAAACACATCCTACTGCGCACCTAAATAATGGAGTTTAGGTAAAATGCAGCTCCCGACGACACGACATTCGCACACATCCGTCTTGGCACAGAGCAGCGGAGACAAGAAGGAAATCTCACGACAATGCAATGCATTTTATTGGACTGGAAGCGTTTGATCACAACTTCACCTTCAAAGTCAAAGTCAAAAATATTTTTATTCATTCTTAACCAAGGAATTTATACGGTATTACTTATATTACTTATTTTTACCGTATTATTTATTATTACGGTACTTATTACTTCCATGTTCTATAACACAAGGCTTAGATACTGGCAGAATTGTGTCAACTAAGCCACAGACGTCATAAACGCAGAAGTGAAGTGAACCAGGGATCATTTTGAAACGTCAGCTAAGTGTTTTTTTCATTTGGGGCCTAAGCCGAAGTCAAAAGAGTTTTATTCAAGAGTAGTAAAATTCTTGTGATAGAGCTCGTCCAGGGAAGGACTACCACCATACCTGTTTCTGCCGCCAAGCAGTAATGCTTGCATTGCTGTGTTCCGGTTTGAAGGGTATGGTTTCCGGTGAAATTACAGGCACATGAGACTTTCCATCTAACGTCTCAGGGTGGTAGCACGCAAGTGATATCTATGATGTTGCATGCGTACATAGGCTACGCTAACCGCTGACCATCAAGTGTGCCGTACGCTTGGTTGCCTCTCTAGTGGTATAAAAAAAAAACAAAAAAAATCGGTAAGTAACTTTGACTAATGAAAAAAGCAGTGACTTTTTGGAAATGTCCAAAACCGCAATAACTTTCTTCTCCAATTTGCTCTATGTTGCGGTGCAATTTCGCGGGTCGCGGCCTCGAGACGAGTCGCGAAGCTCCTTCACAACTCACGCGGCGAGGAAACTTCCTAATTGTGAGTATTTCAAGTGACTTATTAGCTTGTGCTTTCTTCAACAACCAACATTTTGCGATTGAGTGGAACGAGTTGCTAGGTTGAATATAAAGCTGGACCGAATACCTACCACACTACAAGGTATTTAAGACAATCAACAAATCAACAATTCCTAATTTTTTCGTTTGCTGACTTTAGAAAAGGAGAAAGTTATCAATTGGACTATATACTTATTTTATGTTATAACGCAATTTTTTGTTTGATATGTAACAGAGGTAGTCCCTTATAATTTTTATCGTAATTGAATCAGCGCTTTTTGAAAAAAAAATTAACAAAGTGTCATTAACCTAACGTTCGCTCTTTTGACATTAAGTTTATCTAAGTAGCAATAAGCAATAATATTCTGTGCTTTTAATAATACTTTTAAACTCATCTTGGTAAGTTTTTTATATAATATTATGTTTTATTATTTGGTACTGTCTAGGCCGATGTAAGGAACGGTTGTAGCAATACCACTGGTCCTAATCGTTGGCCGGCCTGATCGTATCGGTATATCTGTGCCGTACCGTGAGGGTAAATCCGCGGGGGCCATTAAATGAGCTCTCTGGCGGTCATGCGGTAAGTCCGTACAGAGGTGGAAATCGGCGCTCCGGCGTTCGAAACGTGATGGCTATAACACGCCAAATGTTTATATTGAGTATTGACTGTCTTTTTGACGGCTATTCTGCATCCAAGCAGTTGTGTGCAAGCGTTCTGTGTTTAGGTTTGAAGGACACTGTATCATGTATATTACTGGGCAAATGACTTTTCCGCACTACGAGTGCAACACAGTGTCACGCAGTGCTTTTAAACTAAAAGTTTGGCAACACTGCAAATGTTATTGTCAGACGTGGTGCTAAAAATCTTGCAAACGACTTAACTGTCTTGTCACTTCATCATCATCATCATGACAGCCTTCTTATGTTCCCACTACTGGGACACTGGCCTACTCTCAGGCGAGAGTGATTGGGTCTTAATCCACCACGCGGACCCAATGCGGATTGGTGGATGGCACATGTCTTTTTTTTCTTGTCACTTGCTAACATTAAACAAATCTATAAATTTTGGATCTTTCTAATGGAAATTTTGGTTCATCATGACAGCCTTCTAATGTTCCCACTGCTGGGACACTGGCCTACTCTCAGGCGAGAGTGATTGGGTCTTAATCCACCACGCGGACCCAATGCGGATTGGTGGATGGCACATGTCTTTCGAATTTTTAGTTCTTGGACATGCCGGTTTCCTCACGATGTTTTCCTTCACCGTATGAGAGCACTGGCATTGCGCACATAAATTTTTCGAACAGAAAAATCCATTGGTGCACGACCGGGTTTGAACCCACGACCTAAGGATCGGAAGGCGGGGTCACTACCACTAGACCACCGGTGCTCTCAATTTCTGTCTAAATTTTTTTCTTCTAAATTTCGGTTATTGCCATTCAAATATACGTTTTTCACAATTTCTTTTTCGATAGCAAATATAGGATGACAACATCTATGGTAAGCATACCTACATAAGGTTATTTTTGTTTTTATAGTGTTAACCATCACACTAGGGGAATACGAAATATTATAATATCCCAAAAATTATTTTGCCTCAAGAGGGATTTGAACCCGCAACCACCGAGCCGAAGACATCCCAATGATTATTTCGTCCAAGCGAGATATGTCTCGATAGCTCAATTGGTAGAGCGCCCGCGTATCAAGCGGTGGTTGCGGTTTCAAATCCCGCTTGAGGCAAAATAATTTTTGGGATATTATAATACCTACATAAGGTCGACGGCTCATGCAAACTAATGTTTCAGATTAAACTCTAACACGCAAAATTTATAAGTTTGTTTAGTTCCTGATAATAATCATTAATTAATATAACACCCAACCATTGTTGTGATGAATAAATTATCACAAATTACCTATT
The DNA here is from genome assembly GCA_951394395.1 of Colostygia pectinataria. Classification (NCBI taxonomy): domain Eukaryota; kingdom Metazoa; phylum Arthropoda; class Insecta; order Lepidoptera; family Geometridae; genus Colostygia; species Colostygia pectinataria. The sequence goes on along the minus strand of OX596351.1, from coordinate 13,767,518 downwards.
GACATTGTTTTGATAAGTTATTACTCGTATAGTAGCAATAAATAATTTAAACGACGCGTAGAAGTGTATTTTTAAATCACAGTTATGCGTTGTTTTCGCTTTTAGCGCAGCTGGTTTTTTGTTTTTTTATACAACTGAAGTGGCAACCAAGCGTACGGCCCACAAGATGTCAAGCGGTTACCGCAGCCTATGGACGCTTGTAATATCAGAGATATCACTCGCAGGTTGCCACCTTGAGGCTAAGATCGAAAGCCTCATGTGCCAGTAATTTCACCAGAAACCATACCCTTCACACCGGAACACAGCAATGCGAGCATTACTGCTTGGCGGCAGAAATAGGTATGGTAGTAGTCCTTCCCCGAACGAGCTCTATCACAGAGAACTCTACTACTCTTAAACTTTTTACGTTTACTTGGGTCTATAAAATTTATGATTGCGGTTTTATCGCAATGGCCAAACGCATCTTTTAGACTCGTGCGCTATTATTGTTTATCTTCGTTTTGCAAAACTATTAGTAAAATAATAAATAAACTAGAATTCACTTCTCTACGCCATTTTCAGATAACATCTAAAGGTTTTATCAAAATAACTGTTTAATTAACGAACGGTTAACGCTTTGTTAAACGATGCAAATTGTTCTATTGTTTTGTTTGTGTGAATTTGATAGTAAGGACAATGGCTTGTTTTACATGTTATAAAATAGTTTACTTGGATTTTAGACGATTAGTTTTCACTGGTGGTAGAATTCAAATGATTCTTGTGATAGATTGAATAAAGAGATTTTTGAGTTTGACTAACTATATTTCTATACATCTTACATACAGAATATACGAGTACTTACGATTAATTTAATCAGTTACTGAGTTGACCACTGACTTATACGGACTAGAAATCATCATCATGACAGCCTTCTAATGTTCCCACTGTTGGAACACGGTCTACTCTTGGGCGAGAGTGATTGGTCTTAATCCACCACGCGGATTCTGAAATGAAATGAAATGAAATATATTTATTGGCTTTCAATTCAATTCAATGCGGATTGGTGGATGGCACATGTCATTCGAAATTTATTTCTTGGACATGCCGGTTTCCTCTCGGTATTTTCCTTCACCGTATGAAAGCATTGCGCACATAATTTTTTGAACAGAAAAATCCATTGTTGCATGACCGGGTTTAAACCTACACCTTACGATTGGACGGCAGGGTCACCACTAGACCACCGGTGCTATTAATTTTTAGACTTTACAAGAATGTCTATCAAAATTTTTAGTTTTTTAAACAAGTTTTTTTTATTTAGAAATCATATTAAACATTATTACACTAAAGTATAAAAATCTGTACAACACAAGAAGTTTCTTTTCATCTCGTAGAATGCGCTCCATCTTCGAAGCTCTTTAATAAATAAAATATTCAACAAACACGTTTCCCGCTCTCGTCACGTCCCGCCACGCTCCCGTGCCCTCGCAATAAAGTAGCTGTTAATAATGTATAGAAGCGAAACATTCATTTTCATTTCATTCATTCGTCATAAAGTTTTTTTATTTTGTTATTTAACTTAACAAATAACATAATATATAATTCTAAACATTTACAAAACCCTTAAGGGTTTGTTCTAAACGCTTAGAGTTCTTAATAGTTAGGAAGGAAACTCAACATTTTAACTCACATTCCAATGTAAACAAGGTAATAAATACGTATGTACATTATAATGCTAGAAATTAACGCACAATTTTCATAAAGTGAACGCATGTAATACTACTTCAGTTTGTGTATAAATTTTCCCGCTGCGTCATCTAAAATTTTTTTTCTTAGTGTATTTTTACTCATTTATAAAGAACGCATCTAAAATATTTTATCTTTTATTATCATTTCTATTTCATTTTCATTTTAGGGAGGCCCTTGCCCTGCAGTGGGACAGCACAGGCTGTTAATAATAATAATAATAATAATAATAATAATAGTAAGAGTATCATTTCTAAGACTTACTATTTTAATCAGTCAGTAACAGAACTATTTTATTCGATTCAACTCAAATATTTTTTTTTATTTATTAATTCAATATCTTGAGATGCTTGCACATTATCTTTACATAAGCATTGTTATAAATAAGTGCATAAGTTATTTTCTAATTGCGTACCAATGTTTAATGCATACACAATAGAATGTACTTACATATCTATTTTTTTTTTTATTAATATCTGTTGTTTTTTTTCTTTTTTCTTTTCTCTCTGTGTGTTTGTTTAATAAACAAAATTTCATTTCATTTCATTTATTTCAATATTGGTCAATGCTTGGTTATTCTTGGTTCGCTCAATTCACATAATCTTAAACAAAAGACTTTGACTTTGACTCAATTTAGCAGAGATAGCCACACACTACATCTACTCTGTATACGTTCAACCGTATTATAACTAGAATCAAATTTATTATTAATTTCAAATTAATTATGCCAAAGCACGAGTTTCACTTCTACTAGCAACTCTTACTACTGACTTTATGACCCCGTCACACGACGTCATCGACATGGAGTGAATGCGCCGTGAAATGTGCGAGCGACGTCGCGCGCTGGCCGAGTATTGCGTTTGAACTTTTCCAATAAACGAGCCGTGAGGGATGTGCATAATGAATCTGAAACTATTTCGCCATTTTGGTTTCGCATCGGTCTGCTACAGGCATAAATGTTCGATGGGTCATTATGTATTTAATCTGCAATTATGACAATAACAATTACAGGCATATTATAGAATAGTGATGGGAGCTTTCAAGATGCCTGAGTTAGAAATAAGGTCACTTCAGTATTATTGTATGTCAGAAAATGACACGTCTTTGAAATCGGTGCTTATGTGCCACACCTGACTGTAACAGATTCATCACCCAAAACATTAAGTTTCAAAGTCACCTTGTGATCTGCAAATATTTGTTCCGGGTCTAAAACTTTTAGGAACTGGATAGCACGTTTAACGTTGTTAATTAGAAAATCGAGCTTAAGAGCAGTAAACAGTAAGGAAGTATGACGACCGATGTGGCGCAGCAGGCGCAGGTCCGCCTGCGACGCGGAGGTTGCGGGTTCGATTACCGCCTCGGGTCAAATGTTTGTACGATCTACAAATATTTGTTCCGGGTGTTCTGGGTATTTTCTATATAAAAAAAAACGATCTATGTATTGTATTGTATTAAGTATATATCAGTCATCTAGTACCCATAATACAGCTCTGTTTAACAGCAGCTTATCTTGGGGCTAGATGATGCTGTGTGGATTGTCCAGCATTAATAATAATAATTTAAAAAAAAAGTTAGCATGAGTCAGTGGCCGACTTTGGGGACAGAGTTTTTAGGCCACCCGAAAGCTTCTGTAATGGCTTAACAACTTTCAAAAAGCCAGGACCGACTGCTTATCGTGCACGGCAGCACTCAATTGAAATTACCACACCAAATGATGACTACGTGAAACAGTGCTTAGCTTCTTTGATCTGCTATGAACTACTTAGCCAGCTACGTCAGTTGCAAGACATTTTAAAGTGATCCTTGTGATTTTATTGTAACTAACCATTTTTGACTTTTTGACTTTTTGACGTCACGAGCACTCCAAAAGAGCATTCGATGCGCACCCAAAAACATTTAACTTCTAAAACCTCGATCCTAAATGGTCAAAACATTGGGCATTTTGGGCAACCATTAGCGCCTCACTATTATTCGAAAAGCACATTCGCTTGTAATGCAATTCCAATCCAGATGAGCGACCGGCCAACTGTTTTGTTAAAACAGATTACTAACATTTCATTTCCGCTGATGGGGATTCACTTTAACCTAATAATATTATAATAATACTCGCGGATCTACCCTGGCTTCGCACGGGTGTTATATATCTATCTCTTGAAACATTATATCTAGCTAGCTTCCTAGCTTGTAAGACGTTTCAAAGTGTTCCTTGTGTGTCTATAGAAATAAATAATTTTAGATTTTTGATTTTCTATTAAATAAACCGCATCAAAATCCGTCACTTAGTTTTAAAGATCTTAAAAATTTAAGCAGACAGACAGCGGGAAGTGATTTGTTTAATACTATGTAGTGATTAGTGTGATGAGTAACTAGCTGTTGCCCGCGACTTCATTCGCGTGGAACTCGGGAACCGTGCTTTTATCCGCGATAAAAAGTAGCCTATGTTCTATTCCCGTTTTCTATTTATGTTTATTATCTATCTATGTTCTATGTTTTAAATATCAGCTCATCAGTTGTCGAATTATAGAGAAACAATCATTCTTTTAAAAGAATTTAGCCCAACATGTCATCGAAAACTTCTTTTAATAAGCCTCGTTTACTAAATGATCTGCGTATTGAGTAGTGTAATAGTTATGCTCGTGTTAAGTAAGTATTTAGTATTTATTTATGACACCTTGCATATATAGATTGTTAAAGAACGACTACCTACCTACCCTGATGAGTGTATCCTATTTAGTAATAATTTACACGTTTCTGAAGGGTTTGAGGAGTAAGAAGAGTTTTTAATTTCTGTAACTCGTATATTTTAGAATTGACACAGTACACACAGCCGGTAGCATCGAGCAAGCAGAGTAAAGGGGAAGAAGCCTTTTTTTTTATTGCATGCGTTTACATGGCAACGGTCCAACAGTTTCAATGTAAGTGACCTCTGTCTTTTGAGAAATAAATGTCTTAAACCCAAAACATCCATCCAAACACCCGAACTTTTTTTTTTTTTTTTTATACAACTGAAGTGGCAACCAAGCGTACGGCCCACAAGATGGTAAGCGGTTACCGCAGCCTATGGACGCTTGCAATACCAGAGGTATCACTCGCGGGTTGCCACCTTAAGGCTAAGATCGAAAGCCTCATGTGCCAGTAATTTCACCGGAAACCATACCCTTCACACCGGAACACAGCAATGCGAGCATTACTGCTTGGCGGCAGAAATAGGTATGGTGGTAGTCCTTCCCCAGACGAGCTCTATCACAGAGAACTCTACTACTCTTCTACTTTCGCAATATTGCGTGTGATTAGTGTGAATACAAATATAGGCTTGACCGGCGTTTCTAGCACAGATTGCTCAGTGATGCGTTTGATCACTTATATATTATTTCATATCATTTCATTTATTCAATAACAATTTATAACCGTGTTTGAAATTAATATTAAAACTAAGCATCCACAATATTATGAACACAAAAACTCAGCAACTAGATAACAAACAATTAATGAAGTATTTAAAAACACTGTCATGCAATCATCATTAAAATAAAATGTCACAAAAACAGGAGGTTGCGCGTTCGATTCCTGTCTTGAAACAAATGCTTGTACGATCTGCAAATATTTGTGGTAGGTGCTCTGCGTATTTTCTATATTTATTAAAAAATATCTATGTATTGTGTATAACAGTCATCTAGTACCAAGTTTGTTGCCAGATTCTTCTAGGCTGGGGCGCGTGGAACTGGCGTAAATTTACCTAGCTACGTTTCAAAATTATCCTTGTGTATAGTTCTCACAACGGATCTCGGCCGTCGTGAAATTAGCCGTTTCGATGCGCAATAGAGCTTTTTCAAACTAAATTGTCTTTGCGCATCACAAACGGCTAACTTCACGGAAGCCTAGATCCGCTGTGCGAACTATAATTATTGAATAATATATATTTTTACTCACAATGCTGAGTCGACGCCTTTTTGCTGTTGTGGCACACAAGTACATGACAGCGTCAATTTGTTGCTGTTACGAGTACCAACTGCTGATTTTCTTCTTTCATTTTGTTTGTACTGTATGTGTGAGTCTTAATAGAAAATAAAAATATGCCTAATTGTCTATATCTATAAATAATAAATCATCATCATCATGACAGCCTTCTAATGTTCCCACTGCTGGGACACTGGCCTACTCTCAGGCGAGAGTGATTGGGTCTTAATCCACCACGCGGACCACACAAATTACACACACACTTAGCTTAGGGCTAGATGACGCTGTGTGGATTGTCCAGCATTATAAAAAAAAAGTTATACATTAGAAAATTTTGTAATAGAATATAAACTTACTAAGATACACATAAATGTTTTAATATTATTTTGTGCCATATAATTTTATAAAAATGTTTTAATTAATACCTACTTTTTTTTATTAATTTCTAGTTTACTGTCTTTACAAATAATTAATAATGTAGGTAACATCTATGAGTCAAAAAATATACGTGAACTAAACATATTTTATTTATATATATAATATTTTATAAAACTCTAATACCTAAGCAGTCACGATATATAGCATTTGTTAGAGACGCTCAACTACGGCTCGGCACAGTAACTTTTGTGCGGAAAAGTAATTATACAACTTGTTTTGACTGGGCAATGCAATAGTTTCAACCCATTTTAGAGGCAAGCTAACCCCTAACGCGGGATTTCGAATGGCTTGTTGTGTTTGTGACCTACAAACACTCGTCTATATATTTAAAACACTGAACTATATTTCTGACTTTATGACGACCGATGTGGCGCAGCGGGCGCAGGTCCGCCTGCGACGCAGAGGTTGCGGGTTCGATTCCCGCCTCGGAACAAATGTTTGTACGATCTACAAATATTTGTTCCGGGTGTTCTGGGTATTTTCTATATATAATAAAAAATATCTATCTATGTATTGTATTGTATTAAATATATATCAGTCATCTAGTACCCATAATACAGCTCTCTTCTCCTTGGGGCTAGATGATGCTGTGTGGATTGTCCAGCATTATTTATTATTTATTATTGTGATTTTAAAGCATTCTAGTTCCGCGTTAGTTTTACATTTAATTTGTGTTTATAGTTGGCTTTTGTTTATTTTAGAATACTCAATATCTAATCGTTAACGTATTGTCCAGCGTTTAATAATTATGTGTAAAAAATTTAAAGTGACTCAAAGTCAAAGTCAAAGTTAAAAATCTCTTTATTCAATATAAAAAAACTACTGCATAAAAGCGGACCCACCAAAACGGACTCTTGCTGAAAAGTCAAACCACCAATAATACATCCTGGTTGTATAACTAACGTTTAAGCATCCTTTTGAAAAGTAAACGAACAATTTGTAAGTAATTCATCTACGAAATCATCAGAGCGTTTATTGGACAGTCAAACTAGGTTCTGGCCTATTTCACAAAATCTAACCCCAATCAAGAGATAAATTGCAAACCAGCTTTCCGCCTCAGTAATCCAAGACAACAGAAGCGCTGGCTGCTTTAATAAGCAGTGACCGTTACATCACGACCGTAATATAATCTTACTTTACTCTCTAGTTACAGCATGTTATTTCATCATGACAGTCTTCTAATGTTCCCACTGCTGGGACACTGGCCTACCATCAACCACGCGGACCCTATGCGGATAGAAGAATAATAAATTATGTTACTTATATATTTTACCTGGTGGTAGGTTACCAGCAAAAGTCCGTGTCGGTGGTTAGCACCGCAGTGCCAGATATTCTGCCTCCAACGCTAGTGTCCATGCACAGTTTAGATTTAAAAGGTACTGTAGCAGGTGAAATTACTGCTGAGCGAAAGAGGCTTAATATCTACCATCTCGGGGTGACGAGCGCAGTGCAGTGCTCGCAGAATATTAAAAAAAATTTTTGGGTGACGCTGCATCTATTATGGTCAGGCGTGGCGCTTAACATCAGGCAGGCGACTTGACGGTCTTGTAACTATATAAAAAAAAACTTCTTCATACGTGGCTGCTGAGCGACTTGACAGATTAACTGAGTATTGCCTTACATCACCACAATCTTCCAAAACATTTATTATCGATATAATCGAATATAATTATTAGTTTGAAGACGGTTTTTTTTTCTGAAATTAACTATGTGTTAGTACGTTCTCCGCTTTTGCGTAACCATACCTCTTTAAGGCAGCACCTAGTATCATGGCGAACTCGCCTGCAATCTAAATCAATTCGTTTGCAGGATACAGCGGTGCTGGAATTATTATTGTAACTTCCGGTTTGTCTGGCCATCTTGCTTTATGGCCACATTGTCCGCAATCAGCAGGCAGTAAGGCCGTTAGCGGTATTTAAATAAAATATAATATTGGCAGACATTTTGACGACCGATGTGGCGCAGCGGGCGCAGGTCCGCCTGCGACGCAGAGGTTGCGGGTTCGATTCACGCCTCGGGACAAATTTACGTACGATAATTGTACGATCTACAAATATTTGTTCCGGGTGCTCTGGGTATTTTCTTCTATATGTAATAAAAAATATCTATGTATTGTATTGTATTATTTTCAAAATTCTGGTAGTGATTTGGATCAGTTGAGCTATCTATAGGTCGTTTGTAACGGTCTTTAGATGGCTCAACTGTTTCATATGTATTTTGTATATTTTATAATGTAATGTAATTATGTACATATTTTATTTTGTTTACTTTTTGGTAAGTCTATTAGGATCGAAAAAAAAAAATTGTATTAAACATATATCAGTCATCTAGTATCCATAATACAGCTCTGTTTAACAGCAGCTTACGCTGCGCCACGTCGGTCGTCAAAAGATTGACTATGGATTGTATGGTGATATTATAATACGCTTCACTATCTATGCAAATATGTCGGGCGAATGCATCCGATAAGCTGAGCGATATGTCGTGTATCGAGAATGCGACGATAAAATCTCACTTTACGATAAAATTATTTCACTGTCCGGCCTTTCAGGCTTTGGTGCTCTAAGAAGCGCTGTCCGTTAGAATAACGGTAGTAAATGAATTTTTAACACCACTAAAATACGGCCCAGCTGATGTTAACCGGTTACCGTACCCTATCAACGCTTGTAGGAATCACTAGTAAGTATGAAGAAAATAACAACCACTACCCTTGCAACAGATGCCTTCGGGCGGCCTAAAAGCTCTGTCAACAGTGTTGGGCCCTGACTCATACGAACTTACTACCTTACTACTACCCTTACTTGACGATCAGTGCCCTGGTGGTGTAGTGGTGGCCCTGCCTTCCGATCTTAAGGTTGTGTGTTCAAACTGGGTTATGCACCAATAAGTCTCTCGAAAAGTGTGTGTATATCCGCGCACCAAGACGGGCTCTTGCTAAAAAAATTCTAAAAAAGTTCAAGCACCAGTTGTTTTTTTTTATTTTTACTGTTTAAAGTTTCGTTTATACTATTAGCTATATATACTATTAGCTACTGATTACCAGAGAGTCCGTCTTGGTGAGTACCACCGCAGTGCCAGATATTCTACCTCCAAGCAGTAGTGTGCAAGCTGCACTGTGTTTAGGTTTGAAGGTGTAGCAAGTGAAATTACTGGGCAAAAGAGACAACAACAATGTTTCGGGGTGATGAGCGCAGTGCAGTGCCACGCCGAACTTAAAAACTTTAAGCTTTAAGCTGCATCTTTTATGGTCAGGCGTGGTGCTTAAACAACAGGCAGGCGACTTGACCGTCTTGTCACTTGCTGACATATAAAAAAAATACGGTCGACATAGCGGACGCAGTTTGTCTGAAACCAAAGGGTCGTGTGGTGGAAGCCGAGTAGATCCAGGCACGATAGAAAAGGTTCAATTGGATGGAAAATACTAAGTAGGTATCTTTTCTTACTCTTCTCTGTGATTCAAAATGCACGCAGGATTTTTCTAATTAATAGGCCATGACTGTCCGAATACTCAAACGCTATAAGTAAGTAAGTAAGTTCGTATGAGTCAGTGGCCAACTTTGGTGACAGAGTTTTTAGATCGCTCGAAGGTTTTTTCATGGCTTAATAACTTTGAAAAAGCCGGGACCGACTGCTTATCGTGCCTTCCGAAGCACGCTGTTAAAATGCTATTTAAAGTAAAAGTAAAGTAAACAAATATTTATTAAATCATATCACAAGGATCATTTTGAAACGTCTTAAGAGCCCTATCCTTGACAATCCTTGAATTTTCTTGTAGCCCGTGAAGTTTCGAACACTATTGTGGCTCGTGTGTTGAAGATATTTTAACGAAAATAAAAACAAATAAAAGCTTTATCCCTTAAAATTTAAGCCAACAGAACAAATATTAATTAACTCAAGACATAACTGATTAAAAAAATAATTAGTAACGCACGTTTTGTAAAATGAGCAATTCCAGTCAACTTTCGATCATTTTTTCTATGAAATAACAAAGTCTAACATATTTCTAAAAATGCAATTATAATAATCACAGTTTTAAAATTTAAGTGAATAGAGAAAAATACAGCATGTTAGTTCAATATTTTTGAATAAAGACGGTCTAAAAAACGCGTACTTTTCCCTATTTTACGCTTGTTATTTCTGCTAAAGTAAGGAGTTTACAATAAAAATACACCTACTAAATTAAAGTTTAAGTTTTTATTAAATAAATACAACGAAGAAAATAGTCTAATAGCATTGACTTTTTTTAATACGAATTTTTTTAAATCACACGTTAGCAAACTTATAATCATATCGATCGAAGCAGCGACTCTCAAACAGCGCTGAGCGCTTATGGAGGGAGGACGTATCGCTCCTCGTCGCGCGGGCTATTACTTCTACTATATAAAGATACATTAACGCGAACTTCATGAATTATATCGCTAAATCTTGGAAAGGCCTCTTAAAGCTAGGTGAATTTACGCAAGTTCCACGCGCCCCAGCCTAGAAGAATCTGGTAACAAACTCAGCTGGGTATATTTAAGATCATGTTAGTGGTAGTTATTTTTCAAAATCGTATAGAAAAATGTCATAAACTAAGCTTGCGTGTGTTCGGGCATAGGTTTATTTTTTTTGGTGACTAGCAGCGTAACCAATTTTATCAGAGAACTTAATATAAATCACGATTGTTTACCTGCTTTATCTGACATTTTGGCAATTTCATCGACGAAACGCGTCCAAACAATTTATTAAACGTTTTCTAAAAATCAGTGTCCGTTAAATGAAGTTAAATGTAGGTCGTAACATACCAAAGTGATATTTATATGTACTTCATGGAAAAAAAACATTTTTCAAAGAGCTGTATCACAACTGGCATTTTTTTTTAAAAAGAATGGTTGTGATATTTTGTTAGTCAGTAGTTTTGAGTACACAAGTAAATTATTATATAATAGCTAATTTTAAATGACAATCAAGCAGTTTTGATCCGGAAACCCTGAAAATAAGTGTCATTTTCGAAGTTCTGCAATTTCTCTACCGGCTTATAACGCTCGCTACATCTTAAAAGGGAATTTTCTAAATTACTTTCCCGAAGTCCCGAAACTTGGACGTCGTTTATCCCTTTGAGGAAGTTTCTATCTAAACCTGCCCTAAGGGTGAATTTCAAAGGGTTGCACGCTCAGGGGCTGATTCATTTATAAGCTAAAAATCGTCCTGCTAGTTTTCCTGCGAAAGTTTTTACAAGCTTATTACTTTATAATAATAGATTGTAAGTACATTTAGTTAGAATCTTATTATTTTTATTGTACCAATGTTTAATGGACTATTTTGACGTCTCTAAGTGCGTGTACTGTGCCTAAACATAAATAAATAAATTGAATTGAATTGAATATGACGACCAATGTGGCGCGGTGGGCGAAGGTCTGCCTGCGACGCAGAGGCTGCGGGTTCGATTCCCGCCTTGGAACAAATATTTGTAGGATCTGCAAATATTTGTTCCGGGTGTTCTGGGTGTTTTCTATGTATAATAAAAAATATCTATCTATGTATTGTATTGTATTAATATATATCAGTCATCTAGTACCCATAATACAGCTCTGTTTAACAGCAGCTTACCTTGGGCTAGATGATGCTGTGTGGATTGTCCAGCAAAAAAAAAAGAATAAACTTGGGGTTGACATATTAGCTAGCGTGTATTACAAAATTATCATTTTCTTTGTAGTTAACATTATATTACAAGTAGAGACAATACTTAGCAAGCCGTTGCCAGTTTTTTCGTCTCAATCTGACACTTGTCCACTGCGCGACCGAGGTTGTCAAGACTATGCTTAGATTCGATAACAAAAAATGAAATTAATAATCGACAGGCGAGTCGATATAGCGATTGTCAACCTCATTTTCTAATTGGTTAGTGTAATAAGAGCATCAATCACGTAGCCTGCTGAAGTTGGCTGATTTCTTTGCTGTAAGGCTAACATAATTTGTAAGTGGTGATTGATCGATTGCATTTTTTACAGAGCTTGTTCAGTCATTGTTTTTTCATATAAAAATCAATCAACATTTACTAGCTCGCTGATAGAAAAAGGCCTTCACGTCGTAGCGAATTACATCGGGGTGTACGCAAAATTAGTAAAATGTGACATGTTTTACTCGAAATAATATATATTAGCATTTGTGTTTTATTTTATACTACGCTTGCTATTGGCACATTGAATAATTTTATGCTAATGACTATACAATATTATTAACATTTTGATAATTTGGAATCACAAAAGCTAGGAAACTTGGTTGAAGTGTTATCTTACTTTTACACAAAGTCAAAATCAAAAGAGTTCTATTCAATAAAATCAAAAGGATCACTTTGAAACTTACGAGCTATGAATTTATGACATTTCCACGCGAACATGCCGTAAAAAAACTGGCAACAACACCGGCTATAGTCTATCTCACAAAGAGTGCTGACAGTTTCCTGTTTACACACTTGATAAACAAACGAAAACAAACCAGGTACATTCAAAAATAAAAAAGTTGTCATCATAGAAAACCAGCGCTATAAAATAATAGTCTACTAATGCTACAATAAGATTACTTAGTACAATTCTGAATGGCGACTTATTGCGATGTCATAAGAGCTACATGTATAGTTCGCACAGCGGATCTAGGCTTCTGTGAAGTTAGCCGTTTGTGATGCACAAAGACAATTTAGTTTGAAAAAGCTCCATTGCGCATCGAAACGGCTAATTTCACTACGGCCGAGATCCCAGCGGATCTAGGCTTCTGTGAAGTTAGCCGTTTGTGATGCACAAAGACAATTTAGTTTGAAAAAGCTCCATTGCGCATCGAAACGGCTAATTTCACTACGGCCGAGATCCGTTGTGAGACCTATACTTAGTTACATACTATGTTAGATAGGGTGAGTGGTTATTGTGGCCGTTCTAATTAAATAAATATATAAATGACATTACGACATTTTTTTTTGAGACAATGGCTACTTTCAGAACCCAAAAATGAAAGTATATTCGAGTTTCTAGTTTATTGCCTCTCTTTCCAAAGTGAATCTTTTCATATTTTTTTTCTCTTCTAACTGTCGTCTATTGTAACTATTTATTCATAGCTCCTGTTTTACTATCTGCGTAAACTTATAATTGGCCTTCCTATAAGTGTAGGTCTAGTTACATTTATCTACATAATTTATCTATTGTATCTGTTTAGCTGTCAGTTTTCCTAAAATTTATATTTTTATATATTTATATTTTATGACTTAGTTAAGTATTTGATCAACTGTAATATGATAGATATTAAAATGCTATCAAAAATATAAATGTTCGCTGTTCCCACAGTTAGGCTCACTAAGGTCAGTAAATCTTTTAAGGGGCAATGTGTACGCTTCTTTAACAAAGTCCCAAGCGACATACAAAATTTATCAATTGGCAAATTTAAAAACTTAATTAAACAAAAACTGTCTCAATATTTTATCTCTCCTAGATGATAAAAAAGCTTAGGACGAATATGCTCCAACTCTACTCGGCATCCATAACAATAGCAAGAGTCATGCCAAAAAAGCGATAGGAACCCAGCCGGTGTTGTTGCCAGTACAGCATGGGCGCGTTGGAACTGGTGTAAATTTTCCTAGCTTGAAAGACGTTTCAAAATGATCCTTGTGATTCTATTGAAATAAATAATTTTTGATTTTGATTTTGATTTTTAATGCAATATTCGTATCAATTTATTTTCGCGTGTTAAAAACAAATAAGAGTAGTAGAGTTCTCTGTGATAGAGCTCGTCCGGGGAAGGACTACCGCCATACCTATTTCTGCCGCCAAGCAGTAATGCTCGCATTGCTGTGTTCCGGTGTGAAGGGTATGGTTTCCGGTGAAATTACTGGCACATGAGGCTTTCGATCTTAGCCTCAAGGTGGCAACCCGCGAGTGATACCTCTGGTATTGCAAGCGTCCATAGGCTGCGGTAACCGCTTATCATCTTGTGGGCCGTACGCTTGGTTGCCACTTCAGTTGTATAAAAATAATAATAATAATAATAATAATAATCGTAATTGCCCCAGAACATTTCAAACCAGTAAGAAATGCTTCACCCATTTCCTGTGAGTGCTTGAAACCGGATGCCGGGCCATCCATAGCGGAAGCCCTCATTCGACGGCAAATACACAGAGGATGCGCATTTTATTTGTTTTGTGGTAAATTGTTAACTAGTGAAATGTATTCTGAGAATTTTCTTGTGTTGATTTTATCAATAGTAACAACAAATATTTGCTGTTTTATATCTTTACACAATAATAGGTACCTTGATTTGTCTGTTTATTGTTGTACTAGCTGCCGCCCGCGACTTTTTTTTTTTTTTTTTTTTTAATACTACTAAAGTGGTAACCAAGCGTACGGCCCACTTGATGGTCAGCGGTTACCGTAGCCTATGTACGCATGCAACATCATAGATATCACTTGCGTGTTACCACCCTGAGACCTTAGATGGTAAGTCTCATGTGCCTGTAATTTCACCGGAAACCATACCCTTCGAACCGGAACACAGCAATGCGAGCATTACTGCTTGGCGGCAGAAATAGGTATGGTGGTAGTCCTTCCCCGGACGAGCTCTATCACAAAGAACTCTACTACTCTACTTCGTTCGCGTGAAGCTCGGGAACCGTACATTTTTCCGCGATAAAAAGTTTGTTCCTATCATCATGACAGACTTCTAATGTTCCCACTGCTGGGACACTGGCCTACTCTCGGGCGAGAGTGATTAGGTCTTAATTAACCACGCTGACCCAATGAAAATTGGTGGATGGCACATGTCTTTCGAATTTTTAGTTCTTGGACATGCTAGTTTCCTATGCCTATGTTCTATTCCCGGTCATTATCTATTTATGTTGTAAATTTCAGCCAAATCGGTTCAGTGGTTGTTGAGTTATAGAGGAACAAACATCCAAACTATCGCATTTATAATATTAGTGTGATGTGATTTGTTTTACCATGGACTTCTGTACTATGTGAATAAATGTATATTATCCATGTATTACTCGTACATAGACAGCTATATTTACTTTTGCTGTTGCATGAAAAGAGCAAAGTAGCACATCATCATCATCATGATAGCTTTCTAATATTCCCACTGCTAGGTCGCTGGTCTACTCTCAAGCAAAAGTTGTTGGTCACAATCTACCACACGGACCCAATGCGGATTGATGTCAGTTACAAAGTAGGAATGAAAATTTGTACATTTGTTCTTATTTTTTTTATTTTTTTTTAATAATGCTAGACGGTCCACACAGCATCATCTAGCCTCAAGGTAAGCTGCTGTTAAACAGAGCTGTTCTATGGGTACTAGATGACTGATATATACTTAATACAATCCAATACATAGATAGATATTTTTTATTATATATAGAAAATACCCAGAACAACCGGAAAAAATATTTGTAGATCGTACAAACATTTGACCCGAGGCGGGAATCGAACTAATAGTGCAATCCTCAAGCCAGGTTATATGAATGTCAACTTCTAAGGCTGCCGTAAAATGCATAGTGCATAAGTGAAAATTCTATGGAGCGTGAATGCTTTGACTTTATTCGAAGCCGGGGGCCGAGACTTCGCATATTTATGAGTGAACAGCGCTCTGCATCGAGGAAATACTTCATGATAGAACTGATAATAAAACAGACAACATCTTATAAAATGATTGCTGTAAAGCTGAAATTCAAAGTAAACTCTATACAATAAATATTGGCAGAATTTACACTACATTTGTATTGTATTTAATTAATCAAACATGTGACATGTTACAATATTTGATAAAAGAATAAGCACTGTAAAACCTTCAAAGGTTTGTCTCGGTGCTTAGAGACATAACAAGCTGTAGCGCAATAATAGTTTGTAGATATACCTAGTAAATAGATAAGATCGTTCGTTCGTTTGTATGAGTCAGTGGCCAATTCTTGTGACAGAGTCTCTAGGCCGCCCGAAGGCCTCTGTCATGGCCTAACAACTTTTAAAAAGCCGGGACCGACTGCTTAACGTGCCCTCCGAAGCACGGGAGTGCTCAGTTGAAATTGCCACTGGCGGTCACCCATCCAAATGATGACCCCGCGGACCAGTGCTTAACTTCGTTGATCTGTTAAGAACGACTTAGCCAGCTACGTCACGAGCGCTCTATAAGATAAGCGCTATAGATAAGATAGGATAAGACACACAGACACATTATACATATAGAAATTTAAACTGTGTATAATATAAAGTTACCTGGTATAAGCACAATGAATACCTATGTACATTACCCTACAGTATCTAGCTCCTATATAAGTAAAGCTTGTATAGTTCTCTCGGCGGATCTAGGCTTCCGTGAAGTTAGCCGTTTCGATGCGCAATGAAGCTTTTTCTAACTAAATTGTCTTTGCGCATCACAAACGGCTAACTTCACGGAAGCCTAAATCCGCCGAGAGAACTATACTTACTTGTACCTGCCTACTTTTTATCTCTGTATTTATTGTGTGTCAATAAATAATTTTACTTTATTTCTTTCTTACTTTTAGAAATAAAGACTTTGCTTGTAAAGTAATATTGGACCCGGGTAAAAAACAATTAAGATAAGGTTAAACTTTAAGTTCTACAGTCAGCAACACGTCTGCCGGAGAACAAGTCGATGGTCCTGATGATGTCCCGTGGAGGGATGAAACACGTGTCGATATTTTTCTTTTGAGGTTAACTGTGGTAACCGTGACCTCATTAGTTAAAAGGTTAAGCGGAATAGTACTAGAGATTTTTGTCTGTTTTTTATCTTTTACAGTCAGTTAACTAAAATAGTAGTAAACCCGCCTTTCAATCGTTCGTAGGTTTGAACTCGGTTGTGCACCAATGGATTTGTCTGTTCGAAAAATTATGTGCGCATCGCCTGTGATCCCATATGGTGAAAAACATGGCGAAGAAACCGGCATAACCAAGAACTAAACATTCGAAAGACATGTCCCATCCACCAATACGCATTGGATCCTCGTGGTTGATTAAGACCCAACCACTCTCACTCGAGAGTAGGTTTCAGAGGAACTTCCTCCCGCGAACACTTAGGCTGTGGAATGATCTCCCTGCTGAGGTTTTCCCTGGAGACTACACTATGGGGTCCTTCAAAAAGGGTGTTATAAAATTTTTAAAGGGTCGGCAACGCGCGAGTGATACCTCTAGTATTGCAAGCGTCCATAGGCTACGGTAACTACTTAACATCAGGTGGGCCGTATGCTTGTTTGCCACCTTGGTGGAATAAAAAAAAAAAAAAAAAAAAAGTTATCCCAGCTGTGGGAACATTAGAAGGCTGTCATGAGGACTGTTCTGTTTTAAGTGTTATCTGCGGTTTTCTATATCGGCATTGTGTATCACGGTAGCTTGGATAGGCTTCTGAATTTTTAAACATATTCATGTTTGGACTCTTATCTTTTATGGAAGATGAAGTTTCTAGAAAAAGTGCTAGAAAAGGTCATAATATAAAACTCAAGTTTCCGTTCTTTTAAATATTGAGGACATGAGAAACTTAGCGTGGTACTACCCAGCAGAGCCACCACGTTAGAATCCGATCATTTATATCTTAAAAGAATGTACGTTAGACGTACATAGTGTACGTAAGCCGTTTATTGCTGTACGTACGTCAAGTACTGAGAAAATCGACTTTGCTAGTGGCTCTGCCAGGAAGGATGCTTCCCAGCAGAGCCACCTTGGATTATGTATTTAGGATAGATAAACGCTACTGTGCTTAAGCAAAAACTGTTGTACGTATTGTGTTTAGTATGTACGTGTTGAAAAATATCATTATTATGTAGTGGTTTTATTTTTATAACTGATTTAAACTTTTAAGGAACAGGGCAAGTAAGTTCGTATGAGTCAGTGGCCAACTCTGGTGAGTTTCTAGGTTGTCCGAAGGCCTTTGTCAGACAGAGCCTTACAACTTTGAAAAACCTGGGACCGACTGCTTAACGTCTGAAGCACGGGAGCGCTCAATGAAAATTGCCACTGGCGGTCACCCATCCAAACGGTGACTTCGCAGAACAGTGCTTAACCTTAACTTCGTTCTCTGTAACTTAGCCAGCTACATCACGAGCGCGTAAAAACATATTTTTATTTATTTATTTTTATTCCGAAAAAAGTACCATTTCCCCGAGTTCCACCGATCATAGCGGACGACAGCTAGTTTTAAATAAAAGGTTGTAGTTTCTATTATATCTAGTAACACACGCGCGTTGCAGCTTGTTACAAAGATCAAAGTCGTATGTGCCTGTTATTTCTACGGGAATCATAGCCTTCGAACCGGAACACTGCAATGCAATTACTGGTTGACGTCAGAAATAGGTTATGCTGATATACTTCCCCAGACAAGTTCCAGTTTATTTTATATTTTTTATTGGTTATAGACCAACGTTTGACCACTACCTCACCTGATAGGAAGTGTTGGTGTGGTCGATGATGGAGCACGCTGGTCTAGAAAGAACCTGCTCACTCTAGACTTGAAGACCCCCATATTGTAACGTACCGGATAAACAGAAGCTGGCAACGAGTTCCATTCTTTGTTTGTGCTTACAAAACAAGAAGATGAGAAGCGTGTGGTTCGGCATGGTGCAATGTCGACCAGATATGGGTGGTACGTTGCCGTAAGTACCACCATCATATGCCGTAGTTGCATCAAACAATTCAGAAGGCATGAAAAATAGCAGGATTCATCATATACAATATGGGATATTACCAAAAAAACACGAGCTAATCTCCTGTTTTTTTGATAATATCCCAAAAAAAACTGCCTCAAGCGAGATTTGAACCCACAACTCTATTCTTTTCTTTTGTCTAAGGCTGCTGATATATAACAAGTATCTGGTAGTGATTTGGATCAGTTGATCTATCTATAGGTCGTTTGTAACGGTCTTTAGATGGCTCAACTGTTTCATATGTACATATTTTGAATATTTTGTAATGTAATGTAATTATGACTTATTTTATTTTGTTTAATTAAGAATCAAGAAGAAAAGTAGTAGAATTATTTTTGATAGAGCTCGTCCGGGGAAGTACTGCCACCATACCTATTTCTGCCGCCAAGCAGTAATGCTTGCATTGCTGTGTTCCGGTTCGAAGGGTGTGGTTTCCGGTGAAATTACAGGCACATGAGACTTTCCATCTAACGTCTCAGGGTGGTAACACGCAAGTGATATCTATGGTGTTGCATGCGTACATACGGTAACTGCTTACCATCAAGTGGGCTGTACGCTTGGTTTCCACTTTAGTGGGATAAAAAAAAAAAGATTATGATATCCCGCAACACTCTTTTGCATCAAGGACTTGAACCGCCTGATATGCAGTTTTTTTATTTATAATAATGCTGGACAATCCACAGCATCATCTAGCCCCAAGGTAAGCTGCTGTTAAACAAAACTGTATTATGGGTACTAGATGACTGATATATATTTAATACAATACAATGCTTAGATAGATATTTTTTTTATTGTTATATAGAAAATATCCAGTACACCCGAACAGACCAGAACACCTCCTGCGCCCGCTTCGCCACATCGGTCATGTTATGTTAATGTAACCACCAATTTACATCAAATTTGTTTGTTAATTTTATTTTAAAATAATTATTAACTTAAGTTTATTGAGACGAGTCGAAACAATGTTATTTTAAGGTTTTATCAGAAAAAATTTACGCGACAAGACAGAGAAAAGCTGTACAAGATTTTAAAAGTTAACCAACTCTTGTTTTTTCTGTAATAAACTCAAAGATATGTACTTACCTTTTTTAATGTAGGTATTCGAAAAAGAGAAACTATGTCTATGTAAACTATGTAATAATTTAGTACCTAAACTTATTAATGCTAAATTAGCTTATATTTAAATGTGATACCGTGGCTCAGAATCATTCAAAACATTTTATGCTTACCGAGACGTTTTTATCAAGAAAATTGTCAGCTTAATATTGAAATATTAAGCAAAGCAAAAAATATCTCAAAAATTTTGAGACTCGAGCAATTTGTTGTAGGATTATTTCTACATCAAAAATAAAATCTTTGATTACAGAATACACAACTCAAAGCTTTGCTAAAACAAAAAATAGGCTATGACTTTATAGATGTGAATTTATTTTATTGTGTTAGATCAGCTACAAGGACTCGGCTATATCTCGGCTCGATATTAGTGAGTGTTTTTGAGAAAACGTCACAAAACAACGTGACGCTGTTCTAAAAAAAAAGATATACAAATTAAAAATAAATTAATACGTGATAGTGGCTACTATTAAAACAATAAAGTAAAAAAGTTAAAAAAATGTTTATTTTTATAAAATGTTTACATATTTGCGCTTATCTCGAACTTATTGTAGATATGTCTGTCTGTTTGACAATGAATGAACGTTGTATAAGGTCACAAAGCAAAACGTCTACGTAGAAAATTAAAACTGATTATTAAAATTATTGTTTCAACAAATAACGTGTGTTTCCGGGGGGTGTAGTGCAAAACGCAGCTGACTCAAGTCAGAGTGCTTAGCACGAAAAACTCGTGGTTTGCTTATAATGTCACGTTTTTGTGACTTTATGATGACTAACGTTTCAAAACGGTTTCGCAAAAACGTATAAATAATTTGACACAACAAAGTGATAGTAATGTAAAGTCGGGATTACGCCATAAATTACAACAAGAAGAAGATAAGTAGTAGAAACTTTTTTTTATAATTATCGGCCATCTACCTACCATTTGCTTGTGTCATTTATGCTGACGCTTACAAGAGTTTCTAAATAACTTGGAAACGTCAGCATTAATGACAAAAGCTAGTGGCAAATAGCCGGTAAATTTATTAATACTTATGTATTATATCTACTACCTATACCATAATATATTTGTGCTGTTGTAATTGTGTTGTCCTTTTCTTGCAGGTTAGAATAAATCACCTTGTTTCCAAATTATGGTTGAGTCTCCCTCTGTTAGACCGACCATTTTTCATACTCAAACCTCCATCGTTGTACAGTTTTAAATCTTGTCGACTTGACATTGGCAAAATTGTGGCAAACTCAGCCACAGACGCCATAAATAAAAGAAGAGAAGAATTTAAAATGATTTTTAACCACTATATCATGACAGCCTTCTTATGTTCCCACTGCTGGGACACTGGCCTACTCTCAGGCGAGAGTGATTGGGTCTTAATCCACCACGCGGACCGAATGCGGATTGGTGGCACATGTCTTTCGAATTTTTTGTTCTTGGACATGCCGGTTTCCTCACGATGTTTTCCTTCACCGTAAGAGGGCACTGGCATTGCGCACATAAATTTTTCGAACAGAAAAATCCATTGGTGCACGACCGGGTTTGAACCCACGACCTTAGGATCGGAAGGAGGGGTCACTACCACTAGACCACCGGTGCTCTACTAGACCACCGGTGCTCTTAACTCTTAACCACTATAGTTTCAACTCATTAGTTGTAAATTGCTTGAAAGTCGTTCATTAGTTTTTGTGCCAAATCAAAAGAGTTTCGTTTCTACTAGAGTTGGTATAGATGGCTGAAATAATCAGTCATCCAAAATAAAAAGGTGCGAAAACTAGACGCTTTTGGAGCAGGGTTGTCCTTTTAAGACCTTCTCAAAGGTGAAATTGAGGTTTCTGTTTATGATAAAAAAGTTATTTTCGAGGTTAATATTGATTGGATGGTACAAAGCTTATAACTCGTGTTTTGAACAATATTAGTAGAAGTTTTTTTCTTAAGTTATATTACTCGAAATAGACCAGGAAGGCGATTCTCGTGCCATAGATATATGGTCACCTGTGATATATATCGTCAAACTCGATGATTTGACGATATTTATTATTTATCTATGCACGAGAATCGCCCTCCTGAGCTGTGGGTGGAATTGGAGCGTTATGAAATAACCTTTTTTTTCGGTGATTTTATACTACTTTCATTCGATAGACCGATTGACACTATAGCAAAGATAAAAAAGAAAAAAAAAATGTTTATGCTGTAATTTATTTGGTTCCAATGCCGCTTCGCGTAGATTGATGCTAGGTTTATATCAAAATTCTAAATTAAAAAATGGTTTATTTCAATAAAATCACAAGGATCGCTTTGATAGGTCTTACAAGCTTACTTTAAATTTACGCCAGTTCCAACGCGCCCATGCCGTAAAAGAACTGGCAACACCGGCTTGGTTCCTTTCGCTTTTTGGGCATACCTTGCTATTTTTTTTTTTTTTTTTTATTGATTAATGTCAAGCGTTTGACCACCACCTCACCTGATGTTAAGGTTATGGATGCTGAGTAGACACACACACAGTTGGAGCACATTATTTTATAGCAAGCTTTTTGAGACAGTTTTTGTATTATTTTTGTTTATTCATTGTTAAGGATGCTGAGTAGACATAAACACACAGTTTAAGTCGAACTGATAATAGGACGTAAGCATACATGGTCGAACAGCTATTTAACCCCAACGCGATATAGTCATATCGCGATTTAGTCTTAAAGCGATCTAGTCATATCTGCTGCCTAGTCAAATAGAGATGTAGTCGTAAAGCTCATAACCTAGTTGGAGCACATTCGTCCTAAGCTTTTTTATCATCTAAGTTATAGGTTATTTTATAGTAAGTTTTTTTTTTTTTTATGTTACTAAAGTGGCAACCAAGCGTACGGTCCACTTGATGGTCAGCGGTTACCGTAGCCTATGTACGCATGCAACATCATAGATATCACTTGCGTGTTACCACCCTGAGACGTTAAATGGAAAGTCTCATGTGCCTGTAATTTCACCGGAAACCATACCCTTCCTTTTTAAAACAGTTTTTGTTTTATTTTTAAAAAATATGAATAGTGTGTACAATTAAACTGGGCCGTCGATACACAAGGCTGGGCCGAGCTCAATCCACGCGTGTATGGACAACTGCGTTCAGTAATTGGGTTTCCCAATTTCGCCCGATTTGCAAATTGCTCTAGTTACAACGCGCTGTGATTTCTTTTTCCGCTGTTCTTTGCTCATTCGCTTAAGTAAACAGATTTTTTGGAATTAAAAGTCCTTAGTGTATTTGGCAGAAAATAGAGCACAGAATTTATGTATTACCATTAATATGTTTATCTTTTATCATCATCATATCAGTCGATAGACGTCCACAGCGGGACATAGGCCTCCCCCAAAGAGCGCCATGACGACTGATGTTGAGCCTTGACATCATCATCATTTTTCATCAGTTTTCTTTAGTAACCTAACTTTAAATTTTTTGCTTATTTAATCTTTACTTGTAGTTTTTTCATTTAATACTTCATATTAAGGAATCATTTGTATCAGTTAAGGAGTCGGGCGCTGACACTGCTACACAGTTTTTTTTTTAACTTAGGCAGCTGTCAACTTTTTCTTGTTTTTTATTTCCTATGTGTTTCTATACCAAATAAACTATTTTTATTTGAGTTGTACACGTTACCCAGTCATAGGCCTCCCCAAAAAAATGCCATGATGAATTTAATCAATTCTCACCTGTACATTATTAGTTAATACCATACTTAATTATTTACATAAACACAGACGGTGCTCACGGCAGGTTTCGATTATTATTATTATTATTATTATTAGCCTGTGGTGTCCCACTGCAGGGCAAAGGCCTCCCTTTATTCTCTCCATTTATCTCTATTTTGAGCTACTGTGGACCAATCTTCTAGGTAGGCATCGATCTCGTCTCTCTCTCTCTCAGGTTTCGATTAGTTGATAAATTAACCAATTAATACTTCGTTAATGATAACGCGATGTCTAACGCGATTCCGTTTGTTAACTGAAAACAACGATCGATTTATTGCTTGAAACCGCTTTAGATTATGTTGATGATATTATTATAATGTTAAACCTTCATAATAAAATTATTGAATAAAAAAAAAATAAAAAAATTATATCATTATAGGTATTTTTGATTAACAACACGACGCTGTTGAATTAAGGTTGAAATTGGATTGAGTTTCACCCTGGCACTTATGACGGCCGTGCAATAATACTGCCTGCACCAACATTGCACCAATGATGTACAGCAAGTCACAAAATATTATATTAATAAGCATTATCATGTTGGTTCAGTTAGGTGTCACGTTAGAGACGTAAGATGTCGTAAAGTGTCACGTCAGAGGAAGTCACGCAGATGGGCAATCACGCTAAAGCCCACAAAGGTGTTCAAGTACCATTGTTTTCGCGTACAAAATGGCCGCAGTAAATCATGAGTTGCCTTTAGCCCTGCCGATGACAGTGACAAAGATATTCTAGCGTTCGACTTTCATAGTTGTAATGTATTAGGGCCATTTGTAAGGGAAGTGGCCTCAAGGGCCCTATGAATCAAGGGTTGGACCAGTGGGCCAGTACTTACAACACTTGTGTTTTTATTACAAGCTTTTATTACATCTGTGACGTTTTCGGTAGAGTGGTGGGCGAGTGTCTGGTTTAGAAGCGACAGGTTGCGGATTCGCAATTCATCATCATCATCATTGTCAGATTGTATCCACCCACTGCTGGGTATAAGCTTCCTCCATTTTATTCCACGTGATCCTGTTTTGGGCAGATCGCATCCAAGTCTTACCCCCTATTTTTTCCATGTCACCAACCCATCTGGCTTGCCATCTGGCTGGCCTGCCAGCGCTGCGCTGAGATTAAAAATTATTCGCATAAAACTAAATCTTTTGGTCGCAGATTTGATATTTGACAAAGCCATAGTCGTTTTGAAACAAATTATTTATCTGGTGTAGGGTTCAAATAATTCAGTTTGATACGCATTGCTCTAGCAAAATTGAGACATTTTTTTATTTATTTTTTATACAACTGAAGTGGCAACCAAGCGTACGGCCCACAAGATGGTAAGCGGTTACCGCAGTCTATGAACGCTTGCTATACCAGAGGTATCACTCGCGGGTTCACCTTCAGGCTAAGATCGGAAGCCTCATGTGCCAGTAATTTCAGCGGAAACCTTCACACCGGAACACAGCAATGCGAGCATTACTGATCCTTGGGATGTATTCAATCAAGTGGAAGCGTCAATGTAGTCGCCGATGCAGCACTGGTGTAGGCGTCTCGTACATAATTCTATATGGTTTGGGTTCCTGGTGTGGGCATCTCGTACATAATGTTCTGGTTTCCGATGTTTTTTTTTTTTTTTTTTATACCACTAAAATGGCAACCAAGCGTACGGCCCACTTGATGGTCAGCGGTTACCGTAGCCTATGTACGCATGCAACATCATAGATATCACTTGCGTGTTACCACCCTGAGACGTTAGATGGAAAGTCTCATGTGCCTGTAATTTCACCGGAAACCATACCCTTCAAACCGGAACACAGCAATGCGAGCATTACTGCTTGGCGGCAGAAATAGGTATGGTGGTAGTCCTTCCCCGGACGAGCTCTATCACAAGGAACTCTACTACTCTCGATGTATAAGATTTACACTATGATCATGAGTAGGTCATCAGTAATGTCTGTCGCAACACGCAGTAACTCCTCAGTAAATACATTGTAACCGCTGTTTTACGATCCCATACGTTTCGCGCTTGCTGTAAAACTACTTTAGTTTTATGGATGCTTGAAGATTTTTTAATATCTGGCGCGGTGGGCGTTATCAGCTGAAGCTTTCGATCTTAGCCTCAAGGTGGCAACCCGCGAGTGATACCCCTGGTGTTGCAAGCGTCCATAGGCTGCGGTAACCGCTTACCATCTTGTGGGCCGTACGCTTGGTTGCCACTTCGGTTGTATAAAAAAAAAAAAAAAAGCGCAGAATGCAGTTTTGTTTTTATTGCAGGACAAATGCATGAATTTTTTTTTTTTTGTTGTGGTTGTGTCAGTAAAAAATGTGGTCTACCACCGTGAGGTTGAGATTCTTTTAAATGTTGTAAATGTAATAGGATTTCACAGAAACTTTTTTCAAAAGCGATAGACTACCTTCTTTACTATTCATTATTCGCCTAGCTTTAAGACGTTTCAAAATGATCCTTGTGATTTTATTGAAATAAATCATTTTTGACTTTGACTTTGCTGACTGTACCACTTTCGTAGTGTTTGTTGCTTGTCAGAGAAAGATTTTTGCGGTTACGATTATAATTATTAAGTATTTTTATTCCCTACAGTTCTTTTTTTTACAGAGACTACAGTTGTTTACGGTGAAGAACTTGTGCTAACGAGGCAAAACAGCAATTCAACATCACTAAAAACTACTGCTAAGAATGCAACAGAGCACAATGGATGCTCTTTCCATCTCACTAATTTTCTCTTTAAAATTTCTCTCATAAAAGTTAATTGAAATCATTTTTCCGGTGCCGTTCTGGGAGTTTTCTTTGGCTTCTGTAGTGAAAAGTTTGTCAAAGGATTGAGGCTCTCTGAAACGTGTTGATGTTTTTTTTTTTTATACAACTGAAGGTGGCAACCATACTATATCATAGGTTTGCTCAAATGTTTGCTCAAATGTAGAAACTCTGTCACCAGAGTTGGCCCAGTATCCAACTCTGGTGACAGAGTTTCTACATTCGTTCGTTCGTATGAGTCAGTACTCATACGAACGAACGAATGTTTGCTTATTAATATTATTATATCAGCCATTCGTGTCCCACTGCTGGGCAAAGGCCTCCCCCCATTCTCTCCAGACTTCTGAATCCTGGGTTACATTGCGCCAGTCTATTAGGAATTTGTCTAGCTCAATCTTCGTTTTGGTCTTCCGCGTTGCCTTCTCGCTGGATCAGGGCGCCACTCAGTGGCTACCCTTGCCCACAGCTCACCTGGCATGCGGCTGACATGACCAGCTCAATTCCACTTCAGCGTAGCTGCTTTCGAAGCCACGTCCACGATTTGAGTCTTTGAGCGCAGGTATGTGTTCCGGACTCTGTCCGTTCGCTTGACACCCAAGATGCTTCGCTCCATCGCACGTTTGCTTATTATCTTCAATAAAAAGTCTACTCTGTATTAATGTACATACAAAACATACAAAGAAGTAACGCGAATAATTTAGCAAATACTACCAAGTGCCAGCATGAAATTCGGCCCAGACATTTAATAGTGTAGTTTGATTACGACATTAAAGTACTTGATTGTCGTTTTCGGAAGTTGTCGTTTTTGAAAGTTGACATTCTAAAAAGTTGTCGTTTTCGGAAGTTGTCGTTTTTGAAAGTTGACATTCTAAAAAGTTGTCGTCTTCGGAAGTTGTCGTTTTCGGAAGTTGTCATTTTAGGAAGTTGTCGTTGTCACCCTGAGGGATTTTGATATTTAAGATTTTTAACCACTATAGTTTCAACTCTCTAAGTATATTTTTTTTTTTTTATACAACTGAAGTGGCAACCACGTGGCGTACGGCCCACAAGATGGTAAGTGGTTACCACAGCCTATGGACGCTTGCAATACCAGAGGTATCACTCGCGGGTTGCCACCTTGAGGCTAAGATCGAAAGCCTCACGTGCCAGTAATTTCACCGGAAACCATACCCTTCACACCGGAACACAGCAATGCGAGCATTACTGCTTGGCGGCAGAAATAGGTATGGTGGTAGTCCTTACCCGGACGAGCTCTATCACAAAGAACTCTACTACTCTTGGTAGTATTTGTAAGTATATAAAATACTTACAAATACTACCAAGTGCCAACAAGAAATTCGGCCTAGACATAATTGTGTAGTTTGATTAGGACATTAAACTACTTGAATTTGTCATTTATGATTTCTAACCACTATAGTTAAATTTAAAGTACCTATTGACTGTTTCTACATTGTTGCTTTGAGTAAGTAATATTTTGTGTAAGTTTCTCATTGGTCGACAGTGTGAAGTTTGAACTACACAATGTAGAAATAGTCAATAATTATTTTAAAAACCTTAAAATAAAATGTTATTTAAAAACTTATTATTTAACTGGAATACTGACAGTGTGATAGTGAGTTATGAATTCATAAGCGGAATACAGCGACCATTATTCGCCGACCGGAAGTTTTAATTAGTTCAGTTCCGGACGCCTCCGAAGTACCAGGTGAATGGGTGGTATTCCATTTTATACTCTGCTCACTCGGCATCCATAACAATAGCAAGAAACATGCCTGAAAAGCGATAGTAATTCAGCCGGTGTTTTGGCAGTTCTTTTATAGCATGCGTCAGAACTGTCGTAAATTCACTGAACTTTTAAAATGTTTAAAAGTGATCTTAATGATTTTATTGAATAAAACTTTTCATATACCATATTCAACGTCGGTTATGTAATTTTACAAAAGAATAATGATTTATTTATTGTGTACCAAGACCTCGGTATAACTCGCGTTATTTTTCATATAATTGTATTTTTTTTTTCACCATATAAACTATTCCTGGACCTCCTATAAACATTTAAATATCAAAATTTGCGAAAGCGAAACAACAATTACATTTTACAAATAAGACTTATGAAATTTATAAACAATTACATCGTTCGCAAGTTGGAATGATTGTATACCATAGTTATCTGTATACATCAATCAAGTAAACAAGACGAGACCTCAAAAAGCGATCGCTGTTCCTACGCTCTGCATACGCAACGTTGCATGGACTTTGACAAATGCTCCATAATTTCAAACATCTTCTCCCACCAACTTACCACGACCTACACCACCGATCTAACTCCGCAGTACTCCAGCAGCTCCGAGAGTTCAAAGTACGCCGGCCGATGAGGAACATCGGTCGACTGATACCGGACCAAATGTGCCAAGTCAGAGGCTACTTATCTGAGCCATTACTCAGCTAAGTGAAAGGTATTTGCATTCAGCGTGGGATGGCAAGTGATTATGATCAGTTTATGATTGCAACATGCTTTGAAACTGAAGTGGAGCTAGATTGTTTTACCAGAGCTGCTAGAATTACAGAATCAATACCTTTTTTTAATTGTATCTAAGCAAATAAAGAATTTAGTAAGGAAAGAAAGAATAAAGGTTCTGGAATGGCGACTGTAAGCTGGAAAACAAAATATAGAACGGCCTCTTATTGATGGACCAATGACATTAAAGGTCGCATAAAGTCTGTAGATGGCTCAAGATCGGCAGGCAGGTCCAGCAGTGGACCTATTGGCTGATATGATGATGATCTAAGAATCACTCAATCTATTGATAAAAAATGCATTAAGATCCGTTGCGTAGCTTAAAAAATCTAAGCATACCTACTTACAGACGACGGAAATCGACTTTGTATGTACCTAAAGATGATTATGCTCAAATGCTATAATCATTAACAGTCTTTAGTTCTGACTTATCTCTGTTGTGCACTGGCTTATCCATCCAAAATATACCCCAAAGTATTTTAACAAAGCGAACCGAAAGTTGATTACTCAAACGAAAAAATTATGTACATCCTACTTTACAAAACAGTCAACAAAGATTTTCTTTTTCTCGGTGAAATCCGCGAAGTTGAAATCACGGGATAACGAGTTCGAAAACCGGGTAAATTATGGCGTTTCTTTTGTCTTTGCTCAAGATTTCCATCGCAAAGACCAATTATAACGGTGGAAACAAAAAACTCGGGTTTGGAATGAGAGCAAGTGTAGCCTGAGCTTTATACTTTATTGATGCTTACTTATACTTAATTAGTTTACTTTTACTTTAAGCTGGATTCACCAACGTAACTTTTTGAATACGCCTGGTAAACTCTTCAGCAAGAATCCGTCTTGGTGGGTACCACCGATACCGATATTCTACCTAGTAGCTGCATTGTTAAGGTTTGAAGGGCACTGTAGCAAGTAATATTGCTGAGTGAAAGTCTTAACCTACGTTTAAGGGTGCCAGTGCAGTGCACCTAGAACTTTGAAACTTTTCCATTTTCGTTTCTACCAGAGTTATGCGAGATTGTGTAACGAGAAATGTTTTTGTTGGAACCAATAGAATCACTTCATTGAAGCTGTCAGAGCGAGACTATGTAAATGAAGTGATTCTATTGGTTCCTAACAAACACATCCCTCGCTACACCTCCTCGCACATCCAGTGGAAACGCAGCCCTATGGTCAAGCGTGAAGCTTAGCATTAATGAAACGACCTTACTCTTGAACGCGATCGGTATTGGACAATTATTGGAATATGACATTTCGTACTTTTGACAGCAAACCAAGCGCCAAATTCAACCTTGTTTTCAAGAGTACAAAAATTTTACAGCAGAAAATAGCAATTGGGATTGGATCGGAATTGTCATTGGATTCAAGAGTAAGGCCGTCTTGTCATAATTATGCTGACTTAAATGCTGATAAAAAAATGCATGATCGTTTTTTGAAAGAGTTCAATTACAATGTTAGATTTTATCTATTCGTAGGATGTCATTGAAGTTTATAAGCATAAATATTTCCTTATTACTTTGAACTGGGAGGACATTTTTAATCTTAGAAAGACGATCTTCGCGGATCGCATTAATTTGTCCACCGACCATGGCGCTTGTAGCAGAGAGAATACAAAATTAGATGCCAAATCTGCAGACCAATTCAACCTAAAGTAGACTTTATACAAAAGTGATTGAGCTCAATACCCTGTGCAGGTGCTGTTCCTGGAACAAAGTCATCATCGTTAAAACCTAATCGTGTACAGGACCTCATTATGTAAGATGGGCGAGTCCATTAGACAGTCACCGCATCGTAACAAGAGTTTTTATTTAGAGCTAGCAATTTGTTGTTGTTTCTAGAAAATTTACTTGTTATCTGTAATCTTAGCACTAGTTTTGGTAAAACACAATACTCTCAATTTGCATAATAAAAAAAAAGGTCTTGGCATTCTAATACGTTTTAGTTGAACCCCTTACTGACCCTCCTTAGTACAATTTTTTTTTTTTTGTTAACTGGGAGGAATCTGCATCCAGACATCCCGTCGCATAAGGGTACGACGGGGGTGTGTGAGATTGTCGGACTCGACGAATCACTAAACCATCCCCGGTGGCCAGCCTCGATGCATGCCGAGGGGCTCCACGGTCCCCTAGGGCTATCAGTGGTGCCCCTCCCGCATCGCGCTCAAAGCACTTCCCGGGGCTAACAAAAGTCAGCCCCAGCACCTCGCAGTGCTGCGGCAGCACCAGGGCCACCCCTGTGCTACCGCCCTTCCCGGGTTGACCCTCTTTAGTACCTACTCTGTCTCCCCGTCAACCCTAAAATAAAAAGAAGGTAAGACTAAGGGTTATGATGAAACACCTTCTTGTTTCTCAATATTCTACCTTTTATCTCCTATGTTTTAATATTCTACATTCAGCCGTAGAATAACAACACGGAGAAACATCAAATTGTGATCATTTTTAGTGAGACTTGTTAGTCTCACTTAGTCAAGCGGCTCGCCATTCAGCAATGTGAAGTCACCGTGCGCACGTCTCTCACAATTATAATTTCAAAATGGTGTATTGTAACACCACTTAAATAATCATAAATCACGTATAATACATAGGCCGCTCACGCAAACATCAATTGTTTTGTGAACACACTTTTGGAAATAATTTTGAATGAAACTATCATTCTACGTGTTGTTATTCTAAGCATTTAGCTAAATAAAAATCTTTACAAAATCTAGATTTCCAAGAAATGTTTTATTGATCATAAAGTCTCAAGCGTCTCTTTGAAGATGGCAAATAAATGATCTTGTGAGATAAACACAGACAGCAAATATTTTGTTAATACTTGTATTCCTACCCCCACACTTGTGACAACAAAGTTTTAAATAAAAGAAGAAGAAGAAACACAGTTTGTATACTGTCACTGCAGTACTAATATCAGGTGCCTTACTCTTGAATCCAATGACAATGAGAGCTTTTCGATTCGAGTTTTTTTTTTTAAAAGTGGTTCCGATTGCTTTGACAGATGGCGCTATCTGCCCTACTGCCATTCTGGGAAAGGTTATCAAAACAAGAAAAATGTTGGTAACTCCGTTTTTCTTTCGTCTCGTGTCAAGCGGAAGGTTGTGGGTTCATGTCCTGCTTGAAGCAAAATAATTTAACTCCAGTACGACCAAAGTTAATGTACTACGTAGTACAGTACTATGATTTTGACACCAGCCAGAGGTATGACAGACAGTGACAGCAGGAGCAACCAATGTTGAATTCCCTACACATTCACCATAGCTCGCCAAACGTAGTGCTTACATTCGCTTGGGCTCGTCAGTTGAGCTACCGCCATCTAAATAGACAGCTTTTTTTTTTAATAACTTGAGACGAAAACCTAATTCCGATCCAATCCCAATTTCTATTTACTGCTGTCAAATTTTTGTACTCTTGAAAACAAGGTTGAATTTGGCGCTTGGTTTTCTGTCAAAAGTACGAAATGTCATATTCCAATTTTTCTTGTTTAAATTTATTACCAATTTGACAAATCATTAATACTATTTAAAGTTAGAATAATAACACCTAAAAACCACTAAGGTTTGAGTTGGTCCAATACCGATCGCGTTCAAGAGTAAGGCCCCTGTTCTGTGCTGTCACTTCATTATTTACCGTTTGAAAAGTCTTCATATGAGATTTCAACTTGTGCGTCGATCGCGTCCAGGCAAAACGCAATTAGCTCAAACAGACTCTATAAATAGATGAAAAGTATTTATTTTATTTTTACTGTTGCTAGCGCATGTCTATCAAACCGTGAAAAGTTAATCAAAGTTTCTTGTTTCGCAAATAATTCTCGTGATATTCAAAATGTAAAAATAGGAAGTATAAGCATTATTATTACAGGGTATAATAACTTTAGGGCAATTTTACAAAATACAAACTTTAAATAGAACTGAATTGGATTTGAAACTATGATACGGTTGGATGACTCCAATATAATTTCCTCGGGGATATAACTTTGCTGGTAAAATAAAAGCACATTTACTTTATTTTTGGGAGCCTCAGTAACTAAAAACCTCTCAACACCTTGTTCAGTCTTGCGTCTCTTGAGTCTGTTTTATTTCTCTTTTTAGGTAAAACCTAGATGCCTACTTTAATTACCTATAAAAACTTGAACTCCCCATTTTAAACAGATAAAGGGGATACAAACTTTTCCCAGGCAACAGAATGAATGAATGAATGAATGAAAATTCTTTATTGTACTTACACCAAACTTAATAACTAAAACTAAAGACTACAAGATAAAACAAAATGTATACGTACAATGGGCGGTCTTATCGCTAGGTAAGCGATCTCTGCCAGACAACCTTTGGATGGAGAGGAGTCTATTTTTATATGGAAGATTGGTCGGGGTGCATCATAACAAATGTCATATCTACATAAATATTATAGGTAAACGATATACATACATAAAACCATATATAAATATTTTTTTTTTTTTTTTTTTTTTTTTTATACTACTAAAGTGGTAACCAAGCGTACGGCCCACTTGATGGTCAGCAGTTACCGTAGCCTATGTACGCATGCAACATCATAGATATCACTTGCGTGTTACCACCCTGAGACGTTAGATGGTTAGTCTCATGTGCCTGTAATTTCACCGGAAACCATACCCTTCGAACCGGAACACAGCAATGCGAGCATTACTGCTTGGCGGCAGAAATAGGTATGGTGGTAGTCCTTCCCCGGACGAGCTCTATCACAAAGAACTCTACTACTCTTACATAGATGTAAATATGTAATATAAATACTATAAATATATAATATAAATACTATGAATATATAAAAATGTACAAATTATAATTATAATACAGAGTATAGACACAAAAGGAAGATATAAATTTTTTACATTAATTTTAGATAAAACTTCCGCTTTTTTCGTAAATATCACATTTACTTATCGATAGAATCTGTTTTATGATAGACAACCAAAGATAGGAAAACTAAAAAGGATCGAGATATTTGGGAAAGACCTTTGGTCAGCTGTCTGACGAAATAAGTTAAGAAAAAAAATGTTACACTTTTTCTGCTTCTAGAAACCAATTTTTGAAAAGTCTTCCCTACAGGCTTCGTATTTCAGCGGAGCCTTTCCCGTTATTAAGTTAGCTGTTATCGCGACCATCTCTTTGTGAGAACGCGAGGTCCTCGGTTATCTAGACCCTGCTCCGCTGTGTCCGCATATTCTGATTTTCAATTTTCGCTCCGTGCTATTTTCTTGGGAACAATGAACAAAGTAAAACCATGGAGCCATATATTTTTTAGTTTGTTTTAGTGACAAAAGACTACTAAAACTTAAGTAGGCAATCTTAGCAATCACCTGCCATACACACATATGAGTGGCTTTTGTTCTGAGTGTCAGTCAACAGTCAAAATCAAAATCAAAATCAAAAATTATTTATTTCAGTAGAATCACAAGGATCACTTTGAAACGTCTAACAAGCTAGAAAAATTTACACCAGTTCCAACGCGCCCATGCCGTAAAAGAACTGGCAACAACACCGGCTGGGTTCCTATCCTTTTTTGGCATGACCCTTGCTATTGTTATGGATGCCAAGTAGAGTTGGAGCACATTCGTCCCAAGCTTTTTTATCATCTAGGTAATCGGTAGTTTTATAGTAAGCTTTTTGAGACAGTTTTTGTTTGAAGTGAATTAAGTATAGTGAATTAAACAATTAAACATACTCTATTAGGGTAGAGTATTTAAAAAAAAATATATGTATAATTATTCTATAATACATACATCTAGCTCCCATAAAGTTTAGGACTAAACGGTATTATGTAAAAAAAAGAATAGAATAGAATATAATTATCGTTTATTTAGCACAGACAAGACACAAACAAAACAAAAAATGAATTGAAAAAAGGTCTACAAATATTAGTTTAATAAATTGCATATAGGTGTAAAGTGCTTCAGACAGACAGCCGAAGTGACAGGCCGCTAGTCTCAAATAGGCATTGTAGAGAAATTTTAAAATACGGCTGTGAGAGCTATCGACACTTTTTCACCGTTTATTTACTAGTCGCTGTAGCTGTCGCTAGCGAGATCTTTTAGGTGGCATTTTTAAATATTTTTTTTATAAATTACTAGTAGACCCGGCGCGTTTTCAATTGCGTTATTTTTTTCAATTTTTTTATTTTCTGTAACTTCTCACCGTTTAAACCTTCCCTGGACTCCTACAAATATTTCAAGGCAAAAATTTCCCAAATCAGTCCAGCCATTCTTGAGATTTAGCGAGCCTAACGCACAGCAATTCTTTTTTATAATTATTAAAAATTGTGTTTTAATTTTATGTCAGTCCTAACGGTAAACGTATATGTGGTAAAACCGGCATAATCAAGAACTGAAAAATTCAAAAACATTTACTAGTTTCCATCGGGCCCGCGTCGGAGATTAAGGCCCAATCACTCTCGCTCGAGAGTAAGCTTGGCAGTGGGAACATTAAAAGACTTTCATGATGATAATATAATTATATTAGCAACTGAGAGTCGTTTAATATAGAGAGTTTGCCTGAATTTGCAAACGATATTTTAACATTTAAGATTATGTTACTTTACTTTAATGATATTTTTTATTAAACAAAATAAATTATATACATAATTATATTACATTACAAAATATACAAAATACATATGAAACAGTTGAGCCATCTAAAGACCGTTACAAACGACCTATAGATAGCTCAACTGATCCAAATCACTACCAGTAGGAAACGTTCCCAACATGCTGGCTGCATTGCCACGTTGAATGGCAATGCTGATACGTTGAGCCAGATATGAACCAGCCTTTGGATAACGCGTCGCTTCGACCAGACGCCCGGAAAGAATTTTGAAAACGCGGTGAGCCCCGGTACCCCACGGACCCAGGGTCTCCACTCCAAAAGGCTCAAATATGTAGGCTCTATCTAGATTATCGGCATATTTGCACCTTTTGGTGTTCTCCGCACAATCTGCCGCCGCGCCAGCCCTAACTGATGTCCCCGACAGATGTGATGCGGATAAGGTGTCGACGCATGTCGCGTCCCACACCAAAGGCCTACCCATCTCCCAAGGGACAAGAGTCATACCGTCAGGCCGTTTGCCATCATCACGCACCAAACCGTTCGGTTCCAGAACGGCTGGTACGTTGACACTGACAAAATTAATTTAGGCTTTAATTAGTTGAGAGTAGCTTTTTAGAATTCGGGTGCTATAGTGTCAAAACGCATTGCAGTAAGTTCATTTTAGTATAGATCTAGATTAGTCCTATGGTAGAAAACTTCTTACCTATGTATCCTACTTTTTTAGATTTATCTCATACTTACCTACATGATTGTTCTGTAGTTTTTTTTTTTTTTTTTTTTTTTTTTTTATACAACTGAAGTGGCAACCAAGCGTACGGCCCACAAGATGGTAAGCGGTTACCGCAGCCTATGGACGCTTGCAATACCAGAGGTATCACTCGCGGGTTGCCACCTTGAGGCTAAGATCGAAAGCCTCATGTGCCAGTAATTTCACCGGAAACCATACCCTTCACACCGGAACACAGCAATGCGAGCATTACTGCTTGGCGGCAGAAATAGGTATGGTGGTAGTCCTTCCCCGGACGAGCTCTATCACAGAGAACTCTACTACTCTTAAGCTTGTTACTTGGATTGTTTTTTCTAAAGTTGGTTTCAATAAATGTATTTTCTTTCTTTCTTTCTTTCAGTGCAATACAGAGTTTTCGTTCACGTCATAGAGGCGTTAGACATCGTCGCCTGGCGGAGAGCGATACTATTCGATCGCTATTCAAACAAATACCGAGCCTTTTGTTTCTTTCATTTCCTGAAGTGCTTTCAGTTGAAAGTAGGTTACCTATATGTAGGTATACCTAGATTGACTATATCAGTGTAGTTTGACGACAGATGTGGCGCAGTGGGCGCAGGTGCGCCTGCGATGCGGAGGTTGCGGGTTCGACTCGGGTCAAATGTTTGTACGATCTACAAATATTTGTTCCGGGTGTTCTGGGTATTTTCTATATATAAAAAATATCTATCTATGTATTGTATTGTATTAAGATTATTATCAGTCATCTAGTACCCATAACACAACTCTGTTTAACAGCAGCTTACCTTGGGGCTAGATGATGCTGTGTGGATTGTAAAGCATTATTTATTTTATTATTTAAGTTTAGTTCGTAGAATATCAGCAACAGTCAAACCCTACTTTATTTAGATCATCAACATCAGAATCTTCCATGATAATGTGTGGTAGTAATTTGTCTCCTTTAAATCCCATACTCGGTAGGCATCCTCTAAGATCTCTAGGAACTGGTGAGATGCTGTATATTTTGTATTCGGAGAGCGTTGATGTTTGTGTCACAGTTAGATTCGATTCAAGTTCGAGTTCAAGTCAAATTTTTTCGATACCTCTATTCTGTATTTTTGTCTCAAATATAATAATAAATAAATAATGCTGGACAAACCACACAGCATCATCTAGCCCCAGGATAAGCTGCTGTTAAACAGAGCTGTGTTATGGTACTAGATGACTGATAATACTTAATACAATACAATACATAGATAGATATTTTTTATTATATATAGAAAATACCCAGAACACCCGGAACAAATATTTGTAGATCGTACAAACATTTGTTCCGAGGCGGGAATCGAACCCGCAACCTCTGCGTCGCAGGCGGACCTGCGCCCGTTGCGCCACATCGGTCGTCATAAAGTCAGAAATATAGTTCAGTGTTTAAAATATATAGACGAGTGTTTGTAGGTCACAAACACAACAAGCCATTCGAAATCCCGCGTTAGGGGTTAGCTTGCCTCTAAAATGGGTTGAAACTATTGCATTGCCCAGTCAAAACAAGTTGTATAATTACTTTTCCGCACAAAAGTTACTGTGCCGAGCCGATGTTGAGGGTTTCTAACAAATGCTATATATCGTGACTGCTTAGGTATTAGAGTTTTATCTCTCTTTCTCTCTCTCTTCCTGACTATTTATCCCACATGGTGGTGGGGTCAGCCTTCCTACAATTCTTCTTCCACTTCGCTCTATCCTCGACATCTTCTCAGCTCCATAGTGTTTCATGCATAACTGGCGTGTGTACCGGCGCTGTGGCTAATGGTTGTTGTTGAAGCCGTGTCATGAATAAAATGAAGTGTATTTGACACACAAACACAGACTGATTGAAACACGATGATAACACTTATGCTTAGACTTAGATAAAATTAAAATATATATTAAAATATCTTCTAAGTCGGGCACTCTTTGCAGCGTCGTCGTGTTTATGTGGATCCTGGTGAATAACTGTTTTTTAATAAAATATATTTAAATATACAAAATACGCTCTGTGTGGCTTCAAAATGGTTTAGTCTTAGTTTGATGCTGCCCTGCACCAGACTGGGCAACGCTGGTTTTCGGACTAAGCCAGATACTAATAATATAATATACAAGCGCTTCGATTGAAAGATTCATCTTCATATCAGCCAATAGACGTCTGCTTGGTCATAGACTTGCCCTAAAAAGTGCTACGATGATCTAGATCCTTCACTATCCACCGACTTTTTGTAACCGCTTTTTGTGCAAGAATACCCTGAGTTTATTTGCAAAGCTTTAAACGTAATTCAGCAGAGTGCATTTGCCGAGGAACCACAGATTTTTACACATCTACATCTCAGAATAATATTACTTCGCGCGTATCAGCAAATTGACTGTAAAAATATACAGCGTTCTTAGCACCAGTCTTTTAATCCATCTACTACCGGAGGATTATTTATGGTTAACAGTCTATGTAAGTATTTAGTGGTGCAGTGGGCGAATGCAGTTGAGAAGCAGAGTTCTTTGTGATAGAGCTCGTCTGGGGAAGGACTACCACCATACCTATTTCTGCCGCCAAGCAGTAATGCGAGCATTGCTGTGTTCCGGTTCGAAAAGTATGGTTTCCGGTGAAATTACAGGCAGGACTTTCCATATAACGTCTCAGGGTGGTAAGACGCAAGTGATATCTATTATGTTGCATGCGTACATAGGCTACGGGAACCGCTGACCATTAAGTGGGCCGTACGCTTGGTTTCCATTTGCGGAACTAAGTTTAACATGATAACCTTCAAATACTTATTCCAGGTTTTGTAGATCATAAAAACGCATTTACAAAACAAAAAGTATGTGTGTTATTCTATTTAGTTTCCAAGGTCCCAGGGGACTTACTCTTCTTCTTCTTTTGTTTTATGGCCTCTGTGGCTAGTTTGCCACAATTTTGCCAGTGTCAAGTGTATTAGTTTGATTGTCGCTTAGCAACGTAAACAAACGAAATTTGGAAAGAAACGATGACTTTTCTTTCAAAATTCTCCTGGAAAGTCTTTGACTAAATTACCAACCAACATTACCCCTCCATTTCAATTACTTACACTTGTGCTAAGTAAACAAGTTAAATTGGATAAACTGCCACCAAATTTACGCAATAAAACTTAAAATAACACGAGAAAAATAATTAAAATGGGAAGACCCATGTCGTTTTGACAAGATAGCCAAAGACAATCCTCGGCCTTACTCTTGCACGCAATAGGTATTGGACAAGTATTAGAATATGACATTTCATACTTTTGAGTGCAAACCTAGCGCCAAATTTCTTTCCAAGATCTAGCGTTGTCAAGTTTAGGTTTTTACGAGCACGCGACGTGCAGCTGTACGCCTGTGTGGCAAAGCCAAAAGTCAATGTCAAATTAGTGGCTCGCGGTTGTGTGAGTTTGTATAATTATATACACGCAAGTAACAGACTAACAAATTTGATGTAAAGGTGGCTCGCGGTTGTGTGAATTTGTATTGTATACACGCAAGTACCGGACTTACAAATTTGATGTAAATGTGGCTCGTGGTTGTGTGAGTTTGTATTGTATACACGCAAGTAACGAACTAACAAGTTTGATGTAAAAGTGGCTCGCGGTTGTGTGAATTTGTATTGTATACACGCAAGTACCGGACTTACAAATTTGATGTAAATGTGGCTCGTGGTTGTGTGAATTTGTATTGTATACACGCAAGTACCGGACTTACAAATTTGACGAAATGTGGCTCGTGGTTGTGTGAGTTTGTATTGTATACACGCAAGTACCGGACTTACAAATTTGATGTAAATGTGGCTAGCGGTTGTGTGAATTTGTATTGTATACACGCAAGTAACATACTTACAAATTTGATGTAAATGTGGCTGGCGGTTGTGTGAATTTATATTGTATACATGCAAGTAACGGACTAACAAATTTGATGTAAAGGTGGCTCGCGGTTGTGTGAATTTGTATTGTACACACGCAAGTACCGGACTTACAAATTTGATGTAAATGTGGCTCGTGGTTGTGTGAGTTTGTATTGTATACACGCAAGTAACGGACTAACAAGTTTGATGTAAAAGTGGCTCGCGGTTGTGTGAATTTGTATTGTATACACGCAAGTAACGGACTAACAAGTTTGATGTAAAAGTGGCTCGCGGTTGTGTGAATTTGTATTGTATACACGCAAGTAACTGACTTACAAATTAAATGTAAATGTGGCTCGTGGTTGTGTGAATTTGTATTGTATACACGCAAGTACCGGACTTACAAATTTGATGTAAATGTGGCTAGCGGTTGTGTGAATTTGTATTGTATACACGCAAGTAACATACTTACAAATTTGATGTAAATGTGGCTGGCGGTTGTGTGAATTTATATTGTATACATGCAAGTAACGGACTAACCTAACAAATTTGATGTAAAGGTGGCTCGCGGTTGTGTGAATTTGTATTGTACACACGCAAGTACCGGACTTACAAATTTGATGTAAATGTGGCTCGTGGTTGTGTGAATTTGTATTGTATACACGCAAGTACCGGACTTACAAATTTGACGAAATGTGGCTCGTGGTTGTGTGAGTTTGTATTGTATACACGCAAGTACCGGACTTACAAATTTGATGTAAATGTGGCTAGCGGTTGTGTGAATTTGTATTGTATACACGCAAGTAACATACTTACAAATTTGATGTAAATGTGGCTGGCGGTTGTGTGAATTTATATTGTATACATGCAAGTAACGGACTAACAAATTTGATGTAAAGGTGGCTCGCGGTTGTGTGAATTTGTATTGTACACACGCAAGTACCGGACTTACAAATTTGATGTAAATGTGGTTCGTGGTTGTGTGAGTTTGTATTGTATACACGCAAGTAACGGACTAACAAGTTTGATGTAAAAGTGGCTCGCGGTTGTGTGAATTTGTATTGTATACACGCAAGTAACGGACTAACAAGTTTGATGTAAAAGTGGCTCGCGGTTGTGTGAATTTGTATTGTATACACGCAAGTAACTGACTTACAAATTAAATGTAAATGTGGCTCGTGGTTGTGTGAATTTGTATTGTATACACGCAAGTACCGGACTTACAAATTTGATGTAAATGTGGCTAGCGGTTGTGTGAATTTGTATTGTATACACGCAAGTAACATACTTACAAATTTGATGTAAATGTGGCTGGCGGTTGTGTGAATTTATATTGTATACATGCAAGTAACGGACTAACCTAACAAATTTGATGTAAAGGTGGCTCGCGGTTGTGTGAATTTGTATTGTACACACGCAAGTACCGGACTTACAAATTTGATGTAAATGTGGCTCGTGGTTGTGTGAGTTTGTATTGTATACACGCAAGTAACGAACTAACAAGTTTGATGTAAAAGTGGCTCGCGGTTGTGTGAATTTGTATTGTATACACGCAAGTAACGGACTAACAAGTTTGATGTAAAAGTGGCTCGCGGTTGTGTGAATTTGTATTGTATACACGCAAGTAACTGACTTACAAATTTAATGTAAATGTGGCTCGTGGTTGTGTGAATTTGTATTGTATACACGCAAGTACCGGACTTACAAATTTGATGTAAATGTGGCTAGCGGTTGTGTGAATTTGTATTGTATACACGCAAGTAACATACTTACAAATTTGATGTAAATGTGGCTGGCGGTTGTGTGAATTTATATTGTATACATGCAAGTAACGGACTAACCTAACAAATTT
Organism: Colostygia pectinataria; assembly: GCA_951394395.1. NCBI lineage: Eukaryota > Metazoa > Arthropoda > Insecta > Lepidoptera > Geometridae > Colostygia > Colostygia pectinataria. The sequence goes on along the minus strand of OX596351.1, from coordinate 13,725,597 downwards.
GATGTAAAGGTGGCTCGCGGTTGTGTGAATTTGTATTGTACACACGCAAGTACCGGACTTACAAATTTGATGTAAATGTGGCTCGTGGTTGTGTGAGTTTGTATTGTATACACGCAAGTAACGGACAAACAAGTTTGATGTAAAAGTGGCTCGCGGTTGTGTGAATTTGAATTGTATACACGCAAGTAGCGGACTTACAAATTTGATGTAAATGTGGCTCGTGGTTGTGTGAATTTGTATTGTATACACGCAAGTACCGGACTTACAAACTTGATGTAAATGTGGCTCGCGGTTGTGTGAGTTTGTATTGTATACACGCAAGTAACGGACTAACAAGTTTGATGTAAAAGTGGCTCGCGGTTGTGTGAATTTGTATTGTATACACGCAAGTAACGGACTTACAAATTTAATGTAAATGTGGATCGTGGTTGTGTGAATTTGTATTGTATACACGCAAGTACCGGACTTACAAATTTGATGTAAATGTGGCTCGCGGTTGTGTGAGTTTGTATTGTATACACCCAAGTAACGGACTAACAAGTTTAATGTAAAAGTGGCTAGCGGTTGTGTGAATTTGTATTGTATACACGCAAGTAACGGACTTACAAATTTAATGTAAATGTGGCTGGCGGTTGTGTGAATTTATATTAATTGATAGATTCAGGCGTCACTTTGCGGAAATCCATTACAAGATAAAAAACAGACGAAAAATCTCTAGTACTATTCCGCTTAACCTTTTAACTGATGAGGTCACACAGTTACCACAGTTAACCTCAAAAGAAAAATATCGACACGTGTTTCTGCTAAGCATTTAATTGATTCCGGGCATTCGCTAAGTAACAATCACTCATTTGATATTTTGCATACTTGTAATAAAGGGTTAAAATTAAGTGTATTGGAAAATTTAGAAATTATTAAACATAACACTTCAAATTTTACACTGTTGAACGAGTTAAACATGTCCTATCCACGGTCACCTTTGTTGCGTTTGTTTACAACAAGTAGCGTTGACTCAGAGAACGCAGGTGGGAGTGGCCATACCGGTTGAGACTATAAATAGTGGGGTTGTCGCATCGAATTCTCACTTTGGCTCCAGCGCTCGACGGAGCAACACGTCTGCCGGAGAACAAGTCGATGGTCCTGAGGATGTCCCGTGGAGGGATGAAACACGTGTCGATATTTTTCTTTTGAGGTTAACTGTGGTAACTGTGTGACCTCATCAGTTAAAAGGTTAAGCGGAATAGTACTAGAGATTTTTCGTCTGTTTTTTATCTTGTAATGGATTTCCGCAAAGTGACGCCTGAATCTATCAATTATCTTAGATCAGCGGGTACAGCTGTACAGGCAAAACTTTACATCAAACTTACTAAGCTACACCGTATGGCTGCTCAGAATGTTTGGTTTAATCAGCAGTGTAAACGTTTGAAAGTAGTCCCGTCTTATATTAATATTCGTTCAAGTACACACAGTCGATCTGCAAATATTGCTTTACGAAGGGCAAAAACAGTTTGGTTAGACGAAGAAGTGCGGTATTGGTTTTCGGTTAGAGACAATATTAAAAGTCATCTGAAAGTTTTATATACAGAATTAGTTTTTTCGTTACATAATATTGAATTTGATATTTTGGATAATAAAGCTAGGGATTTGGCAGCGACAGCTGCTCACGAAAAATTCTTGGTACAGTCGAGAAAGTTAGATAGATTAATTAGAGAACAACAAAGCCAGAGTAGTTTTAGTAGTTTACAGGTTGACCAACAGAACTGTCCACATATCTTTCATGAGCGGGTTAAAAACCTTAGTAGCATACAGTTTACAACTCTAGAGTCTTCTCTTTTAGAGAAAGGCCTTAAATACAACATACAGCCTGTTTTATCTAAAAAACCTTTAGAGTCCTTAGCAGTAGATTCAGAAATAGCCATTTTTAGATCTAAGAAAGAGGAATCAGTCAAATACCAAGTAGCAGATCAAATTAAACAATCGTTTATTGAAATAAATAGATCGTCAACTCCATCAGAAAGTCATATCTTCAGGTCTTTAAAACTGAAAATTGATCAAAACGATTTAATAGTATCTAAAGCTGATAAGGGTAATACAGTAGTTATTATGGATAAGGATACTTATGTACAAAAAGTTAATGAGGTTATACAGGGTGATGATTTTGAACAGTTGGCTTCTGACCCTACTAAAGTTTTCACATCAGAGTTAAAGAGTATTACTAGTAACACATCCTTTTTATCACCAGATTCTTTAAAATATGCAATCCCTATGAACCCTAGATCCCCAATGCTGTATGGTTTACCGAAAATTCATAAAGATAACATTCCTATTCGCTCAGTAGTTTCTTATATCGGTGCTCCGGCACACAATTTGTCAAGACAATTGAACTTTTTGTTAAAATCCAAATCAAATTTCGATCCTAAGTTTAGTTTGAAAAACAGTTTAGATTTAATAGATAAAGTTAAAGATGTCAGTTTACCTGTGAATGCTAAGTTGTTGTCTTTGGATGTAGAAAGTTTGTTTACGAACGTCCCATATGGGGAATGTTTGAGGATTTTCGAAGGTCATTTTGAAAGACGACGTATGCATCCAGGAGAGGTCGAGGAATTGATATCTCTGACAAAGATTTGTATGGAACAAAACTATTTCCGATTTAATGGTGAATATTATAAACAAAAAGAAGGTTTAGCTATGGGTTCTCCGTTAAGTCCACTTACGGCTGATATTTTCATGGATCATTTTGAAAACCAGTATATAGTAGGTCAGCCAAACATACTGTATTATTATAGATATGTCGATGATATTATTATGTGTTGGACCGGTACACTTCGTCAAATAGATGTTTTTGTAAACAAAATTAATGGAATACATCCCAAAATTAAGTTTAAATTAGAACTAGAAATTGATAGATCTTTGAATTTTTTGGATTTAACTGTTTCAAGAATAGGCGACAAGCACGATTTCAAAATCTATAGGAAGCCAACTTACACAGACGTTACTATACCGGCAACATCTTGTCACCCTTATCAGCATAAATTAGCAGCTTTTCGTAGCTTTGTACATAGATTGATTTCAGTGCCGCTCTCTCAAGAGAATTATGATAGGGAACTTAATATAATTTATCATATAGCTACTAGAAACGGTTATGATAAAAGTATAGTAGATGGATTAATTATGAGTAAACGACGTAACATCGTTCGTTCTCTTTTGTATCCAGTTCCCCCTGAGAAGCCACAAAGATTTTTGGGTAGTTTGACTTATCTTGGACCAATTAGTGATAAGGTTTCAAAAACTTTGTTTAAAAATGAAATAAGGGTAGCTTTCAACACAAACAATTCACTACGTAAGATTTGTAATGGGAAAGACAGGTTAGAGTGTCACAAGAAATCGGGTGTTTACAAGTTGGTTTGCGATGACTGTGGTAGTATTTATATAGGTCAAACTGGTCGTACTTTTCAAACAAGATACAAAGAACACATAGCTGCTTATAGAAATAATTACCCAGATAGATCACATTTTGCTAAGCATTTAATTGATTCCGGGCATTCGCTAAGTAACAATCACTCATTTGATATTTTGCATACTTGTAATAAAGGGTTAAAATTAACTGTATTGGAAAATTTAGAAATTATTAAACATAACACTTCAAATTTTACACTGTTGAACGAGTTAAACATGTCCTATCCACGGTCACCTTTGTTGCGTTTGTTTACAACAAGTAGCGTTGACTCAGAGAACGCAGGTGGGTTATACCGGTTGAGACTATAAATAGTGGGGTTGTCGCATCGAATTCTCACTTTGGCTCCAGCGCTCGACGGAGCAACACGTCTGCCGGAGAACAAGTCGATGGTCCTGAGGATGTCCCGTGGAGGGATGAAACACGTGTCGATATTTTTCTTTTGAGGTTAACTGTGGTAACTGTGTGACCTCATCAGTTAAAAGGTTAAGCGGAATAGTACTAGAGATTTTTCGTCTTTTTTTATCTTGAATTTATATTGTATACACGCAAGTAACGGACTAACTTTGATCCTTTGACATGTCGATCGGAAGGTTATTATAAAAAGTACAAAATGACAGCAGTAAATTGAAATTGGGATTGGATCGGAATTGTCATTGGATTCATGAGTAAGGCACCAGATTTATTAAGTTTGGAACTAAATGGCACTGTGGGTCATGGCGGACTTTGGGCTAACTTTTAATGCTCGTATTGCTGTGTTCCGGTTCGCACAGTATGTTTTTTGGTGAAATTACAGACTTCACTTTCGATCTACGTCTCAGGATGACACACGAAAGGTACTCTTACTAGCTATTGCAAGCATCCGTAGGTTTCAGTAACCGCTTACCATGGTGGGTCATTTAGTTGTCACTAAAAAAAAGCTATAGAGTAATGCTGAAACTGGTGCTTAGCGCCTTGGGCAACTCGTTAGGTTAATGCATACGAAAATGAGTTTCGCAAAGTTACACGCGGATATAATGCCGTGGCAAGTAATCACGTTCGTTAACAAATTAAAAAGTCGATGAGCATCATTTATCACTATAATATACTTCGGATTATTCCCATCTGTCACCTAGTTTTTGTCCCCAAAGTGACAGATGATACCTAAACGCTATGATTTTCAAATGCCAACTTTTGTTACTTACTCTTATCTTAACTGGAATTGGGACCAAATTAAATAGAATAAATAAATAATGCTGGACAATCCACACAGGATCATCTAGCCCCAAGGTAAGCTGCTGTTAAACAGAGCTGTGTTTATGGGAACTAGATGACTGATATATACTTAATACAATACAATACATAGATTAATTTTTTTATTATATATTATATAGAAAATACCCAGAACACCCGGAACAAATATTTGTAGATCGTACAAACATTTGACTCGAGGCGGGAATCGAACCCGCAACCTCTGCGTCGCAGGCGTACCTGCGCCCGCTGCGCCACATCGGTCGTCAGATTTAGTCAGAGATTTAGATTAGATTTAGAGTAATTTCATACCAAAATCAAATTAGATTTACTACTCATTTCATAAACGAAGGTGTTATAGAGATTATAGTTTCAAATAAGCACTTTAGAAGCGTAAGCCAAATAACTAACCCAATCTTACGATGAGGTTAACTTCCAAAACTCTGTTATTTCAAGGCCCTATAAATCTGTAACCATATTAATATGAAACCACCCGGCGTCTACGTTATTACATTTCTCGTTTACTGCGGGACCTGACGTAGTAATTATAATTACCATTTTAATAACATGCCGCGGCTTGCACCGCTCTCTAAACGTTTTCAAACGACAACTATTTAAACATTGGTTCATCATCAAGCAAAAATCAGTGAGAGGTTGGTAAGGCTTTTGTCAAGAGGCAATTAGACAGTGTAAAAATACATTCAAAAAATAAAATAAGTTCATTCAGTATGTACCTACTTATAATACGTAGTATAGTTTGATCTCTTCATTTATTTTCATAAAGGCATGGTTTACGTATTCAATAATTTGTTAAGCATTATATAAATATTTTTACACAGCTCCATGTAGCTATAAACTAGCTAATCTAAGCTTGTAATATGTTGATCTAACTGATAGAATAAGTCATTATTATAATTTTTTTTTGCCTATCGATTAATGGTAGATAATAATAATTCGTCTATTTGTTTATTTTAGACTGATGCTAAGCTTTTAATGCTACATCATACCGCGTTAACAAGTGGGAATAATTGCTACAATATGTACCAATTCACGGCTCCAGGCAGAGTTTAAGCGATCGTTTAAGTATCTAATAACTTGGGTTCTTCAGAATCCAATCAATATTTGATAAATACTGACTTTTAACTCAGTAGCAAATTCCATCGTTGTTTCCCTAACGTTTTCCATTTAAACTGATAAATGGATGAAAAAAGCGTTCAAAACATTTATTTAATATTAGCACGAGTTTTTATAGGGTGTCCCATAGCTCGGTGCAAATTTATAATTTTTATTATTATTAGCAAAATCAAAAATCAAAAAATCAAAATCAAAATCTAAAATTATTTATTCAGTAGAATCACAAGGGTCACTTTGAAACGTAGCAGCCTGCCTGTGATGTCCCACTGCAGGGCAATGACCTATCTATGTTTATTCTTAATATTTTTTAATATATAATTATGATTTGCACATTTTCTATGAAACTTTTAGAAAAAAATGGATAAAGATCAGCTGTTTTGTATAAAAATAAATATGTATACTAATCACAAAGAACTGTGGTAACACATTTTCCGGTTTTTTAGGTCAGAAAAATTACATTGAATATAAAATTATTTAGTTTCATCAGAAGTCGTTCAGAGTCACAGACTGAATCATTTTTAAGTTAACTTATCATGCTTTGGGCAATTCGTATGAGAAATCGTTTTTTTTATGAGTAAATCCAATGAAAATTGCTTGTAATTTGACCACCAGGCTCCCTAAGCTCCTTTATGTGTGTCCAATGGACAATGGGAATCAAACTTAACGGGAATCCAACTTCATAGGAATTCAACTTTCGTTGAATCCAACTTAATGGGAATTCAACTTAATGGTCCGGATTGGACACTGTCCAGTGTGCCGAAATAAAAACGTTTATCTATAATCTATCCATCTTTGGCAAAACGGGATCTACATCGATAGCGATTATAACTCGTGCTATGGGTGCAGGTTTTGCATCGTGACAAACGCGTTTTATTACACAGGCAAACATAATATTAATTGGTTGGCTGCTTTGCTAAAGCGGCTGCGTAATTTAACAGAAATATTTATTTAAACATTTTTATGGTTTTTTGGTAGTATTTTTCGTATAATGTTTTCTATGCTTTTTCATTATGAGGGTGTGCAAAACGCGATGTGGAGGAGAAATCGTTGCTGTTAAAAGGCCCATTTACACCATAAAATAAATGCGAGAATTGCCTTGTCAAATTGATTTTGGAACAAAAATGTTTGAAAATAGATTTGATGAGGCAATTTTTGCATGCAATTATTGTATTATGTAAATGGGCCATTACTCCTGAAAATACTTTCGAAATTAAGTCCTTTGTATTTTTGTTAAATACAAAAAAAACCTGCAAAGTTATCTACCATTAAGTAGTTCTGCGACTGTTGTAATAACAGCACGAGGTTTCTGCGAAATTGCCTTTGATATACTCAACCTTTTGTACGGATACGAAGCAATTTTCCATGAGCGGAAGTCAGTCATCTAATAGGATAGAATCTATGAGTTTGTGATAAAATAGATCGAAATCTTATCACAGAGATAACACAGTGGGATTCTATAGGCGAAAACATAACAGAAAGGAAATCATGTTTCAAAATCGCGTTACCTCCGAAATTTGTCGTAAAAACGTGTTTTACGATCTACAACGGCTCTCTTTTACTATGATTACTCGAATGTCCTAAAGCATGAATGTATAAGTTATAAATAAAATAAGAAGTTGAAACGATTTTTATTGTATTAGTTATTTTTATAATATAACCGATTTCTTAGATAATAAAAAATCTTGGGACGAATGTGCTCCAACTCTACTCGGCATCCGTAACGATATGGGCGCGTTGGAACTGGTGTAAATTTTCCTAGCATGTAAGACGTTTCAAAGTGATCCTTGTGATTCTATTGAAGCAAATAATTTTTGATTTTGATTGATTTTGACTTTGTTTTTAATACTTTTCTGATTAATTTTTAAATTTAATAATTATAGGTATTTCATATTCTGTTAAATTTTTCTCAACAAGGTTTATGCATAAGCGCTTTAATGAATGTAAAACGGAATACGTTTCATAAAAATTAACATCGTAAAAGTAAAAAATATTATGGGTCTACAAACTTTTAAATTAGTTTTAAGGAATATTTTAACTACATTAATAAAATTTTACTAGGTATATAAACCTGTTTCTCAAATTTCAAAGATAATAGATTTTTAATAAAAGTAATAATTTATTGAGTTAAATAACTAATAATAATAATAGTTTTGAAGAGTAGTAGAGTTCTCTGTGATAGAGCTCGTCCGGGGAAGGACTACCGCCATACCTATTTCTGCCGCCAAGCAGTAATGCTCGCATTGCTGTGTTCCGGTGTGAAGGGTATGGTTTCCGGTGAAATTACTGGCACATGAGGCTTTCGATCTTAGCCTCAAGGTGGCAACCCGCGAGTGATACCTCTGGTATTGCAAGCGTCCATAGGCTGCGGTAACCGCTTACCATCTTGTGGGCCGTACGCTTGGTTGCCACTTCAGTTGTATAAAAAAAATAAATAAATAAATAAATAATAAATAATGCTGGACGATCCACACAGCATCATCTAGCCCCAAGGTAAGCTACTGTTAAACAGAGCTGTATTATGGGTACTAGATGACTGGTATATATTTAATACAATACAATACATAGATAGATATTTTTTTATTATATATAGAAAATACCCAGAACACCCGGAACAAATATTTGTAGATCGTACAAACATTTGTGCCGAGGCGGGAATCGAACACGCAACCTCTGCGTCGCAGGCGGACCTGCGCCCGCTGCGCCACATCGGTCGTCAGTAAAAGACTAGTTTGACACATTTTTGTTTCTATATATTTTAAACTATAAACTGGCTATTAGAAAAACTAAAAAAGTACGGCAAGAGTATAGTTCAAAGTCAAAGTCAAAATCAAAAATGATTTATTTCAATAAAATCACAAGGATCATTTTGAAACATCTTAAAGCTAGGTGAATCTCCTTAAAAGGGGATTTCCAAAGGGATTTTGACACAAACCCGAATTTTCGCCAGTTCTCTCGACAGATCTCGATCATTATATAGAGCTTTTTCGAGCTAAAAAAAAAAACAAACGGCTAGCTTCACGATGGCCGAGATCCGTCGAGAAATCTATACACAGATACATCATTGAAGCTAACTTCAAGAGATCAAAGTGGCGCAAACTTCTGCAAAACGCACGAACCGTAAGTCAAACTGAAACATTCAGTCAGGTTAATCTTTTCCTGAAAGACAATCATAATCTCGAACCGAAATCTCGAACACAACACGACCCAACACCTCTGGTAGAAAAGCCCTCGATAGAAAATATTCATTTTATCCAATTCCACAGCGAATCCGCCGAGACGAATAGACGATATAAAATTGTTGCTCCCACCGCTTCTAATAAATCCGCTTATCTCATTCGCCCCACCTAGTGACACCGAGAAACCACAATCGAAAAGTCAACTGATTTAGAAAAAAGCCGGATGGTTTTTGTCTCCAAACATGTAAAATCTTTGCGGGCAGCGTAAACTACGTTTGCAAAAAGTCCGGGTACGCTGTTAGAGGACCATCAGATGGTTTAACAGCATGATAGATGAGTCTGTTCAGTTTTGACGCCATCTGTCGATCAAGTTCGTAAGTTGCGATCGACAATGAGCTGTCACCTGTCAGCTGTTTGTACCGGTCAGCTGATTCATGTGAATGAACTGGGTTCAATGACCTGACATAGTCTATTAAATAAAAAGAAAAGAGTAGTAAGTATTTAGAGTTGTAGGAGTAGTAGAGACGTATTTTAAACTTCTGATAACTAATTTGCCTTTTAAAAAGATCGTTTTAGAAGGCAAATTAATGAATGACAAAGAAAGGCAATACTTATCAAGCTGCTGAAATAATATTTTTTTTATAAGCATAACTTTATAGTGCTATTACTTATAATTAAATAGAACTAGCCAAAGGCCTGGTTTGTATGCGACCTACGCTCCTCGCATCTATTTGGCTAGAGCCTGAGGAATCTGATCTGAATCACGAAAGTTTTCTTTGGCAGGAAACGTATCGTCCAGCTGTATGGGATTTAAGTTATTCATTTTTCACACTAAAGATGCGCTGTTAAAAATCCAACACAAAACGACAGCTGAAAAATACGTTTACGATTAAGATTTTTTCGTGATTTTCTGTCCTCGTCACATAAAATTTAGCCGGACTAAGTAAGACAAAACTTAACCTATTAAAGCCGGACTATAGGTCGAATGAAATGGCCGGTCATTTCTCTGCTCTAGTCTTACCTTATCTGATTAATGATGAGTAAAATGCGTTCTGACGAGATGGTATGTTTCTTTCTGCCATTCGGGATGTCAAGTCTGCGTTTTTCGGGACACGTAGAGACACCCTCTACTGGTGATTCTGAGGGGATGCATTCGGGGTACTGAGTGGATCTGTGAAATATGCTAAAAAGATTTTGCTTCGTGGCGTATTTACTGCTGATTTACGTGGTGATGACAAAAGGAAGAATTTATACCTTGATCAATAGCGCGGTGAGTGATCGGTTATGAATCGAGAGGTTGTGAGTTCATTTCCTGCTGTAGGACTTAAGTTTTGACTAGTTGCGCCTCGCAGTGTTACCCGTGTTAAATAGTTTTTTATCCAAAGCTTAAACGCTATTCTAGACCATTATTTATGCCTGTGCCAAATTTCATATAGATCCGTTCAGTCATTTGGGTGTGATGCTCCCACAAACATACAAACACGCAAACTTTTCCATTTATAATGCAATCATTGGTTCCGGTCCAGGTTGGCGATTCTCGTGCCAAAGTGGTCACATGTATTAAGTATCGTCAAAACAAACGACAGTTTTGACTATATAATATCACATCGCTATCGTAGTATTACCATTGCATTGTTACTAGTAGTTTCTGACATTCATGCTAATTTAATAAACAATTTCAAGAAAATTAAATTTGTTTTTCAATTGAAAAGAAACTACTTTTAATTTGAAGTGTTTGAAAAAACTAATACATGTTTGATTTCTTTTGTTAGGAACATGAACCATTTACATAAATTTTACCTGCGTTATTGTATTGTATGGTGTTCAATTGAGCAGTGTTAATGAGGAGTGTGAGCGTTCATTAAAACTAATGAGCGCTTTTGACGTTTGCGTCATTCGAGCGCTGGTGAGAGGTTAACGAGCTAGCGGCGACTGTACGTCATCAACTGGATAGGGCTCTTATTTTTTCACTCACTCAAGATTATTATTAATATCAAGTCCTCATTTGGATGGGTGACCGCCAGTGGCAATTTCAACTGAGCGCTCCCATGCTTCGGAAGACACGTTAAGCAGTCGGTCCCGGCTTTTTCAAAGTTGTTAGGCCATAACAGAGGCTTTCGGGCGGCCTAGAAACTATGTCACCAGAGTTGGCCACTGACTCATACGAACGAACGAACGAACCCACTCAAGACTAGTAGAGTACTTTGTGATAGAGCTCGTCCGGGGAAGGACTACCACCATACCTATTTCTGCCGCCAAGTAGTAATGCTCGCATTGCTGTGTTCCGGCTCGAAGGGTATGATTTCCGGTGAAATTACAGGCACATGAGACTTTCCATTTAAAGTCTCAGGATGATAACACGCAAGTGATTATGATGTTGCATGCGTACATAGGCTACGGTAACCGCTGACCATCAAGTGGGCCGTACGGTTGCCACTTTAGTCGTAAAAAAAACCAAGAAGAGCTATGCTAGGAGTTCATTGCGTGATCGAATCCGCAATGAGGAAATCCGTAGAAGAACCAAGGTCACCGACAAAGCTAGTAGCTCTTATAATTAGTAAGTTGAAGTGGCAATGGGTAGGCCATATAGCTCGCAGAACCGATAACCGCTGGGGAATCAAGGTTCTCGAGTGGCGACCACGAACTGGAAAACAAAATGTAGTACAGCCCCCCACTCGATGAAGCGGTGATATTGGAATGGTCGCAGGAAGTCGGTGGATGGTGGCTCAAAATCGGTCGTCATGGCGTCATGGCCTTTGTCCAGCAGTGGACGTCTATCGGCTGACATGATGATGATGATGAAAAAGAAACACACGTTCTCTTATTTATACGGTGAAGTAAAACATTGTGATGAATGTCCATGAACAAAAAAATCGAAAGACTTGTGCTATCCACCAACTCGCATTGAGTCCGCGAATCACTCTCGCTTGAGAGTAAGCCAGTGTCCCAACAACGGGAACATTACGATGATGAAACAGTCACAAAATCGACGCTTGTGGTTTGATTCAAGGTCAACTAACACCACACGACTGTTCTGAAATATGAACCAAGTCTATTTTTTTTTTGTGATAAAATAGATAGTTAAATAGATAGAAAATACTTTATTGCACAACTTAAAATAAGCTTACAAAGGCGAACTTAATGCTAGACAGCATTATCTACCAGTTAACCTGTGGGTAGCGATGATACATAGTTATGTAGGTAGTGCACATACAATTTTGTAACTTAATGAATAAAGAGATAAGACCTACTTTACTTATACATAGAGACTCTTTTTATAATATACTAGCTGACCCGACAGACTTCGTCCTGTCAAAAAGATTTGTAATGTGGCAGTTTTTGTGCCTACGTATTTAAAAAAAATCTCCTGAACAGAACCGTCACCCTGGTGATAGGGCGTTGTGAATAAAAAATAATTAAATAAAACATATATAAGGATTTAAAAGTAAGTAATCGCTTTGTTGTTAATCATGTGAATCATAATTATTATTATTATCATTGTAGTGCTTTGTAGTATACGATGTTTTTTGTTTGATTACCTGGCGCATAGATAAACAAATCTGATGGTTTTCCAACACGGGAACAGGCAACATACAATTGACCATGTGAGAAACATGGGTTTTCTAGATTAATACCACAAACACTTAATGATTGCCCCTGGGACTTGTTTATAGTCATAGCAAAAGCAAGCCGCACTGGAAACTGTAGTCGTTTAAACTCAAATGGCACATCAGTCGGAATCATTGGGATGCGCGGTATGAGAACATCTTCTCCTTTATACTTTCCTTTGAGTATAGTTGCTTCTATCACATTATTTAGTAATTTTTTTATCGCTAACCGTGTACCGTTGCAAAGACGCGGTTGGTTGATATTTCGCAACATTATAACCACCGATCCAACCTTTAATTGAAGATTGTGAGGTGGCAATCCTGGCAAATCCAGCGAGTTTCAAAATTCTGGTGGATAGTTGACTACATCATCTTGATTAGTAGCCGAATCAACTGATTTATATATCCTCAATTCGCCTGTAATTTGTTCTTGAATTTTGAAATTTAATTCATTTACATCTATGTTTTTTGCAGCCAGTATAGCTCGTTCGCTCAACCAATCATTGTTTCTGTAATTTTGAGAAACATCTGGAAACACCTTCTGAATAAGTTCATCTTTTGATTGAGTTAACTGACAAAAACTTTGAGGAAAGTTAATGCAGCCAGTCAACATGTCTATAGGTAATTTGCCATTACCAATGTCAATGAGTTGTTTAGAGAATATGTTTCCAGATTGGTCATTTTGCAACTCGACACGCATATTCTTGCTTAAATGAAGTACTTTGACATGTTTCCACAAATTGGAGGACTTTAGACATGCATTGAGTTAATCCGCTGGCGTTGATCGTGGAATCACTGGCAATGTTTGACGAAAATCTCCTGCTAATAAAATCATTGCACCACCAAATCGGTTATTATTGCTCCGTAGATCTTTTAATGTTCTGTCTAAAGCCTCCAAAGATTTTTTATGTGCCATCGTGCATTCATCCCAAACAATCAATTTACATTGCTGCAAAACCTTTGCCATTGCAGAGTTCTTCGAAACGTTACAGGTTGGAGTTTCATTGCTTTGCATATTTAATGGCAATTTTAGTGCTGAATGGGCTGTTCGACCACCTTCAAGCAAAGTTGCTGCGATTCCCGACGAAGCGAGTGCAAGTGCAATTTTATTTTGTGAGCGAATTGTTGCTAATATTAATGAATTCAAAAAAGTTTTTCCTGTACCACCAGGTGCATCTAAGAAGTAAATCCCTCTTGTTTCATCATTTGTTACTTTCATAAGAGTTTCAAGTTTCATTCATCATTGCTTGGATGTACTGAATAAATCCGGCCAATCGCATCGGTGGAATATACATCTGTATATCCTGGAACTGGTTTTCCTTGTTTCCGTCGTATAAATCTCCTTGAGGATTGATTTCAGGTATAATATTTTGGCATTTCAGAATATAGCAATGTTTTTGCGAAATCATCGTTTTGGCATGTCTCAAAAAAACTGGTTAATGTAGTAGATGGTGGCTGAGCAGCTCTTTGTACTGCGTTCTGTGCTGTAAAATACACTCTTTGTCCATTTTCTAAATGCACAGCTAAGTGAACAACAGAAGGGTGTCTCTCATGAATAGGAAAAGAAAATATTCGCCAAACTGCTTCATTACTACTTACATAGCGGCCCATTTGGTATTGTGTAACTTCATCATTGGAATTCTCTGCACCAATTCCAATCACAGCCATATCACTCCCTTTGGTTACATATTTGCAAATGTATTTAATTGATTTCACTGAATGGCAAGATTCAACGTTGATGTGTGCTTTGAATGTCTTTGATAAAATGGGTGAATATGGAACAATCCAACGATTATCTATTTCAATATCTTGTTGATTTAATTTGACAATTGTTGATCTCAGTAGATTACGTAACAGACAACTTTTTTTTTTTTTAATTTGATATGACTTGAAGTCAAATTCTTTTAAGCCGTACGAATTGTTTTTGTTTCGTGTATCAGTTGATAAAAGCAAACTCAGTAGATTATGTAACAGACAATTTTTTTTTTTTTTTTAAATTTGATATGACTTGAAGTTAAATCCGTACGAATTGTTTTGTTTATTTAAAATTTGGATATTAAAAATAATAAAACACTGTTGGTAACGCGATTTTTGTTTGACTGATGTAATGACGTTGAAACTGATGCATTTTATCTCGCGTGCCGAAACAAATACAAAAGAAACGCGAGTTTCGGAACGCGACATTAAACTCCTCCAACTATGTATTCTGTGCTCCAACGCACACACGCACATTGTTTTGATAGATATGATCTTTGACGTTAGGAACACACCTACATTGCTTAGACAACAGTGAGTGCTTGTAATTTAATATGAACTTTATACCATAGCAATAAAGCTCAAATTGACTACGTTTTAGTTACAAATCATTTGTATGGGAAAAAGAAAAGGGCTATTTTTAGGGTTTTTCCAGCAATAATTCTAATTTTTCTCGCCGTAAAAACCATCCTTGAACTTCAACGAACATTTTAAAAAAAGATTTGGCCAAATTGGTCCAGGCGTTGTTGAGTTATGCGCTTACCAACACATTTTGCGATTCATTTTTATATTATAAGAAGATTAATATTACAATAAATACATATACAATATATATATATATATATATCGGAGCAATGACGTCATCACATGCTGTATCTAAAAACACATTGTAGAAAACCGGCTTAAAACAACTTGTAAATCATGAATTGATTAGCTGATTAAGTAATCTACTAGTTAATTTAAACTATTCAAACCATCAGTTAGTAATCTAGTGGTTAATTTAACTATTTAGACCATAAGTTAACTAATTTGATTGTTAAAAGCAGGACTCATGCATTCACAAGTAATTTTGTCATGTTGTAAACAACATGCCTGCGTTTTGCTATAAATACGGCCGACGACCCGGGTACAATTCATTCGCACTCGAGCCGTCGGACCGTCAACACCTACTGAAGCTTGAAATAAAGAAGACTTGAACAGTTCCTGCCTTTTCTTCAACAAGATGGGTGATCCGTCATATATATATATACAATAAAATAAATACAATTAAAAGATCTTCCAGCGCAGAACTAACTCTTTGGCAGTTAATTCGTAACCTGAGCTTTTTGCTTTGGCCTACGCGTGTTTTCCCAAGACTTTCTTATAGCAAACTTGGTTTTTGTGATCGCATAATGAGTTGCCGGAGGAATTACAGGAATAAAAGTCTGGAGCGCCCAGACGCCGGGTAATTAACCTGGGACGAACATACACAGCAGTTCTTTGAGTTGTTAACTGTTAAGGTCGTTAAGAACTTGCGTCTATGCTTTAGAAGTTGAAAATAAAATGATGATGATTAAAACACATAATTCAAAGTAAAAAAAATCACGGCGGAACTTGCAGACTTTATAAGGACATCATGTTACACATTTTATTGGACACACACAACAACACAAGATAATACTAAACAAAATTAAAGTTCATAAACAGGGTCAATAATTATGAACCTGACAAACTTAACTTAAACTTAACTTAAGACAAACTTACTTCCACACATAAAAAAATATATATGTACCTATAAATTTTTTTATGTATATTTTGTCTTAAAAATCCCAAGTAAACAAAAAAAAATCGATTCGTTTTTCTGCTCAATTAGTATTTATCATTGTTGGGAATCGAGTTAAGCGACTTAAGCGGCGTAATAATGAAATATTCCAGCGTGCGCGTAGCGGGTCATTGAGACGCGCAGGTCAAGGACGCGTGCGTTATTGACGCAGGTCAATAACGCACGCGTCCTTGACCATTGACGCGCGGGTCACTGACACGTGCCGAGCACTGCCTTCTCGATTTCTAACTAGGAAAACTAATTATTAAGCAGAACTACATAGTTTTTTTTTAATGTAAAAATTTTGAAAAAAAATACAAGTATTTTTTTTTATATGTGTGGAACCTATCCCGTAAGTTTGTCAGGTTGATAATGAATGACCTTATATACCAGAGTGCTTATTTTGCGCAGAGCTGTCATGAACTACAACGACACGCAATCTAATTTTGAATTTACATGATTATTTACAATAAAATTTTATTTTTTATTATGAAAATTACAAAAACAGCAAATACTTAATGATGGTTTGAAATTTGAAAAAACAAGTGTGGGTTCTTCCGATATCTGTTTATACCAAAGACAAGGACTTACAAAATTATGATTAATCGCTGAATTTCTAGTTCTTAGGATCAAAGCCTTCCATAAAACAATCAACGTTTAACAGCTGTAATTTGTAGGATACCGTAGTTCTTGACTTTTCTTTGATCGCAGCAATTATCAAATTTTGACAGGTATCTATTAAGTAATATTTGTGTGGATAAAGTTCATCTTTAGTTAGTAGGTTAAGAAGGTATCACGGCGTACGAACCAGGCGACGTACCGTCGTTGAAAATTCATTGAATTTTCCAATTTCTCCTCTCAATAACTTCTGAGAACTGGCAAGTCCTACAAGCGACATCAAACACCATTTATATAGGTGCGAAAGTTCTGCAATAATTCGTGGGGCGACAGCCGCCCGAAGTTGCTAAGATTTGGTTTCAATTTCTAAATTAATACTATTGGGCTTTGATTAAGCAAATAAATCGCTTCTCAATTTTATAACAGAGTTTGACGTAAATTATTTAGGCTGAAACTTGAAACCGCGATGTGAATTCACAACCGTGTCCTGACGACAGCGGCAGGCGGAGCGTCAGCGGTACGGAGAGCGGTGACGCTATGGTTTTTATGTGCACTGAGCAGTGTGTCGTGTCCCAAGTATTTTTGTAATCCAAATTATCAGTTATTTTATAACTAGCTGTCACCCTTGAATTTGTTCGATAAAAGTAATTGATAGATTCAGGCGTTACTTTGCGGAAATCCATTACAAAATAAAAAACACTTTTCACTTTGGCTTTTTTTCACTTTGGCACTTTTTTCACAGCGCTTTTCACTTTGGCTCCAGCGCTCGACGGAGCAACACGTCTGCCGGAGAACAAGTCGATGGTCCTGAGGATGTCCCGTGGAGGGATGAAACACGTGTCGATATTTTTCTTTTGAGGTTAACTGTGGTAACTGTGTGACCTCATCAGTTAAAAGGTTAAGCGGAATAGTACTAGAGATTTTTCGTCTGTTTTTATTTCGATAAGAGTAGCCTATAACCTATTCCCGGTCAATATCTATCTATGTTTAAAATTTCAGCCAAATCGGTTCAGTGGTTGTCGAGTTATAGAGTAACAAACATCCAAACATCCAAACTTTTTTTTTATGCTATTGAAGTGGCAACCAAGCGTACGGCCCACAAGATGGTAAGCGGTTACCACAGCCTATGGACGCATGCAATACTAGGGGTATCACTCGCGGGTTGCCACCTTGAGGCGTAGATCGAAAGCCTCATGTGCTTGTAATTTTACCGGAAACCATACCCTTCACACCGGAACACAGCAATGCGAGCATATTTAAAATACTAAGTTTGCATCATACTTTATAGTTCGAGTATGTACTTCCTTAATCCAATCAGCGATTTCCAATATTCAGATAAACGATTTTCGCCTTTAACGATTTCCGATTCATTTGGCCCCAAAATTGACTTGGCAAGAACCTTGATTATAATATTTACCATTTTCATTTGGACACCAGAACTAAAATATCAACTTTTAACCTTATTGCAAAGCTGGTAAGGCTGTTTTTGCAAATGTTAAACCAAAGTCAATCGCGCTGATTAAATTTATTTTATGATCTACGTCTGCGATTGTTTTTCATTGGAAATGATATTTTAGTTTGATCAATAATTTATTATCATAATAATTATCAATTTATAAACGACCACTGCTTAACATCTCAATCAATAATGAGTCTAACTATAGCTCAATAATTGGAATATATACATATATACGGTAACCGCTAACCATCAAGTGGGCCGTACGCTTGGTTACCACTTTAGTAGTATAAAAAATATATATATATATTGTATTATTATATTACATTTATAATATTTAAAGAAACCGAAGTAAATTTTTTTAAATTTTGTTTAATTATCTTAAGAATTAATTTCATTGCGATTCGTAGCAATAATGTTGCATCCACAACAAACGTTAATTATCCCTAGCGTTTTTAATCATAATAATTGCTTAGATTCAGTCGAGAGCAATAAAAATAGGCTAAGCAACTTTTTGTGCTGCTTTCCACGTGTTTTAAGAACCTGATATAATTTAAAATATAAAGTGAGTAAGTTCGATGTCATTTTATATTGATTACTAGCTGACCCGACAGACTTCGTCCTGTCAAAAAGATTTGTAATGTGGCAGTTTTTGTGCCTACGTATTTTAAAAAAATCTCCTGAACAGAACCGTCACCCTGGTGATAGGGCGTTGTGAATAAAAAATAATTAAATAAAACATATATAAGGATTTAAAAGTAAGTAATCGCTTTATTGTTAATCATGTGAATCATAATTATTATTATTATCATTGTAGTGCTTTGTAGTATACGATGTTTTTTGTTTGATTACCTGGCGCATAGATAAACAAATCTGATGGTTTTCCAACACGGGAACAGGCAACATACAATTGACCATGTGAGAAACATGGGTTTTCTAGATTAATACCACAAACACTTAATGATTGCCCCTGGGACTTGTTTATAGTCATAGCAAAAGCAAGCCGCACTGGAAACTGTAGTCGTTTAAACTCAAATGGCACATCAGTCGGAATCATTGGGATGCGCGGTATGAGAACATCTTCTCCTTTATACTTTCCTTTGAGTATAGTTGCTTCTATCACATTATTTAGTAATTTTTTTATCGCTAACCGTGTACCGTTGCAAAGACGCGGTTGGTTGATATTTCGCAACATTATAACCACCGATCCAACCTTTAATTGAAGATTGTGAGGTGGCAATCCTGGCAAATCCAGCGAGTTTCAAAATTCTGGTGGATAGTTGACTACATCATCTTGATTAGTAGCCGAATCAACTGATTTATATATCCTCAATTCGCCTGTAATTTGTTCTTGAATTTTGAAATTTAATTCATTTACATCTATGTTTTTTGCAGCCAGTATAGCTCGTTCGCTCAACCAATCATTGTTTCTGTAATTTTGAGAAACATCTGGAAACACCTTCTGAATAAGTTCATCTTTTGATTGAGTTAACTGACAAAAACTTTGAGGAAAGTTAATGCAGCCAGTCAACATGTCTATAGGTAATTTGCCATTACCAATGTCAATGAGTTGTTTAGAGAATATGTTTCCAGATTGGTCATTTTGCAACTCGACACGCATATTCTTGCTTAAATGAAGTACTTTGACATGTTTCCACAAATTGGAGGACTTTAGACATGCATTGAGTTAATCCGCTGGCGTTGATCGTGGAATCACTGGCAATGTTTGACGAAAATCTCCTGCTAATAAAATCATTGCACCACCAAATCGGTTATTATTGCTCCGTAGATCTTTTAATGTTCTGTCTAAAGCCTCCAAAGATTTTTTATGTGCCATCGTGCATTCATCCCAAACAATCAATTTACATTGCTGCAAAACCTTTGCCATTGCAGAGTTCTTCGAAACGTTACAGGTTGGAGTTTCATTGCTTTGCATATTTAATGGCAATTTTAGTGCTGAATGGGCTGTTCGACCACCTTCAAGCAAAGTTGCTGCGATTCCCGACGAAGCGAGTGCAAGTGCAATTTTATTTTGTGAGCGAATTGTTGCTAATATTAATGAATTCAAAAAAGTTTTTCCTGTACCACCAGGTGCATCTAAGAAGTAAATCCCTCTTGTTTCATCATTTGTTACTTTCATAAGAGTTTCAAGTTTCATTCATCATTGCTTGGATGTACTGAATAAATCCGGCCAATCGCATCGGTGGAATATACATCTGTATATCCTGGAACTGGTTTTCCTTGTTTCCGTCGTATAAATCTCCTTGAGGATTGATTTCAGGTATAATATTTTGGCATTTCAGAATATAGCAATGTTTTTGCGAAATCATCGTTTTGGCATGTCTCAAAAAAACTGGTTAATGTAGTAGATGGTGGCTGAGCAGCTCTTTGTACTGCGTTCTGTGCTGTAAAATACACTCTTTGTCCATTTTCTAAATGCACAGCTAAGTGAACAACAGAAGGGTGTCTCTCATGAATAGGAAAAGAAAATATTCGCCAAACTGCTTCATTACTACTTACATAGCGGCCCATTTGGTATTGTGTAACTTCATCATTGGAATTCTCTGCACCAATTCCAATCACAGCCATATCACTCCCTTTGGTTACATATTTGCAAATGTATTTAATTGATTTCACTGAATGGCAAGATTCAACGTTGATGTGTGCTTTGAATGTCTTTGATAAAATGGGTGAATATGGAACAATCCAACGATTATCTATTTCAATATCTTGTTGATTTAATTTGACAATTGTTGATCTCAGTAGATTACGTAACAGACAACTTTTTTTTTTTTTAATTTGATATGACTTGAAGTCAAATTCTTTTAAGCCGTACGAATTGTTTTTGTTTCGTGTATCAGTTGATAAAAGCAAACTCAGTAGATTATGTAACAGACAATTTTTTTTTTTTTTTTAAATTTGATATGACTTGAAGTTAAATCCGTACGAATTGTTTTGTTTATTTAAAATTTGGATATTAAAAATAATAAAACACTGTTGGTAACGCGATTTTTGTTTGACTGATGTAATGACGTTGAAACTGATGCATTTTATCTCGCGTGCCGAAACAAATACAAAAGAAACGCGAGTTTCGGAACGCGACATTAAACTCCTCCAACTATGTATTCTGTGCTCCAACGCACACACGCACATTGTTTTGATAGATATGATCTTTGACGTTAGGAACACACCTACATTGCTTAGACAACAGTGAGTGCTTGTAATTTAATATGAACTTTATACCATAGCAATAAAGCTCAAATTGACTACGTTTTAGTTACAAATCATTTGTATGGGAAAAAGAAAAGGGCTATTTTTAGGGTTTTTCCAGCAATAATTCTAATTTTTCTCGCCGTAAAAACCATCCTTGAACTTCAACGAACATTTTAAAAAAAGATTTGGCCAAATTGGTCCAGGCGTTGTTGAGTTATGCGCTTACCAACACATTTTGCGATTCATTTTTATATTATAAGATTTGGCTATGCAATGCAAAAAATGTTTTGTATTAAGTATATATCAGTCATCTAGTACCCATAATACAGCTCTGTTTAACAGCAGCTTACCTTGAGGCTAGATGATGCTGTGTGGCTAGATGGATAGATGATGATTGTCAAAAAAAAAAATGAAATCCTAGTTTCACAGACAAACAATTATTTTGAAAACAAAACGAAAAGAAGCTTTTATTTCACTATCTTCGCCATTAGTAAGTAGGTAAGAAAAAGTTCTCAAGCCAAAGTGCACAAGTTTGGCAAAAAAAACCGTTTAGCTTCTCAATTTCACGCGATATTCAAGCACCTACGTTATTTTACTTAAAGTTCTCAAAGATGTAGGAAAGTTTTAAAAGATGTTGAAACTTTGTTGTGTTGCGAACAATTTCGACTCTTTTGTAACAGTTTCTAAATGACTTTTGATAGGATTCTTTAAAGCAAAGTTGTTTGAAATTGATTTGTAATTACTTCAAGTTTTTGGGTGACTTTTGTTTAAACAAAATGTTTGATGTTCGCAGTCACGTTGATTGGAAATCGACACGTTTTACACACATAATTTTATTTTCTTTGTAAAATACGCAATGTATTAGATTAGATTAACAGTTTGCTTATAAAAAAGCAAAGTATGTAATTTCGTTTGAGTCAATTCCAATGACCAATGCCAATTCTAGTGACGCATATTAGGTCTACATTATAGTCTTAAAACTTTGAAAAAGCCGGAATCGACTTAACGTTCCCTCCAAAACGGACCAGCCAGCAGTTCTCGTCTTCCGTTGTGCTGAAAGTATAGAACACAGACAAAAAAATACGCAAGACTAGGTAATAAAGTAAATAAGTTCGTATGAGTCAATATCCAACTCTGGTGCTACTGCTAGTAAGATCAAAGTACCTTTTTGCATGATTTAGCTTGAGTTTAATTTAATTTAGTTTATATTGTGTCAATTTAGATTTACATTTTTTTTTAATCATCATCATCATCATCATGACAGCTTTCTAATGTTCCCACAGCTGGGACACTGGCGTACTCTCAAGCGAGAGTGATTGGGTCTTAATCCACCACGCGGACCCAAAGCGGATTGGTGGATGGCACATGTCTTTCGAATTTTTTTTTTAGTTCTTGGACATGTCAGTTTCCTCACGATGTTTTCCTTCACCGTATGAACACTGGCATTGCGCACATAAATATAATAATGCGTATAATTTTTTTGAATCCATGACCATAATTTCAAAACTTTATTTATTACACAATAATAAACAAAACGAAAACTTACGCTATGTCTTAAGTAAAATTAAGTCATTTGAACTTTAGTGTCAGTATTTAAAGGCTCCCTAAAAGCCTCAGTAATGGCCTGTCAACTTTATGCGTAGGACCGCACGTTACAGTAATATAAGGATAACATCATCAGGTCTATGAGACACACGGTTAAGCTCCAAATGTTTACGTTTAGCATAATTTCGAGTCCTGCATACGTTTTCAATTGCAAGTCTATCGCGACGAGGGTAACATCCCCAATGTTCTCCAGCCCCATTTCAGGTAGGGTCAGGCCACATAAATCCAACCGTACTAAAGTTGTTTGGCCGTAAACTGCGGCCCGCCGATATTACGATTGCTTTTATCGAATATTGTGTTTTTTTTTTTATACAACTGAAGTGGCAACCAAGCGTACGGCCCACAAGATGGTAAGCGGTTACCGCAGCCTATGGACGCTTGCATTACCAGAGGTATCACTCGCGGGTTGCCACCTTGAGGCTAAGATCGTAAGCCTCATGTGCCAGTAATTTCACCGGAAACCATACCCTTCACACCGGAACACATCAATGCGAGCATTACTGCTTGGCGGCAGAAATAATTATTTATTTTATTTTTGTGGTATTGAAAACGATGTTTTTTCCTTTTGCTAGCAAAACCTCTTCTAAGGGTAAGGGTTTGTTACAAACCAAACATACATTATGCAGGTTGTAGAAGAGATATATACGATAGTAATTTTATTTACAAACTTCCATATCTTTTTAATTTTTTTAGATCTCTAATTTATGTAATCTAGTGTAAAAATACACCATGACTTTTGTGATTAAACATACTAAATACTGAACACTGAATATGAAATGAATAATAAAAATATACTACATAAAGCTTAGCTTTTTTTATTTTACTATTTTTATTTGCAACTACATACTACTCAAACACAGAGCACCGGTGGTCTAGAGCACCGGTGGTCTAGTGGTAGTGACCCCGCCTTCCGATCCGAAGGTCGTGGGTTCAAACCCGGTCGTGCACCAATGGATTTTTCTATTCGAAAAATTTATGTGCGCAATGCCAGTGCTCTCATACGGTGAAGGAAAACATCGTGAGGAAACCGGCATGTCCAAGAACTAAAAATTCGAAAGACATGTGCCATCCGCCAATCCGCATTGGGTCCGCGTGGTGGATTAAGACCCAATCACTCTCGCCTGAGAGTAGGCCAGTGTCCCAGCAGTGGGAAAATTAGAAGGCTGTCATGATGATGATGATGATGATGACTACTTAAAAACTCTTGTTATTCATTCTTACTTTAAATTATCTAAGCATTGATACAATTTTTATTAAAATATTTCCTCTGCCTCGGAGAGATAATAATAAGTTTATTTATTTTTATTTATTTCACAAAAAGCAATGTCTTACACTTATATTAAGTAGGTTTGTTAGCACAAGTTTGTTACAGTAGGTTAGTTTAGCTAAGGGGTAAGAAGTAGTGTCCATGCGGCAGGCATATAACCGTGAACCCACACTAGGATTACCTGTATTGTAGTATCTAAGCCACATACCAACCCCATAGGCAACACTTATTTATATAACTAGGTACTGTTTATTTATAGTGCTATGCAGGTATTATATAGCCTCTTATTTATATGGTAAAGGGTTCACCTCTAAACTCCACACTAGGCTAGCCTGGGTTGTGGAATTTAGTGATGAATTTAGTGAGCCATCTGGCTTGCTGAAGTACTTTTCTCAGCACATACACTTTAAAAGAACACCCTCAAAACTTCAGATCTCAAAACAGGTTTTTGTTAAAACTGTGCGTTGATCGTTAGTCAGGTAACACAAAAACTTTACATTTAAGATGCTCTATTCTCGTTAACGGGAGGTTTTGACGCCTCCATCACACTGAGAAAATTAATTCAATTATTCAATTACGCCTGAATACCTTATTAGCACAAGGCAATATACGATATTCGCTCAGTCGAAAGGTGTCATGTTCTATTAGTTTGATTAAATTCCAAACATAAACTTTATAGGCTTTCTAATACACCTTTAACCTCCTCGGGTATTTTAAAACCACGATCACTGGAGTGATAATTGGCCCAAGATGTTAGGGAGCCCTCTAAAATCAAAAACACAATAAAAAAATATTGATTTCAATAGAATCACAAGGATCACTTTGATATCACAGAAAACCTGCGCTATGGCATGAGTTGTTCTGTCATAGCACATGCTGAGTGGTGGCCATTTTTGTTACTCTATATTTTTAGTAATAGCTGATGTAATGTTTTTAGTTGATAACGAAATAAACGTTTTTTATTATTATTATTATTATAAATGTCTTACACTAGGCACTACTTAGCTAGAAAAATTTACACCAGTTCCAACGCGCCCATGCCGTAAAAGAACTGGCAACAACAACGGCTGGGTTCCTTCGCTTTTTTGGCATGATGCCGAGTAGAGTTGGAGCACATTCGTCCCAAGCTTTTTTATCATCTAGGTAATCGGCTCTGTATACTTTATGTTACCTGGTGGTAGGACTCCAGGGTACCACCGCAGTGTCAGATATTCTACCTTCAAGCAGTAGTGTGCAAGCTACACTGTGTTTAGGTTTGAAGGGCACTGTAGCAAGTGAAATTACTGGGCGAACAACAATGTCTTGGGGTGATAAGCGCAGTGCAGTGCCACGCAAACAATTAAAAACTTTAAGCTTTGGGTAGCACTGCATCTATATAGTCAGGCGTGGTGCTAAACATCAGGTGGGCGCCTTGATTGTCTTGTCACTTGCTGTAAAAAAAAAAAAGACCACCACACAATGGCTGGCAAGAAAATGGCACAGGACCAAGGTAATTGGAGAATGAGGAAGGCCTTTGTTGTAGGTGACCTACACGTGGGTACTTACTGTGTTAGTGTAAATGTGGCTTTGCATTATAAAAACAGTTGTTTCTCACTACTTTGTTCAAGTGCTTCGTTCACCGTAAAACCTGAAACTACAGCCTTTTCCCAGCAGTGGGACATAGGCTAAGTAAAATAAGCACTTGTTCCAAAGCCAGTTAATTTAAATAACTCGTTCTTAGCATAGATAAAACTTATCTGTTCCTGTCATAACTTTCTACTCAGATAATATAAAACTCAAATAAAAGCACTTTTATGTCGCGAGGTGACAAAGTTACGTTTTATATTTACGAGCCTTATTATACTGTGGAGATTTTATATGGAGTCACTCCTATTATGTATATACCTAGTGAACACCTGAGATACACCTAAAAATCTAGGCAAGTGAGTCAGGTCTCGCAATAAGTGTTCCGTTAATCTATGATAATTGAAAACCTGTAACTATTCTATAATTAAACAGAAATCTATAAAAAAGATGACGTATAATTTGAAAAAAATGACAGTGAACAACAGCTCAGAGTATGTGTGTCGCTGAATGAATCGTTTAAAATTGATTTCAGACAGCAGTTAGCATCATTATAATAAATGATGCTGGACAATCCACACAGCATCATCTAGCCCAAGGTAAGCTGCTGTTAAACAGAGCTGTATTATGGGTACTAGATGACTGATATATATTTAATACAATACAATACATAGATAGATATTTTTTATTATAGATAGAAAATACCCAGAACACCCGGAACAAATATTTGTAGATCGTACAAACATTTGTCCCGAGGCGAGAATCGAACCCGCAACCTCTGCGTCGCAGGCGGACCTGCGCCCGCTGCGCCACATCGGTTGTCATTATAATTTTAGCTTTCACTTGCGGCTTTATTCGAGTGGTAAATAAAAAGTAGTCAATTCTGTGTCCAAATCAAATATTATTTCGAGTTTTTTTAAATCAGTTTAGTCGTTACGTTGTGTTTGAAACAGCAGTTTTGTCTAGAATTCTTTATTTATTGTTTACGAGTATAAATAGAGGTGTAACTTTATATATATGTTTTGTTATCAACATAATATTATACCAGTAAATAAGGGGCTAATTGAAACGTATTGAATTGGCTATTGAAGAGTAGTAGATTTCTCTGTGATAGAGCTCGTCCGGGGAAGGACTACCACCATACCTATTTCTGCCGCAAAGCAGTAATGCTCGCATTGCTGTGTTCCGGTGTGAAGGGTATGGTTTCCGGTGAAATTACTGGCACATGAGGCTTTCGATCTTAGCCTCAAGGTGGCAACCCGCAAGTGATACCTCTGGTATTGCAAGCGTCCATAGGCTGCGGTAACCGCTTACCATCTTGTGGGCCGTACGCTTGGTTGCCACTTCAGTTGTATAAAAAAAAAAAGTTAGCTAAAAATGACAAAAAAAGGAGTCAATAAATGTTATTGACAATTTTTTATACAAAACTACCAAAGAATCAATACTTAAATATAATTTGATACAGACTAGCAAAAAACGTTGAAAACTGAACCGTTTTCAAAAACAACACTATTAATCATCAAAACATTTTGAAAGCGTAAAATTCAAATGTTTTCAAAAGTCAAGCAGAAAAGTGAGGCGGTAGCATAAAAATCACAGAGCAACGAACACTCTTCCGCTCCTAGACATGAATATAACATTATTTGGTAACTTCAAAAGTAAGTAGTAATAAAAAAACAAAATTATTTATCATCGAATAGTTGAAGTATCTTCATCAAACTTTTTTGACAAAACAATCAAATCATCGTTTTTAGCTTTTACAAGTGGCCATGACGGAAAATTATGATGGCCTTTGGGCGGCCTATTAACTCCATCAACACAGTTGGCCACTAACTCATATAAACCTACTTTTTAGTGCAGTCAACATAATACACAGTTCCCTTTAAAAATCCCTTTATAGAGGATTTATAAACTAACGAGCTGACCCACGCTGTTTCACCCTTGTTTTTGCAGTTTTTATGCTATCCTACAAGAACAGTTCATTTTTCCGGGATAAAGTAGCCTATATGTTATTTCAGGACTTAACTATCTACATTCCAAATTTCATGCTAATCGGTTAAGTCATCGGCAAGTAAGATACGTGGTAACAAACACACACACACACACACACATCCACACTGACTTTCGCATTTATAATATTAGTAGGATACACGAGAGATGTGGGTAAATCTTATTGCTACAGTGCTTTAAGACGACAGACTGCACGCAATAATTGCAAACTAGAGTTCAGCCAATTATAGTTAATTACGAAGCTCTAGTCAAGCGTTCACTAACAATCTCTGTGACGAGATCAAGACAAGTTTCCAGCGCTACTCGCGTAAGCTGATCAAATTTTAAAAACTCGACGTTCCTGCGCTAGAATTTTTAACTAAGCAGTGAATCGAGGGATACACTTTGAATTAAGTTTTCAGGGGCTTAAGTTTGCTCATGGGATTGTACGCCGTTTTTGCACACATTTAAAAAAAAATAGTTTTTTTAAATTTTGTTAGGGAAAAATATTTTTTCTCAAGAAATGGTTTTTTTAACAATGCAATGCAACCAGCATGTTGATAACACTTCCGTCTGGTAGTAATTTGGATCAATTGAGCTATCTATAGAGGGTCTTTAGATGGCTCAACTGTTTCATATTATGTGTTTTGTATATTTTTGTGTGAAATATAAATGTACTATATATATATTTCATACAAAAATATATATAATGTACTACATTTATATTTTTTTTTTACTAATGACAGCCTTCTAATGTTCTTTCTAATGCTTAAGATTCAGCCAGTGTATAAGCAGGCACTGGCCTACTCTCGAGCGAGAGTGATTGGGTTGTAATCTAGCACACGGACCTTTTGATATGGATAGTGTTAGTGTGGTGTGCCTGCGATGATAAATACGTACGTATGGTTTGTCGCGAGTAGCAATATACATTCTATTTGTGCTATAATTAAGGTTTAATATCCTATTTATCCGCGACGCTGACCACCAGCACGCTGACGGGCTGACTGCGCGCGTTATTCAGTTTTATTTAATTCAGTTTTATTTTAGTCAAAGCTTCAAAAACAAAACGATTGTAATAAATACTTAATTAATATTACCCAATGGCCTAAAATAAGAAATCCATTGTAACAAGTACAAGACAAATCCCTTGGAGACAGTGTTTGAATAATTCAATTGATTCGATTAAGGTACTTCGTATTAATTCTAGGCGCTTCTGGAATTTGTAAGGGGATCGGTGGAAACATACGGGAACTTGTTATTACAACTGACTGTGTTATCTTGAAAACTAATTCGGTTGGGTTCGGCCAAACTCGAATAAGCACTATTTTCCGAATAAGTTATTTAAACTGACATATTACTTGCATATTGCATATTAACTGAAATTTACTTAGTACTTTTACTTCGACAATAAAGAATTTAATTTCATTCCATTTTATTTGACTTTTCTTATTCCTCAGAGTAGTTGGCATATTTGAAAAAAAAACACATTGTTCTATGCAAAACAAATGCTATGGTTCTAATGTCAGAGCAATTTCGGATTTAGAAGGTCAACCACTTGTCACGATAATATATTATATAGTTTTTTCCGCGAGTAGATCACGTTGGGTACCCTGGTGGTAGGACTCTTCAGCAAGAGCCTAAGTGATACAGTATAAAATCTTTTTTTTTTCTGCTAAGGACTAGGATGAATGTATAACTTTAGGGTAGACCTTTGCTCAGCAGTGGGACATAATAGTTTAAAAAAACCGAAGTGTATTAGGAGTATTTAGACTTTATTATCCGTAATTTGGTTCCGTGTTATTCACAATCTCTATCGTAATAGAAGGGAATCGTTTACATAATTACTCAGAGCACTCATTGTTGTAGGCGGCGAGTGAGTATGGAGGGAATGAAACCAAATGAAAACCTCATTTTGCATATTAATGGGTCATAAACTGTGTTTTCACTTTACCATTCAATTATTCACTTCACAACTCAAAATTAAAAGCAACACGCTTTTAATTTTGAGTTACATTATTATACCAAAAAAAGTCCGATTTGTCAGGATTTATCAATTTATTCTTCCGTCCCGGGAGCATTTTCCGTAATTCTATGACACATAGATCAGTGCACAAGCAATGTAAAACGCCCATAAGCCTGCGTTCACATCAGAGCGGTTCTTTAGGCGTGAAATCGCTATCTATATCGTCGTCGTATCGTCCGTCGAAATATCGTCATGCCGCTCTTTGGGAAAGGGCTTTGTCCAGCAGTGGACGTCTAGCGGCTTATATGATGATGATGTACTTTTTCTATTGTTAAAATGTACGAGCAAGCGCGTTCTGCCCAAACGCGATCAGCGCACGCTAAAATTGGCTCGTGAACGCGCGCTAAGTCATGCACAACTCACTCACAAGTCACGTGCTAAAAACTCACTATATAAAAACTGTTTGTTGTGTCACGATTGTCTGTGACATTCGTTTTACTAGACCAACATCCTGGCAGTGGCAATATTTATGCCAAAAAATTATGATGAATAAGACGTGCACTTTTATAAATCATTTTCCGTTTCACTTCGGTATGCTTTTGCTAGGTAAAAGCCTCCGTTTGTTGTCCTCTGCAAAATATTTCACTATTTCTCGTCCCCGTCAAGGAAAGTATTCGTTCAGCGCAAAAATAGTTTTTCCTCAGAATATTCTCAAAGGTTGAGTTTTGCTGGCTCATTAAGCCTTCTTGTTCAGTAAACAAGTTAAAACTTGAACGTTTTTCCAAGGATGGCTTGTCTTAGGATGTTGAGATGAAACATACCTCTTTTAGTATTACAGTAACGTTGCCTGTTCCGGGAAAGATAATAATAACACATTTTTCAGGTAGTTTTTATAATGAAACAAGCGAATATAAACTCTTTTTGATTGACTCTTCCGTACGTTTATGGTGTATTGGTATGGTGATTATTGTTCAATGTGAAACTAGTTTTTTATTTTCTACTAGCTGACACGCGCGGTTTCACTCGCGTTATTTTTCTCGCAATATTTCCATATTTTCTTACCGTTCAAACCTTTTATGGACTTGTACAAACATTTCTAGTTTTTTTTATACAATTGAAGTGGCAACCAAGCGTACGGCCCACAAGATGGTAAGCGGTTACCGCAGCCTATGGACGCTTGCAATACCAGAGGTATCACTCGCGGGTTGCCACCTTGAGGCTAAGATCGAAAGCCTCATGTGCCAGTAATTTCACCGGAAACCATATCCTTCACACCGGAACACAGCAAAGCGAGCATTACTGCTTGGCGGCAGAAATAGGTATGGTGGTAGTCTTTCCCCGGACGAGCTTTATCACAGAAAACTCTATTACTCTTAAAAAAGTAGATCAAAATTAGCCAAATCGGTCCAGCCGTTGTCAAGTTTTAGCAAGATTAACGTTAAATTAGTTTTATATATAAGAGAAGGTTATTTATCTGCAAGTCAAGTAAATTATTTATCAGTTTGTCATAATAACTGTCTCGCAAAACGATGACTGATCGTTAAAAACATTATGTTTTGCTAACTGACTTTACACCGAGTGTAAAATATAGTATAAACAATCAGATAGTTTATTTCACAGAACGGCACGTAAGCATACTTCAACACAAAGTAAGAAGCTTGCAGCGTCCATGCGGGCATCACAGGCACCATGGCTTGCTTCCGCGTCCTAAGCGCCCACACGCTTTTTCTCGGCATTAACAAATCTTGGTGCAGCACGTGTGCAACGGCAGCCGCAGCCGCAGCCACCGCAGCAACCTCCAGATTTCACAGAACCTCAAGACAAAACTCTACAGTCAGTGCGTGTTGGCCGGCACCCTCAAAAGACCATTTTTTTTTTTTGACAATCCACACAGCATCATCTAGCCCCAAGGTAAGCTGCTGTTAAACAGAGCTGTATTATGGGTACTAGATGACTGATATATACTTAATACAATACATAGATAGATATTTTTTTATTATTTTATAGAAAATACCTAGATCACCCTAGACAAATATTTGTAGATCGTACAAACATTTGAAGCCGAAAGCCGAGGCGGGAATCGAACCCGCAACCTCCGCGTCGTAGGCGGACCTGCGCCCGCTGCGCCACATCGATCGTCACTAATGATGTCAATGACTCTGAGCCGCCCGCAGGAAATCGAAGGATTGTGAAGGCTTAGATCGGTCGTCATCGTCATGGCATATTTTGAGAGAGCCCTATGTACATGGAGCAGTGGACATCTATTGGCGGTTAAGACGAGTAAAAATACACCTTTTGTAATATGCTATTAACATGATTTAAATAATTATTATGTTTATTTTGTAACTAAGTAGTATTTATATGTATATTTATTTGCAAATTTAAGTACCTTCTTTTACTGTATTATTTTTCGTTAATAAGTTTATTATATTTTTTATTATTTTGTATTCAAAATTAACTACCTACACAGAAGTTTTTGACACCGTCCCATCTCATTCATGTAAGATTGCCCATTCTAAGGTTGCTTGGAAGAAATCGCTCATAGCGATAAAGTCGCCCATTGTACCAAATAAAGTAATATCTGTGTATAATATCGATTATATAATAGCGGGGTTTGAACCCGCAACCACCGCTTGATACGCGGGTATCAAGCGTATCAAGCACATGAGGCAAAATATTTTTTGGGATATTATAATCTTTAGTATTCCCCTAGTGTGATGGTTAACACAATAAAAACAATAATAACCAAAACAGTTCAATTTATAAAAACAGTTTTTGTAGTACAGTTTCAAGCGTTCACTAGCACGGCCACAAAACAGATATTAGTACTACGTAGCACGGCGTACAGTATTCACAAAGCAAGGCCAGGTGCAGAAAGACATCACGTTAGGGCTGACACGCGTGACATTTCACGCCGACGAGCCGTCAGCTTGATATGACGCCATGTGCGTGACTCGACTGGATAACACCTAGAATCGTACTTAAACAGTGTCGGATCACCACACTTCTTATCAGAATATTGTACCAGGGTCATGTTTGAAACAATTTTTCACATATACTCGTACATATATACTGCTAAAACTTTATTTAAAAAAATATTGGTGGAGATTTTTTTACACGGCGTAATTTAGCGAAATTTAAGCTTGTAGGTACTATAGGAACCCTAACTGATATGTTTTTTTATAGTTTACACAAATACACAGAAACACCCAGACCAGAAAAAAATATCACAGCATGTACCTAAACATTATAGCATCGTGGATCAAACCCGCAACCTTTCCACGCCCTGGACTCTCAACAAAATGTATGAAGCAAACGCGTCGCAATGCAGCACACGCATGATTTGTGTGCGTAAACGATGCCATGTGCAAGTGTCATGGTTGGCCCCAACAATAGCAAGAGCGAGATAGCACACTTTTGCTCACGCTGTCATGCGAGCGCTGTAGACCTACACAAAAACCAAATAGACGAGTGCTTTAAAACCCTTAGCTCCAAGGTGTGTCAGAGATCCTAATCGAATTGTTTTACCAAAAGTACCCAGAACTACCCCGTATTAAAAGAGCTGTTTTTCCATGTGTGGACGCATATATATTAATATTGCTGATGATATAAAAATACTTCCACACAGACTTTTAATAGAAACACTGAAAAAAAAAACATTGTATAATTATTTGTTGTATAAATTTGCATGCCGTATATATAAGTCGGCGAAATATGTGATACCAATGTCTTGATTCTAACAACCTTGACTACCATATTTGTGGCAAATAAATTTCATTTAATTTCATTTCAGTCCAGGCGAATGGTACCGTGTGGTGCCGGCAAACTCGCGACCGGGGTGGGGTAAGTAAAACTGGATGTAGGTAGTGACCATTCTGTACGTAGTACTAATATATATTCTGTGCTTTCGCTTACAACCGAACACTCGCCCAACGCGCCATCGAGTTATTAGCGCCATATAACTAAACGCTTGGCATGGGATTTGGTTAGTAGAAATTACCCAGTGTAAAGGTGCTCTTCCGAGCGATGTGGCTTGCTACGTAATTCACGTATGCGGTGATACTTAGTCAAAGAGAATGCATGAAAACAAACCATTTTGAGCAATACGACTTGCGGTTTGCGGCTCTGACTTGTGTAGTCAATAATTTTTATCGTTATGTTGATCAGTAGGGTGATTATGCAACTCGGTTTCAATCCGATTATAATCAGTAAACTGTCAATATGCTGCCATATCCATACAAAATACGTCGTTGTTTATTGAAAGCAAGTGATATCGATTGCAACCAAATTGCATAATCTATTGACTGCCGATCTTGGCTATAGCCGTCAAAACCATGACAAAAGTCCTCAGACTATAAATATTATTCTTGTCATCCAACGTCAATGACAATAGATGTCAAAAAAGTTAGATTTTATCCCTGACGCTTATAAAATGGATATGAATTAGGGGGGTTACTCATTTATGTTTATTAAAACCGTCATTAGAGTCGACGTTCTTTAAAAGCCTCTCCCATAAATCTACATTTATTTAGAGTGTTTTTTAAAATAATCAGATAATTGTAGTGCCTTGTACAAGTCAAGTAAAGTACCTATCTTACGTTGAAAGGCAAGTAATTGTTACAAGTAGTACATCCATAAGGTTTGTGCGTACTGTAAGCGACATTACAGGTACAGGCAGACAATAAAATGTGAAATAAGGAACAGGTGAAAAATCTCTGGTACTATTCCGCTCAACTTTTTAACTAATGAGGTCACACACACACACAACACTGTTAACCTCAAGAGAAAAATATCGACACGTGTTTTATCAACTATATATAAATGCATGTAAGAAAATAAATATTGAAGTTTTAAGCCAATTCTGGTTTCCTATACAATAGAGGGAATTGAAAAATAACATAACTCTCTTGGTTTCTGGCCACCGCTCACCCCGACCAATAAATTTAATTAGGCATGCAATTTGCTTAAAAATCTTGGAAGAGATTTAAGAAAATTATATATTTATAGCAAGCTACGAGCCATTGAGAAGATTGGACTGAAGCCTAGTAAAGAATTATTAGTACTACAATATAAAGTCGAGATACAGTACCCATAGCACTAGTTACTGTCGGTATCAGTAATCATTAACCTGATCTTTTTAGCAGGCGTCCTTTTAGTACGGCCACCTCCGTGCCACATGTTCTGCCTCGAAGCAATTAGAGTTTTTTTGTACGTCTAAGAGTATACATAAACATACGGCCCACTTTATGGTTAACGTAAATAAGCGGTTATATTTATACAGGGTCATTCATTATCAACCTGACAAACTTAAGGGATAGGTTCCACACATAAAAAAAATAGTACAAGTATTTTTTTTACGTGTGGAACCTACACCTTAAGTTTGTCAGGTTGATAATGAATGACCTTATATATATGCAATGCCAAAAACATCACTCGGGCATTCTGAGAAGTACATCAAAAGTATCTTGTGCCGGGAATTTTACTGGTACTTAAATCCTTCAAAAAGCAACACAGCATTGCAAAAAATACTGTTTGGCAGCGGAAACATTAGTACTTTAAACAAGCTCTATCACAAAAAGCTCTGCTAGTTATTATGATTAATTGTTTTCCTAATTTTATTACTTACTTGTAAGTATGTAGTTTTTTTTTCGTTAAATGCTTGTGCTATACCGTCTAATAGATACACAAACTTATTTAATCTAGCGCTTAGAAATTTCATTTTAGTATTTTGTATTATAAATACCCAATACCTAATGTCGACACGAGTACATCATTATTTTATTCTTAGCAAAGATCAAATATTCTTACAAAAAGATAAGTGCGTTATAAGCCTAAGTTATGTGAGCTGACGAATAGCTAATAATCAAAATTACAATTCACTTGTTTTTAGCTGCTTAAGATTATTGAAGAGGTTTTCTCATTATTTTCTTGTTACAGCAGAGCCTCAAAACAAAAGACTACAATCAGTGCGTGTTGCCAGTGATGACTTATGGCACTGAGACGTTGTGTCACAGACAATCGTGACTCAACAAACAGTTTTTATAGTGTGTTTTAGCACGTGACTTGTGCGTGAGTTTTGCAGTCTTTGTAACTGGCGTTTACGAGACGATTTTAACGTGCGCTGATCGCGTTTGGGCAGAACGCGTTTGCTAGTTCTTTATATCAATAAAAAAGGTACACCATCATCGTATTTATCAGCCGATAGACGTCTGCTGCTTGAATCTCGCTTGAGAGTAGGCTAATGTCAGGAGACATTAATGACAGGAAACGTTATAAGGCTGTCATGATGATAATAATTATGCTTAAATACCTAACATGGTTAATAGTGCGAGGTGGCAACGCGGTTTTAGTAAAATTAAGTAACTTCAATGTACCTCTGCGTTTGACAACGTGAGCTAGCGATATACTACGCTTGTTTGTATAAAGTTTGTTGTGTAACGTGAACACGTGACCTCGTAAAATGAAGCTTTAAAAAGTTATTTTAGTTCTGCCTTCTGAACTACCGAAAAACCCCTGACTTTACTCGAGTATTGTTATTGATAAGCATACCGCGTCGTCGATTTCAATCGGTTGGGTACGCCACAAGCAGAGCATTTTGATTTTAAGGTTATCTAATAGTTCATAAGCAGGAAAACTCCTTCAGAAAGCAACTATTAGACACTAAGGCTTTGCTCAACCCAAAAAAAAAGCTAGTCAAACAGTCAGTAAGGTCGTAGAATTGTATATTACTGCAGAAAATATGTCACATGTTTTTACAACTTTGGCAAACTCAAAATCGAGTGAAACAATAAAGTTTGTAATTCACGTGGCGTTTTGCTTTAGAGCAAGAGACAGCGGTGATTTTTTAGATCATTGAACAGAAGAAAGAGTAGTAGAGTTCTCTGTGATAGAGCTCGTCCGGGGAAGAACTACCACCATACCTATTTCTGCCGCCAAGCAGTAATGCTCGCATTGCTGTGTTCCGGTGTGAAGGGTATGGTTTCCGGTGAAATTACTGGCACATGAGGCTTTCGATCTTAGCCTCAAGGTGGCAACCCGCGAGTGATACCTCTGGTATTGCAAGCGTTCATAGGCTGCGGTAACCGCTTACCATCTTGTGGGCCGTACGCTTGGATGCCACTTCAGTTGTATAAAAAAATAAGGCACATTTTGGAAATGTCTATGCGTTGTATGCATGCAGTAATAAACAAACATTCTATTAGCTAATTACAATAAGAAAATTTAAAAAAATAAAAACTTTCTTGGTTTTAAATCATGTCAAAAATCTCTTGTCATTACATTCTAAAGATTTATAAACTACTGTTGTCTCTGAAACTATCTTACAGCTACAAAAGACGAAGTTTCTAAGAAAAATAATGCAAAAGTTACATATCTTTGAGCAAGTTAATATATTTTCAATCGTAGCGCAAATTAAATGTTTGTTTTCGTTGTCTTTCGTTCCGGTTTATCTTTATTAGGAAACTCTTTTACACAAAAAAGGAAATGTACTCACTAAGTTTGCTA
The DNA here is from genome assembly GCA_951394395.1 of Colostygia pectinataria. NCBI lineage: Eukaryota > Metazoa > Arthropoda > Insecta > Lepidoptera > Geometridae > Colostygia > Colostygia pectinataria. Next base: position 13,688,262 of record OX596351.1, on the reverse strand, counting down.
ATCTAATTAGTTGGTATAAGAAATTGAAATTGAATATAATACCTACTTAAATATAATATAGTTTACAATGGTAGCATAAAATGACAGCCATATTTTTAGGTAACAGTAACTGATATCTCGAATGAATATCGTAGGTAATATATATCATAGGTGTTTATCATCTTAAGTGATTTTAGCGGGTGTTCTGGGTATTTTATATATATAAAACCGATGACGACCGATGTGGCGCAGCGGGCGCAGGTCCGCCTGCGACGCAGAGGTTGCGGATTCGATTCCCGCCTCGGAACAAATGTTTGTACGATCTACAAATATTTGTTCCGGGTGTTCTGGGTATTTTCTATATATATAATAAAAAATATCTATCTATGTATTGTATTGTATTAAATATATATCAGTCATCTAGTACCCATAATATAGCTCTGTTTAACAGCAGCTTACTTTGGGGCTAGATGATGCTGTGTGGATTGTCCAGCATTATTTATTTATTTATAATAAAAAATATCAATCTATGTATTATACAGCAGCTTACCTTGGGGCTAGATGATGCTGTGTGGATTGTCCAGCATTTATTATTTATGTAAATTAACTGTAATAACACTAATATTATAAATGTGAATGTTTAGATGATTTTATGTTCCTCTCTAACTCGACAACCACGTAACCGATTTGGCTGAAGCTTAAACCAGATAATACCGGTAATGACCGGGATTAGGACATAATAGGTTACTTTTAATCCCAGGAAAAAACACGGTTCCCATGTTCTACGCAAACATAGTCGCGGGCAACAGTTAGTTTATAATAATGTATCTACTATTTTAAAATAAGTTCAAAGTTCTTCTTTTTTTTTATGGACTCTGTGGCTTATTTACCACAGTTCTGCCAGTGTCAAGTGTGTCATTTTGATTGTCGCTTAGCAACGTAAACAAACTTGGAAAATTTGGATTGAAATGGTGACTTTTCTTTCAAAATTCACTTGGAAAGACTTTGACTAAGTTACAAACCAACATTACCCCTCCATTTCAAAAGGTGCTAAGTAAACAAGTTAAATTGGATAAACTGCCACCAAATTTACGCAATAAAACTTAAAATAACACGAGAAACTTAAAATAAAATAATTAAAATAGGAGGACCCATGTCGTTTTGACAAAATAGCCAAAGACAATCCAAGTTCAAAGTTAAACTTTATGACAGTGCTTTGTCAATATAAATTATTTTATTCTACTTTTTCATAAGGTAAATAAGTTCGTTTGAGTTAGTGACCAATTCTGGTTATAAAGTTAAAAAGGCCGCCTGTCTTCTTCCTTGGTTATGAATGTCTTCGTCATGGCCAAATAACTTTGACCCGTCCAAGCACACAGACATGCAGACATAATCTATACTAATATTATAAAGAGGAAAGATTTATATTTTCGTATTTGTTAGGGTTGCTTATTTGTTGAAAATAAATGTATTTCGTTTTTGGATAAATTACTCAAGTCTCGATATCTATGGATATACTCGATATTATTTAATGCTAGCAACTGTTTTGTAACTTTGACGTTGTCGCTGGTTCTTTATCTGTCAAATGAAAAAAAGGTGGTACGATGAGCCCGTTTTTTTGAGATAGAAAAATAAAGAACGAACGAAAAGGTCGGAGATTCATTCTGGCTTGGATCGTCGAACAAGTAACATTGTGAAAAGTACCTACGTTGGTCGAATAAAGAAAAAGTATTTCTGTACCTGAAACATCATGCTGTTCTTCTTTCTACAAAGTCCTGAAATAGTAGTGAAGTTTACATTTCAGAAGCCGGGATCGAGACTAACTTAAATAAATAGTAAGTACACGCCCATTTCGTTGCAAAGATTAAATTTTGTTTAGCTTTTCGGATTTTGAATTTTTGATGTTGAAACAGTCACCAATTTTGTTAGTAGTCTGTGCTGTTAGATTTAGATTCGTATTTTTCTCGAGTAACCTTTACCGGTAACCGTAAGTTTGGTTTACTGTCATGATCGATTTTCATAAAATTATTATTCGTAAGATGCCTAGATAAGGCTAATTTATCTAGATTCTATCCTGTACCTAGCTAATATTGTTTTTCGTAGAATGATTTTCTAAAATATATTTTATTTTAGAACTACCCTCAAAATGTTTTATTCTAAAACGTGTTTTTTCTGGGATTGCTATGCCACGCAATCCTTTTCAGACGATGAACGAATCAGATCACAGGGTCGATTTGAAACGCAGCTGCCGAATCGTCGGCATCGCCGTGTGCTTTCTCGAGGTCGATGCCGTGTTCGGGTCTGCGGCCCCGGCGTCGGCGGCGCTGAGCGGGACCAAGAGTGGGTGCGGAGTTAGGAGCTGGTCGAGCTGCTGGAAGGGCTGACTGCGCCGGCGACTTCGTGCATCGGAGCGGCATCGCCGTGCGCCACCAGCCATGGACGGCGAGTTTCGTCAGGGCAGGCAGCGACGCCACAATTCTGAGCCGCGTATCGACGCGGAAAAGCAAAGGTTACGTAGTCTTTCCTTATTTATGTACGGTTTCGAATCGAAAATAGAGTTTAGAAATTAGAGTTCGAAATTAGAGATTTTTCAAGGCTGATAATGTTTGAATTTGGGAAGGCAAGCGAGTGTTGTTTGATAGGACGATGAGACACTACTGTATCCATAAAGTAAATAAATTTTATAAGTCAGTGGCTAACTCTGATGACGGCCGATGCCGCCCGAAGGCCCCGTTATAGCCTAGCAACTTAGGAATGTCTGGGACCGACTGTTTAGCTTTCCCGCTGCTAGCGATCACCCATCCCAATACTCTAATGCTTTAGTGCGCGGAACATCGAATGTTTCCTCGATCGTAATCTTCCATCGAAGTCATTGTGTTTATAGTATAGACGATTGTAGCTTTTACGCGGCGTTGCTCAGATTGGAAGTGTGTCTTGCTTGCGCGCTCTGTTAGTTTATATTGTTGCATGGAGTGATTTCAGATTTTCTATCGAGATCGTTATGTCAAATCGTGAGTGTCTGTCTATCAGGTATTTCTGAAGTATACCATTATGTTATATTACAAAACGAAGAACTGCAGTATTATCGATGTACCTACCAGATGGTCTTACTTGGGTCGAGGTCGAGGTCAATGTCGAGCTTAAGGTTGAGGTCACGATCAGAGCCGAGGTCACGATACAGGTAGAGGTCGTGGTCAAGGTTGCAGTTGAATAAGTCGAAGGTTGAATACGTCTCAGTTGAATAAGTCTCAGTTGAATAAGTCGCAGTTGAATAAGTCGCATTTGAATAAGTCGCAGTTGAATAAGTTGCAGTTGAATAAGTCGCAGTTGAATAAGTCGCAGTTGAATAAGTCGCAGTTGAATAAGTCGCAGTTTTAAGTCTCAGTTGAATAATTCACAGTTGAATAAGTCGCAGTTGAATAAGTCGCAGTTGAATAAGTTGCAGTTGAATAAGTCGCAGTTGAATAAGTCGCAGTTGAATAAGTCGCAGTTTTAAGTCTCAGTTGAATAATTCGCAGTTGAATAAGTCGCAGTTGAATTATTCGCAGTTGAGTAAGTCGCAGTTGAACAGATCGAAGTTGAATAAATCGAAGTTGAATAAATCGAAGTTGAATAAATCGAAGTTGAATAAATCGAAGTTGAATAAATCGAAGTTGAATAAATCGAAGTTGAATAAATCAAAGTTGAATAAATCGAAATTAAATAAATAGAAGTTGAATAAATCGGAGTTGAACAAATCGAAATTAAATAAATAGAAGTTGAATAAATCGGAGTTGAACAAATCAAAGTTGAATATGTCAAACTTGAATAAATCGAAGTTTAATAAGTTGAAGTTTAATAAGTCGAAGTTTATATAATGTCGAAGTTTTATAAGTCGAAGTTTAATAAGTCTAAGTTTAATATATCGAACTTGAATAAATCGAAGTTTAATAAGTTGAAGTTTAATAAGTCGAAGTTTATATAATGTCGAAGTTTTATAAGTTGAAGTTTAATAAGTCTAAGTTTAATAAGCCGAAGGTTAATAAGACGAAAGTTTAATAAGTCGATGTCGTAAGTCGGAAGCTTAAGTAAGTCGAAGTCTAAGTAAGTCGAAGTCGAAGTAAGTCAAAGTCAAAGTAAGTCGAGGTCGAGTTAGTCGAAGTCGAAGTAAGTTAAGGTCGAAGTAAGTCTTAGTCGAAGTAAGTCGAAGTCAAAGTCGAAGTAAGACGAAGTCAAGTCAAGTCAAGCCCAAAAGTCAAGTCAATTATAAGTCAAGTCAAAGTCAAAGTCAAGTCGAAGTCAAGGTCAAATCAAAGACGAAGTCAAGTCAAAGTCGAAGTCAAGTCAAGTCCAAAGTAAAGTCAAGTTCAAAGTCAAATCAAAGTCAAAGTCAAAGTCGAAGTCGTGGTCCAGTCAAAGTCGAAGTCGTGGTCCAGTCAAAGTCGAAGTCGAGGTCCAGTCAAAGTCGAAGTCAATGTCAAAGTCAAGTCGGAGTCGAATAAGTCAGAGAAGGAATAAAACAAGTCGGATCAGCCAGAGCAGCTGGAAACGTCGGATTAATCAAAAGTTATATAATCGTAAATCGAATAAATCGAATACACCGAATACGCCGATTCAGTTGAATATGCCGAATTAGTTGATCATACGCTGAATAAACCAAATCGGTCGGTACAGCCGGATCAGTTGGATAAGTCAGATAAGTCGGATCAATCAGATAAGTTATAGTCTTAAATCGAATAAGTTGAATAAACCGAATACGCCAAATCAGTTAAATACGCCGAATCAGTTTAATACGCCGAATAAGCCGAATCAGTCGAATAAGCCGAGTCAGGCGAATCAGCAAATCAGTCGAAAGAAGAGGTCAAAGAGGTCGAAGAGGTTAAAAAGTCGTAGGTCTTAGAAGTCGTAGCAGTCGTAAAAGTCGTAGCAGTCGTAGAAGACTCAAAAGTCGCAGAAGTCACGGGTCGAAGAGGTCATAGAAATTGAAGAAGTCGTCGCAGAAGTTTAAGAAGTCGTTGAAGTCGTAGAAGTCTTAGCAGTCATAGAAGTCTCAAAAGTCGCAGAAGTCACGGGTCGAAGAGGTCATAGAAATCGAAGAAGTCGTCGCAGATGTTTTAGAAGTCGTTGAAATCGTAGAAGTCTTAGCAGTCGCAGAAGTCACGGGTCGAAGAGGTCATATAAATTGAAGAAGTCGTCGCAGAAGCTACAGAAGTCGTAGAAGTCGTAGGTGTCTTAGAAGTCACAGAAGTCACAGAAGTCGTAAAAATCACAGAATTCGTAGAAGTCAAAGAATGCTGAGGAATACGTGGAAGCCAAGAAAGCCGAGAAAAACAAGGAAGCCGAGGAAAACGTGGAAGCCGATGAAAACGTGAAAGCAGAGGAAAACGTGAAAGCCGTGAAAAACATGAAAGCCGTGGAAAACATGGAAGCCGTGGAAAACGTGGAAGCCGTGGAAGCCGAGAGAGCCGAGGAAGCTAAAGAAGCCGTGAAAGCCTAGTAAATCGAGGAAGTCTAGGAGAAGAGGAAGTCGAGAAAGCCAAGGGAGCCGTCGCGAGTCGAGCGAGTCGAGGAAGTCGAGGTAGGAAGTCAAAGAGAAGAGAAAATCGAGGAAATCAACAGTCGAGAGAGCCGTGGGAGCCGAAGGAGTCGATAAAGTCGAGGAAGTCAAAGATTTAGAAATCGCATTACTTCGTAATTTCTCTATTTGTGTTTAAGAAAGAGTAACACTGTATTCGATGTCCCGTCATGTTAGAAAGTCGTCGAAAAGTAATCGTCTTTTTCTCCGTTAACATTCATTGCTAACGATCGTTACTCTATTGGCCAACAATATCGCGAAAATAAGTTTTTAACTCTACGCTATTAGAATAGTACAAGCATACACATGTCGTGTTGTGGCGTTTTATCCAAAGTAACAATTATGTTCTTGGACTTTCTTCAATTGATGTTGATGCCCAGTTTTTGGCCTTGTTAAAGATTGCTTCTATTGCTTGAATCGAATGTCTGATACAGTAGTTTCGAGATGTTTCGAGAGTTGTCGAAGATAGGCCAATTCTAGTGATGTGAGTACAATAGGGTAGCAAAACCAAACTGGACACCGATTCGATAAAAGGTCATGGTAAGTTGCTCAAACGTTATTTTAAATAGTTTTGCTTACTGACGTCAATGTTCTGTGTTTAATGTTGTAAAAAAAAAAGAAACTAAACTCCTTCGAATCGTTATTCAGTTCCGTCACGAATGCAGAAGTGGATATATAGGTTAGGATAGGTTTTTGATATAAAGGATTGATTGATTTGAACTAGCGATTGTTAAACTTTAATGTTACTGTGTTACTGAGCATGTTTAACTACAGATAAGTTATTTCGTTGTTTCAGATCAAACACGAGAATCGATCGGTTCGTGTTTTGATTTGCCCATGCTGAAAAGAACCCTCCGTAATCGATCGTCTTGTGAGCACCAGATGAAAGAAGGCGCCACTAATCCTGCGAGCGACGACTTGATGAATCGATAGTATTTTGACTTAATTCGTTACTTAACTGTCACAGAACAGAATAAGTCGGTCTGTGTTTGTTATTCTACAGCTTTCCCACAGGGAATCGATCGATTGATGAAAGGATCACCACAGGTGATCGATCATCCTGTGTGTGTCTACTTGACGAATTGAGCGTTTTTTGATATGATGATTCGATAGTAAACGTGCAAACTGAATCAAACAGTTTTTTTTATGTTATTCTACGTCGTTTGTTACGTCCACAGGGAATCGATCTTTCTGTGAGCGTTAACTTGACGTCTTTTACTTAAGTTTTTAATACGGAACCGAATTGATCGGTCTGTGTTATTTATTTTACAGTGCTACCACAGGTAGTCGATCATCCTGTGTGTATCAACTTGACGAATTCGATTGTTTTTTTTTACTAAGTTTTTTAGCGACCACGGGGAACCGAGTCGATCGGTCTGAGTTTGTTATCAGCGCTATCATACACACAGGAAATCGACCGTCTTGTAGTCCACTGGCCTGAATTGTTTTTATTGATAAAGTATGTACCTACTAGCAATTTAGTGATCAGGACTGAATAATACTAAAGTTGATAATATATGTTCTCATTTAAATATGTTTTATAAGTACATGAATATTATGTATAAGATGGTATAATTGTTATCGTACATTTAAGTAACTGAGCTAATGTATTTAGAAACTATCTTAAGAGTAACGCTAGATTCATATAATATTTTTTCGATAATATTGGCTTGTATAAAAATATCCGATTGTTAGGGTTCCACCTGGGGTCGTGTGCGGGGACGCACACGTTGTCAGAATGGACGATTGTTAGGGTTGCTTATTTGTTGAAAATAAATGTATTTCGTTTTTGGATAAATTACTCAAGTCTCGATATCTATGGATATACTCGATATTATTTAATGCTAGCAACTGTTTTGTAACTTTGACGTTGTCGCTGGTTCTTTATCTGTCAAATGAAAAAAAGGTGGTACGATGAGCCCGTTTTTTTGAGATAGAAAAATAAAGAACGAACGAAAAGGTCGGAGATTCATTCTGGCTTGGATCGTCGAACAAGTAACATTGTGAAAAGTACCTACGTTGGTCGAATAAAGAAAAAGTATTTCTGTACCTGAAACATCATGCTGTTCTTCTTTCTACAAAGTCCTGAAATAGTAGTGAAGTTTACATATTTATGTATTTTTATTTGTTCATCATGACAGCCTTCTAATGTTCCCACTGTTGGGACACTGGCCTACTCTCAGGCGAGAGTGATTAGGTCTTAATCCACCACGCGGACCCAATGCGGATTGGTGGATGGCACATGTCTTTCGAATTTTTAGTTCTTGGACATGCCGGTTTCCTCACGATGTTTTCCTTCACCGTATGAGAGCACTGGCATTGCGCACATAAATTTTTCGAAACAGAAAAATCCAAAAAAAAAATTAAAAAACAAATTTTTATTTGTTACGAATAAACTAAAAATCTACTGGTCCGATTTCAAAAACTCTTTCACCATTAGAATGTTACGTTATCCCTGAGTAATATAGGTTATATTTATTAAAAGCAACGTGCTTCGCACGGGTGTGATTTCATTGCACCCGTGTGAAGCTGGGACGTACTGCTAGTGAAGATTATAATATCCCAAAAATTATTTTACCTCAAGCGGGATTTGAAACCCGCAACCACCGCTTGATACGCGGGCGCTTCGAGCCGAAGACATCCCAATGATTATTTCGTCCAAGCGAGATATGCCTCGATAGCTCAATTGGTAGAGCGCCCGCGTATCAAGCGGTGGTTGCGGGTTCAAATCCCGCTTGAGGCAAAATAATTTTTGGGATATTATAATCTTTAGTATTCCCCTAGTGTGATGGTTAACACTATAAAAACAAAAATAGTACTGCTAGTGAGTTAATAATTTGATGAAAAAAACAATTAGCTTCAAATAAATTTTACGACAAATTGTAATTTGTGTTACCTCGGTAGGTAGCTAAATACCTACTGTGGTTATGCCTAGTTTTAGTAAAATATTTGTTCAACAACTGCAGAAATTTTGTATAAAATCCAAAGAGAAACATTACTTACTTACTTACTTATATTAGAATGTAAGAATTAATGAAAGGAGGATTGTGGCAAGCCTTACTGCACTCAAGCAAACCATTTTGTAAGTTACTCATGTAGCGATTAAGTTTCAAGTAACTATAAATCGGTCGGTAAATCAAGTTGTAACTTGACGAGCGTTGCATCGATAACTTGGCCAACTTGGTATGACTAAAGTTTCATTCCTATGCCCTAACTTCAGTGGTTCGACCTACTTTAGGGGATATTCTACTATTCTATTAAAAATGAGCGCTACTTTGTTCGTTCGTTCGTATGAGTCAGTGGCCAACTCTGGTGACAAAGTTTCTAGGCCGCCCGAAGACCTCTGTCATGGCCTAACAACTTTGAAAAAGCCGGGACCGACTGCTTAACGTGCCCTCTTGAAATTGCCACTGGCGGTCACCCATCCGAATGATGACCCCGCGGAACAGTGCTTAACTTCGTTGATCTGCGTCACGAGCGCACAAGCGCTACCTTAAGTGTTTATAATGCATAATGTTATGTAAAGCCCATGTTCACGCGCTACACCTATACTTATTGTAGGGTACTTCCTACATTACCTTATATAATTACTTTTTTTTTATATGTACATAATTATATTACATTACAAAATATACAAAATACATATGAAACAGTTGAGCCATCTAAAGACCGTTACAAACGACCTATAGATAGCTCAACTGATCCAAATCACTACCAGTAGGAAGCGTTCCCAACATGCTGGCTGCATTGCCACGTTGAATGGCAAATTAAAAAAAAAAAAAAAAACTTATTAATATTTAACATATCACATAACACTACATACTTAAACATAAAATAATAAATCTCCAAGCATAGTCGGGCGAAACCTGTATATGCTGAATATTTTAAATTAGATTTAAAAAGTGGCGTATTTTGTATAACTGTTTATTTAAATGACGTATAAAGGAGCTGCAGCCTAGATCACTTAGATCTTGAGTTGTAATGCTAGACGGTGTTTGTTATTGTACTATGCTCATGTAATATCATCATCATGACAGCCTTCTAATGTTCCCACTGCTGGGACACTGGCCTACTCTCAGGCGAGAGTGATTGGGTCTTGATCCACCTCGCGGACCCAATGCGGATTGGTGGATGGCACATGTCTTTCGAATTTTTAGTTCTTGAACATGCCGGTTTCCTCACGATGTTTTCCTTCACCGTATGAGAGCACTGGCATTGCGTACATAAATATAATATGCTTAAATAAAAATAAAATACTACGCTTAAGAGTAGTAGAGTTCTTTGTGATAGAACACGTCCGGGGAAGGACTACCACCATACCTATTTCTGCCGCAAGGCAGTAATGCTCGCATTGCTGTGTTCCGGTGTGAAGGGTATGGTTTCCGGTGAAGTTTTTTTTTTTATATACTACTAAAGTGGTAACCAAGCGTACGGCCCACTTGATGGTCAGCGGTTACCGTAGCCTATGTACGCATGCAACATCATGAAGTTACTGGCACATGAGGTTTTCGATCTATGCCTCAAGGTGGCAACCCGCGAGTGATACCTCTGGTATTGCAAGCGTCCATACGCTGCGGTAACCACTTACCATCTTGTGGGCCGTATGCTTGGTTGCCACTTCAGTTGTATATAAAAATACAAATATATATACAAAATTCATTTATTCAAATGAAAGCATGTTTACAAGTAAATGTACAGCTCTGCCTTTTGTGTTAGTTTAACATATAAACTGTATTACAGAAAAACAGTGACTTCCCCATAACTGTGTTTACATAAAAAAAAAAAATAACTTCTAAAAACAAAACTATTCATTCCTATTTTGACAACATCGTGCTGTGGATGGATTCTTAGCTAATATTTCCGCTGTGGGATAGTAAAAAAAATAGGAGTACCGTGCTCATTTACTTTACTTTAGTAAAAAACATGTTTTTTTTTTATATCAGCCTGTAACTAAACGCTCAAATCACTTGCCTGACTTATATAAGACTCTATTTAAAAAACGAAGAGAAACACTCGTTATTTTTAACAAACCTAAAGACATTGCTTTTGAAAAAGGCTTATTATTCAATTGATGAATTTGCTTCTGACCAAAATATTTGACATACCTACTACTTTTTTGACATTGAACATTGACAACATTTATTTATTAATTATGAGTGCAGTACACAAACACGGCTTGACTTAAATTACTATGACATTTTTATTATTTTTTACTTTTTTTTTAACAAACGAACTTAAAGTAGGATTAGATAGACTCCTGAAGATAGATACGCTTGACATTTTTAACACTAATACCTCATAATTATTATTTGAATTGTTAAATTGTGTATTATTGACATATTGAAAATGTATTATTTATTTAACCTATAACTAGTTACTACCTGCAACGCCCTAACAGGGTTCATGTACTCACTTGCAGCTACATTATTTTAGACCTAAGCTAAATGTACATTGTGCAGAATAAATGAATATGAATATGAATATTTAAATACATAGTAATATGATTTTCAATTAAATATGGTCGATAGAATTTGAAAACAACACCCAAAACATACTCGTACTAATAAAACTGTGCCAACCAAAATTTTAAGTTTAGAAGTTCTGCGTGGCACTGCACTGCGCTCATCATCCCAACGATTTACTACCCCAGCAGTGGGAACATTAGAAAGTTGATCATGACTTTATAAAGCTCCACCAAATCTAAATCTTGGATCTCTTAATCCGTCAGAAAGTCTCTCCGGCCGCATTAAGTAGATTACCGTAACGAGCGCCCTCTATCTGTTTTATTGGTGCACTAAACGCCCCGCACGCAGTCAACTATGTAGTTACCGTGATTAATTCTGACCATCCCATCCTTATGGTTTTGTTAAATGATAATTACGTGCCAATTTGTATGCAAAGGGTACGTCTGCCTAATGCTCTGCTAGCTCATAAATTACTTTACAGTCGTAGGTATGTGGAGATTTTTATGTCTGACCTAAAACACCACATACCTTTAGCCAGTAGTAGGCCGTTAAAAACAGTGATTTAAGTTTTCAGAAAACAATGGTGGTCTAGTGTTAGTGACCCCGCTTTTCAGTCCTAAGGTTGTGGCTTTGAAAACAGTCGTAAAAAAATAAATTTATCAGTTCGAAAAATGTATGTGCGCTGTGCCAATGCTCTCATACGGTGAAGGAAAACAACGTGAAGAAATCGGCATGTTCAAGAGTCATCAAATATTAGAATGACATGGTATTGGAATGACATCATCCACGAATCTGCATTGAGTTCGTGTGGTCCGACAATCATGATGAAGTAAAGTCAAAGCAATCTAAAGAACAATATTGAACTATTCTTATGGATCTTTTGAATCATCATTGCGTTTAAAAAGAAGCCTACGAGTCAGCGTAGCATATTTCGTAGCAACGCCGTAGCACTTTCGTAGCGGCGTAGCAGTCCCAATAAAAATCATTAGCTTCCCTCCAAGCTTTCCAGTCATTTTCATATCAATAAAGAGCCGTCAGAACCTGAAGGTTATTGCGATAGCTTCACACGCGTCATTACTCGCCACATTACCAGCTAGCTTAGAGAATAATAGTCACTGTTCCCTGTGATATAAGGTTTAGTTTCGCGTGCGTGAGCTGATGAATATTTATGCTGATCAGGATGTTTTTACGGCGGGTTTTTATAATCTCACTGTAGTATTTCTTACTTGCTAGTTACCGTGTTTTTGTGGGAATGTAAGTTATTTGAAGTAGGATTTGATATTTTTAAGACCTGCGCACTGTCAACTTATGTTATTGACACATACGGCTTACCGTCCTGTTACTGCATGGGAGTTTTTTGGGGGCAGACGGATTCAAATTCTTCATTTAAGAAATTGGCCTAATAATGCTTGCTTACTTTGTCAATACAAAGTCAACTATGTGAAATTTTAACATTTAGTTTGTAAGATGAAATAACGCAAAGATTTGAAATAATATATTATGTGAAGTGTAGTGCCACCACTAAACTTGTAGCTGTTGCCCGCGACTTCTTTCACTTAGAAATAGGTGTCAAAAATTTAGATCCGTTTAGTCTTTTTGAAGTGATTTTGAAATCCATCCAAACTTTCGCATTATTAGTAAGATTATAACTATCTTAGTTTATTATATTTGTGATAAAACTAATAAAGTTAATATGTAATAGCTTTTTCTGAGTTTTCAACCATTGCCAGATTAAGCAATGATGAACGCGGTCACCGTTAAAGAGAATTAAGTAAAATAAACGACCCTTCACTTAAAACAAATTTTACATTACATAAAATATACATTTTTAACAGATTTTAGAATTGGAAATCGTTCTTATGCGATTATTGTGTCATCAACTATATTTTGCGAATAGTTACAGATTTTAAATCATTTGTCAACTGCGGGAATTGAACCTGCAATCTCTCGCTTCTTAACCAGCACTCGCTCACTGCGCCACCTAGGTCACCAAAGCCGTCATAGTTCTGACATTAAATTATAGGCCGCTAGCAGCTCACGTCGTAAGGACGTGAGTGGTCATAGGTGGTAGCGAAAATCTTTAACAACGCTGGTATATTTTGCAATAGAAATTCATACATAACTAGTGAAATTTGTTTAAATCTTTCCACTGCGACTCTAATACCCCGCAGTATAAAAGAATTAAAAAATAAACTCTAAAAGTTTCAAGTTTTGATTTCCAGCAGAGGCTTATGCTTACGTTGTAAGACAGCATGTCATAAAGCTTTTTATTATTGAATATTTATATCAATGGAAATGTCAAAAATAAACTGTAAATAGCTACTTGTAACAAAAACTTGTGTGACAAATAAGTTTAGATTTTTCACTAGTCATAATTTTAAGAATGCTATGGCGAAAATGGAAGTTTAAATACGTATTTGTATATCTTGTTCTTTCATGCGTTGATGTATGTTATTTAATCACGTCGTAACAGACAAACCGATTTTAATATAATTTGGTATGAAAATAGAGCCTGGATTATAGCAGAATACTTTTTATCTTGAACCACGTGAGCGAAGCTGCCAGCAGCTAGATACCTACAAATGAAAACTAGATTTCAATTTATTATCCAAAAGAATCCGCTTTTCCTTCCACAATGCCTGAATTGAATCGTAAGTGGTCATCGCCTTGTGAATTTACCTGAGGTCGAGTGCGGGTAAGCTGGGTTCAGCGACACTCCACGTAGAGCCCTAAAAGGCAAAAAGCACGTCTAGATGTGAAACTTATTTTTGTATGAAATTGATTTTTCAAACTTTTCTCGACCAATAGGTGGCAATCTCGATAGCTTTATGATGTGGAAATGATCTTAACCACCAACCCGCATTGGGTCCGCGTGAGAGATTGAAACCCCATAACTCTCGCTTGAGAGTAGGCTATTATCTCAGCAGTGGGAACATTTTATGGCTGTTGTGAATGTGAAACTGGACTATTTTTTTCAACTTATCATGTGGTTTTTAAAACATTTTTGGAATAAAACGGTTTTCTAGTAGTAGTGACCCCGTCTTCCGATCCTAAGGTCGTGGGTTCAAACTCGGTCGTGCACCAATGGATTTTTCTGTTCGAAAAATTTAAGTGCGCAATGCCAATGCTCTCATACGGTGAAGGAAAACATCGTGAGGAAACCGGCATGTCCAAGAACTAAACATTCGAATGACATGTGCCATCTACCAATCCGCATTGGGTCCGCATGGTGGATTAAGACCCAATCACTCTCACCCGAGAGTAGGCCAGTGTCCCAAAAGTGAGAAAATTAGAAGGCTGTCATGATGATAAAACGGTTTAGAAAAAGTTAACTCGCTGTCTCGTTTATTAAGTTCGTTTGGTACTAAATAAATATAAACTCTGTCACCAGAGTAGGTCAATGACCCATACGAACGAACGAACGAACTAAATAAATCATCTCAAGGTGGCGTAACTACTAAGTTTCTTTCGCCCAGTAATCTAACTTGCTACTGTGCTCTTCAAGCCTAAACACAGTAATGCTTGCACACTATGCTTGGAGGCAGATTACCTTGGACTGCGTTGTTACATAAGACTCTCGCTGAAGAGTAACCTATCATTTGGTAAATTAGTATTTAACGTGCGTAAATAAAATATTAATATTCGTATTAATTTATAATAGAGCATGCTGTAGGAGTTTCAGTTCTCTAAACGAAGATTATTATTTATTTAATAGTCAGAGGCTGAACCTGTGCTTTGGTCGAACTAATACAAACTAGAGATTACTTTTGCTTTTGTGCCACGATTTGGCCCCGATGGTAGGTATTAGAGCTTTAGAAATGTATGATACGTTGGGATTGGATAATGGTAACCTAAAGGTAACCACTGCGGTTTAGTTCTAATGCTAATATCGTGGGTTCAAAACTTGCACCAACAGGGTTTTCAACTTGGAAAAAATTGTGCGTAATTCCAGTGTCCTCAAAATGGTGAAGGAATATATTGTAAGAAAACCGGCATGTAAAATCCAAAAATTCAAATTATGTCCTATCAAAAAATTCACATTAGGTCCGAATGTGGATTACGACACTCTTGCTCGAGATTAAGCCAGTGAAAACTAGAAGGCTGTCATGGAAAATAAACTATTACATAATACAACCTGACGTGACGTGACGGAGCGCTCGTGACGTAGCTGGCTAAGTTGTTCTTAACAGATCAACGAAGTTAAGCACTGTTCCGCGGGGTCATCATGGGTGACCGCCAGTGGCAATTTCAACTGAGCGCTCCCGTGCTTCGAAGGGCACGTTAAGCAGTCGGTCCCTGCTTTTTCAAAGTTGTTAGGCCATGACAGAGGCCTTCGGGCGGCCTAGAAACTCTGTCAACAGAGTTGGCTACTGACTCATACGAACGAACGAACGAGCGAACCTGACGTAAGCTACGTTAAAGTTTCATGACGCTTTCTATAGGAGGGTAGTTGTAATAAAGTTATCTATCGTTCCCATCAGTGATACTACAAACATATTTCAAGCAACCAATCAAGAACTATGTAAAATACAATATTTCTCACTGGCAACCCGTAAGCCATTCAATTTACATAACAAAAAGATGGCCATAGTTATGCCCCCATTATACAGGCTCATGGTGTTATAAGGGTAGTTATTTTAATAAGGGGCTGTTTTATGGGGTGTAATATCGTGAAGTCGGGTTTATGACGATTGTGGCAAATTCAGGGGATTGTGGCTAGTTGGGTATTTGCGTTCGTATTGATACGAGTTAAGTGTTATGTGCTTGTTGATAACCGCAGAGCGAGCTTATAGTTAGTTTATGACGTAACTTGAAGCCTTTAGTATTTTAGGGTAATATGTTGTTGCAGGATTTGTGGCGTATCTTCCCTGGTCACATCATCATCATCATCATGACAGCCTTCTAATGTTTCCACTGCTGGGACACTGGCCTACTCTCCAGCGAGAGTGATTGGGTCTTAATCCACCACGCGGACCCAATGCGGATTGGTGGATGGCACATGTCTTTCGAATTTTTAGTTCTTGGACATGCCGGTTTCCTCACGATGTTTTCCTTCACCGTATGAGAGCACTGGCATTGCGCACATACGTTTTTCGTAGCGAAAAATCCATTGGTGCACGACCGGTTTTGAACCCACGACCTTAGGATCGGAAGGCGGAGTCACTACCACTAGACCACCAGTGCTAACCTGGTCACATAAATTACTTAAATTGGAAAACGTCATTTATTTGAATCTGATTAATGATTTAGCTAATTTTAGTTTTAAAATGTTTTTAAGAGTCCATAACAAACGACAAGAAAAAATTACAAATTGCGAAAAATATGAAAGTGAAACCGCGCGGACCAGCTAGTGGTATATAAATAAAGTAATAATAGGCCATCCGAAGGTCTCTGTTATGGCCTAAAAGTTTTGAAAAAGCCGGGACCGATGCCCTCCGAACGCTCAGTGTACAGAACTACTTTCAACTGAGCTGTAAGGTCTCTAATATAATTAACCTATTGGTAAATTTAAGATGATTAAAATATATTTTAGCTACTGAAATTCAACTCTTGAATCTATCGTATCTGTTTTCACTTATATAGACACGTGTATGGAGGCAAGGCTTACACCTTAATTAAAATAATTAGCTAGGCATATCAAATTTGTTCCAATTGATTGAACCAATTATTAATAACATTATTATCACTTGAGTTGATTATCACTTATCACTATGCTAACGACCTCGGTAGGTACTCGATTGAGAAAGAAGTCGCGCGTTCGATTCCCGCTTTGGGACAGATGTTTGCATGATCTGCAATTATTCGTTCCTGTGTGTTTCTGTTTATAAAAAAATACAAGCATAACAAAGAAATTTTAACTTTTATTCAGTACCTAATCAATAATAAAAAATTGATATGAGAAAATAATAACGAATTTGACCACTTTAAGCAACTATTTTTTTTATTAATAGTTAACTCGCTAACCATCCTTCAAAATAGTTAAACCTTACGTCAAAGTAATGAGGCTGAAAGTTGATAAGTCGCTGTGAACTCTAACCATTGGTATCGATCAACACGCACTAAGATACGTCCCATAACAGCTATATACAGCTTTCCGCCAAATTAGTTGATTGGATGTATCAATAACAAACCAATAAGCTGTACTACCATTACATAAGGTTCATAATGGCTCAGCAACATCTTGGCGAGGTATTTGAGTGATTACTCAAGATCATTAGGCGTATTGTATTTGTTGCGTAATTAATAACGTGTGAGTTATTGCGTTGTGTAATATTGTTTAAAACATTTATTGCTGTTTAATTTGTAAATATTTATTAAACAAAATAAAATATGTACATAATTACATTACATTACAAAATATACAAAATACATATGAAACAGTTGAGCCATCTAAAGACCGTTACAAACGACCTATAGATAGCTCAACTGATCCAAATCACTACCAGTAGGAAGCGTTCCCAACATGCTGGCTGCAGTCACGTTGAATGGCAATGCTGATACGTTGAGCCAGATATGAACCAGCCTTTGGATCACGCGTCGCTTCGACCAGACGTCCGGAAAGAATTTTGAAAACGCGGTGATATTTGTAAATTAAATAAATGACCTAATGGTATATAGGCCGCTATAGGTCTTGATAACTTAAGGCTGCGTGTCACTAAAGCCGAAAAGAAACAACAAACGATCCATAAGTAAAATAAATATTGGTGGATGTTTTTTGATGGATTGGTGGACATTTCATGCATTATTTATCAGCAAATCTCCAACAGAATTGTAGTTGTTGTTAGGCCATGACAGAGCCCTTCGGGCGGCCTAAAGCTCTGTCACCAGAGTTGGCCACTGTCTCATACGAACTTACTTATCGTAGTCGATTCAGGTACTAAGTTTAGTAATACCTTAGTATAATCTAAGATCAATAATCCATATGAACCTCTCTTCAATATTCATCAGACACCGTATAATAGATTAAGGACCAGCCACTGATAGTCGCTTAATATTCCATTATAAAGCCGGGTACAGGTGTAGGGCGGGAGCTGGTGGCGGTTTTATTACGCCACTAGCTATTGCCCGCAACTTTGTTAGCGTGGATCTCAGGCACTGTACTTTTTTCCCGAGAAAAAAAACCTATGACCTATAATGATAATGATAATGATAATATTTATTTCTCTTTAAATATGTTACATGTACTTAGATTCGTCTTATAAATAAACATACTTTTAGTAGGTAAGTAAAAAAATTTATAGGTTAACTAAAATAAAATAAAATGCTTTGTGTCAACAAACTGATGAATATAAATAGAAATAGTAATTTAATAATAAAATATAAGTTCAAACAGTAACAAAACGTCATGTACCTAATAAAAATAATATAGAAACAATGTCGCTTGGTCATCCATCACTATTGTTTTCACAAAACATGTATTTATCAGCCAAGGCTTCGTCAAATTTATAATAACTTTGGCTCCAGCGCTCGACGGAGCAACACGTCTGCCGGAGAACAAGTCGATGGTCCTGAGGATGTCCCGTGGAGGGATGAAACACGTGTCGATATTTTTCTTTTGAGGTTAACTGTGGTAACTGTGTGACCTCATCAGTTAAAAGGTTAAGCGGAATAGTACTAGAGATTTTTCGTCTGTTTTTTATTTTATAATGGATTTCCGCAAAGTAACGCCTGAATCTATCAATTAACTTTTATATAATAATTTTTTTTTAATGAAGTGATAAAATTCTATGTCATTCTTATTTTTTAAGTCAGTTGGAATACTATTATATAATTTAATGGATATACACATAAAACTGTTTTTTGTTTTCGTTAGCCTAATACAAGGCGCTATGATATTATTTATTTATTTATTTATTTATTTATTTATTTATTTCAATTCAACTGCTTACTGCACTTACAGTGATAACCATCGCGTGCAGCAAGCCATTACAAGTTTCTATTTAATTAAGGTATATAGGTATACACACACACTAGCTAGAAAAATTAATACAGGAGTCTAACATATCATTGAATTTAGAAAAAAATAAATCAATTTCTGGTGTCTGAGCAAGCAAGGCGTTGAGCAGATTAAGGGCCTGTGTCGTAGGAGCATGCCAAGCAGTTTGTGTTCGCACCAAGGGAGCTGCAAACAGACGTGGCGCGCGCAATCGTCTTAATTTATCCGGCGTAAACAACGAACACCTGGCCAGCGCGGTGGGGTTATCAATCCTATTGTTGAGAAGCAGGTAATAGTGCATTAACAATGCACACTTTCGTCTCAACTCCAGGGTGTTGATACCTACCATTCCAGCGACAAACAAAGACGGATATAGATATGGATAGTAACCATACATTTTTTTAAATAGTAAATAATTATTATTATTCCCGGTCATTATTTATTTCAGTTCTAAATTTCAGTCTAATCGGTTCAGTGGTTATTGAGTTATAGGGGAACAATCATTCATCCAAACATCCAAACTTTCGCATTTATAATATTAGTGTGATAGTGTGATATTTAGTGTTATGTGAGTAGTGAAGCGCCCCGCGACTTTGTCCGCGTTAAGTTTTTATACAAATTTCATCATTGGTATAGAGCTCAACGTATTTTATGAGTATTTTAAATCTCTTTGTATGTCAAAGGTATTCGTAGGTCCTTATGGCGTAAAAAAATGATCACTGTCTCTCAGACTTGTCATAGTACCGGTAGTACATTAGACTAACGATTTTATTAAGTTATTGGTTTCTTAAAAAGCTGTGCTGTAATATAACGTTTTTAACTAAATAAACGTTGCGTCTAGCTGTCAATTTTATACACTGACTAGTGGAACGCCCGCTGAGTCCTCTAGGAGTTGGTTTTTAAAAATTTATTTTATAGTACACCTGCATGCACTACAAAGAACACAGCCTCAAAAAAGTTACTAGGTCTAGTGGTATAGGCTCTACGTTGTAGTCACTAAACCGTGTGAATAGCCCGCCGATTGCGAAACTCGGTTTCAATCCGATTTCAATCATATCCATACAAAATACGTCAGTTTTGGATTGAAACCAAGTGAAATCTACCCCTTAGATGGTCACGTCACGTAGATGGTCAAACAGCTTCAGGAAACTTAGTAACGTTGACAACTACAACCAACAATCCTAAAACTATTTCAGTTAACTCGTTACAATATTTCTGTAAAGTTGTAAATAGCTGGCAAAGTTTTCCATATTTCGCCTCAATGTGCTTCCGGAGTGTGTTCTTGCGAAGTTTCAACTCGTTCTCAACTTTGAAGCGTTATTTGTTACACGAAACACTACGACCTTCTATACAGCTATTTTGTATAACACCCTTATTATCTACAGTTTTATTAAATTACGTTTAGCTCGTGACGCGTTTACATTATTCTGTCGTGGGGTGTCGTGTCATGACGCATCCTATGCATATGCATATCGTATCCATACATTCTGTATGGTTAGAATTATGTAACTAAAGCGCAGTGTGTTGTGACGCATTTTGTAAATATATGGATACGATATACTTATAACGCGTCACGAAACTTCACGACAGAATAATGTAATCTTGGCTTTAGTCTGAAAACCAGCGTCACCTCCTTATTGTATTCAGGAGTGGCATTAAGCTGAGGCTAGACGTGTTTGACCGCACTCGTGAAACGAGACTAATACATTTTTTTTTTTTATTGTTTTACTTTGTTCCTGCTTAGTTCCCCACTTTGCTTCTTTTACTGTGGGTATTATCTTTTTTACTTGTGAGTCAATTGATAAATTGTAATTCATAGTAAGTAAGTAAATTTTTTTATAGGCATTTAAGTAATTAATTTTTATTCAGACTAAAAATAGTAATTAAAAAATAACAGGGTCTTAATGCTAGAAGTAAGAACTTAAACTTAAATGGTGCTTAGTATCAAGTGAACGAATAGACCGTCTTGTCATCAATTGAATAAGAATAAGAATAAATATAAAAATTTGTTTATTAGACACACACACAAAAAAGTAAGATGAGACAAGGTGACAGTAAGTGAGTACAAGTAAGTACTTATTTTCTTAGAATAAACCAAAAACACGTATAACCATACGGAAACAAAAGAAAATGAATAGATAAAACCTAAGTTTAAGCTAGATCCTAGTACCTAGTACCTATTAAATTAATTGCTGACATAAAAAAAAGAAAATAAGCCTCTAGATATTTTAGGAAAAAATCCACTCCCGAAATCTCCTGCTATGTAAATAAGCAGGTATGTAGATACTTGAAATCCAAAATGATATTGATGAAGGTTTCATAAGTCGTAAACTTCCAAATATTATAAGAATAGGTAGTAAATTTAAATCGCAACGTTGCAAGAATAACAATAACTGGACAATACTGGTCTTGATCTTGTTTTTGAGTATTTTTTCATGTTGAGAATTTTTTTAATAAACCTATTCTAATTCTTAATCTTAGATGTAGAATAAAATATGCACTGGCGTCCCGTGCTAGGCTCTATTGTGCATTGTCTCCTGCTAACCTGACCCCAGCCAGCTCAACTCCTAATAAACCTATGTTTTTGTTTAGGACCGAGCTTATACTTATTGAATTGGTCATAACAAATGAATCTACGACTCAGTATGTAATTAAATATATAATAAATAAATAAAACAATAAATAAATCAAGTAAGTGGTAAGTGTATCAGCAGTGGGACATTGCAAGGCTGCAACAAGGCTATTTGACGGCAGATGTGGCGTGGCGGGTGAAGGTCCGCCTACGACACTGCGGGTTCGATTCCCGGCTCGGAACAAAAATTTGTACGATCTGCAAATATTTGTTCCGAGTGTTCTAGGTATTTTCTATGTATAATAAAAAATTACTGTCTTTGTATTGTATTGTATTAAGTTTATCAGTCATCTAGTACCTGTGTACTGTGATAGAACTCGTCCGGGGAAGGACTACCACCATACCTATTTCTGCCGCCAAGCAGTAATGATCGCATTGTTGTGTTCCGGTGTGAAGGGTATAGTTTCCGGTGAAATTACTGGCATATTATGTGGCTTTCGATCTTAGCCTCAAGGTGGCAACCGAGTGATACCTCTGGTATTGCAATCGTCTATAGGCTGCGGTAACCGCTTACCATCTTGTGGGCCGTACGCTTGATTGCCACTTCAGTTACATAAAAAAAAATTAAGAAAAAAAGTACCCATAACACAAGCTCTGCTTAGCTTGGGGCTAAATAATGCTGTGTGGATTGTCCAGCGTTTTTATTATTAATAATATTTTTGTGAAAATGACGTACCGCTAGCCGCAACACAAATTTAATACGACTCTAGGTTTATTTTACAAAACCTATCACCACTAAATTATCAGCACTTATGTATATTTTATTGAGCGAATCAGGTTTTTAGCTAGCTACAAAATTTCAAGAAAATTACCACACTTTACCTTTAATTCTGTAAAACTTTTAAGTTTATAATCCAAGAAAATTTAATTATATATAAAATACTTTACTTTTTCTTCAATTCATTAAACTTTCTTATTTAAAAATCGAATAACGTTTTGCCGACTCCAGAATCCTTTGATCCTACCAAACCTTCAGTACAAAACACTCAAAAAATACTTCCAAGACTATCCCCGCCCTTTTTACCCCATCCCTATTTATCCATGTAACCGATACATTCCAATTTTGCTCATTCTACTTTATTTATGCGGAGAGTTTCCTTAATTTACGTATTCCGACAGCGTTAGAACTGCTCCCGAAAAGTTGAAGGTATACATTGTTTACCTCGTACCTTCATCGTGTTATGATATTCGGATAGCTAGTCCACTCCGTGTTTCGGAGGGCAAGTAAGGTTGGTCCCGGCTTTTTAATAGTTAGGCTATAACAGAGGCCTTCGGGCGGCTTAAAAACTCTGTCGCCAGAGTTGGCCACTGACTCATACGAACTTACTTTACTTACTCCAAAGGTCAAATCTCTACGTGTGAAACCAGTAGTGGGTGTAGTCAGGTGAAGTCCTGTTTCATTAAACGTTTTTGCTTGTCGATTTACCAGCGGTTTTGCAATAAAGATATAATTATTTTATTTGAAAAAATAAACAAAAACGCATTTTTTTTATGACGAGTGGTGAGATCTTGCCTAACGTAAAGCCACGCTTGACTGTCAGCTGCAGTGTCAATTAAAACTTTTTGAAAGCGATTGGAGGGACACTCATTCCACTACTTTCGTCACCTCGTTCTCTTGCAGCCAGCAATTTCACTTGCTACAGTGCCCTTTAAACTTCCATAGTAATACTTGTACACTGCTGCTTGCACTGCACCAAGACAAACTAGGGCGCGTGGAACTGGCGTAAATGACGTTTCAAAATGATCCTTGTGATTGAATAAAGATATTTTTCACTTTACTTTAGTTTATTATATTTGCTGAAGAGTATTACCATCAGGTGCCTTACTTTGCCTTGCATTGACATCAGAAAGTGTGCTAGCTCAATCTAAACTCTATTTGAAGGTTGGAAAGGGATTCGTTTTACTTAACAAATGCCCGGAAAGGGCAATGGCCCTACGTGCTTTCTAGTACTTATTTGTTTCCACTTGTCTTTTTGAATGGATTTCGCTCACAGCAGGTTTTAGTGGGAAGAAATTGCTTGTTTTTAAAACACTAATTCATCCAGAACTTTATCCTTACTAGCGCCCCTTCGTAAAGGTGCGAATCACTTAGTTTTTGCCGCTTTAGTGGTCTAAAAAAAGCTAACATACATACAGGTGAGTAACCAAACGACAAGCTCAAAAGCAATATTGAAACAATGTAAGACTTATATTTCGGCATACAAAAAAACAGTGTAATGTTATTTCAAAATAATGCTATGAGCTCGTGATTACCAGAACTTACACTATTATTATACTTCTATCTGTTGCCCGCCGACTTACGTGAAACTCGAGAACCGTACATAAAAAAGTAGCATATATAAAGATAAAGATAAAGATAAGTTTATTTGTTCCATAAAAACATTTGGCGGTCAAGTTAAGTTAAGTTAAGTTTTAAGTAACAAAAGGTAAGAAGAAAGGAGTAAAGAAAAGAAAAGAGTAGTTGTAGGAGTAGTAGAGTTTTCTGTGATAGAGCTCGTCCGGGGAAGGACTACCACCATACCTATTTCTGCCGCCAAGCAGTAATGCTCGCATTTCTGTGTTCCGGTGTGAAGGGTATGGTTTCCGGTGAAATTACTGGCACATGAAGCTTTCGATCTTAGCCTCAAGGTGGCAACACGCGAGTGATACCTCTGGTATTGCAAGCGTCCAAAACCCGAGTTTTTTAAATTACACACCTTCATTCACACATCTCCTCGCATAAAGCCAACCTACACTCTATTTTCTAACCCTTTTTATTTAATGTTTTATTAGTTACATTACTGTCTATATTAAATCTATAATAGACCTAAGCAAGAGCAAAATCTCCTATAAATAAATAAATAAATAAATAATGCTGGACAATCCACACAGCATCATCTAGCCCAAGGTAAGCTGCTGTTAAACAGAGCTGTATTATGGGTACTAGATGACTGATATATATTTAATACAATACATTACATAGATAGATATTTTTTATTATATATAGTAAATACCCAGAACACCCGGAACAAATATTTGTAGATCGTACAAACATTTGTCCCGAGGCGGGAATTAAACCCGCAACCTCTGCGTCGCAGGCGGACCTACGCCCGCTGCGCCACATCGGTCGTCAGACAAGTACTTGTTTATTACTTAGATTTTATCACTGTTAACATTGTTAATTATCTTTTGGAAACGCAATTTGTGTTGTATTGTATTGTAAATTTAATAAAAACACACTGTTTTCGTCCTTATCCCAGCCTATTTGAACGTGAAGACGCCCCTATTCGACTCGTCGATAAATATTCGTAAACTTGACAAAAGAAACAAATTGCACTCATAAACATAAATTGTTGTTCATTCTGATGATGAATGTATGCGTGTTTCATTCGCGAGTGGGCTTTTTGGTAATGGTGTTTTTAACCACCCACGCGATACGGAGTGTTATAGGTTTAATGCTTTTGCCACTGGGTTTTCATTGACGACCTCGTTTGCGCAAGGCGACTGCCTGGTTGAGAAACGAGGTTGCGGGTTCGAATAGCGCCGCGTGACAAACGTTTGCATGATTTAGAAATTGCTCTGTGTTTTACTGTGTTTTTTGTTTTATAGCTGTACCTGCAGTTTTACAGATTTTATGTTTTCCGTCATCTAAGACCACTCGCAATTGTGGACATATTTTTTATTGATTGATGCAAGCGCGGGTTTTAACTCACGACCCATTAGTCATACTAAGATCAGTTCAGGTGGGCGCTCAGGTGGTTCGGTTTGGTTGCTATCTTGCTATCCGATTTCACTCAGCTAACTGCCATATAAAATACATTAGTTTTTAATTAAAATCATGTGAAATCGATTGCAACCGAATTACATAATCGCCCCTTAGGCACAGAACAGATATTAGTACTGCGTACAGAATGGCCACTCCCTACGGTTTTACTTACCCCACCCCGGTCGCGAGTTTGCCGACACCACACGGCACCTTTCGCCGGCACTGAAGATAGGGCGTTTATTTTGATTTTGGCACCCATTTCGTACAAAAACCATGCATGTGATGATTGCGACGCGTTTGCTTCATACATTTTCTTGAGAGTGTCTTGGGTGGCCTCAGGTCTAAGGTGTGTCCAATATAGCAAATGCCGAGCATTCAAGCAGTTGTTTAGACCCACTTGTAGGCCAACGACCTCATTATTCTAGAACTCATTAGCCCCCGCTTTTACGAACTCCACCGATGGTCCAGAGTTCAACTCCAATTACTAAACACCGGCCACAGAACAATTTATACAGCTAGCACACTGTAGTGTCACTTTGTGGTAGGACCCTCAGCAAGAGACCGTCTCGGTGGGTACCACCGCAGAGCCAGATATTCTACCTCCAAGCAGTAGTGTACAAGCTGTACTGTGTTTAGGTCTAAAGACACTGTAACAAGTGTAATCGTGAGGAAAACGGCATGTCAAAGAACTAAAAATTTAAAAGACATGCAATCCACCAATCAGCATTAGTGCGTGGTAGATTAAAGCCAAATCGCTCACGCTCCAGAGTAGGCTATTGACCCATCAGTGGGAACATGATGACTAAGTATTCTAAGGTATCACTAGGTAAAGCTATGCAGCTGTTTTACCAAGACTGTGCGTTAATAGTCGTTTAATAGGTAGGCTAAGTATTTAGTTGATTGCTCTGCAATTACTCCTGGTTAGTAATTAAGGTGCTAAATACATACATAAAGACGTCATATGAATTTATGTAACGACTGGTAGTAATGTCTTAGCTAAGCTCTACACAAGCAAGTACTAAGCACTGACCAGTCTATGACAGTAAGAATTACGGTACGTGGTATTGAATACGGCCCATTAGTTCTATAAGACTAACGTCATACAACTGCTTTTTGTCCCAGTAGTTCTATGGTAGAACTGTTGATACAAAAACTGTCTTATTTGTTCTATTGAACTAATAAAAAATACCGGTTTACTTCCATTCGTTCTATAGGACTGTGACGTCTTATAACTGCTAAAACTTTTTTGTCCCAGTAGTTCGATGTTAGAACTATTAAAACAAAAACTGTCCTATTTGTTCTATAAAACTAACAATACATTGCCAATAGAAATGTTAATACTTTTTTTAACCTTGTAGTCCTATAGTAGAACTATTGATACAAAAACTGTCCTTGAGAGCTGTTGTTGCCAGGTCTTTTACGGCATGGGCGCGTTGAAACTGGCGTATTTCCTAGCTTGTACCTAAGACATTTCAAAGAAGATGAAGGCACATCGTCAGATCCTGTTCATCTTTGATCAAGAAATACAGCACCAAGACAATATTTTATAGAACCTAAACACAATCTTTTCTTTTTTTATTTACCCTTTGAAAAGACACATTATTCACAGAAAACGAAACCAGTAAAATAATTATAATAAGACCTGTCTGAAAATATGTAAAAAAGTAACGTTTCTGAATAACATAACAATGATAAAGCCACACTACGGTTAGATATTGGCTTAGCTATCTGAAATAAACTTTTGACAACTCTTTAGTTTAGTTTTGGCTATTAGATACCCATTGACAGCTCCTTAACTTCAAGTTCTTTCGTCGTTGTGTCATTTGTCCCCCCACCTTGCTTTTTGAGTCTGGTTGTCTGTAAGAAATTGCTCACAGCGATAAAACCGTCCACTGTACTTCGCTAATGTACCGTTCAAAATGGATAAGCTGAGCTTACCTACCAGTGCCATACCTAGTATTTAGATCTTTTTGTGCCTTCATCAGCTAAACAATTTTTTTTTTTTTTTTTTTTTATACAACTGAAGTGGCAACCAAGCGTACGGCCCACAAGATGGTAAGCGGTTACCGCAGCCTATGGACGCTTGCAATACCAGAGGTATCACTTGCGGGTTGCCACCTTGAGGCTAAGATCGAAAGCCTCATGTGCCAGTAATTTCACCGGAAACCATACCCTTCGAACCGGAACACAGCAATGCGAGCATTACTGCTTGGCGGCAGAAATAGGTATGGTATATTATTATATTTTCTTATTCTTATTCTTATTGTAAGTATATTTAAATTGTGTTCTTATTTTTGTTTATTTTTTGTTTTGAGTTACGGTGTACAATAAAGAGTTTTTTATTCTATTCTATACTTTTTTTTTTAATTCAAAATCTTATACAAATTATTAATTCTGCCACGAATATAGCAAATAATAAATAATATTATTGAGCTTATAGACCCTACGAGGGCTAAGTAAAAGAAGGACTTTATTATTTAAGTAACCTCAAAGTTATATAAAGCGAATGTCTATTTCCCCAATACAATCTCATTTCCCCACATCGTAATTACCCCCATGACGCACCCTATAACATTGCGTGTGTAGTTGGGCCAGTTTCGCTCGAAACTAGCAGTCAGTATAAAGTATGCTCTATAGCTATTGCATTTAGATTCGGAATGACATGGACGTGTTTATAACTGGTAAGTAAGACGTCGTCGTTTTTGTAATTTGTAGCATAGTATCGTTGAATTAAAATTGAAATTTAAATGCATTTCACTATAAGACTTTGTAACAGCACTGTGCATTGTGCAGTTTGTGCAGTCGATGTTGTTTTATTTGTGTGTGAAGAAAGTCTTTTGCCTAATGATAAGCGTCACACCTGGCCATAACAGTTGCAGTGTTGCCCAAAGATTTAAAGGTCTGCGCTAGTCACCTTAAACCCTCACCTGGTGGTAGGACTCTTCAGCAAGAGTCCGTCTTGGTGGGTACCACCACAGTGTCAGATATTCTACCTCCAAGCAGTAGTGTGCAAGCATTACTGTGTTTTGGTTTGAAGGGCACTGTAGCAAGTGAAATTACTGGGCGAAAGAGACTTAACAACAATGTCTCGGAGTGATAAGCGCAGTGCAGTGCCACGCAAACACTTAAAAACTTTAAGCTTTGGGTGGCACTGCATCTAAAACTGTGTAATGCTCTAGGGAAGCAAAATATCTAGCATTGCGGTGTAACTGACAAACTCTTGCTGCAGAGTCTTACCACCAGGGGCCCAACCATGAACTCTTATAGCGATTCAAAAATTTTTTTGACAATTTAGTTTAGGTCTTCATTTGAATCGCTATAAGAGTTCATGGTTGGGCCCCCGGTAATTTTAAAGTATCTACTTAATTCAATATGACCGCAGTGAATATTCAACGGTAGTACTGTTCGTGTTTGTGGTAAAGACCTCGTGAATCCTTATGTATACAACCTCATTACACGACCTTGTGGTAGATTGATGATTTATTCGCGAGTCTGTAACAAGTACAGCCTTGAAAACTGTATTTTTATTAGTTCTATAGAACAACACACCTATTTCTGCCGCCAAGCAGTAATGCTCGCATTGCTGTGTTCTGTTTCGAAGGGTATGGTTTCCGGTGGAATTACAGGCACATGAGACTTTCCATCTAACGTCTCAGAGTGGTAACACGTAAATAAAAAAATTAATAAAAAGTGTATTTATTTCCAAGAAAAGGTTACACAAATTTTGTAAAACTTATACAATATAGGTACAGATAATAATAATATGACTTTGTTCATAGTAACATTGCAGTTTTACTTATTGCTATTCATGTTTTGATTTAAAATAATTATAAACCTTGTAGTTTAGCGTCAATACTTTGATTCCTCGCTCTAACTAAGTTAAACTTGTATGTAGACGCGAGGGCTCTCTGCTTCGGCTCGTTACCAAGATGGACAGAGCATGTGCCATGATGTCTTATTTTAAATTATATAATAAATAAATAAAAGATTTTATTTCGGACAACATGAGTAAGTGATATCTATGATGTTGCAAGCGTACATAGGCTACGGTAACCGCTTACCATCAAGTGGGCCGTACGCTTGGTTGCCACTTTAATGGTATAAAAAAGATAAAAAAACAAATAAGACAGTTATTGTGATAACGGTTCTACCATAGAACTACTCGTTCTAGGACAAAAACGTTTTTGCAGTTCTATAACATTAGTCCTAGAACTAATGGGGGTTACCCTATTTGTTTACCTATATAGCAAACCAAATAATTCAGAACTCAGGAAGTTTACCAGGGTTTTTTTTTTTTGTGGGGACTCTTTTTTCCGCATTTGAACTCGATGGTTGGTCCATTATGCGTGGGTACTGGCTACGAGTGTAACCAGCCTAACTCCTCCCAGAAGCACAGAAGCTTCCTGGGATCTTCACAGGCTTCGAGGAGTGACCTCGGTGTGCCGAGAATTTGTGTGTTTACCAGGGATGCGGGACGCAGGAATATATTACAGACAGCCACGTTTTTCAGCACATATTATACAGCTATAAAAATCTATAATCACTTACCAACAGAACTAAAACAAATGAATGGAAACATATTTAAAAATACATTAAGAAAGTGGCTTATTAATAAGGTATTTTATGATTTGAATGAATACATATTACTCAAAATAAAAAAATAGGTATTAATATATCTACTGAATTAAGTAGATATTATTAAGTACCTACCTTTAACATTGTATTACATAACCTAGTTAATATTGTACGTCCAAAATGGATAAGCTGAGCTTACCTACCAGTGCCATACCTAGTATTAAGATCTTTTTGTGCCTTCATCAGCTAAACAATAAATATTTTCTTATTCTTATTCTTATTCTTATTCTTATTCTTATTATTATTCTTATTCTTATTCTTATTCTTATTCTTATTCTTATTCTTATTCTTATTCTTATTCTTATTCTTATTCTTATTCTTATTCTTATTCTTATTCTTATTCTTATTCTTATTCTTATTCTTATTCTTATTCTTATTCTTATTCTTATTCTTATTCTTATTCTTATTCTTATTCTTATTCTTATTCTTATTCTTATTCTTATTCTTATTCTTATTCTTATTCTTATTCTTATTCTTATTCATTCAAAACCGGTAAATATAGAAATTGTGAAATTGTAACAGACAGACAGAGAAAAATATTTTTCCGGGTTAAACCTGTGTTATTCCAAACTATAATTAATCGCTTTGCTAAATTCCATCCAGATCCGCTCACCCATTCTGACGTGATTAGTAATAAACATCCTTATCCATCCATTTAAACTTTTGCATTTATAAATATTAGGTACTAGCGGACCCGTCCATACTACTAATACTAATTTATTTATTCGTATGGCGTTGCATGCAATCATTCAATATTACAATATTATTTTCAAATTCTTTATCCATTAGATAGCGTCATCTTCAAGGGCAAACAAGTCTGCTGAGCTGTCATCATATTTAGTAAGTGGGCAGTGTGTTATAATGTGTGCGACGTCCTGTATGGGTGCTCCACATTCACACGCCGGCGACTCCCTCCAGCCACATCTGTGCATAAAGGCTCGACTGCGACCGCAGGTAGTTCTTAGTCTGTTGAGCTGGCGCCATGTTCACTAATACTAAAGTGACTATAGTATAGTATAGTGGCTATGATATAGTAGGTGGTATAAAAAATCTAAGCGTGCATACATGCATAGTTTATTTTATACTATGTGATGTTAAGTGAGTAAGTATGGTTGGATGTCTCAAAGTGGCAACGAGTCTAGAGATGGGCGTTGTCGTTGAATTTCCACAACGATGCGCATCGTTTTTGTCAGAATGGCATCCGTTGTGAACAACGATGTTGCCGCCAACGATGTCGGCCGGGTTGCTAACACAACACTGATAATAAGTTTTCGCAGTAGATAACTAGACAACTGCCAGTTGCCAAATAAAAAACAGACGAAAAATCTCTAGTACTATTCCGCTTAACCTTTTAACTGATGAGGTCACACGTGTCGATATTTTTCTTTTGAGGTTAACTGTGGTAACTGTGTGACCTCATCAGTTAAAAGGTAAAGCGGAATAGTACTAGAGATTTTTCGTCTGTTTTTTATTTTGTAATGGATTTCCGCAAAGTAACGCCTGAATCTATCAATTATGCCAGTTGCCAATTCAATCAATGTTCCCCTAAAATGTTTTTTGAAAACAAAACAAAAACACAAGTAGGTAGTTTGTTTATTCTTAGGGAGAATGAGAATGTTACCAATTTACTATTTAAAAATACGAACTGTTCTAAATTTGAGGTTGTGAGTAGGTTTGGTAATCAGCATTACTCGGCTGACTTCGTTGTTTGCCATCCGATGCTGCGCCACTAACTTCCCCGCTCTTTCGATGTCGGTGTGACGTTCGTTTGTCGGTGGCGAATGTGGCGATCGGCATTACTCGGTTCGGCATCTCGTTGTCGTAGGCATTCGTTGTTCACCTATTCGCCATCCGATGGGAACAACGTACACTGACATCGTTGGTCAACAACAGTGTTAGTAACGACCACGTCAAGCAACGACACACGTCTTGTATTACATAAGTCAAGGTCAACTTGTTAAGGGGCCGTATATTTGTTTGCCATCTAACAGGTAAGTAACGTTATAAAAACTCAATGGAAAGGTGCTACCAACAAAGTAAAGTACAGTGAGTAAAGTACCTCAGAGGAAAAGTCGGTACCTACCTAACACCCTAAATACTCTGCCGCTGAGAAATTCAATCACTCGCAGTGAAAGCCTCCTTGAGAGGGTCTTCTAATGGGGAAATTACTCACTGTATGTGTACACTTTATGTTGGCTGCTGACAGATATTTTTTTATTATTTCGTGTGAATTATAAAATGTTTTCATCAGTCAGTGGGACACTGGCCTACTCTAGAGCGAGATTTATTGAGCGTTAGTTTCAAATGCAGATTAGAAAATGACAGCATTTTATGTTTTTCAAATTTTTTGTTATCGAACATGCTGGTTTTCTTACAAAGTATTTCACACCGTTTAGGTAAAGCAGTTTGATTATTAAAGAACTAGCAGACCGTCCCAGCTTCGCACGGGTACAATAAAAATGCACCATTAAACGGGTACAATAAAAATGTAACATTCTAATGGTGAAATGTTTTTTGAAATTGGACCAGTAGTTTTTGAGTTTATTCATAACAAACAAAACTACAAATTTTCTCTCCTTAAAATATTTGTCTATATTAAAGGGGAGAAAACGCTAAAGTTTTTAAAATCCTGTTGACCAACTCAGAGAGATAAGTTTCCAATTCTTAAACGGTCATTGATTTAAGGTTTCTTCCCATGTCAGTTTCAAATCATGTCACTTGGTGCTTCTTAAATAGGCAAACTATCTTAGATCTTCATTCAAGAACTATACTCAGAATTGATCGAGGGTCAAGTATATTTTGGAAGCTGTGAGCTCAATTAAAGTTTAGATATAACACATTAAAATAAACAAATAAATAAATTCTTTACACCTTTGTTTTAATGGAAACTATTTTTTATTTCTTTTTTAAAAAGTTTGTGAAATGTCAGTCGTCAACATACAGAGCACAAGATTTAGATACTTCGATGAGGTTTGCAATATTAGTCGATACCCTACTTAGGGTAATATACCTGCCCGAAGGAATACACGGTGTCTCAGAAGCTTCATAAACTTTTGTAGGAATGGTTTTAGGTCATACAAACCAACAGGCACTGGATTTGCTACTACTGTACAGTTCTATTGATTTTGTATTAGAAAGTATGAGTATTTATTGTTGTTATCAAAATAAGCTTTTGAAATATTCATTTGATAATGCATAGGTTTATTAATACGCAAGATAGATAATAATAAAGAGCGGCAAGTTAGTATATATACGAATAAGCTGGTTATATTCCTGCGATAAGCCACAGTGAAGCGCGGAGGGCGAGTACAAAAAGTTGAGATTTTTGAGATTTGAGATTTTGGAGGTTTATTTATTTCAACAACAAAACAAGTGGACTTACATTAAAATTACAATTTGTAGGTGGACAATTTGGAGCACAAATTATCATAATAATAATAGTAAGTATTATACCACTATCTCCCACCTTAGGTAAACCTGTGTTGTGGGAAGATAGACTCCTTCGTCCATGTCCAATAAAAGTAGAAACCAAAAATTCTTATTTTAGCATGCATCATTTGATAGATTCCTATAATGTACATAAATCATAAGTTGTCGATTCGATACTTGCTACGCGACAAATGTTTACAAGTTCAGCCATTTTTTTCTGACTCTTGGTGTTGCTTTACCATAATAACAGATATAAGTACTGCAGCTGTACTATAATATAACTTGTAATTTTTGTGACTCAAGACGTCAGAGGAACTAAACAAACTCAATGTCTTTGCCCACGACACAGAGACTCGATGTATGGGAACAGGAATGACCTAACTGTTGAGTGTTATGTTATTGATAACATTGAACAATAATAGCAATGGCATCCTACGAATCCCCAAGATGTAAAAACATACCTAACTGACGCAGCCGCGTAACCGACTTTCACTCTTTTTTAAAATAAAAAAAAAATACTCAGTACATAATCTTAAGGATCACTTTGAAAAGTCTTAAAGCTAGGTGAATCGACGCCAGTTCCAGGCGCGCCAGCAAAAGTAATGTAAAATTAAAAAATGTATATTATTCAATTATATCACATTTTGAAACCTCTTAACATAGAAGAATTTACGCCAGTTCTGCGCGCCCCAGCCTAGAAGAATCTGGCAACAAACGCGGCTGAGTTCCTAGCTTTTTTTTGATGATCCCTCTTCTGCATAAAACTTCAGTGTGGTGCCAATCGAACTAGGTGAGCTGATGCCAAGAGGTAGAGTAGGTATGTAAAAAAGGTAAAACAAAATGAT
The DNA here is from genome assembly GCA_951394395.1 of Colostygia pectinataria. NCBI lineage: Eukaryota > Metazoa > Arthropoda > Insecta > Lepidoptera > Geometridae > Colostygia > Colostygia pectinataria. The sequence goes on along the minus strand of OX596351.1, from coordinate 13,654,042 downwards.
TATGAGCCAAGTTCTTTAGCAAAACACGCTAAAAGCCTTAAAGAATCTGGCAACAAACTTCGCTGGGTTCTTAGCTATTTTTTCGATGAGCCCACTTCATCATAAAGCTCCAGTGTGATCCTCGACGATGTCACCAAATAAACAATATAATAAACCACAGTTTCTTAGTAAACCATGTTTTTAGTTCTTTCAAACTTAAAACACTATAAACTGCAGCTCAAAAAGGAAACTTTCACATTGCAATCGCTCGAAGAGTTGAACAGCTTTTGCACAATGAAATTAGTTTGATTCGATTCTAGACCGAAGGATTATGTTGAAGCACGTTCAATGAGAATGAACGAACTTTAGCAGAATCTTTTGGTTTCTGAGAATAGCGGTGGGGTAACTTGACGTCCGTTTTAGCTAAAAAATAATATATTTTTATTATAATGAGACTCCGACGCGAATCTTTGTAGTCCTGCAGGCTCGTTAGAGACCTTGTGTAGGACAGCAACGTTAGGTACTTTGTAATGTAGAGCAAAAATATAGCTAGCTAAACAACTGAAATTTTGTTGTATAGCAGCATTGCCCCCCTGGTACTAGGATTCTTCAGCAAGTTCCTCTTGGTGGACCACAGTAGTTATAGATGTTATGCCTTCAAGCAGTAGTGTGCAGGTATTATTGTGTTTAGGTTTAAAGGGTTTAGCAGTGAAATTACTAGACTATATATGCTTATAAACTAAGTCTCGGGGTGACGAGCGCAGTGAAGTGTCACGCAGAACTTCAAAACCTCAAGGTATTGAGTGCCACAAAGACTGGTTATAGACTAGTTTAAGTATTAATACCGGACAAAAGACTTGACAGTGTCACACCGTCTCCACGCTATCACACTATCATCACTTGGCAGATAAAACATTGTAAATTTTAATTAAATAAATAACAAGATTTTACAGTGCCCAGTCAGTTCGTTTAGTCGACTTATTCAAAGAAAGAAAGAGAGAAAAGAAGGAAAATAATTTTATTTGTGACGAGCATAGAAGTAGATACACTTATACAGAGTAGGTACATACAATTCTAATTAGTCTAACAATTAGAATTAAAAATTAAAATGAGAACTAAGTAGGTAGCACTTATAGTTATAACAGGTCGTGTGCATTAGTTGTAGAAACCTACACAAAAATGCGGTCGCCACAAAAAGGCTCCATCTCAGCAATTGCTGGCTTATTCCCATCTTCCAACCTAGCTTTCCACCCTAGGTTGGATGTTAGGAATTTTTAGTTTCATCTTCCAACCTCTGCCAGGTTAGATAGTGGGAATACACTGTCATAAAACGGTCATAGGTGTTTGAAAAACTATCTGCGGTGCCACAGATCGTCTTAACTGTTTAGATAGTGGTTGGTTTGTTTGTACAAGTTTTAAGACTTCTGCTTTGGTTCGTCCGTTCGTATGAGTCAGTGGCCAACTCTGGTGTCAGAGTTTCTAGGCCGCCCGAAGGCCTCTGTCATGGCCTAACAACTCTGCTTTGGTAAAACATTGATCTCTCAATGACTTGAAATAAGCATTATTTTAATATGTAGAAACTACTGAGTAACTCTACATTTTAACTACAAGACCATTTCATTTACACATAGAACGGTTAGAACAGTTTTTTTATTTATTTACAATCATCCTAAGGAGTAATTCTATTAAAGTAATGTAGTAGAGTTGCGAAGGACCACCATACCTATTTCTGCCGCCAAGCAGTAATGCTCGCATTGCAGTGTTCCGGTTCGAAGGGTTTCCGGTGAAAATACTGTCACATGAGACTTACCATCTAACGTCTCAGGGTGGTAACATGCAAATGATATCTATGATGTTGCATGCGTACATAGGCTACGGTAACCGCTGATCAACCCTACGCTTGGTTGCCACTTTAGTGGTATATCACTGGTAGTCTAGTAATAGAGACCCGCCTTCCGGTCCTAAGGTCGTGGGATTGAAACCAGTCATGATTTATCCAATTACTCTTACTCGAGAATAGACCAGTGTTCCACCAATAATACAAGCTTTGCTCATTTTTACTCAAAATGATGATGATTGTAAAAATGTTCCATAATACTTATTTGTATAATATAAATTCAATTGGTTAAAAAAATATTTAGTTAATGACTTTACAGAGCTTTACAATTTACATACAAACTTATAGCAGATATAATAGGCCTGCCAAAACCATCTGCTACCGTTTGGTTACCGTTAATACTTACCACAAACAGTTAATTTAGAAACTATCTACTATTATTGGCGACTGTTATCCAGATGTTAATTACTAGCAAACAGATATTATAAAGCAGTGGTAGACTAGTGGTGGCATTTCGATTCCGAAGTTCGAAACCAGTCGTGCATCAATGCGATTTACTTATTAAAAAAATGTATGTACGCTAGTGCTCTCAAACGGATGAAAAGAAAAAAAAACCCGACATCGGCATGTCCAAGAACTATGGCACTATTATATAAAACCTTTGTTATCCATCAATACGCATGTTTTTGCAGTGGGAGTATAGAAGGCGCTTAATTATAATAAACCTGATAATAACTGAACATATTATTTTTCAACACACTTGCTTATAAAGTGGCTCTATGGTTATCGCAATAAAGCACAGAATGACACTCATAATCAAACTATGACTTTTTCATTGCTATAACTCACTAGTGAGTTATAGATTTTACTATTTCAACACACTTGCTTATAAAGTGGTTCTATGGTCATCGCAATTAGGCACAGAATGACACCCATAATCAAACTATGACTTTTTCATTGCTATAACTCACTAGTGAGTTATAGATTTTACTATTTCAACACACAAGCTTATAAAGTGGCTTTATGGTCATCGCAATTAGGCACAGAATGACACCCATAATCAAACTATGACTTTTTCATTGCTATAACTCACTAGTGAGTTATAGATTTTACTATTTCAACACACTTGCTTATAAAGTGGCTCTATGGTCATCGCAATTAGGCACAGAATGATACCCATAATCAAACTATGACTTTTTCATTGCTATAACTCACTAGTGAGTTATAGATTTTACTATTTCAACACACTTGCTTATATAAAGTGGCTCTATGGTCATCGCAATTAGGCACAGAATGACACCCATAATCAAACTATGACTTTTTCATTGCTATAATTCACTAGTGAGTTATAGATTTTACTATTTCAACACACTTGCTTATAAAGTGGTTCTATGGTTATCACAATTAGGCACAGAATGACACCCATAATCAAACTATGACTTTTTCATTGCTATAACTCACTAGTGAGTTATAGTTTTTTTTTGTTATTTCATTATGAGTTTTTTTTGTTATTTTATTCACAAGTCTGTTGAAAAATGTCGTATGATACACGTGTGTATTGATGATTAACATCCTCGGCTATCTTAAGATCACGATAAGAGGCTCAATGGCGCCTCAGCGGTTATCACTAATGTTACACACTACTACCATAATGTATTATTATTGTATTTGTAAATTTTCTAAGATCGTGGATTATAAAAGAAAACTTTACATACCCTTAAAAAAATATTTTGTAGGTTCCTGTTTGGTAAGTACAAAAAAATCAATGCATTTACAACTTCATCAATATTTTTTTAGACGAACTGTCAGTTAAAAACAAACAAACCCCAGCATTAATAAATATATGTGATTAACTTTGATCTAGCAGAATCTAGCCATCTATTCTGAATGAAATCAAACCACCCAAGATTGTATTTATCTAAACTGACGGTAATACTGAAGAGCTAATTCAAACCGCAAGCACCTTCCACTTGGTCGGGCTTGAAGCTTGTGTTCTAAGTTACCAGCTTTTTAAGTGCTTAGACAATGTAGCTAACTTTTAGATTCTGTTTATCGCCTTAAAAGAAGAATAAGAATAAGAATTTTTTTATTTGAGGTACAATTGTAAGTTCGTTCTTCGTTCGTATGAGTCAGTGGCAAAACTCTGGTGACAGAGTTAATAGGCCGCCCGAAGGCCTCTGTAATTCCCATGGACGTAGTATAATAAGTATTACGTTATTATTATTCATGCATTTTCTTTTTTTCTTTCTTTCATGGTAATTCCTAATTAATAACACTCAAAATGTCAATGTCAAAATTTCAATTCTGTCATTGTCTATGTTAAGTGACAAAGAGTGACAAGGAAAGGCAAAACTGTGGGAAACTCAGCTACAGACATCATAAATTAAAAGAAGAAGAAGACAATATTTCTTCTTCTTCTTCTTCGTTTATGGATATATATATATTTTGCCAGTGTCAAGTGTATTAGTTTGATTGTCGCTTAGCAACGTAAACTACAAAATTTGGAAAGAAATGGTGACTTTTCTTTCAAAATTCTCTTGGAAAGTCTTTGACTAAATTACCAACCAACATTACCCCTCCATTTCAATTATTTACACTTGTGCTAAGTAAACAAGTTAAATTGGATAAACTTCCACCAAATTAACGCGAGACTAATAATTAAAATGGGAGGACCCATGTCGTTTTGAGAAAATAGCCAAAGACAATCCTAATAACCTTCAAAATGTGTCCTTCAAATCTGTCATTGTCTATGTTTAGTGACAAAGAGTAAAAAGGAAAGGCAAAATTGTGGGAAACTCAGCCACAGACACCCTAAATTAAAAGAAGAAGAAGACAATATTTGTAGAGTCGCTAAATATGTTAGTTAGTGATTATTTATTTATATTATTTATTTATTTATATTAGCCTCAAAATATTATATATTTACCTCATTTAATTATTGTATCTATAACTTGGAATCATAAATATAAGAATCTAGAACTAGGTAGTATAAATGGGTCTTATTCTAAAATATTTATGTCTAGTCTTACCTTACAAGCTTCAAAAATCCCCTATCAAAAATCCCCGACGACAATCAACTTTTATAAAGTCATAAAACCTGTATACCAAGTTTCAACCAGATTGGTTGAAAAATGCGACCTGTAGGCGAGAACACAAAAAGCCCGGACAAATCTCGAAACTGAGACGCTTTGCTCGCTTCGCTCGCTCGGTCAATAAAATATAATAATAATGAAAATCATGCTAGTAATAATTATAAATTAAAATATACCTAACATTAAAAATTAAAATTGGATATGTAGCTAAATCAGCTGCCACATTACGGGGCAGTTCACTCTTTCAGCTACGACGCGCAAGATGCTGTAAAAAATAAAGCATTCATTCGTTCAAATAACTGGAAGATTTGTGCTTTTGCGAAAAACAGCAAAATAAAATAGCACTAGACGTGGACCAATCGTCCTGAATGTTTTATAGCTAATTCTGCGCCCAATAATCGTTCACCTGCAACATTCTCAAGCACTTCTCGTAATTACTGCTGCAACAATTTATTGTGTGGAGGTTTCACTGCAGGCTCTTACAGTGTTTACAATCTGGGGAAGGTTTTTGGGGAGGATATCGTACATTAGAGTCTTGAACTACAAGATTATGCTGATTACATTTATTATTTTGCTTTTTGTATAGTTAAATAAATAAAAAAAAACTTGTTAACATGGTCTAATCTACAGATGTGTTAAACCATTATGTAAGTAATATCTGTTTTTTTGCCATAATAATAAATTTTTAATTTTTTTTTCCTTTTTTGACCATTAAGAAATTAATACGAACAAAAGTTGTTCTTTTTTAAGAGTGCATAATTATATTCAGTGCGGTAATTATGACGTCTCTGCTGCGTCCATTAGAATTTTAATTTCAATATTTTTAGTGCACCTCACCATACGTCTTAAAGTTGTCAGTCCGTCAGTAACGATATCTCTGCTCAGCGAAAACACTGTGTTTCACTTCTACGAATATCATCATTTTCATAATTATGTTTTCGTAATATTATGTTATTGTTCCAAATAAAGATATATTGTATATCTGTAAAGAAAACGAGTTTATAATTTTAGATGACTAGACTAAGTTTTTGTTCAATCTATAACAACCAAAGTAAATTAAGGTACACCTACCACCATACCCATACCTATTTCTGCCGCCAAGCAGTAATGCTCGCATTGCTGTGTTTTTTTTTTATACAACTGAAGTGGCAACCAAGCGTACGGCCCACAAGATGGTAAGCGGCTACCGCAGCCTATGGACGCTTGCAATACCAGAGGCATCACTTGCCGGGTCGCCACCTTGAGGCTAAGATCGAAAGCCTCATGTGCCAGTAATTTCACCGGAAACTATACCCTTCACACCGGAACACAGCAATGCGAGTATTACTGCTTGGCGGCAGAAATAGGTATGGTGGTAGTCCTTCCCCGGACGAGCTCTATCACAGAAAACTCTACTACTTTTAAGTGTTCCGGTTCGAAGGGTATGGTTCCAGTGAAATTACAGGCACATGAGACTTTCCATCTAACGTCTCAGGGTGGAAAGGTGGGTCACGCAAGTGATATCTATGATGTTGTATGCGTACATAGGCTACGGTAACCGTTGACCATCAAGTGAGTATATACAGGACGCATGGTTGCCACTTTGGTGGTTTAAAAAAAATCCTGCAATATATATTATTGCTACCAAATCCACTTTAGTTCAGGCTCCAACTGGTATTTCATATCTAAATTAGACCTGAATCAGCCTTTGAAAGGTTTGGTGCAACGCTTAAAATATGCAATGGACGTGGCTGTTCGCTGTTCAGACCAATCACGCTCTGAAACGGCTATATTGGCTGTGTAGACTTGTCAGACAATCATAGCTTCAATTGCTTCAATCCAATCGGCAGCGTCGGTATTTTGTTGGCAACACCAATTTAATCGCTAATCATTGGTATTGTGTGTTTTAGAAAAGCCATTTAGCCCCAATCTAGTTAGAGTTGGTTCTAGTACCTGGATATAAGAATCACGGGATTTGTAACCAACTGTGGCTGCAGTGATGACTTTTATCTAATCTATCTAGCCTAATATCCTATCTTATATTAGGCTAATACACAAATAAAACAAATTCTTGTCCCAAAACGTAAAAAGATTCAGTCAGGTTACGAGGAACAACCTTTTACGAAAAGTTAAAAAAAAAAGTTTAAAAGTTTTGTTTTCTAACGTATATACCTAAATATTTGTGAAATATATATAAATAAATTGTTTTGTAGATTGAATTCAACTTTAAAAATAATAACTCGTCTTTGTTAATTAATTTTTTTCATTATGTAGCCGGGGAGACGACATATTGAAAGTCGCTGGCCGTAAGTGGATTAGATTAGCACAGGATCGCGGTAGATGGCACAAACCAAGGGAGGCCTATACCCAGCAGTGGGTGAAGTCAGGCTGTGGGTGATGATGATGGTGTTGCCAAACATCCAATTATTATTATTAGCCTGTGGTGTCCCACTGCAGGGCAAAGGCCTCCCTTTCTTCTCTCCATTTATCTCTATTTTGAGCTACTGTGGACCAATCTTCTAGGTAGGCATCGATCTCGTCTCTCCATCTCCGCCGCGGTCTGCCGCGAGGTCGTTTTCCGTTCAGGGGTGTCCATTCCGTGGTGACTTTAGCCCATAACGCATCCGACATGCGGCAGACGTGGCCCGCCCAATCCCACTTCAATTTTCCCGCTTGCTGACCGACATCCGCGATTTGCGTTTTGGAGCGTAGTACACTGTTGCGCACGCGGTCTGTAAGTTTGACTCCTAGAATACTACGCTCCATGGATCGCTGGCAAACCCCGAGTTTGAACTTTTGTTGATCAGTCAGAGACCAGGTCTGCGCGCCGTAGGTAAGGATTGGGAGAATACATACGTCCATTAGCTTCCGTTTTAGTGACAGAGGAAGTGTACCTTTCATCAGGTTTTTCATTGACCAATATGCCTTCCAGGCGTTCTCGGTGCGTCTTGCAATCTCGAGGTCTTGTCTTCCCTGGAAGGATATTAATTGGCCTAGGTACAAATATTCATGGACATATTCTATCTCCCCGCTCCCTACCTGTAGCTTGTGGTGTGTGCTATTTGTCATTAGCTTGGTCTTTGAACTGTTCATACTAAGGCCAACTTCGAGGCTTGCCATGTTTAACTCGTTTAGCATCGTTTCGAGCTCTGAAGCTGAAGAGGAGAAAAGCACGATGTCATCGGCAAAGCGGAGATTAGTCAACCTTTTTTCGCCAAAAACAATGCCTCGCTCTCTCCAGTTCATTTCTAGATTTTTGAAAATCTCTTGCAGTGTAGAAGTAAAGAGTTTCGGGGATAAAGGGTCTCCTTGTTTTACGCCTTTTTGGATATGAAAGGAAGGCCCAACAGTGTCTATTTTAATGGCTGCGGTACTGTTATAATAAATTTGTTTCAAAAGATTAATGTAAGTTGCTTGAATTTCCTGACTATTGAGTGAATCAAAAATGGCTGAGTGCTTGATGCTGTCAAAAGCTTTGGAGTAATCGACGAAGGCTAAATAAAGAGGGAGCTTAAATTCGTGGTATTTTTCCATTATCTGATTGAGAGAGTGTAAGTGATCCGTAGTAGAGAGTCCGCGTCGAAATCCAGCTTGTTCTGGTAGTTGGTGTTTATCTAATTGATCTGATATTCTGTTCTCTATAGTTTTTATGAAAGCTTTGTATACGTGGGACACCAAACTTATGGGTCTGTAATTTCCTATATCCGCCTTGTCGCCTTTTTTATGGAGTAAGATAATATTAGAGTGACAAAAGTTTTTAGGAAATTTACCAGTAATCAAAATGGAGTTGTAAAGATTAGTAAGGTGGGGAAGTAAGATCGGTTCTCCCACTTTCAAAGCGTCTGAAGTAACACCATCTTCTCCCGGACTTTTTCCATATTTCAAACACCTGAGTGCGCGATGTACTTCAAGCCCCGAAAATGGTGTAATATCTGCCGAGTAAGAATATGTAGCTGGATTGTTTTGTGTCAACGATGTATCCGAGTATAATTTTTTATAGTATTGTGTACATATATCAAGTATTTTAGCCCTATCACCTTGTTTATTACCGTCACTGTCTTTCATGCCTGTTATTACTGTTTTGCCTGACTGGGTGCCTCTCATGGCTATTTTTAATGAAGTATTTTTCTTCAGTGCAATTTTGACTGACTTGAAACATCCAATAGAAATATTTAATTTCTTGCATAACTTAACGTAACACACGCAATAGTTACATACTAACCTTAAACCCCTTAATACAATTATCTGTGTCTATCTGTGTATTATCAGTCAGAAATTACAAATATACACTTTATTACTTGAGTTAGTAATACCCCGTTTAACTGTTACAATGCAATATTTCAGTCACGTACAGCTCTGCGGAGCTCTTACAGCCCACTTTGCAATGCATCTTTAACAAATTCCACAAACAAGCCTAAAACTACGCCGATTTATGAGAACCGATTTGCACATCCTGTTTAATTGATAAATTCAGGCGTTACTTTGCGGAAATCCATTACAAAATAAAAAACAGACGAAAAATCTCTAGTACTATTCCGCTTAACCTTTTAACTGATGAGGTCACACAGTTACCACAGTTAACTTTGGCTCCAGCGCTCGACGGAGCAACACGTCTGCCGGAGAACAAGTCAATGGTCCTGAGGATGTCTCGTGGAGGGATGAAACACGTGTCGATATTTTTCTTTTGAGGTTAACTGTGGTAACTGTGTGACCTCATCAGTTAAAAGGTTAAGCGGAATAGTACTAGAGACATCCTGTTTAGTTCATTCTGGTGTCTCGCTTTTCAGTGACTATAAAAATCTTACTGATATATGCAAAAGTTTGGATTTATGCTTATTACTCAATCACCCTGGAACGACAGAACTGGGGACTTACTCTTGAACGCGATCGGTATTGGACAATTATTGGAATATGACATTTCGTACTTTTGACAGCAACCCTAGCGCCAAATTCAACCTTGTTTTCAAGTGTAAAAAAAAAAATTGACAGCAGTAAATTAAGAATGGGATTGGATCGGAATTGTCATTGGATTTAAGAGTAGGGCACCTGATCTGTATAAAATTTGGTACAGAAATATATTATAGTCTAAAAAGCGCAAAGGCTACTTTCAGATACCTTGCAAGCGAAACCGTGGAGCTCGTATGTCAAATTGGCTTTATTTAGTACTAGTGAAACGCCGAGCGACATTAATTATGTAGGTACTTAGTTATATTCTGATTGATAAAGTTGAATAACGATCTCTATTTTTATATGAATACTCAGAATATTTCTGTCAGCTATAGAGCACGATCTTACAAGCAGTTGAATATTTTACTAAGATTGTACCGAGATAGAGCCGAGTTTGTTGCCAGATTTTTCTAGGCTGGGGCGCGTGTAACTGGCGTAAATTCACCTAGCTTTAAGACGTTTCAAAATTATCCTTGTGATATTATGATTGATTAGATATTTTTTACTTTTACTTTTACTTTTCGTACTTACTGTCAGTCTAGGCAAGTATAGTTTTTAAAAAAAACGTATAATCGGTTCAACACACACTTAACTGTCAAATTTATAACAACTCTTTTTAGCGTCGGGGATTTTAATATGACTGCTCAAGATTGAGGGGCTTTGTCGGATAATTAGTTGCTTAATAATAGGTAATCGGGTCACCCAGAGCGTGACGTCATCCTCCTATTTGTGTCAGATTCCGTTCGCTTGATTAACCTATCGATTTCCCGCTCTTCGTTCGTGGGGAAGATCTAGTTGGGTAATTAAAATGGTTGTAGTAGTTGGTAGTGACTACTTTCCGACAATAAGGTCATATGACGACCGATGTGGCGCAACGGGCGCAGGTCCGCCTGCGACGCGGAGGTTGCGGGTTCGATTCCCGCCTCGGGTCAAATGTTTGTACGATCTACAAATATTTGTTCCGGGTGTTCTGGGTATTCTCTATATATAATAAAAAATATCTATCTATGTATTGTATTGTATTAAGTATATATCAGTCATCTAGTACCATAACACAGCTCTGTTTAACAGTAGCTTATCTTGGGGCTAGATGATGCTGTGTGGATTGTCCAGCATTATTTATTATTTATTTATTTATGGGCCAATGAATGTTTCTATTCAAAAAATGTATGTGCGCAATGATAATGATCTCATGCAGTGAAGGAAAACATCGTGAGGAAACCGGCATGTCCAAAAACTAAATATTCGAAAGACATGTGCCATCCAAAAATCCACATCAGGTCCGCAAAGTCTCACTTGAGAGTAGGCCAGTGTCCCAGCAGTGGGAACATGAAAAGGCTGTCATGATGATGATAGTAAACAGGTGGTTTTTACTGTAAGTTTTTGTAACGCTGTAATATCAATTCGATGACCTCGCTAGCGTGCGTAGAAACGAGAGGTTGCGGATTCGATGCAGTGAGACGAAATGTTTGCATGATCTGCAAATATTTGTTCTGGGTGTGGGTGTTTCTGTGTATTTAAGGTATGTATTTACAAGCTTTGCTTAGCGGGGATTGAACCCTCAACCTCCCGCTTCACAACCACCACTTGCCACCATAACCGTTTGTTCACAATTCATAAAAAAATTGTTACGAAGCAGGAATCAAACCAGCAACCGTCTGCCATAACGAGCTGCCGCCGTATTTATTTCCTAGTTCAAATTCGAGTTATATATTGGTAACAATAGGTAGGTTACATATTATTTATTTAATTTTTTCCTATTATGTGCACTTAGTATCCGCCACTACTTAAATTTCTACTCTCACTTTCTCCATCCATGGTTGCCTGGAAGAAATCGCTCTTAGTGATAAGGCCGCCCTTTGTACTTTGTTAATGTTTTTTTATATTAGTTAATAAGTATTTTTTTTGTGTACAATAAAGTGTTCATTCATTCATTCAATTATTCATTCATTTATTGTCTAGGTAGTTAAGTACATTGTACCTTAAATAGTTCAACTACATAATGTTATTATAGTTACTATGCTTAATAATATTTAAATCTATCTAATAAGCCCGTTGGCACCCACTGCTGGGTATAGGCCTCCTCTATAATACGCCAGTCTCTTCGGTCCAGTGCCAGCCTCATCCATTATCGTCCGACCACGTTGACTATGTCATCCGACCATCGCGCTGGTGGTCTGCCTCTTGGTCGTCTCGCATACCTTGGCCACCATTCCGTCACAATATTTAATAATAATAATAATATAGTTATTTATTCAGACAACTTGTAGTCCAATGGTGTTAGTGAAGCTTACAAACTATCTTATGCTAGGTTAATTTTTGACACAGTAAAAGTTTAAATACTTAAATAAAATTCAAGCACAGAGATTGAAATTTTTTTTTTTTTATACCACTAAAGTGGCAACCAAGCGTACGGTCCACTTGATGGTCAGCGGTTACCGTAGCATGTACGCATGCAACATCATAGATATCACTTGCGTGTTACCACCCTGAGACGTTAGATGGAAAGTCTCATGTGCCTGTAATTTCACCGGAAACCATACCCTTCGAACCGGAACACAGCAATGCGAGCATTGCTGCTTGGCGGCAGAAATAGGTATGGTGGTAGTCCTTCCCCGGACGAGCTCTATCACAAAGAGCTCTACTACTCTTAAACTTAAGTAAACCTACCCAAACCATTATCACAAGTCATCCATACAAATTAGCCCCGAACAATTATGTATGGTTTCGGTATGAAGACGACACGTTTTACCAAGTAGGTCGCGTCGGCCCACATGTGCCAGTATAATTAATGAAGAGTGTATAAACCTTGGGACAGACTGCGGGCTAAACTGTTTAGTCACAAATCAGACTGTATTATAAAGTTTCGAAATCATTCATTTTAAAAACGGGTGTTTTCTGGTACTGGTATATCGGTGTAAAGGTACCGACACTGTTAGTAAATAAGTAAGTAAAAATTTATTGCGAGAAATACATGTAGGTAGTTACAAAGTTTTTTTTTTGTTTGCATAAATTTGGAAACAATGTATTTTGCCATGATATGGCATGCAATATTTGTCTATTATGTGTTACATTAATCTTATATAATTATTATCATAAAAACATATTTCGAGTCAATTTTGAGAGTCTTCAGCAGGGTTGACATATACCGTATACCGTAAAAGTGTATTAACCTTGGGACAGACTGCGGGCTAAACTGTTAAGTCACAAATCAGACTAAGTCTGTGTACTGTATTAAAAAGTTACGAAATCATTAATTTAAAAAGCGGGTATTTTCGCTTACCGGTATATAGGTGAAGAGGAACTGACACTGTATCCACTTAATTTCGAAAGTTTTTATCAGGGTTGATACAAACTGTATACCGGTATGTGAAAACACCCGTTTTTTAAATGAATGATATAGTTTATGATTGTTTTAATAGTAAAAATTACAAAAACATGCTTAACTTTTGATGTTATTAAGTATTTCACTGTAACGGCTGAACCAAAGCCGCTGGTCACCGCTGTCACCCATCCAAATGGTGAATACCCGGAACAGCGCTTGCAGTGGAACTTCGTTGATCAGTTAACACCTCGTCTGCGCACAGATCTGCCCAAAGAATGAGAGAAAATCGATTGTCTCTAATCACAGCAGTCAAGGGATTAAGTTTAACTTAGCCACACACGAGCGGTCCTCTAACTTTATCTGTAGTCGGTCGTGTGCGCCTTTACTTCAGCTCATAACTCTCTGCTGTTAACAGTTTATGCTGTGTAACGTGAAATATCAAGGTTATTGTCGACATTAGGTTTAAGTCACAATGATTATAATATATACCCTCTAATAACATATCGCACCATAGATACGAGTATATAGAATGTACTCAACCCTTGTATGGATAAAGATAGCAGTCATAAAATTTGTATTTTTTCTTATATAAATTAATAATGCTGGACAATCCACACAGCATCATCTAGCCCCAAGGTAAGCTGCTGTTATACAGAGCTGTGTTTATGGGTATTAGATGACTGATACAATACATAGATAGATATTAAAAAGTTATTTATCGTCATCCAGAGTATAAAATGAAGTCCCGCATTTTGTCTCTATGTACGCTTATATCTTTTAAACTACGCAACGGATTTTAATGCGTTTTTTTTATACTACTAAGGTAGTAACCAAGTGTACGGCCCACTTGATGGTTAGCGGTTACCGTAGTTTTATGTACTATGTACGTATGCAACATCATAGATATCACTTGCGTGTTACCACCCTGAGACGTTAGATGGAAAGTCTTATGCGCCTGTAATTTCACCGGAAACCATACCCTTCGAACCGGAACACAGCAATGCGAGCATTGCTGCTTGGCGGCAGAAATAGATATGGTGGTAGTTCTTCCCCGGACAAGCTCTATCACAAAGAACTCTACTACTCTTCTACTTCTCGGTTTTCAGCAATAGATACCTACAGTAATCCAAAAGAAAGGCATAAAAGCCCGTGCAAAGCCGGGGCGCGTCAGCTAGTAATAAATAAATAATGCTGGACTATCCACACAGCATCATCTAGGCCCAAGCTAAACAGAGCTTGTGTTATGGTTACTAGATGACTGATATACTTAATACAATACAATACATTTTGTATAGTTATATTTATTACACATACAAAATACCCAGAACATTCGAATGAAGATAGCAGTCATTCAAAGTTGTACTATAAAGGCATGTTTCATAAGCACTAAATTATAACGACCAATAACGCCTTGGATTGATGTTTGAGATAGTACACTACTGAATAAGCACTAAACCGAGAAGAACTAAATAATGCTCGACAATCCACACAGCATCATCTAGCCCCAAGGTAAGCTGATGTTAAACAGGAGCTGTATTATGGGTACTAGATGACTGATATATATTTAATACAACACAATACATATATAGATATTTTTTATTATACATAGAAAACACCCAGAACACCCGGACCAAATATTTGCAGATCCTACAAACATTTGTCCCAAGGCGGGAATCGAACCCGCAACCTCCGCGTCGCAGGCGGACCTTCGCCCACCGCGCCACATTGGTCGTCAAGTTTAAACGAGCAAACAAAACATTTTGAGTTATAGTTCGCATAGCGGATCTAGGCTTCCGTGAAGTTAGCCGCTTGTGATGCGCAAAGACAATTTAGTTTAAAAAAGCTCCATTGCGCATCGAAACGGCTAATTTCACGACGGCCGAGATCCGTTGTGAGAACTATAACTTAAAACTACTAAGCATCTACGGCTCATAGGCACAGAGTAATACAGAGCAACGTAATAAACTTCTTCTGCTTGAACAGTCTGGCCTATTCATAATACTTCAAATAAGTAGTACTTAGTATGCCTAAGAGGGTAATATCACTAAATAGGTGTTATTTAACTGTGTTTGTTGTAATTCTGTATTATGAAACGAACTTATTAATAAACGAAAATAAAACGAAACGCATTCGCTACGAATAAAATACCGATAGAAATCCAGCCGGTGTTGTTGCCAGTTCTTTTAAGGTTCGCGTTAGAACTGGCGTATATTTTCGCTGTAAGACGTTTCCAAGTGATACTTGTGATTTTACTAAAAAAATATAAATATAATATATCTTGATTTGATTTGATTTGTAATAATGCACTTAATGATATAAATTTTACCCACTAACGATTTATTAGGAATATCTATAAAAAAATACCTTACAAACTCTTTCATAAAGCAAGTGGCCAATTACAAAAAAAAACTTTTCATCCCATCTATTCGAAAAGGACGACTTGGTTTGCCTTTATGTGCACCCAAAAGTGGTGTTTTCTCTAAAAAAATTTTAGCGGGCAGTAATGAGTTTATAATAATTTTCATAAGTGCGCCGCAATTATTTTTGCCGCGCACTTTTTGAATTTAGAACATCTTAGTGTTCAGCGCTAAAGAAATCGAACGAAAGTTTTTTTTTTATTTCAGCCAGTCATTATTCAAACAATATTTGGTTTGAATAAAGACTGGCTGGAATAAAAAAAAACTCTAGAATCGTTCACTTTTCTCTGGATTCAAAAAAGCGCCTTCACCGTAAAAATATTATTTTGCTCTCCTATGATACCCTACAATCTACTATTAATGACGAGACGAGAAAGATCTCCCTCACAAAATCAGTTACAGAAATTTCTTTTGCAAATCTTACTGCGCAATTCTTTCAAATAGACTAGATACTCCAAAAGATTCAGTAAAGAATGAAGACAGCTAAACCCGGATTCTGCAGGATTATAAAACGAAGGAGAATCCCGATTTCCACCTACCCACTTAATTTCCTCGACCCCACTAAAGCTGACGTTACGTAGAAAACAGTGTAAATGGTGGTCTTTTAACTATTTCAAATAACTCAGGGGTTCTACTCTTGCGGGTAAATAACGATATATCGTATATCACGATATATCGTGACAGTTTATGTGGGTCAGCTTTATTTCCGTGAACGCTCTAAACTTATTTGTCACCGACGTATTATTACTTCTATAGAACAATTAGGACAGTTTTTATTAGAACCGTTCTACAAATGAACTACTGGGACAAAAAAGTTTTAGATGTTCTATGACGTCACAGTCCTATAGAACTAATGGGAATTCCCCACATAAAACTAGATGTTTGCCACGATTGTCGTTTGAAAGTAATTCATGAGTTATAATGAATTAAGAGAGGTTCCTGATGAGGTAATAGCAAAATTTTTTGTGCATAATCATATTTATCTAACAAATTCGAATGACACGTGCCATCCACCAATCCGCAACGGGTCCGCGTGGTGGATTATGACCCAATCACTCTCACTTGAGCAGTGGGACCGTTAGAAGGCTGCAGTGAATATTTATCTTTAAAAGATTTTAATAACACTCTAAAACTTGTGGACAACTAAAACTTGGTTAAGTATGTTTACTATTAGTGAAAACTGTTAAGATTAATCTTGTTCTATTAGCATTACCATTCTCAATGATGTTCGTTTTCCAAATAAATAATGCTGGACAATCCATTCAGTATCATCTAGCCCCAAGGTAAGCTGCTGTTGAACAGAGCTGTATTATGGGTACTAGATGACTGATATATACCTAATACAATACAATACATAGATAGAATATTTTTTATTATATATATCTATAGAAAATACCCAGAACACCCGGACCAAATATTTGTAGATCGTACAAACATTTGACCCGAGGCGGGAATCAAACCTGCAACCTCCGCGTCGCAGGCGGACCTGCGCCCGCTGTGCCACATTGGTTGTCAAATATGTAAAAAAAACACCAGTAACAATTCAGCTTTCTGTGTAAATGTGCTCTAAGTACTTACTGTTCATTATTCTGTGGTTCCGCTTAGTTTCTGCTACATTTTTAGGTAAACATCAACATCAAGTATTTTAACATCAATTAGAACTTTGTCGGAATTTACGAGGTGATCTTGAGTGAAGAGTTTATTTTTAACAAGGGTTTTTCTGATTCATGGCGTTTTTTGAAGTGGCTTGTAGATTGATTTATTAAAAGCCTGTCTCAGTGTTAGCCTACTCTGTTGTGTCGTGGGCTGACATTTTGTAAGTCTGTTCACCCAAGAAACACCAAGTGACGCGCATAAATATCTACTCTAAATCATATAGCCATTAGTTATATGATTTAGAGTATATATATATTTTTTTTAATTCTTTATTGCACAATAAACAAAAATTGTACAAAGGGAGGACTTAATGCTATGCAGCATTTTCTACCAGTCATCCATATCTGGTGAAAAAGTAGAGGTTGGCGTGCTTAAAACTAAGTTACATAAAAACTAACATGGAAAACTAAAAATACTCAAAAACCTATAAAAAATAACTTAGAATTATATAACAATAACAAATTAACTAACTTATCAATCTAAATATGACTCTAAAATGAACCTACGTAAACCTATAAAACTACTTTATATTCAATATAATACATATAGTTATAATACATACTATACCGCAAAGTATTTGATAATTTGATATTTTCATTTATCAAATACTTTGCGATCGGGTGGAGTCACGGCTTGTCAGTACAAAGTGTTTTTATAAATAAAATTTAACTAAGGTATTTATTTGGCAGTTGTATATCAGTCATCTAGTATTTAATTGTTAATACGAGTTATATTATGTATCTAAGTATACACTATTTCATATTGTATTTAAGTATAGGTCTCACAACGGATCTCGGCCGTAGTGATATTAGCCGTTTCGATGCGCAATGGAGCTTTTTCAAACTAAATTGTCTTTGCGCATCACAAACGGCTAACTTCACGGAAGCCTAGATCCGCTGTGCGAACTATACATTGTATGTTTATTTATTTGTTTCTAATATAATTTATATTCATATTATTCCACCACCAACCATTGTTCAACATTATAAAATCTCCATCCATAATTTTCTCCATCCAAATATTGTCTGGAAGAAATCGCTCATGAGCGATAAGACCGCCCATAGTACCTTGTTTGTAAATTGGTAATTTTAAGTTTTATTTTCAGTGTACAATAAAGAATTTTTCATTCATTCATTCATTCATTCATTCATTCTAGTACCCTTATTACAAGCTCTGCTTAGCTTGAGGCTAGATGATGCTGTGTAGATATTCCAGCATTATTTAGTTATTTCTCGGCTGTCAAGTGTCAAGTCACATCACTAGGCGGTGCTTGGAATAACCGCCTTTGTGACATGTCATATCAACAAGGAAAATATCAAAATATAAAAGATTTGACATTTATCCTGTAAATGCTTATAAAAGCCGAAATAAGGAACCACGTAGAAGTGGGGCTGGCTTGCACTTGTTTATTTAATTATTTTTAGATTATCCAGCTTAAGGCCAGTAAGTAGCTTAGCACTGTGGCCCTGAAACCAGCTTATTTACCAATGGTAATAGCAATTGGCGTAACAACTACCGCTTTGTTTATTTTATCTATATATATACCTACTTAAAAAAAAGAGGTTATCTATTCCACTGTAGCATGTTGTTTTTAGAGCACCGGTGGTCTAGTGGTAGTGACCCCGCCTTCCAATCCTAAGGTCGTGGGTTCGAACCCGGTCGTGCACCTATGGATTT
The DNA here is from genome assembly GCA_951394395.1 of Colostygia pectinataria. Classification (NCBI taxonomy): domain Eukaryota; kingdom Metazoa; phylum Arthropoda; class Insecta; order Lepidoptera; family Geometridae; genus Colostygia; species Colostygia pectinataria. Next base: position 13,635,133 of record OX596351.1, on the reverse strand, counting down.
TTCTGTTCGAAAAATTTATGTGCGCAATGCCAGTGCTCTCATACGGTGAAGGAAAACATCGTGAGGAAACCGGCATGTCCAAGAACTAAAAATTCGAAAGACATGTGCCATCCACCAATCCGCATTGGGTCCGCGTGGTGGATTAATACCTAATCACTCTCGCCTGAGAGTAGGCCAGTGTCCCAACAGTGGGAACATTAGAAGGCTGTCATGATGATGATGATGATGATGATGATGTTGTTTTATATACGCGATTTTTTTGCCAATTATGAATTGATTTTGATCTAAGCAGATTGGCCTTATTTATTAGATCAAATCTACGTAACAGAACAGTTGGGAATACTTGAATTGAAGCCAGGTGTAAAGCATAATCTTATAAGTCACAGCACTAATGGGGAAAAAATCCTCTTCTCAATAGAACAGGTGGAAATAGACTGTCAATTCGTATGGGATTTTTTAAAGCGCAAATAATATGAACTACAAAATCCCATACAAATTGACAGCTGGACGATACGTATACGAATGTCAAAAGTATTAATTAAGTTTTAAATGGTAACAAATTTTACTATTATTATTATAATTTCGAATACGGCGTAAACGTAGTGCGTAAATGAGTATTTTACGCAGTCTTTTAAAATGACTGAAGCAGTCAAAAAAAACGGATCAGATTTTCACAGATAACATAATGTCCCCTATTCATAGACATGAGATAATCTACCGCGCTGTAACAATACGTCCGAAACAATAGACTCATCGAACCGTTTATACATTCATGAACAACTTGAGAGTGCGTATTCGCTTAGCTACGGGAATATGCAAATATTGAAAACCAAGGTGTGCTAAACGGTAGGGTAACGGAAACGTTCAGTTTGAGGGCTTTGTTCATAAGAGCTTAAACTCCTTCCAGCTAATGTGACTTTCAAATATGTCATCGTCTTTGTTGATTGACTTATAAATTACAAAAAAAGGTAATACTTAGGAAGCAGCTAAAATGACAGTTACTTTTATGAATAAATCATCGTCATCATCATCAAGTCTAGTTTGTACAGTGCGCTGACTGCACTGTCACAAGTTTTGCCAGCAAAACATAATTATTTTATTTTCAACATTATTCAACAATGTTTTGAAGATAGAAAAACAAGCGTCAAAACATAAATCGTAAGTTAGTAAACTTGCTTTTCTAATTTCGAATGATTGACAAAAAATACGTAGTAACTTTGAAAGATTCGTTCAACGACGCCGACAGTGATAAAGCCACTGGTCTTGGAGCGAAAATATAAAGGAGCGCAAAATACTATTGAAAACTTTACTTAATAAAGCCGCGTTTACATTATTAAAGTGTGGTGTGTTGTGGACACGATAGGTTTGTGACGCGTCACGACACGCCACGACTTAATATTCTTGCTGTGAAACTCGCAGGTTTAAAATACGGTGGCTTGGGTAGCCTTATTGTCTTGAACAGCGGTGGCTGACTGATTTGTTTACGACTTTTGGTCATTATTATTGCTCAGCATTTCTGATACAAGCAAAACTTTCGAAATGAAATGTCAACTAGCTCGCAGACAACATCGCGGGTTTCAGCTAATGTTTAATAACGCTATCCAAATTTAAAAAAAGGTTTGTCTGTTGTAGTTTTAATATTGTTTCTGGGTTTGTTACGCGATTTCTTCGTCAATTTTGTGAATTGAATTTAAATCTTTTTTTTTGTTTTATAGGTTTCAGAAGTGGTCCCATTTATAAATATTGAAAATTGTTCAGTGCTTCGTTTTGATCTCCACAATCAATTATATTTTAGTGTGAAGTCGGGTCTTGTTTTTTTTTTTAAATTATATTATGTTGGATGGAATACAGTTCATATAAGCGTCATACTATAGTGTTTTTCCTCTGAGTTCGTGCCCCTAATGGCTGAACAAACACTCTTGACTTCTGAAAATAAAACGATGGTGGAAGCAAGCATTTTATTCGGAAAATGTCGAAAAAGGAATTTTGAGAAAGGTAAGAATGTTTATAATGAAATATTCTTAAGCGATATCTTATTACACAGATAAATTCCGTTTATTAAAGTCTAAAAATACTACAAATATTTTAATTATTCAATTCAAAAAATATCTTATTTTTAACTTTTCTAAGGCTTTTATAAAATATTAAAATAGCAAAGACTTTGTCCCTAGAATGAATAAATACTTTACTTTTGTAACGTTATAATAAAATTAATACCTACCCTAATAATATTAAATTGTGTAACAGATGTTAATACGACATAGTATTTAATTTTTATGTTTATAGTGCGACTTGAGACAAAGCGTCACGAAAAACGCCCGATACAATACATCCGAAAAACGCACGCGAATACTTGCAGATTTGATAGATAAGCACAAAACGTACATATCTTGCATGTGCACTAAATACGTTTGAGATTCAATAAACTTTGAGGGAGGTTATTATGTCTGTATTTTGTGCAAAATGTATACAGAGTACACCACTAGTTTAAAGAGTCACGTGCGTACATACGTAAAAACATAGTTCGAAATTTTTGGCGCAAAGGACTCTAGGTCTTTGTAACACCATAGAAAAATTGGAAAAAAATATAAGACTAATAGTAACAAACAATTTTATTTTTAAATAGACAAACGAGATTCTAAAGGGAAAATGTTTGTGTTGAGTTTTCTAAAACAGGAACACTAGAGGTCTGCCAAAAACGTTATTAGCAATGATCACGTGACGCATTTTGACCTATACAGTACCAAATAATAATTCAGTTGTTCGTTAAACCCGCTATGTTTTTTTTTTTTTTTTTTTATACTACTAAAGTAACCAAGCGTACGGCCTACTTCATGGTCAGCAGTTACCGTAGCCTATGTACGCATGCAACATCATAGATATCACTTGCGTGTTACCACCCTGAGACGTTAGATGGTTAGTCTCATGTGCCTGTAATTTCACCGGAAACCATACCCTTCACACCGGAACACAGCAATGCGAGCATTACTGCTTGGCGGCAGAAATAGGTATGGTGGTAGTCCTTCCCCGGACGAGCTCTATCACAAAGAACTCTACTACTCTTGTATGTTTATGTTGTACTCTCTTATGTTATACTCTCTATGTTGTTTTGCATTGTGTTGCACTCCTTCACAAAAATTAACTTACTTTAGATTATGAAAGAAGCCAACATAAAATAAATAAACAGTGATAATACGGTTTCTTTAATGATTATATAATTATCTAGACCCCTACAAAGGACCAGGGCTCGGCTCCATATTACGTGAAACAACTCCTTTTACTTATTTGAGCTCATGCGTTGCTGAACAAGGTTAAAAGGCTCTAATAATATACCAGCCTACATATATATACAACATATATGGTAACAATGTGTTTGCGGGGTGTCTCGCATGCTCTTATCAGCACTGCCCCCATACCATGAACTCTTAGAGCGATTCAAATTAGAACCTAAACTGAATGGTCAAAAAAAATGTATGATGATACTAAATTATTATTGAAGTCATGGTCCTAATTTGAATCGCTCTAAAAGTTCATGGTATGGGGGCAGTGCTGATAAGAGCATGCGAGACACCCCGCAAACACATTATTACCTGTATTATTCCAACGTTATCAGCAGGATCAAAAACCTATTATTCACCTTTACAAAACTCGTGTCAATCCATGTCAAATGAGGCTGTTCCGAAAACACCATCACGGTAATCTCAGCCTACCTGTGCTCACAGCGCCTTGGAATTCCGCACTTGCGCCACTGTGATACGGTCTAAAGTTCTGGGACAAGTTTCTAATTTACATGTAAAGCTGACTTTAGGGATATATACGGGGTTCAAAGCATTGGATATTAACTTCAGCAGGATTTTGTTGGAAATTTTTAATTTGCGCACACTTAGGCTCTATGTATGTATGAGTGGGTCGTTGTATGAGATATGTGTAATTATAGAGGAGTTATGGTCTTTTGTAGGGCTTATATAGGATTTAATTACAGTTGCCGGGATTTAGGCTACGCTTCTCATTAGATGAATAATGCTTCCATTAGTGGACTTGGATTATCAACCCTAAAACCCCGTAGTAATGTACAATCTTTACAAATTTATTTTATTCAGATAAGCAATGTTTAACGCAGTGATTTGTTGAAACGTGATTGCTTTATTGTAAAACATAAGTAATTCATTGTCTGTCCCCACAAACGTCTGGCTGATGTGGTTTACTGAGTGATACCATCAAGACAGCATGTTTGCTGTCTTGACAAACTGGTCACTTGATGTTAAGAGGTTATCGTAAACTAATAGAAAAATCGATTGGTGCCCGACCGGTTCAAATCCACGATTTTAGGATTGGAAGGCTAGGTCACTACTCCTAGACCACCAGTGCTCTTTTCAGAGGCCTTTAGACGGCCTATATGCCAGTCTTGGCCTAACCTGGCCTTACCTGGTGGTAGGACTATTCAGCAAGAGTCCGTCTTGGTGGGTACCACTGCAGTGTCAGATATTCTACCTCCAAGCAGTAGTGTGCAAGCATTACTGTGTTTAGGTTTGAAGGGCACTGTAGCAAGTGAAATTACTGGGCGAAAGAGACTTAACAACAATGTCTCGGGGTGATAAGCGCAGTGCAGTGCTTTGGGTGGCACTGCATCTGTTATAGTCAGGCGTGCATGGTGCTTAAAATCAGGCGGGCGCCTTGATTGTCTTGTCACTTGCTGAAATAAAAAAAAAATAAAAAAAACTTAATCCAACCCCTTTGCTTTACGTATGTTCTTAACAGATCAACGAGGTTAAGCACTGTTCCGCGGGGTCATTTGGATGGGTGACCGCCAGTGGCAATTTCAACTGAGCGCTCCCGTGCTTCGGAGGGCACGTTAAGCATTCGGTCCCGGCTTTTTCAAAGTTGTGAGACCATGACAGAGGCCTTCGGGCGGCCTAGAAACTCTGTCACCAGAGTTGGCCACTTACTCATACGAACGAACGAACTTACAGCTTATCGAATACAAGTATAAGAGTTAGCGTGTTCTACACAAATGTAGGACTATTAACACCTAACGACGTAATTTTCTGTTAGCGAGCCTTTTTCTTGTGTGGTGTAAGAGATAAGACCGCCCATTGCACATTTTTCTTCGTTTTTGTTAAGTTTTTAGCGTATATTTTGTCTTGACAGGGATTGGTGAGAAAGAACGCGTTTTAGTGCGCGCTGAGGCGTGATAGTCGTGTAATAAAATGAAATAAAAGTTTAATTGACACACAGAGTGAAAAAAAAAACAAAGCGATACCGGAAATATGAATTAGAGAATGTCCCTTTCGTTAAAATTAGTTATAAATAATTGGATTCGAAATCTTTCGCTCTATCGACTGGCATTCTCAGAATTTTGATAAATCAAACAAGAAAAGTAGGTAGGTAGGTATAATTACCTAAATATATATACATAGAATAAACAACAAATGACATTTTAAGTAAATTACCTAACTGGTGGACTGTGCCCTACTGTGGCAATTAGTTGTCTGCTGTGTGTGGATCAAACGGGTTGTCTCAGCTTAAGCTGCGACTACACAGAGGGTCATGTGAAACGGTTTTGGTTTAAAGAGTATTTATAATTTCTCTTAAGAAATTTACATTTCACTTATAAGAGACTTAAATTAACTTAGGTTCTAAATTTTAAGTATGTAGAATAAGCGTGCGTGACTCATGGGACTTTTTAGTAGGTACTAGGTAGTATAGCTTATAAATTCCTTGACGTGACTACAGTGGATTGACATAAAAACAGGATACTGACTTATGTTTAACAACCAAAACAATACTTAGCTATTTGATAGATGAGCTGAGAAACTGCACTGGTTCTTAGACCAATTGTATTGTGCTATAGCTACTTCCAAGCCACAGACAGAAGAATCTGTCGCGTTGCTTCCAGGATGAAGAAACAGTGGAGCATGTGATTCTTCACTGTACAACAAATGACGAACAATTTTTTCACTGTACAACAATCGGGACTGCAGGAGCTAATAGGGACTTGCTCGCCGTCATTCTCAACAACATCGATGATGCTATCAACTAGAAGAAAGGATCTAAGAAAGATCCTAGAAGGATCTAGAAGGAGCATCACTGCTCTTTTGTCCAAAGCTTAATATTTCAAGACTGTTGCAGATATCAAGCTGTCAAATTATTTAACGCATTGCCCGTAAATGTGTTAAATAATGATGTGTTGCGGACCTTGCGGAGGTTGCTGCGGTGGCTGCTACGGTGGCTGCGGCTGCAGCTGCCCTTGAATCACGATCTACACGTGCTGCACCAAGATTTGTTAATGCCGAGAAAAAGCGTGTGGGCGCTTAGGACGCGCAGGCAAGCCATGGTGCCTGTGATGTCAGCATGGGCGCTGCAAGCTTCTTACTTTGTGTTGAAGTATACTTACGTGCCGTTCTGTGAAATAAACTATGAATAAGCGTAAATATTAAAGTTATAGATGACATGACATGAGTCGGACTTTTGGTCAACCGGAGTCGTATACCGTCGCTACAGGGAGGCGCGACTGACTTGAACTCTCTGATAATATTATTAAGTATATGTATAAAATATGTATAAGTTTAGATATTTTTAGTTTATTATTTATGTACTTTTAGTATTTTTTTATTTTTTTGCCTGAAATACAGGTTTTCCTAGTTTAGGCATATCAAAATTGTTATTAGCTCTATAAATAAATATTAATTAGCTATAAGATGTATTAGCACCAAGAAAAAATGAATAAATAAAGTTATAAATTTACATGACTAAATTTAAAAAAAAAATAGTATAATTGTTATTGAAATAAATGAAATTAAATGAAAATTAAATGCTAGACCTGTGCTGCCATAAACCTAGTCTCCGTTATTTTAAGGAGTTGTTATTGAGCAACATTTTAACTAATTGATGGTACCTAAGGGATGGCAAACGAATAAAGGGGAAACCAAGCAAGCAGCCGTTCCTTTTTGGGAGGACGCCATCAGACAGACATCATTAAAAAGAGCTAGGAGCCTTTGCTACTAGGCACACTGAACAAAGAGACCTAATTTATGTAGCATACATTTTTTTGAAAACTTTTTTGTTCTGCTTGATTCAAAATAAAGTAATCGTACAATATACCCCAACGCGAGACGCCGCCGGTGCAGATCTTATTTCCCCACCTAAAATTAGAATTAGAATTAGCGCTACAAATCATTGTTGTAATTTTTTAAGTTGTAAGCTGAAACTTATAGAACTTGCACCACAAGGCGAGTGAGTAAAATTAATGTGTACAGAGAAGGTTGGTCCGAAGAGCGTTAGTGCGGATAGCAGATCAACTATACTATTATTATTTAGCTTTTGCTAAAGATGAATTGTTTGGAAGGATGGACTTCTAGAAGCCATGAGCAATGGTGCAATATAACATTATACTTTTACATATTATATTATACATATTATCGACGACCGATGTGGCGCAGCGGGCGCAGGTCCGGCTGTGCGCCGGAGGTTGCGGGTTCGATTCCCGTGAACACCCGGAACAGAACACTGTTCCAGGTGTTCTGGGTATTTTCTATATATTGGTTGGGGAAAAAGTCTTTTCGCATTATAGTATGTATGAACTTGTAATAAAATCTCTTTGGCTATACTATTTGTATCTGGCTGGTTTTGGTATCATTAAAAGTTTAAATTTTAAAGAACATAATTCCAAATTCAAATTAGGAAAATGTGTGATTTTTATTTGTTTTTCGTATTGTCAAGATGAGTGAATCTAAAGAAGAAATTCGATACATTTTAAAATTTTACTACCAAAAAGGTAAAAATTCAACGCAAGCCGCGAAAAAAATTTGCGGTGTTTATGGACCTTTGCAGTGTCTGTGAGAGTAGCACAAATTTTGTTAAAGCGTTTTCAATCCGGAAATTTTGATGTCAAAGATGCACGTCGCTCTGGTCGCCCTATTACGGATAAAATGGATGCCATTTTTGAAAAAGTGGAGCAAGATTGGCATATCAGTAGTTACGACGTAGCTGAAGAACTGGGAATTGACCACAAAACAGTTTTGGCACATTTGAAAAAAACTGGGTACACAAAAAAGCTCGATATTTGGGTACCTCACGAGCTCACTGAAAGAAACCTAATGAACCGTGTACTCATTTGTGATTCTTTATTACGACGTAATGAAACCGAACCATTTTTGAAGAAGCTGATAACTGGTGATGAAAAGTGGATCACGTACGTACAAGAACGTCCGAAAAAGGTCGTGGTCAAAGGCCGGTCAGGCGTCATAGACTTTGGCGAAACCCGGGTTAACTCGCAACAAGGTGATGCTGTGTGTGTGGTGGGATTGGTAGGGCATTATTAATTATGAGCTGTTACCACCAGGCAGGACCATCGATTCTGAACTCTACTGCGAACAACTGATGAGATTAAAGCAAGAAGTTGAGAGAAAGCGGCCGGAATCAATCAACAGAAGGAGTGTGGTTTTTTTATCATGATAACGCTAGACCTCACACATCTTTAGCCACTCAGCAAAAATTAAGAGAGTTTGGCTGAGAGGTGTTAATGCATCCGCCGTATAGTCCTGACCTTGCACCTTCAGATTTCCATCTGTTTCGGTCTCTTCAGAATTCTTTAGGCAGTGTCAGATTAACATCACGAGAGGACTGCCAAAACCACTTGTCGCGTTATTTTGATCAGAAGCCCCAAAATTTCTATAGCAATGGGATCCTGTCCCTCCCTGCAAGATGGCAAAAAGTTATCGAACAAAATGGTACCTACATACTTTAGCTAAATGTAAATAAACTATATTTAAAAAATGTTTTGAATTTTCTTAAAAAATGCGAAGAAACTTTTTCCCCAACCTATTATAATAAAAAAAATCTACCTATGTTTTGTATTGTATTAATTATATTATCAGTCATCTAGTACCCATAACACAGCTCTGTTTAGCAGCAGCTTAGCTTGGGGCTAGATGATGCTGTTTGGATTGTCCAGCATTATTTTTTTTTTTTTATTAACTTAAAGACCACGTTACGGAACCGCTCTATAGCTTAACAATATGGCTCATTTGGAAAATGTTGACGTACCTACTTAGTTTGCTGCCGTAGTAGAGCGCGGGTGGTCTAGTGGCAGTGATCTCTTCGGATCCTAAGGTCGTGGGTTCGAAACCAATCGTTCGTTAATGTATTTTCTGTTTTAAAACTTACCTATGTGCGCGATGCCAGTGCTCTCATACGATGACTGATGCATGTCCAAGAACTAAAAATTAAGACATTGTGCCATCTACCAATCTGCGTTGGATCTGGTATGATTAGGTCAGCTACGACACAAGTGCTCGTAGTTATGGATTTTAAAAAATTGGTACTTACCCCATTGATTCCAATCAGACAATTTTGATATAAATCCATGTTGAATCATCATTGCAGTCTTTTAACGTTGGAACATTAAACTGCTGGAACACTTGTCTACTCTCGAGCAAGAGTGTTTGAGTCTTAGCCCACGGGGACCTAGTGTAGATCTGTAGACTAATATTTGCCTTTGAAAGTCATTTTCTATTTCTGCCGCCAAGCAGTAATGCTCGCATTGCTGTGTTCCGGTGTGAAGGGTATGGTTTCCGGTGAAATTACTGGCACATGAGGCTTTCGATCTTAGCCTCAAGGTGGCAACCCGCGAGTGATACCTCTGGTATTGCAAGCGTCCATAGGCTGCGGTAACCGCTTACCATCTTGTGGGCCGTACGCTTGCTTGCCACTTCAGTTGTATAAAAAAAAAATATATATTTGGGTCATTTTAGCATAGTCTCAGTCATTACAAAATCTGAAAGTATTACTGTGACGTCTTTCCCAGTACCTTTTAGTTTTTAATAGTACTACTAGGACTTTTTTGTCTCTGTTATACATTTTACAAAATTTAATAAGACTTTTTCCCACTTACATTAAAATAAAACTTCATTAAATAATTTCAAATATTATTTTATTAAAATTTTTAGGTTGTTTCAATAATATTATGTACTTATTATGAAGTCTCGGTACAGACCTAAGTACACTAACATGTTTACAAAACCTGTGCAATTGTAACGCAATAGTAAATAATCTTATCAATGTTATTATGAATGTATTTCTCACAAAGAAATCGCATGGCGACTTTCACTAAAGCAATTTTCTGAGTGCGTTACGTCATGAGTTTTGAGAAAGACTGAACCCTTTTTACGCCTCATCTAAAAAAAACTATCACAAACCATCAGACGAGGTAGAGGTCCAAACCAATTTCGTACGTGCTATAGAGTTAGCGAAATCGGACCCCAGTACTACCATCCTAATATCCTTTAACACGAGTATCTTGACAAATCGAGTGCACTGCAAATGAGGATATTAATATAGACTTTTGTTTACTGGAAAGAGGCTCAGCTACTGATAATGTTTACACTCAAACGAAAGGTTATTTTTACTCATGTTTTAGCTGATAGATGGTACAAAAATTAAAAGTTGTAGACGTGATGCCAAAATGCAATTTAGGTTAATAAATGGCTGAGAACTTATCATATTAATCCGATTACTTTTGTATACAGACAAAAAGCAACTACCTACAAAACAATGACCTGTAGCAGTCTTCTAAGATTTTATCTTGAAAGTAAAGTATTTTCGTAAGAGTCAGTGGCCAAATCTGGTGACAAAATTTAAAAACCGCCTATGTCTGTTATGTTCGGACCTGACAATTTAACTGCTTTTTCGTGAGTTTTTGTACAGTAAATGAAAGAGATGTAAACATTATTTAAGGCAATCCTATGAAATAGCATTCTAAACATAATAGATGATCACCAAACAAACTCAACTTTTTATTTATCTTAATTGAAAATATCAACATAGCGGTTTGATAGTGATTAAACGATGTTAAGGGTACTGCTCTAGTTGATAGCTAAAATAAACAGAGAAACGGAACGTTCCGTGGAATGTTTGTCCGTGTCAATACTCCTATTTGAATTCATGCTTTTCTCCTCCATCTGGCTTCAGTATAGTTCATAGATTTAGTTTTCAAAGTGATTTTTTATATATCTATAATAATGAAAATTCTTTAAAAAGTTTTTTCTTTATTAACTTTAATTGAACAACACTTCACTATATTTTTATGTGTCAGCAAATGGCAAGACTGTCAAATAGCTTGCCTGTTAGAAAAGTTTACCATAAACCGTCCAAAATAACTGAACACTTCAATTTCATAAAGTAAACGAATAAAATTCCAATAAATGGTTAAAATGTGAAGCTATTTTGTAATTATCATCGGCAACCACTAAATCAAAAGTTGTTTGAGTAGCTGTTTTGCGGTGGAGCATCAAGTTTATAAAACTCAATTTTGCACCATAAATCATTTGCATTTTGGTATAAAGCAGAGTTTTTTGCAGTTAGTTATAAGATGTTTACAGTTTTGACTGAACAATATTACACTACTCACTATCCAACCAAGCCTGTGTTCTTGACAAATAAAAAAAATTACATAATCACTCAGTCGATTAGTCTACTCGTTATAATAATAATTTATGTAGTTGAACAAATTAGGGTAAAATTATCTACACGTATATAAAATGACATGTGACCTGCATTGGTGTCAGTTGAGACAGTGTCCCAATATTTTTTTACCGAATCGATAGCAAGTCGCATTGTTATCATTAGATAATAAGAATTCAAATTCAAATAACGATTCAGTCAAAAAAAAACGAGACAAAAAGACGCCCTACATTGTCTCTTCGAATCGGAGCTAAAACATCCTCAAAATAAACCAGAGTGAACTGACTCACACGAACTCACTTTACTTATAATGTTGACAGAACGCTTCAGAACAAGCATGTCTTAGTACTATTGGAGTGCCAGATATTCTGCCTGCAAGCAGTAGTGTGATTTTTGAAGAGTACTGGTAGCAACTAAAAATACTGGGTGAAAGAGACTTCATAACTACATCTTGGGGTAACGAGCCCTGGGCCACACAAAATTTAAGCTTATGATACTGCCACTGCACTGGTATGGTCAGGCGGGTTGCTTGACATCATATATGACTGGTTTGTTTCGTCATTGCTGACCTTAATAAAATATTGACCTGGCGATGTGTTTAAATTGCACATCCCTATAACAAAGGAAATATCGCAAGTCCCGTCTAAAGGTAGAAGTTGGTAGCCGACTGCAGGCAGCTGCAATCGATGTGTTGCCGCGTTACGTCATAGCTTCATACCGAGCGCCGCCGTCCGATTTCTAAAAGGCCGCTAAGTTATACTAAACTCGTATCACTTAACGACCTTTTAAAAATCAGACGGCAGAGAGGGAGACGACACTGTCGCTATGACGTGACGCAGCGACATGTACAATAAGTTTACATTTACGATTGTCAAACTTGTTTATCGTGATTTGCTCTCTACAGTCACCAACTTGTACAGTCAGCAAAAAATGTGGTCTACCACCCTAAAAGGTTGAGATTCATTTGAACGTTATAGATTTCAAGATTCAAGATTACACAGCAACTTTTTTAAAAATGATAGTCCACTTTCTTTGCTGACTGTACCTTGAGGCCTTGTTCACACAAGCGTATTTTAAACACGCGGTAAAAATACGCTCGTGCGAACGAGGTGTCAGTCCAAAACATTGTGTTGGGAAATTTTGGCCTAAAAGAGCTCTCGTTTAGTTGACTGAAAAGATCGTATACTTAATACCTGGAGGCAAATAATAAATGGATAGGGTCAGTCATGGTTTTCGATTGGAATATCATTGGATTTAACAACCTGTTATACCGTTTTAATAATATTTACATATTTACAAACACTATTGGTCCATCTATGTTAGAAATTATTAATAACTTTGCATATGAACTAAAGAAACAACTTAAACTTATAATCACACGCAAAACGATAATTTACCGCGGGAGAGTCAAAGTACGTCAACCAATAGCATTCTATCAAAACGACATAATTGCTACACGTTGATTTCGCGGAATTAAGATACGGTTTTATTGGTTGACTCGGTTTTCTTCCGCTGTGGTGCATGATTGCCCTAAACGCTCATTATAAGTTTCAAACTTTTAAGTGACACCTAAAAAATATTTAAAATGGCAGTTTTGGGTGGTTTTAGCTGTCACTTAGATTTAAAAATACTCTATTTTTATAGCACAGCTGTTGGTGGAACTTGGTAATATGATGCAGTTATAATTAATTAATTATAACTACGCAAAAAGCCACTTTATTTTGTTTCTTTAGTGCAGATGCTTCAGCTAAATAAAATATTTTTATTTCAAAATCATTATTGCTTATTTTTGATTAGAAATACATAATTACGGCAATATTTATTATTGGTGTCATTAAACTAACTAACGAGAATATATCACATTCATAAACTGAATTTGTTATCATAGATCTTCTACACGTGCTGTCAGCATGATAACGGGAAGGTGAAAACTTATTTGACACTCTTAATACTCGTAAAATAGCGCAAGCTTTTATTCATCCATCCATGCTAAAAACCAGTGTGGAAGCCCCATATTTTCAAAATATATTTTGACTGAGTGATCTTACTCGTACAATATGACAGAACAAACCTATCAAAAAACAGTTGTTAATGGTATTGTAACAGTAAAATTGACAAATAAATCTAAAATTGTTTATTATAAAAAACAATACATCTATTTTTTATTCGTAACATTTATTTTTTCTACGCAGTTTTCTAACTTTATTCTTATTCGTACTCAAACACTATCATGAGATTATAATTGTAATTAGGATGGATATGCGGCTGAGCTGCTTTGTATTTACAACTAAAATACTATATTTACATTACTTTTCAATGAATCCTTCTATACATGACTGTCAACTTTCTCTTAAAAGATATGGTAATTTTTCCTAACTGTCACTTTTAACTATTTAGTCTTTACCTTTTTGATTATCCCATCACTTATCACTTAATCCGTTTGTGTTATCACTCTTATTTTCATCTCACTCTACTGAGTTTTTACCTCACTTTTGAACTTTCATTTCACTAAACGTTGTCACAATGTCAAACGTTGTTTCACTAATCTCTATTTTACTGAGAATTTCACTACAGTTATAAAAAGCAGTTTGTCAACCTTCTCAAACACAATCACAGTAAAGTCCAATATAACACGGACAGCAATTAGTTATGCAACTTATAAAACACACATTACCTTTGGCTTACAATATTAGCAGTGTCATTGACCGCAATTTTGATTGATCAGCCAATGCAAACATGTTTTATAAGTTACTTGATTTTGTAATCTCTGCCTCTATGATAAAGTCATTGGCTTTATATATAGTCCGTGATACATCTGAGAAGGTCCGGCTCGAGTCACACGATCTCGTCCTGATGCGCTACGTCGCTGCAACTGCCGGCCCGTTGCAGTCAGGCCCTCTGACGTCACACACGCAACTCCTCCATAGTCACATTCGACTTCGCGTTCAGCTGCGTATTCTTCTTAGTCAGTGTGTTCGTGTTGATCATTTGCATCTGATGCGTGGATAACAACGGCTGGTTCTCTTGCAAGCTGGTGGCTAGAGTGTTTATGTTCGACTTGCCAATCTTCGGCGGTGGAGGCGCTCTGGGAAGAGTACCCATCACATTGTTCCCAGGTAAATCCGCGAACTCAGGCGGAGGCAGCTGGTGATGCGAATGTGTGTGATGATGCCCTAAAATTGTAGCTGGATCGTTTTTCAGACTAGTCTGATAAGTCAAGGCACCTTCTAGATCTCCGCAGATGTTGTTCGGCATTTGTCCGTTTTCAACTCTCTTCTTCAAGTGTGTCCCGTTGTGTCCATCTTGGCCGTTCATTCTTGTCTTATCTCTCTGGTAGTATACTCCAGCGAATATAAGTACGTTGAGGATAAGTAGAGAGCATCCGATAGCAATAGTGACACTCAAAGCAGTAGAGTACGCAGCAAAGCCATCTTCTGGCGCGCTTGTAGTGGTCACATCAGACTTGTGAACATCGGCTGATGTACTTTGAGTGGCTGTGTTGATTCCAACAATATTGAAATTCAGAGGTGCTGTAATATTAAGGACAGTAAGTACTGGCATCTTTGTTGCTAATCCAGTATCAGTGATGATCATGTCAGTGGTTTTTCTAAACGGTGGGCTGTAAGTCTTCAAAGTGGGTTGGATGGAGGTTCTGTCTTTGTTTTCCAGCTGGTGGTGGGAGAGCGGAACTTCCTCACCACCCGGACGGTGCAGATCTGGTACTAAATTTAGCCAAAATGACAACCTGTTGAAGAAAATACAGTGATACAGACCGATAAATCAAATTTTAGAATATCATTTAAAGGTGATTGTGATGTTATACAGAATATGCACCGGTACAGAATATGCACCGTACTTGGTTTAATTTCAAAAAACAACTGAAGTATTGGATCTCATCATCATCATAATATACAATAGACGTCCACTGCTGGTCATAGGCACAGAACAGATATTAGTACAATCATAGGCCTCCCATATAGAGCGCCATGTCGACCAATGAATCTTAAGTCTTCACCACCTAACAACTTCCTGGGACCGCTTTTGCTCTTGTTTTGATTTATTTTGGTTATGCAATTAATTTAAGCACTTCATCATCAGAGTGGACCGCTAGCTCATGTTGATATAAGATGATGTCAAAATCAAAATCAAAATCAAAAATTATTTATTCAGTAGAATCACAAGGATTACTTTGAAACGTCTTACAAGCTAGGAAAATTTACACCAGTTCCAACGCGCCCATGCCGTAAAAGAACTGGCAACAACACCGGCTGGGTTCCTATCGCTTTATTGGCATGACCCTTGCTATTGTTATGGATTCCAAGTAGAGTTGGAGCACATTCGTCCCAAGCTTTTTTATCATCTAGGTAATCGGTTGTTTTATAGTAAGCTTTTTGAGACAGATTTTGTTTAATTAAGTTTTTAAATTTGACAAATGCCTTACCGATGTGCTCTATAGTGGTTCTTTAGCTTAGACTTGGTGTCGATGTTCAGGTACTTCTTGTGGACAGCCTCGTACGCTGTCCATTCAATGTTCTTCATCCGCACTCGCTCTTGCCTCCCGGCTCGGATCGGATCACTCTCTTGAGCTTCGTTCGGATTTCTAGTGAAAGTGAGAGTTTAATTTAAATTAGAATCATTTTACAGAAGTTCTTTTTTTATTAGTTATAGATAAGCGTTTGACCACTACCTCACCTGAAGATCATGATGTGGTCGATAATGGAGCACGCTTGCCTAGAAAAAACCTGTTCACTCTAGCCTTATAATAGGCTTATAAATTGTATTCGTACTGGCGTCAAGGAGCGAACCTGACATTTGACTACGGAGCCATTCTCTAAAATAATTATTAAACGAGATGAGTAGCTCTTGTGTTATTTGAGGACTTAAGCTATCTACATTTCAAATTTCTTGCTAATCGGTTAAGTCGTCACGAAGATACGTGGTAACAAACATACACACAGACTTTCGCATTTATTATATTAGTAGGACATCAACGTCATAACTGCTATAAAACCTCTACTAAGCACAGGTATTCACTGAAGCTAAGCACAAAGGAGAATGTAAAATAAACCAATAGCATCACAGTATCAAAATTGCGTATTACATCTTCTTGGCTTTGTTGGATATCCATATCCAGATAATTGATAGATTCAGGCGTTACTTTGCGGAAATCTATTATGAGACCGCTTAACCTTTTAACTAATGTAACTGGTATAATGAATATCTTTAAAAACCTTTCTTCTATAGACCCACTCACCCAGTTTTGGCAAAGTTGCCCCAGTACAGCATCACGGACTCGGAAAGCGCCAGAATAATTTCTAATACCACTCCGCATAACCTTTTAACTTATGTAACTGGTCTAATAAATATCTTTAAAAACCTTTCTTCTATAGACCCACTCACCCAGTTTTGGCAAAGTTGCCCCAGTACAGCATCACGGACTCGGAAAGCGCCAGAATAATTTCTAATACCACTCCGCATAACCTTTTAACTTATGTAACTGGTCTAATAAATATCTTTAAAAACCTTTCTTCTATAGACCCACTCACCCAGTCTTGGCAAAGTTGCCCCAGTACAGCATCACGGACTCGGAAAGCGCCAGAATAATTTCTAATACCACTCCGCATAACTTTTTAACTTATGTAACTGGTCTAATAAATATCTTTAAAAACCTTTCTTCTATAGACCCACTCACCCAGTCTTGGCAAAGTTGCCCCAGTACAGCATCACGGACTCGGAAAGTGCCAGAAAAATTTCTAATACCACTCCGCATAACCTTTTAACTTATGTAACTGGTCTAATAAATATCTTTCAAAACCTTTCTTCTATAGACCCACTCACCCAGTCTTGGCAAAGTTGCCCCAGTACAGCATCACGGACTCGGAAAGCGCCACTTCTGCTTTCGTGTAGTTCCTGGGGAAGTGCGCCAGGCCACCCACCAGCGGTGCACCAAATATATAAGGCAGTTCCTCTCCGTGGATGCACCCTTGTCTCTGTATGATATAAAATTTTTCTTTTAATCTACACTCTTTTTTTAAGTCAGCAAGTGACAAGACAATCAAGGCGCCAAAAATAAGTTCGTGTGACACAGTGGCCCAATCAATTGACGGAGTTAACAGGCCGCAAGAATATCTCTGTCATGGGCTTCACAACTTAATAACCGCAGGGACAGAATGTTCAAAGGGTGGAATCAAAAGTTTATAGTCAAGGGTCATAAATAGCTGTCAGTGCTGGTTATAATATTCGTACAGCTAGAGGGCTAAAGAGCCCTCAGCAAGGCTATTAGATTTGGTTGCCAAGGTAACTTAAACTGGCACAAACTTTACACAACAATAATAATTCAAAAAAATATAGATGCTTAAGAGTAGTAGAGTGCTATGTGATATATTTCGTTCGAAGTACTACCAAAATTTTCACAATTACTCGATTGCGTTACAGTTTTCAATACTCAATACTCAATACTTTTTTTTTGTCATCACATTGGTGAAACCAACAAAAAAAACATTTTTGAGAGTAGTAGAGTTCTCTGTGGTAGAGCTCGTCCGGGGAAGTACTACCACCACACCTATTTCTGCCGCCAAATAGTAATGCTCGCTTTGCTGTGTTCCGGTTTGAAGGGTATGGTTTCCGGTGAAATATCTGGCACATGAGACTTTCGATCTTAGCCTCAAGGTGACAGCCCGCGAGTGATACCTCTCGTATTGCAAGCGTCTATAGGCTGCGGTAACCGCTTACCATCTTGTGGGCCGTACGCTTGGATTGCCACTTCAGTTGTATAAAAAAAAAAGAGGTGAAAATACAAATCGTGGATCACAATGTGCACCCATTAGGGCATAACAATAGGTGAAGGCAGACCGAGGTATTTTATTAGGTACATAGAAAGGCAAGACAGTTACGAGTAGGTATGAGAGGTAGGTAAGGTAAATATTTTATGAAACAAGTAGGAAGATGATTATTAATCAAATCATTTGTTTATTTTGAAATATCAATTTGAAATTATATATTTATCATTATAATTGTCATTAGTATTATTCACACATTTTTTTTATCAGCCAAAAATTTTTAGGAGGAATTTTTAATTGTTTTATGAATAGGGAATCTGTTTATATTTCTTTAAATTTTTCCGGTAGTTTATTAAATATTTTATTGACATTTTATACCTTTCCAGATTTTAGACCTTTCCATTTTTTTGAGAGTAATGCTTGCGATAAGTGCCAGGGTGGCAGAGTTATTATTTTGTGTAAAAATCAATAATGTTCCGTTCATTAATTAATATTTCAACATACTCAATTGAACTCATTCGCTTGAATCAGAATGATGTCGCCGAATCCTTTATAACAGTTTCGTGAAATTAATTAACTCCAAACTTGCGAGCCAATTATATCCATGAATACAATTTCGATATTTCAATTCTGCGCAATTACCTATATTAATATTTTGTCAACACACGTGTTTGTTCGTTTTATTTTTTATTACTTTGCAAAGTGATAAACATATATGAAAGCTGAAATCCACGTTTGTTTTATAAATGCTGTTCTTGGTCCCAGAATTAGTTGGTCTCGGATTTCGTGTTTTAACAGTGTTTGGTTTTAGCCAAGCGTTATAAATAACAATTTTTTTTTTTTTTTATCTAGCTTGCACTGTCCCACTGCTGAGCAAAGGCCTCCCCTGCATCCCTCCACTTATCCCGGTCCTGTGCCATCTCCTGCCATGTTCATTTTTATATAACTTAACTGCATGTTAGAACACTGTGTAACTCCATTTAATTCAATTTAGAAAATATAACCTTCTAAGAAAACATAAGTAGACGACTTTGCTGCTTTACCTTATGGTTGAAAAATTTCAACCAAAGTTTTTAATCTAACTCCTATTTGGATAATAAACTGAAACCCATTTCGCCCGCCACTTACAGTGATGAAAAATCACCTTACGACCCACTAAAACTAAAAACCGGGACGATAAAGCTCTAAACTATAAACTTCACGCCTGTAAATTTCCGACGGATCGCAATTTGCTCGATGGCCCCTCCTAGCCTCCTTACCCACCCTATCTTGTTAGACCCACGTGGAAATACGTCCATGCAGTACCTTTTGTAATAAACGTGTTACATTGTCGACTTAAAAAATAATTATAGCAAGTTTTTGTTATAGTTATTTTAAAAACTACATTCAGTCTGGTTTTAATAAGTAAAAATGTAAACTAGTTTTAAAGTAAGGTTTCTGACGGTTTCAAACTAGACCATACCAAAAGTAACATGTTTCAACTCTTGTTTTTTTCTCGTATCAGTTGAATCAACTGTTGCTGTGTTCCGGTTCGAAGGGTATGGTTTCCGCTGAAATTACAGGCACATGAAACTTTCCATCTAACGTCTCAGGTTGGTAACACGCAAGCTATATTTATGATGTTGCATGCGTACATAGGCTACAGTAACCGCTGACGATCAAGTGGGCCGTACGCTTGGTTGCCACTTTAGCGGTATAAAAATAATAATAATTAAGAACGTCTTCTGCGAATTTTCAAGGGGCGCAAGACGTGAAGCATAAACGATGCGGAGCTTTTGCGTTTGGGCTATACGTTACTCTCATTCAAGAGCAGGCTAGTGTCCCACTATTAGAAACATTAGAAAGCTTGTCATGATGATTGACTTTTTGTTAACTTATATCGTCCCACAGCTGGGCAAATGTTTCTCCAAAATTTATTTCCCTCGGAGTAATTTTGCCATATTATTTTTCCATTTACAGAACCAGAAACTTATCTCAGAAGTTCCAACAACTAGCAAAGTTCAGACGCTTAGGAATTAATACGCTTCCGAAGTTTGCTGAATAGAATAATCTAGAACTCATTAGTACGGTTCTTTGTACCATCGTGCGGGTAAATACTTTGGCAGTCGTCGAGATTGAATTGCTGTGAGAATAAAATTAATTGTAGGAAAAGACTTTAGAAGTGAAGTGCTCGCGCGGTATTTAAGTTTCAAGGTACCTTTGACACTACACTTGTAAGCTACAAGTATATCGTCAAAGGTACCCTGACACAAAACACATCCTGAAATTTTCAGGTTTCTAGAACTGATCATTTTGTTTGTGCATTAAGAGTTGTTAAAATAGGGGTCAAATGAAAATCGGTGATGCTTACAGAATCTGCTAAATTTGTACCTACGTTTGCATAATTTGGTTTTTTATTTTTTATTATATATAGTTTTTTTTTTATACAACTGAAGTGGCAACTAAGCGTACGGCCCACAAGATGGTAAGCGGTTACCGCAGCCTATGGACGCTTGCAATACCAGAGGTATCACTCGCGGGTTGCCACCTTGAGGCAACCCGCGGAGGCAAGGTTGCGGGTTCAAATTTCTCAGGCGTCATAATTTTTGAGATATTAGAATCTTTAGTATTCCCCTAAGTGTGATGGTTAACACTATAAAATCAAAAATACAGAAGAAACATTATAAGGCTGCGTTTCCACCAGAGATGTGCGAGGATGTGTAGCGAGGAAAGTGTTTTTAGGAACCAATGAAATCACTTTATTAGAGCTGTCAGAGCGAGGCTAGGTAAATGAAGCGATTCTATTGGTACAAACATCACTCACTACACATCTTCGCACATATCTGGTGGAAACGTAGCCTTAGGCTGTCCATGATGTGTTGTTCTTACCTGAGGATAATCTCCATACTTGGTCTGGTAGTCGAACACGTACAAGTAGGAGTTTCTTCTCAACGCCGAGTGCGTGTCTGCTGTGAGGACCATCGGGGCTACCACTTGTGCATCACTCAGTGCCTCTAGAGTTTCGTCCCTAGGAATTCAATAGCTTATTTAACAATCTTAAAACTAATTTTACAACATAAAGTATTATGTTTAGTTAGACATTTGTAGTTTAATTATTTTGCTCTTCAGCATAGGCCAATTTTCGTCTTTGAATAACGATATTACCAGATATTTGAAGTGGAATTAGAAAGATTTCAAGATATTTATTGGCACAAATAAGTGTTACAAAAGGTCTTAAAAGTAACATTAAAAGAAAAAAAGCAAGAAAACTTTATTTAAATTAATTTTAGCAATAATAAAACTTTACTTGATAAATAAATAAATACTGGCGGACATTTTTACACATTGCTATTTAGATTTATACGAATCAAAGCTTGAAGGAGACCTTGATGATGAAGGTCGAAGGAAGCTCAAAAACAATTATGAATAATCCTAAGTAGTTTTAAAACTAGTAGAGTTCTTTGTGATAGAACTCGTCAGGGAAAGGACTACCACTATACCGATTACTGCCGCCAAGCAGTAATGTGAGCATTGCTGTGTTCCGGCTCGAAGGGTATGGTTTCCGGTGAAATTACAGGCACATGAGACTTTCATCTAACGTCTCAGGGTGGTAACACGCAAGTGATATATCTGATGTTGCAAGCGTACACAGGCTACGGCAACCGCTTACCGTACGCTTGACTGCCACTTTAGTGATATTTATTTACTGGTTATTGACAAGCATTTGACCACCACCTCACCTGATGGTAAGTGATGGTGTGGTCGATGATGGAGCACACTTGTATAATTTTAAAGGCTCACCTGATATTGATGGGGTGCTGTACTGGCCGTTCCCAGTCCGTGTACTCATTGATGATGGTTGCTAGAATCTCCGACAAATGGTAACTATAGGTGTTCCTGACGAAGGACTTTAGTATCTTGGATCTGCGGTCGGCTTCGATACCGTACTGGACGTCATCCCCACTAAATGCAAAGTACGCTTCGGCTTTTGTGACACCGAGCATTATGTCGTACCTGTTGGGGATATAGTTGATGAAATGAAAATCCCGAGTACATTTTACAGTATTTATTGAGTAGATTGTTACAGTTTTATATACCAAATCAACATTTTGTTTAAAACCGTGTAGGGAACCGCGGAGACAGTGACAGAACAATATGCTGTCGGTATAGATAATATTCGTTTATGACACAATGAGTGGTTGCTTAGCTTCTTTCCACATCAATAGTCAATTGCAATAGTTAAATTTTCAAAGGGAGTAAAGATCTTTGTAATGAGTTTGTACGGGGAAATTATCATACCAAGTTTTGCTGCACATTGCTGAGTTCTGTATAGTTGCTGGTGTAATTACATTATTTATTTTATTTTATTTTATTTATTGGTTTACTTCAATTGTTACACTAAAACATACTTAAATAACAATATTATATCTAAGAACTAAGTGTACAATTTACGACAGTAAACACAGCATGCATAATTTTAAAGTTGTACAAAAAAATATAATGACAATATCTACTTATTTATCTACTATTAAATGTATTATTATTATAAATGCAAAAGTTTGTATGTATGATAGCGTTAAATTGTTCTCAAAGGGTAAAGGAAAAATATCGTAAGGAGTCCAGTTTGTCCAACAACGAAATATTCCAAAGACAGTGTCATTCACCAGTTCGCATTGGGTCCGCATGGCAAGACCCAATCACTCCTTCTGGAGAGTAGGCCAGTGTCCAACCATTTTTTGAATATATTTTAAAATAATGTATTCAATATTATTAAAATCTAGCCTTACGTTTAGGCTAATGAGTAATTTGAGTTGACCTAGTCTTATAAAATTAGTTGCTAAGAATTGTCCATTGGCACTTTTCTTACTGTCTCTATTTCTAAAGGGCGAAGCACTTTGTTCATTTGATCATTATTGTCATTTTTCCACTCTTAAAAGGTTTAGTTCTTTTGAGTCTTCTCGCTATATCCTTGTTGTGTCCTAACAGTAACAATATTATAAGCTGTGCCATTCCCCAACCCACATTGGTTCCGCGAGGTGGATTAAGACCCAATATTTTTTACCTGAGACTAAAAGGCCAGTGTCCCAGCAGTAGGAAACAATAGTCATGATGATGCCAACTTACTTCGTCAGCTGCGCTACAGCACTCTTCCTCATCAGCACTGCGTTGATGATGTTGATTGCGTTCTGAGCTTGCTTCCCGACTGGCACCCGCGGCATGCTCTGCCCGCCCCACTCGTACCCGTTCTCTGGATTCACGAGTAGGTCCCCTGTATCTGACAAGAAGGGAAGTTCAATTTGTATTAAAGCCTGTGCAAGGGTAAGTATTTTTTTTTTGTTTACAATAGAATGCGCTTGACCACCATCTCGCCTGATATTAAGCGATGATGTGGTCTATGGTAAAGCACGCTTTTTTTTTATACAACTAAAGTGGCAACCATGCGTACGGCCCACAAGATGGTAAGCGGTTACCGCCTATGGACGCTTGCAATACCAGAGGTATCACTCACGGGTTGCCACCCTGAGACGTAGTTCAAAAGTCTCATGTGCCTGTAATTTCACCGGAAACCATACCCTTCGAACCGGAACACAGCAATGGAAAACATTACTGCTTGGCGGCAGAAATAGGTATGGTGGTAGTTCTTCCCCGGACGAGCTCTATCACAAAGAACTTTACTACTCTTCTAAAATGCTTGCATAAGAGCAACCTATTTACTCGTGACTTGAAGACCCCCAGGTTATAAGTATCGGAAAACACAGACTCCGGCAAAGAATTCCATTCCTTAGCGGTGCGCAGGAGAAATGTTGATGCATATTGCTTAGTTCTCATTGATGGGATCTCGACCATGAAGCGATGACGCTTTGCCGTATGTCTAGTCGTCCGATGGTGGAAAGGAAGCTAAATAAATATTGATGGACACTTTAAACAGCACTGTGTAGGCTCAAATTGAGCAATGCTTGTGCTATTCTTCTAGGCTGGGGCGCGTGGAACTGGCGTAAATTCACCTAGCTATAAGACGTTTCAAAATGTTCCTTGTGATATTATTGAATAAATATATTTTTTTCTTGCTTTATTGGAACCAGATAGCTGATAGAATACTTTTATATACTGTTTTTCTTCATACACACATAAAATGAATTGCTTTTCGTTATTCTTGCTAAAACTCTAGATAGCTGGAACGATTTTGCTCGTAACAAATTTGTGAGATGGTTCAAACGGTGAAAAAAAAACTACATCAACTTGTTTTTAATGAACACAGTCAGTGTGTACCAAAAAATATAATAAGCTTGCAACAACTTTGGACTATTGTACAGTTATGCAACGTTTATTTGTCAGAAGTACGGCGTAACGTTTGTTACAAAACAAAAAAATGGAAATTGGCTCACAGCTGTAATCTTTCATTCAAAACGTGTTCGTAAAATTCACGTGACTCGTAGTAAAAAAAAATCACAGAGAACCTGTTTCAAAGTATTTTCAGCTTTTAAAAACTTGTACCCTCATCAAAAATTTACTTTTACATCAGCAAAACGTCCCAAAAACTTCCGAAATGATCACAGTCACAAAGCGTCTTAAACAGGATCAGTGGCGTGAAATCAAAAAACATCCATCTACAAGGGCGCCGGCTAACTGAAAATGTCGCTTGGACGAGATGAGAAAACTTTAAGACAATTTAATAAGGACGCGAGACGCTGGCGTGAAGCGATGATAGATATAAAACTCGTTTTAGGGCCAGTAATACCTATCTCTGGAATGAAGAATGCTCGTACATTTGTACTGCTTAAGAACACAACTTTAGATAAGATTACTTACACATTTTTTTTATGTCAGCAAGTGACAGGACAATCAAAGCGCCCACCTGATGTTAAGCACCACGCCTGACTATTACAGATGCAGTGCCACCCAAAGTTTAAAGTTTTTATTTGTTTGCGTGGCACTGCACTGCGCTTATCAACCCGAGACATTGTTGTTAAGTCTTTCGCCCAGTAATTTCACTTGCTACAGTGCCCTTCAAACCTAAACACAGCAATGCTTGCACACTAATGCTTGGAGGTAAAATATCGGACACTGCGGTGGTACCCACCAAAATGGACTCTTGCTGAAAAGTCCTACCACTAGGTAAATTTTACATAAATATAACGTAAATACATTGTATTAAAAAATAAAAAACAGACGAAAAATCTCTAGTACTATTCCGCTTAACCTTTTAACTGATGAGGTCACACAGTTACCACAGTTAACCTCAAAAGAAAAATATCGACACGTGTTTCATCCCTCCACGGGACATCCCCAGGACCATCGACCCGCTCTCCGGCAGACGCGTTGCCCCGTCGAGCGCCGGAGCCAAAGTAAAAGTAATGGATTTCCGCAAAGTAACGCCTGAATCTATCAATTACATTGTATTACTTACTTATATTGTACTTGTTTATTTACCGTCATATGTTTTAAGCTTTCAAGTAAACAGACAGACAAATTTAATGATCAGAAATCGATATCACTACCAACTAACAGCCATTATGAATGCTATTTGAAACACAATATGCTTAAATTAGCGCTGCTTACCATTATGGATAATGATTAATGACATACGAATACCAAAGGGGTGATTATGTAATACGGTTGCAGGAGATTTTACTTGGTTTCAATCTGAAACTAACGTATTTTGTATGACAGCATAACGAAAATTTTACTGTTTAAATTAGATTACAACCGAGAAGGCTTTGAAACAATGTTAAAAAATAGCGTTTATAAAACTGCTGTGGATGTTTTTAAGTTATTGCAGACACTGATTTTATGCTTAAACGTGCTTATACACTAAACATTTACACAGAAAGGTGCCTCCCGATTGCGTAACTCAGTTTCAATTCAATTTCAATCAGCGAACTGAAAATAAGCTTTCACATTCATACAAAATACTTCAGTTTTTGATAGTAACCAAGTGAAATCTATTGCAACCGAATTACGCAATCGCAGCAATAAAATGTTTATTAATAACTTGTGCATTTAAAGGTAACAAAAAAGCATATATTATGATTATTGGCTAGATGTATTAAATACAAATTCTTTTAGTAGCCGTGTTAGGTTGTACCCATCTTACAGCTGCTAAACACTTCCTACACTGTTTATTTTGTAAACACCTACCACCTAGATCACAGTGTCAATACGATATGCTATGATTGTATATAGCGGGCGTGAATTTTGATCAATATTGAAGCGAGCAGCATTCACCTAACGATTGATGATGATGAATTATGCCAACGAGTGTAAATAATTATGTAATAAATAATTATCCAAAAACAAAGCCTAGAAAGAAAGTAAATTTGAATACCTATAAGAAGTTTTACAACATTACCCAAACTTTATGAACTTGATAAAAA
Source organism: Colostygia pectinataria (assembly GCA_951394395.1). Taxonomy (NCBI): domain Eukaryota; kingdom Metazoa; phylum Arthropoda; class Insecta; order Lepidoptera; family Geometridae; genus Colostygia; species Colostygia pectinataria. The sequence continues at coordinate 13,608,540 of OX596351.1, read as the reverse complement.
TGTATAATTTTTAATGGATACAAAGTTTTCGATCTACGAAGATATTTTGGTGTTTTCTAAGAACAGCTTGTTATTTTCAGATATAAGAAGATATTTTTGGTGTTTTCTTAGAGCAGCTTGTTATTGTGTGCGGGGTCAATGAACTGCAAGACGCGAAGAACCAGCGCAGACCTAACTTTGTTCTGCAAATCTAATAACTGTATGAGGCATGAGATGTCTTACAGAAATAGTTGGAACGAAGTTAGGCCAGATGAAATTGGATGAAGGAAATATTAAAGTTAAAAGTTCATGTCGAGTGTAAAGTAATAAACGATAATTATATTAGAAGTATTATTTAAAATTTACTTATTCATGGCAATATAATAATGACAAATAAAAAAAAATACGACCGAAAAATTACGAAATTACGACTGTACTCGATCATCTAAAATATTTAGAAACTCAAGATCCTGGAAAGATAGTCAGATGATTATTTATCCACGTTTAGTACAATAGTAAGAGACAGGTTGCAAGCCAATTGTTGCTAATAAAATATCATGGCTGATAGAATTCCTTTATTAAACAGAATTTATTCCTCCAATTTTAAACTAAAAAATTGTTATATAGCACGATAGGACCACCAAAACAGATATTAGTAGTACAGTCGCAGGACTTAAAACTTCAAAAAGCCTTTTTGAAGTTTTATTAGCAAACTAGCAATCGGTCCTAGCTTCGCGTGCGTGCAATGAAACCGCACCAGTGCAAAGCCGGGGCGGGTCGCTAGTAATAAATATAGTCTATGTTACTCAGGAATAACGTAGCATTCTAATGATGAAATAATTTTTGAAAACAGACCAATAATATTTGAGTTTATTAGTAACAAACAAAAATACGAATCTTATATTATATATAATATATAATATAAGAGTAGTAGAGTTCTTGTGATAGAGCTCGTCCGGGGAAGGACTACCACCATACCTATTTCTGCCGCCAAGCAGTAATGTTGGCATTGTTGTGTTCCGGTTTGAAGGGTATGGTTTCCAGTGAAATTACAGGCACAGGAGACTTTCCATCTAACGTCTCAGGGTGGTAACACGCAAGTGATATCTATGATGTTGCATGCGTGCATAGGCTACGGTGGGCCGTACGCTTGGTTGCCACTCTAGTAGTATAAAAAATAAAAATATTAGTATAAATAAAATCATATCTGTATCCTAAGCGTACCAACCGCTAGAAATGCAAAGACACATCTCAGATAGATTTTATTGTCGCGTCAATCGAATTGAGGCCAAGATTGTCGTGCGAATAAGCGCTAGTTTCGTACAGCTCAACTCAACATAGAAGTCTCTCTGGCAACTTTCGTGAAATCGATCCGGGGGCCTTACTCTTCAACGCAATTATAATCGATCGGTATAGGAGTTATGACATTTCGTACTCTTCACTGCAAATCTAGCGCCAAATGAATCTCAATAACGTGAATACTGAGTAAACTAAACTTGGAAGTGGAATTAATATTTGTATTTGTTACGGACCAAAGTTATAAGCACAGCAGTAAACAAAAATAGCAGTAAATAAAATTTGAATTGAAAAAAAGCAGCTGAAGCGGGAATTTACTAAGCGAACAGCACGAGAGAGTTTATTTTATCACTATAACAATTAATTTATGCATTAAAATTGTTTTTGTTAAAATCGTGATGGGTTTACTTAATTAAGTAATTTCCTATCGAGTCTGCCTGTTTCGCAGTGAGTTAAAACTCTTAAACGAGGCGCGACAACGCACCCCAAAAATGCACCGCTAAAATCACTGATGCCACCGTCATACGTCATTAAGCTCAAAGTGACACTTGAATTGCACAAATTTATGCAACTGGCATTGCTTGTTCGATTCGAAATATTGATGTAACTTGTATTCTAGGTTATACTATACGAATAGCTGCTCTTATATCTCGAAACATCAATTGTTTACATTTTTCCTGATAGCGTGCGATGGAAGCTTTTATGTTTGTCGCGTTTGCCGGAATGGAGCGGGAATTCCGAACGAAGATGTCTCACTGAGAGAGAAAACTTTTATATTTTTTGTGCAACAGAAAAATAAATTGCCACAAGCGAATGTGCAGAAAAATAGCGATATATTATAGTATTAGGGTCAGTTCATATTATGAGTAGAAATAGTGAAATGCTACGTACGGTCACATAAATTGTTTAGGTTTTGTTTCGAAATTATGGTCATCATTTTCAAAAACGGAGTTTTAAAAATTTCAGGTTGGTAATGTGAGTTTAGTACTGCTGTACTGCTGGTATTGATTTTATGCGTATAGGCTAAGGTAGGCCGTATGCTTGTTTGCTAGTTAATCAGCCTAAACTCTGTCACCAGAGTTGGCCACTGACTCATACGAACTTACTTACATAGCATAAAAAAAACTCCCCAGTCAGCTCGGATAGTGACACGTAGTTCGGCAAAGGGCCTTAAGGTGCAGTACTTTACCGTTGAATATTTTAACTTCATTTGTTTAGCGAAACGAGTTTCACCCAAGCGAGCTACAATGAACGAATATTATAAAAGTTTCTTACCACTGGCTAAACTTAGCCAAGTTACTTAACAAGGAAATCCGTATTATTTAATATTAAATTGAAAACAATTTAAGCACTCTTCAGCACGGTAAAGTGAGAACTCAAAATGGCTGCGTAACCTCGTTACGGAATGGAAAATCTAAAGGTCTAATACACTGGTGGTTCAAAACCTGCAATAAAATAGTTTAGGTACGTAAATGGAATATGAATACAGACAGGAGAATATGAATGTTATAAAATTAATAATATTAACAGCTGATAATTCACGTTGCGGTTTTAACCGTGGCTTCGGTAGAATGCAATTATGTGTGTATGTAAAATTGGAATTGAGTAGCATATTCATACTCAGAGAGACTCACTCGATAGACCGATGACATTAAAGCAGTCGCAGAAAGTCGGTGGATGGTGTAGGCTCAAAATCGGTCGTGATGGCACTCTTTGGAGGAGGCCTATGTCCAGCAGTGGACGTCTATCGGCTGATATGATAATGATTCTATTGTAAAATCGGGGAAGAGATCTGGTGAGTACGGGACTAAGGAACAGCAGACCAAACCCATTATATCACTCTGTCACTCGTTCCAGAAACATCCAGTGTGAACTAGGCCTTACGGCGCACAAGCAGGACAAAGTTGTGGCTGATATCTCCAACATCGATGAGTTTGGTGCTGCTCCGACTTTAGAGTTACTTTACTGATAATAAATAATGTTAATGCTGTTGTATTGACGTCAGCTATCTGGATTAATGTAAATAATTATAATTTTAATTTGATTTGCAGCCTGCGTTTATACTGGTTAATAACGCACATTATTTGGCGTTATTTGGCATTAAACTGACGCGGTATCACTTCTATTTTGTTGTGTAACAAACAGCTGATAAAACTATAGAAAAATAATATTGCAGTTGTACGCTGTATAGCCCTCATAATCCATGCACTAATTCCTTTTCGTTGAACAAAACTCTGACAAATCAAAACGATACCACGTTAGAGGATACAGTATGGCGCTCTGAAACGATCATTTACAGTTCGTTCCTTCGTTAGTGTGAGTCAGTGGCCAACTCTGGTGACAGAGTTTCTAGGCCGCCCGAAGGCCTCTGTCATGGCTTAACAACTTTTCATCATTTACAGTGAAAAGGTTTTAGCAAGGACCTAGAAATCAAAGGACAATACGGATATTGTATAAGAATCTTGCTTTTATTTCACGGCCTTCGAAACCTATGTGTTTCTGTTGACGACAAAGCGACTATAATTGGCAATCATAGGTATGTAGACCTTAGAAGTGTAATTTCGGTCATTCACTTCAGCCACAATGTACGAGCACGCTATTCCATGCCTATTCTCGTACTAAATTCCATACTATTTCTTGTCCGCGTGCTAATTGGGATTCTTGTTATTGGTATTGAAACTGTTTGGCGTAGCGCCAAATAAAGACGAAGGTTCATGTTCGTGGCCTGAATTGTGTCAACCATTTTGTTGTTTTATTAAATTGCTAGCTATCGACTGCTGATCTGCTTGTCTGGTTCCAAATTAAGGCCTAATCTTAACAATAAAATTGAATACTTAGGTACTTACTTAGGTACTTTTAATTTATTATTACTTAGATTTGAAAATTTTATATATATTTTCTCTCGATGTTTTCTTTCAAATTGCGTTTGTGTGCCACTCATACATTTTTCGAGTAGAAAAATTCATTTGTGCTCAACCCACCATTGGTTTCAAACGCAAGACGTTTGAATCGGAAATCGGGGTTACAACAACTCGACCATCAGAACTCTTTAGGCTACTGTATATACTATTAAAATTTGTTAATTACTTGCTAAATTCATTTTTATTTGTAATAACTTGCCTTGCTAATTTAAAAATGCCTTGTAAAAAATTACGGGAACACTAGGCATACCTTTTGAATTTAAGTTATTATTGTGTAATGTAAAACCACTAGTGAAATAGTGACATTTCTGGGCGTCAAGAGTCAAGAGTCTTAACAATAACGTTTCGGGGTGAAGTGCAGTGCCACACTGAACTTAAAAGCTTTAATCTCTAGGTGGCACTGCATCTGTTATGGACAGGCGTGGTGCTTAACATCAGGCAGGTGACTTGACCGTCTTATCACTTGCTGACATAAAAACTGTGACCTGTGCTGTGTCTTATTTGATAAAAAAAATATTGATATTATTGTGATGAGAGTCCGAAACGAATCACTGTAACCCTACAATTCAGGCTCATTTAGAGACCTAGTGTGGGGGACAGAGCTACGTCAGGTACTTAAGTCAAAATTACAGCAACAATCTGACTCAACAATAAGTAGGTAGGTACTTATTCAACACTACTGTACCATAACTATTATCATTGATCACTAACTGTAAACTGATAGTAATAAGAGACTGTTGTACTAAATTACTCTAAGAACTAAATAAATATATCTTTAAATCTTTAAATAATAATGCTGGACAATCCACACAGCATCATCTAGCCCCAAGGTAAGCTGCTGTTAAACAGAGCTGTAATTATGGGTACTAGAAGACTGATATATATTTAACACATCGATAGATATTTTTTATTATATATAGAAAATACCCAAAACACCCGGAACAAAAATTTGTAGATCGTACAAACATTTGTCCCGGTGCGGGAATCGAACCGGCAACCTATGCGTCGCAGGCGAACTTGCGCCCGCTGCGCTACATCGGAATTATGGATTAATAGAAATTATGAATGAACAAATGACTCACCTATAACCACGCCGTCGACACTGGGTCCGAAAGCGTATGAAAAGTCTGGAGCTTGCACTGGAGCCGACAGCAGTGCCTCTAGCGGACGCTCTCGCAAACACCGCAGCAGCGCTGGTGGTGTCAACTCTGATGAAGAAACACATCAGCAGAATGATATATAAAAGTTTGCTTTTATTAATTTTATTAAAGTATTGAGTATTTAGTATTTATTTAAACTTTAATTACATAGCATTCAAGTATTACAACAAAGCGCTACGCAATACACAATTAACTCAAAAACAGTAGGTAATAATAACAATAAAACAATGATATAAAAAAAAAATGCAGCAGTAGGTAATTAACGAATTGAACTAATTCTAATACTATAAATTATCTCACAAAACCTCAGACATTCTCTACACACATTCGTCCATCGGTCAGCAAACAGATCACACGGTGGTGTTGATGCCAGGAGCGCATTTAGCAACTTTAAAGCCCGAACGAGAGGCGAGTTTTCGTGCGCGACAGTACGCGCGCAAGGCACTGCCAGTAGTATCCCCTAAGGCACTGCCAGTACCCAGTAAAATCCCACTGTCCCCATTAACGGGGACATCGGGTATACACGTGACTGATAGATCAATGCACAGCCTAAACCATAAGTTCTAGAAACATGAAATTTTGAGGGTAAATTTCTCATAAGGAAATTAAGTATTGAAGTTCAACTCATCAAGGACGCAGCGAGAAGATGAAGTTTATTTAAAAAAGTTAGAGCAGACAAAGTCGCGCGGCATTCCACTAGTTTTAATATATAAATTTGTTGCGTTACTGACCGACTGACTTCATTTGCCTGCTGCATCTTCGTTGAATATTGAGAAATTCTTTCTTATTGCATCAAAATCAAACGGTAGTTTTTTGTGATAGAGCTCGTCCGGGGAAGTACCACCATTAATAAAAACTCCAACTATTGTATATCCCTTTTGCACTTGCATTATTTTTCTTTTTCTAACGTTTGTTATTGAATTGATTATTTTCGTACGGAAACATATCTAAAATTGCGCTTGGCCTACACATTTTAAAAGAATTCGACTTTCGATTTGACTCTTTTCATCTCTCCCTGTCAAAATCGTTTTTGGTTAACACTTTTTGGGTGAATATGTAGAACCGTGTTCTGCATTGGTTGGTCAAAGTCATGTGACCGCCGTCCATCGGTGTAAAATGCGTGGAAATTCCTTTGATGTGGAAACAACTGAAAAACCCGACTGTGAAATAACGAGGATTGAATGTGGCTTGTGCTGCTTCGACGTCAAATAGTTTACGATTGAAACGTAGGTACGTAAAAATTCAAAAGGTCATCCAAAGGTTGCCTGGAAGAGATCGCTCTTAGCGATAAGGCCGCCCATTGTACCACCTCAAACTTTTGTTAATTTTAGATTAATTTTATTTATGGTGTAATACAATAAAGAGTTATCTATCTATTTATCTATCTACGTATAACCACCGGTTTCGTATCAGTTATTTTTATAAATATTTTGCGAGAATTTAGCGCGTCATTTTTTTAAGCGCTGCATAGCAAGGGTATTATTACTTTGGGATTTTGACACTAAAATTTTCAAAATCTATAAGGGGACATCAACCCCTTATTTACTAGCAGTTCTCCGAACAGTAGACCACGCAAGCACAAACTTGTAAAGTGAGCTTTGAAAGTGAGCAACATACTGCATTTTAGGTAACTATTTTTCTCATCACGCTGAAGATCCTCATCAGACCTTCACCAAATATCAAAATAACTTAAAGTTAATACTTACCTTTCAAATAAAAATCATCGAAATCACATTAGGCGGAAATATCCACCAGCCCCCTTTTTGCCCCTTTTTGGAGAAAGCACGCCCCCTATCAAAAATATGTACACCAAGTTTCAACCAGACTGGTTGAAAAATGCGACTTGTAGATGAGAACACAACTTGACCAGACAAACTGACAACCAAAAGCATTTGTAGCTAATCTCAAAACTGAGACGCTTCGCTCGCTTCGCTCGCTCGGTCAAATATGTACCTACCTCCAACGATTCGATTATGTTGCAATAGTAGTCACAAGCAAGCTGGAGAATGCATTTGAAGATACAGCCAAGAAGTAAAGGCAGTTTTGAAAATTAAATAACTTTTACTTGTCTTTACATATTGAAATGTAATTGATAGATTCCGGCGTTACTTTGCGGATTTTTTCATCTGTTTTTTTTTCTTGTAATGGATACAAGATAAAAAACAGACGAAACATCTCTAGTACTACGTAACACGTCTGCCAGAGAACAAGTCGATGGTCCTGATGATGTCCCGTGGAGGGATGAAACACGTGTCGATATTTTTCTTTTGAGGTTAACTGTATTAACTGTGTGACCTCATTAGTTAAAAGGTTCAGCGGAGTAGTACTAGAGATTTTTCGTCTGTTTTTTATCTTATATTGAAATGTCTGAATTCATTACAGCGTACAACATGTTGCTCTTACCACAGAGCTATATATACTGCGATGACTTTTGACGCACATACAGCCCTACTTTATAAAATCTGAACCTACAATGAAGAGATGCATAGTGCTTTCTTTATCTATGAAAGAGAGAAGAGTCCTCTTCCGGAAAAATGATTACTATATCCATGAAAAAGAGATTAAAGTCTTTTTAGTCTAGCTATGGCATCTCTATGGTCTTTAAAGTATTTTTTATCTCTGTATAGAACAATAATCTCTACCCACGCGCTTTCATATTGCTTTTTGTGATGTGTTAAAATTATGTTCGCAATATTTGCAGTGCTCATAAACAGTGAAGGAAATATCGTAAGTAAAACTTTATATATGAACTAAGAATTCGTAAGGCACAGTGCCATCTTGGTAGATCAAACTGGCTCGAACTGGTTTTCGAACTTTGTCCACGTGGTAATTTTATGAACTTACTAGCTGTTGCCCAGGACTGCGTTCACATGGAAATCGGAAGCTGTATTTTTTCGAGATAAAAAGTAGCCTATGTCATTCCTTAATTAAATTTCAGTTCAGTTCCTAGCTGTCGAGTTATAGAAGAACAAACATACTAACTTTTGCATCTCTATTAATTGGTGTATTTATGTGATTACTTTCAATCAAGTCGGCTTTCAAAGTTTCAATTTCCACTGTCGGGACTGATTCGGATTATTTTTCGATTTCAGGTAAATACGGGAATTGTCCCTCAGACTACAGGTGTCCTGACAGTGGAAACAGTAGAATAACTATATAGGTTGACTGTGCTGGTGATAACAGCTGGTGATACGAACCTGGTGAGCAGTTGGCGTATGTAGCGACTATCGCTGCGTACTTGTTCGGGTCGGCTACCAGCGACCAGGGGCTCAGCCCAGACCCTGACATGAGCACAGCTCTGTGAAACAGCAGACCTGAAACAAGGAAACGAACAAACTCAAACCTTTCATTGCTTTTACTTTGCTCATAGTTTAAATACTGGCTGTACAGTGCAGTTGATTGGCTAACCTTTTGCGGTGTAGACTGTGTATTCAATTCCCACCCAGAACAAACATTTGTTTAATTAACATTAATGTAATTAATAAGTAGATCTAAGCAACATTTCTACAGTGGGTAACCACTTTTAGAACCACTGGATGTGATTATTTGAATACAACTTAAACCACTTTGTTAGAACGCGACTAAAATTTTTGTTATTCGTTGCGAAATTCTCGCTTTTGTCACGTACAGTTTGTCTGAGGCACATATAAAATAATCCATAGTCTGTTACGTGTTTCACAGCTAGACTACTACACCGATTCGAATTAATAAAAACGCAACGGTTTTCGGACTAGCCAGGACTAGAACTAGCCAGAATAACAAAAGATCGACGTCATACCACAATTATGTTATTTGTGCCACGTTTCATGGTGTAGATGTATTAACTAAATTAACTAATGTGTCTTTTAAAACCAATATGTCACCATCTTTGTTCATTGACATAAGAATGATAAAGAAAACAATACCTATCAAGCCGCTAAAACTACAATTTCATAGATGAATAATGGGAGTGTGAGCTCCATCAAGTTTCTTACCAATTTTTTTAGGCTAGCGCGCGTGGAACTATCGTTAATTTACTTATCTTTACGACATTTTAAAGTGATCCCAGTAATTTTATTGAATAAAACTTAAGTTGATTCTCAACAAGGGGAAGTTATGACTGTTTGTAATGTGAACAGTCCAATATCTTTACTAGGTGATACAAGAACTATAAAAACACTGTCGAAACATATTTTTAACGTTGTTCCCGTAGATATCCAGCGGTACGGTAATAACTGGAAAGGAAAGGTAAATACCCACTCGCAAGGTGTTTAAGTGTTTCTTCGCCAAAGCTCGTTAAATTTTCTCATTTTAGTAGAAAACTTTAAGCCACGGACATTTATTTTGAAAGGTTAATACAAAAATTGCATATAAAGCTTTACTTATGATGTGAAAGAAAGAAGTGAACGTTTAATGGCAACAATAATAATAAAGTGAAATTGTTAATTTAAAGAGTTTGGTCATAATAGCTCTCTTTAACTAAATATTTAAACACTAAAAGTCGTAATGTATGTCTTGCAGGGAACGTTTATAGGCGAGCATGATGATTTTTTTTTTGTATTCATATTTTAAATTCAAAATTAATTTTTCATACACAAGAATCAACATCATTATCTAAACTACGGTGCAAACCTTTTCTAAAAAATTTTTTGTTACATAATTTGGTCAGAATAAGATCTATTTTGAGCCACATTCATCACCGTACTTCAAATCTCTGTTAGCTAAAGTCTTTCAAATCTTTCTTCGTTTTTGTTCATTGACATAAAAATGACAAGAAAACAATACTTAGCAAGCCGCTAAAATGACACATGTTTTTATATGTATTCATAAAAAATCTGTCATTTTAGCGTCTTTATTTTACGATATAAGATATTACTAACTTTGTGTTAAGGTTAATTTTTGTAAGTGCCTCTAAAATGACAAGAAAATTCTTGCCGCAAAAAGTACAAAGGCGAAAATTTCTTAAAGCACTCCCAGCGTTTGCCAACTTACGTGTATAAAAACGGGGCTTCTAGCAGTTTCTCAAAAATCTAGGTCGATGTCCGGGCAAATAAGATGAATGGTGCCTCCATTCAGTAGAACTGTACCATTCTAGTACGTGCTGAATATAGTTTCAGTTCAACTGTTTGTAAGAAAATTTAAAATTTTACTTAAACTTTGCGACAACTTTGTTTTCTTGGTTTTTTGTACCGTTTTGTGAGAAACTTTGAAAAATAACTTGACGATAATATTCTTTGGTTTCTTGTATTACATAACATAACCAATACGAATATATTTTAACTCTACTCGGCATCCATAATACAGGCACTGGCCATGCCTAAAAAGTTGCTAAAAGTGATAGGGATCTAGCTGGTTTTGTTGCCAGTTTAAGGCATGGGCGCGTTAGAACTGGCGTAAATTCAGTTTGCGCCGTAAGTTAGTTTGTAAGACATTTGAAAATGGTTCTTGTGATTTTATTGAATAAAACTTTTTTGACTTTGACTTTGAATAGATAATGTTAAATACAAATAAGCAGCCAAGGCAGTAGCATTATTATATTCTTATTTATAAAAAAAATGACATTTCAGCAGCTTGCTTAGTACCTATTGCCTTTACTTGTAAATACGATTCTATATTTGAAATACGCATTAGCTAACAGAGGTGGTAATCAGAAGTACGTTTATGGATAAACCCCTTCGTTTTTTCGTTTTCCGACCAACAGTTGTCAAATCTTTTAACAAGATACCTTGCACATAGCTATAAAAATAGTCTGAAACTACAAGCTCCCAGTTTGCCGGAGCAAGGCCGAAACCGAAATAATTAGAGAAATATAACAATAAACTAGAGATGATATAATGTTATTTCTACTAGCCGCCTGGGACGTGATCCGAATCGCGAATCGCCGGAACTAAATGAACGTTTGTCTCTCGAGCTATTGAAAAATATTATTTTGTACTCAGTACTGCATCTGGGGTGTTCGTGACTTGACTTAATCGGTATCTCTGCTCGTAACTCACTCGTAGGCAAAAGCTTCTAGAGAGAAAAGAAGGAAAATATTTTTATTAACCCACACATGTAGGGCGCACAAACAAAACGTGTAATAAGCACAGTATACTGATGTACGAGGAAATCCGTAGATGAACCAAGGTCAACGACATAGCTCTTAGAATAAGCAAGTAGCAGTAAGCAGGCCGTGTAGCTCGCAGAACCGATAATCCCTGAGGAATAGGTTCCGGATGCAAGCACGAACTCAAAATCGAAGCGTAGAACGGTCTCCCATTTTAATGAACAAAAACGTTACAGCAGTATGTAGCACTGCATCTGCTATGGTCAGGCGTGGTGCTTAACATCAGGCAGGTGACTTGATCGTTTTGTCACATGCTGACAATAAAAAAAAAAGTAGCATGTAGGATCATGTAAGCTCAAGTTAGGCCGTTAAGAGTAGTAGAGTTCTTTGTGATAGAGCTCGTCCGGGTAAAGGACTACCACCATACCTATTTCTGCCGCCAAGCAGTAATGCTCGCATTGCTGTGTTCCGGTTTGAAGGGTATGGTTTTCGGTGAAATTACAGGCACATGAGACTTTCCATCTAACGTCTCAGGGTGGTAACACGCAAGTGATATCTATGATGTTGCATGCGTACATAGGCTACGGTAACCGCTGACCATCAAGTGGGCCGTACGCTTGTTTGCCACTTTAGTGGTATAAAAAAACTGTTTTTGTTGATGCGAAATCAGTTCATTGTTCCAGATTTTAAACGCACAAAATTCAATTAAATACACATTCGTTCCTCCCACACCACGTAGCCTGCAGTCGGCACTTTGAAATCAGTCCAATAATTGGCACTCAGGTACCCAATTAAAAATAATTAAAGTCACGAGTACACTTAATTTTTCTCTTGTGTCGATTCGATGTCCCGCTGTATTGTAATGAGATCTATGTACCTACATTCAGCAACGGTATTTCTTTTACATTATGTCTGCTGATGACAAAACGGTCAAGTCACAACTTTTTTTTTTAATTGGCTATAGACGAACGAAATCAAAAAATCAAAATCAAAAATTATTTATTTCGGTAGAATCACAAGGATCACTTTGAAACGTCTTACAGACTAGGAAAATTTACACCAGTTCCAATGCGCGCCCATGCCGTAAAAGAACTGGCAACAACACCGGCTGGGTTCTTATCGCTTTTTTGGCATGACCCTTGCTATTGTTATGGATGCCGAGTAGAGTTGGAGCACATTCGTCCCAAGCTTTTTTATCATCTAGGTCATTTTATAGTAAGCTTTTTGAGAACGTTTGACCACCACCTCACCTGATGGTAAGTGATGGTGTGGTCGATGATAGAACTCGCTTGCCTAGAAATAACCTGTTCTCTCTAGGTTTAAAAACGCCTAAATTGTATTGATCCGGAAAAACAGACCCCGGCAACGAGTTTTTTTTTTATTGGTTATATACAAGCGTTTGACCACCACCTCACCTGTTGGTAAGTGATGGTGTGGTCGATGATGGAGCACGCTTGCCTAGAAAGAACCTGTTCACTCTAGCCTTAAAGACTCCTAAATTGTATAGTATAGTAATAGTTCCATTCTTACTCGTGCTAATGAGAAAAGAAGATGAAAAGCGTTTGGTTCGGCATGGTGGGATGTCGACCAGATACGGGTGGTACGCTGCCGTACGCCTATTTTAGACCGGTGGTAGAAAAAGGATGGAGGGATAAGGTCGTAACTGACCATAACATTTTAGATATTGTGGGATACTTAAGACTTACTTTAAGAGAGATACTTTAAGAGTAGTAGAGTTCTTTGTGATAGAGCTCGTCCGGGGAAGGACTACCACCATACCTATTTCTGCCGCCAAGCAGTAATGCTCGCATTGCTGTGTTCCGGTGTGAAGGGTATGGTTTCCGGTGAAATTACTGGCACATGATGCTTTCGATCTTAGCTTCAAGGTGGCAACCCGCGAGTGATACCTCTGGTATTGCAAGCGTCCATAGGCTGCGGTAACCGCTTACCATCTTGTGGGCCGTACGCTTGGTTGTCACACCAGTTGTAAAAAAAAAAAAAAAAATACTCTTACCAATATTCTACTGCTATGCATTTTTTGCAGTTGAGCTGTGGTTTTTTTACACTTAAGTTATTTGCTATTACAAAATTATATTATCTGAGTGATTAATTCGCTATTTCACAGTCAAATAAGCAATAAACAATTTAAATAATGTAGTACAACCCGCATTATAGATGTTAAAAACAACAAATTTTTTTTCCAAATATCAAAAAAAACATAGTACAAAATAATATATTAATTGACATTATCTTGTATCATGTATAAAGAAAGAAAGAAAGAAAACATTTTTATTGACCCCCAAGATCATACTTAAAGAAACACACATAGTACAGAAAAAAACACACTATAGATAGATATAGATAGTACATATAGGTAATTATTATAATGAAAATCGCGCTTAAGGGTCAAAAGGTCCTGTCTCAGCAAAAGCTGCACCGCGTACGCAGAAGGTAGCGGAGCAGCACTGCTATTCTGACAGAACCTTGTGAGATGACGGCACAAGAATAAAATAAGAAAAAATACTTTTAAATTCAACTTAAATAATACAATACTAACAGCATTGTCGCATTGCTGTGTTCCGGTTCGAAGGGTATGGTTTCCGGTGAAATTACAGGCACATGAGACTTTCCATCTAACGTCTCAGGGTGATATCACGCTTAGTGATATCTATATTGTTGCATGCGTACATAGGCTACGGTAATCGCTGACCGTCAAGTGGGCCGTACGCTTGGTTACCACTTTAGTAGTATATAAAAAAAAGGAAAAAAAAAGCAAATACTTTTAAAAAAATGTATCTTGGTAGTATGTTCAGTGCTGATAAATTAATTGATATGTTTTTGTAACAAGAACATAAATCCATTTTCAGCTATCCATATCCATTCCAGCTATCGGCGCTTCGAGCCGAAGACATCCCAATGATTATTTCGTCCAAGCGAGATATGTCTCGATAGCTCAATTGGTAGAGCGCCCGCGTATCAAGCGGTGGTTGCGGGTTCAAATCCCGCTTGAGGCAAAATATTTTTTGGGATATTATAATCTTTAGTATTCCCTTAGTGTGATGGTTAACACTATAAAAACAAAAATAACCAATTGAATAAGCAATGCGATACCTCTCGTAAATGAACTAAATTAACTTTAGTCATTGAACAGGCTTGGATAACTGCAACGTTTCCCCTGTAGGTGGAGCTATCGGCGCTTCGAGCCGAAGACATCCCAATGATTATTTCGTCCAAGCGAGATATGTCTCGATAGCTCAATTGGTAGAGCGCCCGCGTATCAAGCGGTGGTTGCGGGTTCAAATCCCGCTTGAGGCAAAATATTTTTTGGGATATTATAATCTTTAGTATTCCCTTAGTGTGATGGTTAACACTATAAAAACAAAAATAACCAATTGAATAAGCAATGCGATACCTCTCGTAAATGAACTAAATTAACTTTAGTCATTGAACAGGCTTGGATAACTGCAACGTTTCCCCTGTAGGTGGAGCTATCGGCGCTTCGAGCCGAAGACATCCCAATGATTATTTCGTCCAAGCGAGATATGTCTCGATAGCTCAATTGGTAGAGCGCCCGCGTATCAAGCGGTGGTTGCGGGTTCAAATCCCGCTTGAGGCAAAATAATTTTTGGGATATTATAATCTTTAGTATTCCCTTAGTGTGATGGTTAACACTATAAAAACAAAAATAACCAATAAATCCATTTTGCCGTAGAGAGGTAAAACGAGGGATATATGAAATACAAAATCTGACCGAAAAACGACACCATGCAGTGCTCGTAAATCTTAATTTGGCACGTGAACGTAAAATGTATGGTTACGAGTATGATGAAATTGACGTATGTTTCAATTTCACGGCAGTAATGAAGAGGAACTCGATGTACCGATGATACTAAAGCGGTCGCAGGAAGTTGGTGTATGGTTTTTTTTTAATATAATTTTGCTCTCAGTGTTACTGTGTCATCTCTTCAGTTATACGGTTATCTTTAATTGTAATCCGGCTTTTTTTTATACAACTGAAGTGGCAACCAAGCGTACGGCCCACAAGATGGTAAGCGGTTACCGCAGCCTATGGACGCTTGCAATACCAGAGGTATCACTCGCGGGTTGCCACCTTGAGGCTAAGAACGAAAGCCTCATGTGCCAGTAATTTCACCGGAAACCATACCCTTCGCACCGGAACACAGCAATGCGAGCATTACTGCTTGGCGGCAGGAATAGGTATGGTGGTAGTCCTTCCCCGGACGAGCTCTATCACAGAGAACTCTACTACTCTCACAAGGCTTCCCACGATACCGGCTCACACTTGTGCGGGAACCAATGGTAACCCTAATTCCATGTTATTGCGTCAGTTAATCAATATTTTATATTTGTATGGTGAACGCTCGAAATCGGTCGTCTTGGCGCTCTTTGGG
This sequence comes from Colostygia pectinataria, assembly GCA_951394395.1. Lineage (NCBI taxonomy): Eukaryota > Metazoa > Arthropoda > Insecta > Lepidoptera > Geometridae > Colostygia > Colostygia pectinataria. Next base: position 13,592,747 of record OX596351.1, on the reverse strand, counting down.
GGAGGCCTATGTCCAACAGTGGACGTCTATCGGCTGAAATGATGATGATGATGAATGAAGATGAAAAAAGGCAAAGTAGAGTACAACGACCTCGGTGGAACGGTAAATGAGTGCCCGGTTGGTAAAAGGATAGATAGATAGATAGATAAACACTTTATTGTACACAAGGATTACATAATAAATTTAAATGTAGCAAGTAGATATAGTACAGTGGGCGGCCTTATCACTTAAAGCGATTTCTTCCAGGCAACCAGGTAGGATAGCAAGAGCAAAGTTATAATGGAAACTATGATAAAAGTTAAAACTGTTAAAAAAAAAAAAGTTCGATCTTTGTTGCGGGACAAATGTTTGCATGATCTGCAAATATTTATTCCTAGTCTGGGTGTCACTATTGTGTTTTAAAAAAAAGTTTTTTATACATTTTATATGTTATGTTTTTTATTTTAAATCAGTCAATAGACGTCCTAGAACTCAAAGCAAAGAATGCCATGACGACCGACACTGTTCACCGTCCATTGACTTCTTGTGGCCACTATACATAATGTACCATATATGTACATAATGTACCATATGACAGCAATAAATGTATTTGATTTGATTTGATTTGACTATAATATCATCGGTCCATCGGTCAAATAGTTCAGAATGCTCTCTAAAATATGTTGTACGATATACAGATAAGTTATTGATTATGATAAAACAAATGTTATTTATTAGATTCTGATATTCTACTTTTAGCACTTTTAACTATTACTTAATTAGCATTGAATGAATGAATGAAAAATGCTTTATTGTACACCTTAACAGTATTAAAAACATAAAAACAAAACACATTTTATAGTATGAGTACAATGGGCGGTCTTATCGCTTAGAAGCGATTTTTTCCAGACAACCTTTGGATGGAGAGAAAATTGAAATAAATAAAAGAATGGTTGGGGGTAGGTTAAAAATAAAAAAAACCTACTACTCTCACGCTTTAGTTTGCAGTAATTGATTATTTTAGATTCTAATTAGCTCTTTTCGCCTGAAATACAGGATTACCTATTTCACACACAAGTGTTATGTATGTTATCCTAATTGTACCTTGTTATAATTGAGCAAACTATTTATTTATTTATTTATTTATTTATTTAAATAACTTACGCTTGAGGGGGTCCTACACTTAGTTTTCTCGTTTGCGGTCGCCAGTTCGCCGCGGATAAATAGCATTTAAAACTAATTTTGCACTGAAAATGATGCGCGAAATTATTCGGAAACTGGAGCGTGAATACACAATGTCGCGCCTTGGGATGCATTTAGATTAGTGTTTGCGGCGAATGAGTATTATTACTTCAAGAATAGTCTCATTCCCTTATGGAATATATACGATACTTATAACCTGGGTGTTATCAAGTCACGAGTGAATAGGTTGCTCTTAGGCAAGCGTGCTCCACCGTTGACCACATTATCGCTTAACATCAGGCGAGATAGTGGTCAAGCGCAAGTCCATTGTGAATAAAAAAAAAGAAAAAAATTGCGTTTGCTTCACGCAATTTTTTACCTTCTTGACCTGGATACCTTATTATCAATCCATGAGATACTTGAGCTTGACTTTATGTTATCAAAATTATCAACAAAAAACATGTTACTTTTAATGTTATAACAATCAAATCCTTTTTTATACTGTTTTAGATTCATATTTATTATTTTTGACCTCAATGCGTCATTGTACTATTTATCCTGTTCATCGTCAAAATTCAATCAAATGTGTCATCATGGAAACACCAGCTTTCGCAATCGAAGAATCTGTTTTAGAGCTACAGATAAACAGACAAACAAAAAACAGACAAACACACGATAGACCTAAAATAGTAACAGCTTTCTTTTTAATTCGGAGCTTAACATTATGTTAAAATCTAACACCTTCCCTAAAAATCAAATCAACGTTTCCAATAAATCTGCCGACAAAAGCTATTAATAAGTTAATAAATTATTTATTCACGCCAAAAAATAGAACTTCCATCAAATAAACGATTTCCTCCGGTTTTGTTTACAGCGAAGCCATTCTATTATGTTTTAAGGGCAAAAAGCTAATATTACTGAAAGTTAATGGGTTTGCCCTTAAGCGCACAATTTCATTATTTTAACAGCTATTGTTGGGCTGAAATTATAGTTTTTAGGGTAGGCGCATGCCTGCGACTTAATTTTATTCTACTTATTTCATTTTATTTTTACATATTTAGAAAACTAACAGTTTAAAAGATGGAAATACTTAAAAAATAGAACAGGATTAACCCAAACAGTTTTCACTCTTAACACAATAAGTTTACAATAAATTAAGCAACCATTTATCAAATCTCTTGGCTACCGTAAAGTAATTAAACAAAGTAGACTGACTGTATAACAAAAAAAACTGAGTTAGCTGTGCCAATGTTTGCCAGTAATATAGATAAAAAAAAAATACATTTTTACTCTCTACTGAATTCTGTTTAAAATTTCTAACCGAATCTAAATAGTACCTAAACGACTTAAATCGTTGGTCTGCGGTTATTCTTAGTATGAATAACCTTAGCTAGATTTTTGTATAGGTACTGTTGCTCTGTAAATAATTCAGGCGTAATGCCAGATTTCCATTAATTTGTGAAGTCTAGACATAACTGAAACAGGAATCAAAATTTATCGTTACTTTTTGTTTGTTACTTTGGACTTCTGAATTCTTTGGCACAACACAACACAACTAGCGAACCGCCCCGGCTTTGCACGGGTGTCTAAACTATACGTACAAACCTTCCCCTTGAGTCAATCTATTATATTGTATTAAAAAAAAATATAATAATGTATTGTATTGTATTAAGTATATATCAGTCATCTATTACCCATATCACAGCTCTGCTTACCTTGGGGCTAGATGATCCTGTGTGGATTGTCCAGCATTAGTTATTTATTAAAAAAAATCTATCCATTGATAAAAAATGTTTAGTTTAAAATCTAAGTAATAAATCTAGTTAATATCTTAATAACGTCATCAAGTTATTATTAATCTACGCAAAAAAAATGCATTTCACGCAACTAAACACGCTACAAACCTGACTTTTCTAGTTTCAAAATGATATTAACTATAGTTTTACTACAATACTTGTCGTTTACTAAATTCACACTTGCTATACCAAAAACCTACCTTTACAATTCAGTGACACAGTTCAAAACAGCATCAGCTAACTGCAATTATGGGATTTTTTATCGCCCGGTTTCGAGGATCAGGTATTCGTATGGAAGCATTGAAACGCGTTCAGAACGCAGAAATGCTTCCATTTGGGATATCCTCCTACTATTTGTATTGTAGATTTGCGGTGTCTGCAATATTTGCTTTAAATAGCTTTTGTTACAAGCTTACACGTTTGATAAACGCTCAAAATAAGGTCTGTTTTGTTATGAGTAAAATGATTAGGGTGGTTTTAGAGTCCTACTAACCAAAGCCTACCAAAATGGCAACTATTTAGCTGTTCTTTTCATTTCTGCCTGCGCTGCAAACCGTGTTATAATAAAACACTATGCGTAGATAACCCTATAGCCCCATTTTTTTTTTATATTTTCAATATTTTTATTTTTAAAAGTATAGTGCATTTAAAATTTTAGTGACCGAATTCGTATATTCGAAATGAATTGAAAATCACGACTTTACTAAACGGCCTTTAAGGTAGAGGTTTGAGAAGTGATTCCTACAGCAGGACATTTTTTTTTTATTTTTGTTATTTATAGGTGTGGCTAATAACAACACTGCGGCCATGCAGGCCTATTATGTTCGCCACTTGAGTCGTCGCCCTAAGTGGGAGTTTACAGTTCACCTCCAAGCCCTGCCTACCGTCAGTTCTTAGTACCCTAAGAACTGGAGAATTTGCTTGGGGGTGATGTCTCTTAGCTCATCTGGGCTGAGGATGTGCTCACCCAGATGCAATGATCCACACCACTTTTCTAGCAAATGTACAGGCGTTTCGTCCGCCTCTTGCTCAGTCTGCATGTTTGTGGACAGGACAAATCTTTGCTTAATCTGCAAATATTTGTTCCGGGCCTGGATGTTCAATCATATCGTATTTTCTGGTACCCATGACAGGGAATCTTTGTGTGGAGACTGGACTACTTTATGTGTTAGATGTGCTATGAAAAATTTAAGTTCAAGTTAAACAAAATTTATATTGATTAATAATAATGAGCTAAATTTCAAGATTTAATTTAATTTGTTTTGATTTAAGATCATTTGAATCGCCTTAAATTACTCTTGAATGTTTTGGTAGTCGCCCAAAACAAAATGAACCTTATTGAATCGCAAAAGTATTGAACCTGCACGAGATTGACCTACATTTTATCCAAAGTCAACACTCTCGAGGCTTTGAATCTCGGCTCAGACGGGTAAGCACTAGTTAAGCTAACTTTCTCAAAATGTTAGTTTTTAGTATGCCAAACAAACATTCAATAAATTAAAATTAGTATTAAAATTTATTTTTTTAATTTAATTATTTATTAACAAAATTAAATTAATATTTAGACATAACTACATTACAAATATATACAAAATACGTATGAAACTAACTTTCTTACTCTTAACACGAGTTTGAGGGCACTTTCAGTGGTGCTGAAGTTAGGGGCTATTACGAAAGTGTTTATTTTTATTTTGTTAAGTTACAAGCAAGATACGGACGGAACGCGTGAAACGTATTACCTTGCGGTAATTGGTATAGCCATGATACTCACACATACGAATAAAATAAAACAAGAGTCTGGCGGAAAGGCTTATTATTGACTAAAGTGTACAAACATTGGGTGGAGATTGCCACCTAATTAGGTACCTTACCTTACTTTTTATTTTATTTATTAGTTTAGTTAGTTAGTTAGTTTAGTGTTAGTTTTAAATAAAATAAATAAATAAATTTAAATTATTAAAAAAAAAAACTAAACTATTAAACTTAAAATTTAAATTTAAATATTATTATTTAAATAAATAATATTTAAATTTTAAAAGTTTTTTTTTTTTTTTTTTTATACTACTGAAGTGGTAACCAAGCGTACGGCCCACAAGATGGTAAGCGGTTACCGCAGCCTATGAACGCTTGCAATACCTTTTCATAATTATTTAAATAAATAATAATTTTACAATGTGGAATTTGTGTCTGAAATACATAATTTTCTTATTATTATTAAAATCACCGTTTACGGCACAATTATAGATACTATTATGGTGACCCGTTTGTAAATTTTATTAAGAGTGAGAGGGGTGTGATAATACTTCAGCAGAACTGCTATTATTTCCACTAGAAAACGATGCTCAGGGTTCGTTACCAGCCGTTCCAAAGCAAAGTAAAGAAAACATCGAAACTGGCGCGCTTCCAATAACTAGTAGATGATACGATGAAATAAATTCAAGTAGAATACCACCGATAACTGTTCCATACCTTGGGAAATGACAATTCATAAAGTTTAAGAGGTATGCTGAAGTTAAAACGGTGATAATATTCCGTTTTAGTTTTATGTTGGTCGATTTCAACTGTAGTTTCAAAAACAAATGGTTTCTCGTTTTATGGGAGTGAAATATTATTATTGAAATTAAATTTAATGAAATCAGTTTATTGGCTAAAACACGACTTATGTTATAATATCAGTATGGATTTTATGTAATAATAAATAAATAAATAATAAATAATGCTAGACAATCCACACAGCATAATCTAGCCCAAGGTAAGCTGCTGTCAAACAGAGCTGTATTATGGGTACTAGATGACTGATATATATTTAATACAATACAATACATAGATATATATATATATTTTTATTATACATAGAAAACACCCAGAACAAATATTTGCAGATCATACAAACATTTGTCCCAAGGAGGGAATCGAACCTCTGCGTAGCAGGCGGACCTTCGCTCACCGCGCCACATTAGTCGTCGTAATACATTGAAGAGCATAATAGTTTTGCTTTACAAGCATGCAAATTGTAAATAATATTCAAACAATCTTTTGTAATAGACGTCTCTAAAACTTTGGAGATAAATATGGTTAAACTGAAAGTGTATGCTAATAAAGCCGCGTTTACAGTATTGTGTCGTGTCGCGACATAAGTATATCGGGTCCATACATTTTGTAGACATTTTTGGTTTTACAGAAAGGACATGATGATATTTGTCATAAAAAAAAACGACAATATATTATCAAGCAAGCGTAGTTTTTTTTTTTTTTTTTTTTTTTATACAACTGAATTGGCAACCAAGCGTACGGCCCACAAGATGGTAAGCGGTTACCGCAGCCTATGGACGCTTGCAATACCAGAGGTATCACTCGCGGGTTGCCAACTTGAGGCTAAGATCGAAAGCCTCATGTGCCAGTAATTTCACCGGAAACCATACCCTTCACACCAGAACACAGCAATGCGAGCATTACTGCTTGGCGGCAGAAATAGGTATGGTGGTAGTCCTTCCCCGGACGAGCTCTATCACAGAGAACTCTACTACTCTTCTTCTACTAGATTCGCCGACGTGTTTTGTATAAAGTTGTATTTTGTTTTGTACGCTCAGCTCGGAACATTTATATTTGTTACAGAAATTCCGCTTGCGACGTTCCGCGGCAAATTTTTCGCTTGCCTAATACAGGTCCTTTTACAGAAAAAGAGAACGCTTGCAGTGTTTTTATTAGAGCTTTTTAGAAAAGCACTTTTGACAGTCTTATTATGTAAAACACGTAAAGAATCACAATTCATGTGTAAATATTTTTTTATACAACTGAAGTGGCAACCAAGCGTACGGCCCACAAGGTGGTAAGCGGTTAACGCAGCCTATGGACGCTTGCAATAGCAGAGGTATCACTCGCGGGTTGCCAACTTGAGGCATAGATCGAAAGCCTCATGTGCCAGTAATTTCACCGGAAACCATACCCATGAAGGGTGAAATTACCGGAACACAGCAATGCAAATATTACTGCTTTGCGGCAGAAACAGGTATGGTGGTAGTACCTACTTCCCCGGACGTGTTCTATCACAAAGAACTCAAGAACTCTGCTACTCATGTTATCATGTTTCCTACAAAGCTTGAATAACAAACCAGATAAACCATACCTAAAAGGGATCGCTCAAGCGAGTGAAGCTTCCAATCTTTGATCGAAGTTTACGAATTGGTCTTCTATTTCCCGGTAGGTTACTATCGTCAATGGCGGCTCAACTGAATCCAGTTTAGGTACGCTTTGCATATTCATACGAGCGGTACTCAATGGATAGCCAGAAAAACTGACTGCGTCATTTTATCGTTGTATTTTTCTTTTCGTGAGAAAACTTGTTAGTTTTTTTGATGGAATCTGATGAGCTTTCGGGAGCTCGTTTGTGCTCAACGTGATTTTAGTGTTGCTTATTTTGCGAAATAGTTCAATAGGAGGAAGGGTTATTATAGTTCGCAAAGCGGATCTAGGCTTCCGTGAATTTAGCCGTTTGTGATGCGCAAAGACGCGAGGTTTGACTGATGCGAAGTTTGAAAAAGCTCCATTGCGCATCGAAACGGCTAATTTCACTACGGCCGAGATCCGTTGTGAGACTTATACTTTGCTTTCATCTAAAGGTCTGATTAAAACTTTCACAGCAAATTAAATACCAAAAACCAAAACAAAACGGTAGTTACGATTGTCAAAAGCACTTTTCCGACATGCACCTACGAACAATATTAAGACACCACCATTTTAAATTTTATGATATTAGTATTTAAAGGTGTTCTTTCTTTATAAAAATATAATAACCAATAATACAAATATCCACTTTTATACTAAAGATTATAATATCCCAAAAATTATTTTGCCTCAAGCGGGATTTGAACCCGCAACCACCGCTTGATACGCGGGCGCTCTACCAATTGAGCTATCGAGACATATCTCGCTTGGACGAAATAATCATTGGGATGTCTTCGGCTCGAAGCGCCGATAGCTCCACCTACAGGGGAAACGTTGCAGTTATCCAAGCCTTTTCAATGACTAAAGTTAATTTAGTTCATTGACGAGAGGTATCGCATACCCTTAGTGTGATGGTTAACACTATAAAAACAAAAATAACCAATCCACTTTTATGTTAAGTAGTGTAATTAAGTTGTCCTAATATAAATGTTATATTTAAAAAGCTTATCCAGTTTCAAAAAGAATATCCCCAAGAGGAAAAGGAAGTTATACAAATCTTTCAAAGTATTTCTAATCTGCCTTTATCTCCGTAGATTTTTGCTTTACGACCTCACTTTATGATCAAAGGCTCATCAGGATTGCGACGGCCCTGTAAAACTTTAAGCACCAACTTAAAGCTACCACTTAGCATGTTAACTACCTGATGTGGAGCAGTTAAGTAGCGATAAGTTAATTATAAGTTACGGCTGGGCTCGTCTTGGTAATTTTACCACATTTTACGGCGCTTCGACTGGGTTTGATCGATATAAAATGACATGTTTGGAGTTTGGGTAATACATGCTGCTTGTGTTTTGACACAGTATTATAACCTTAACTTTTTGGTGATTAATAATAGACCACAGAAAAGAGGTTACACAGGTTATTAACTAACTGAAGAGACCCAACTCTATCATTATTTAAAATTGTAAACTAAATTAAGGCTGTGTGTGTGTGAATGTTTGTTACCACGTATCTTCGTTACGATTTTACCCATTATGATGAAATTTGGAATATAGATGGCTTAAAGCCTGTTCCTGTGGGATAGCATAAAACTGCAAAACGCGGGTTAAGCCGCGCGGGTCGGCTCATAATTTTTTGATTTTGATTTAATTTTAGGCCATCTCTTCGACATCATCATGACAGCCTAAGGCTGTGTTTCCACCAGAGATGTGCGAGGATGTGTAGCGAGAGATGCGTTTGTTAGGAATCAATAGAATCATTTCATTTACCTAGCCTCGCTCTGACAGCTCTAACTATGGAACTACAAAAACTGTCACAATAATTATATACCGTATTGTTTGTTCGCTCGAGTCGCCGTTCAAGGGGCTCTTATCATTGTACTAATATCTGTTCTATGTCATTGTTGTAATAATTAATTTAAATATCGAAAGTTCCATCTAATATACAACAAAACAATATTTAACCGAAAACACCTACCAGGCGATTTCCAACTCTATGTAAACCAACATAAACATAACTAAGTGAGTTGACTTAGGACTTAGACCGTAAAGCCTAAGTGAAATAGATATTTAACGAGTTGTGAAATACACGATATTAGTTTAGGACGAAATAGTAGGTGGGATAATATTTAAGCCCAGAACCATTACTTTATGTTTACGCGGACTAAGCGCTTTCAAATTCCTAGTTCTCGAACATTTTGATAAACTAGAAATTAAAAAGAGCTATGGGAAGTTTTGTTGATCCTAAAAATTTTCGAGTATGTGCAAAATTGCAGTGCTGTCGGTTGGTGGTGAAAATATCGTACAAAACCGGCTTGACCTAGAGCTAAAGTTTTTAAAAACCCGCGCCATTCATCAATTCTCGCTAACTCCGAGATTTCACGGATTACCAGCCTGAGACAAAGTTCGAAAGTCTCATGTGCATGTGTACTTTGTCAATAAATGCTTGTAACTTATGACTTATGACATACCTTCTGGGACCGCGAGTGACGTGAGCAGGAAGTGAACGCACGCTGCCCCCGTCCCGTGGCCCATGAGGGTCACGTTTGTAGGGTCACCCCCAAAGGCAGCCACGTTCTCCTTGATCCAGTGCAGTGCTGCTATCTGGTCCATGAGGCCGTAGTTTGCGGGGGAGCGAGGGTACTCGTCTGAGCGGGGGTTGAGGAAACCTGCAATAGGAGAAATAATGAACCTGTTGGTTTGAGCACCGGTGGTGGGTAGTGACCCTAACTTCCGATTCTAAGGTCGTGGGTTCAAACGGTTGTGCACCAATGGTTTTCCTGTACGAATTTATGTGCGCATTGCCAGTGCTCTTATACGGTGAAGGAAAACATCGTGGGGAAACCGACATATACAACTAAAAATTCGATAGACATGTGCCATCCACCAATCCGCATTGGGTCCGCGTGGTGGATTAAGACCCAATAACTCTAGACCGAGAATAGGCCAGTGGGAACATTAGATAATGAGCACTGGTGGTCGTGGTAGTGGTTTCAGCGTGGATCGGAATTGGATTCAAAAACTGTCAAATCCATGCTAGGGCCCTGCAGTGGGACTCATACAGCACCTTTGGCTGTATGAGTCCCACTGCAGGGCATAAGTATAATCAAAGGTTGTAATTAATTGTAAAATAACTAAATGCCAAAAGGTATTTAGTTCTTAGCTTAGCTAATATGTCTTTAAAATCTATCATCGTCTTTACTCATTGAAATAAGAATGACAAAGAAAAACAATAAATAATAAATAAGATAAATAAATAATGCTGGACAATCCACACAGCATCATCTAGCCCCAAGGTAAGCTGCTGTTAAACAGAGCTGTATTATGGGTACTAGATGACTAATATATATTTAATACAATACATAGATAGATATTTTTTATTATATATAGAAAATACCCAGAACACCCGGAACAAATATTTGTAGATCGTACAAACATTTGTTCCGAGGCGGGAATCGAACCCGCAACCTCTGCGTCGCAGGTGAACCTGCGCCCACTGCGCCACATCGGTCGTCAATTTCAAACAATACTTAGTTATTGCTAAAATGATAGTTTTTTTTACAAATATAATTTAGTCATATATTTTATTGCACTTATGTTGCTAATAGGTCTTCTATTATGTAGTTTTTATAGGCATTGGTATCTTTTGCTCAATAATTTCACTTGTCAAACAATAGCTGCACTCATCACGCAACGCGACATCGCCAAAGCCTATTTCAGCCGCAAGCTGATTAGAATGAGGGTCTCGTTGGACCCATTTCAAACAAGCTGACATTGCTTCGCAGCTGATAGACTATAAGCCCTATCATAAACTCCATAACACTCACCAAGCTTGTTACTGACCTTTGGGTATGCTAACACTGACCCATAGTTAAAATAACGCGAAAGCCTTAGGCAGCGTTATCCAACCGTTTACTGGCGTTTGCGTATGTTAAGTCAGGGTTTGGGATGAGCGACCAGCGACCAGTGTAGCAGTGGGTGCAATGAAACCGCACCCGTGCAAAGCCGGGGTGGTTAGCTAGTAATAAATATAGCCTATGTCACTCAGGGATATTGTAGCATTGTAATGGTGAAAGAATTTTTGAAATCTGACCAGTAGTTTTGAGTTTATTCGTAACATACAAAAATACAAATCTTCTCTCTTTATAATATTGGTATGAAATAGTGGTTAGTTTTATTTATTTTATTTGATTTATAGATTAGTACAGATATAGACTAGATAAGGAACGTGATTGTTTGCGTGGAACTCGAGAATGATGATCATCATCATGATGGCCTTCTAATGTTTCCACTGTCGGGACACTGGCCTACTCTCAGGCGAGAGTGATTGGGTCTTAATCCACAACGTGAACCCAGTGCGGATTGGTGAATGGCACATGTCTTTCGAATATTCAGTTCTTGGATATATCGGTTTCTTGAACATACATTTCAAACAGAAAAATCCATTGGTGCACAACCGAGTTTGAACCCGCGACCTTAGGATCAGAAGGCGGGGTCACTACCACTAGACCACCAGTACTCTTTTTCGGTTAATGTCTATTTATGTCTTAAATAAATTAATTAAAAAGTAAACTGAACCGATTTGACTTGACTTGATTTGACAAACATTCAAAATTTTGCATTTATAATTTGTAGTTTTTTTTATTTTTTTTTTTATTGTATTTTTGTATTCATCTTTTAAAATAGTGTTTAAGGTTATTTACACAGAGAGAATAATATTAGATTACATAGAGTTTTTATTTAGATAACATACAAAATACAAAGAGGATGGTGGGACATTGCGAAGGAGAGAGATGAATGGAGAGGTTTGGGGGAGACCGTGGGACGAAACAGGTTAAAAAAAAAAAAAAAAAAAACATACAAAATGTTCTTTTGCCATATTCATAGGTTACATATTGGGGAATCAACTGTCTTTCTGAAACACAGTGAAAACTAACTCAGAAACCAGTGAATCACTACTGTGTCAACATTTGTATTTGTGGTTAATAATAATTATTATTATTATTTTTTATACAACTGAAGTGGCAACCAAGCGTACGGCCCACAAGATGGTAAGCGGTTACCGCAGCCTATGGACGCTTGCAATACCAGAAGTATCACTCACGGGTTGCCACCCTGAGACGTAGATGGTAAGTCTCATGTGCCTGTAATTTCACCGGAAACCATACCCTTCGGACCGGAACGCAGCAATGCAAACATTACTGCTTTGCGGCAGAAATAGGTATGGTGGTAGTCCTTCCCCGGACGAGCTCTATCACAAAGAACTCTACTACTCTTTAAAAAATATTTGTATTGTATTTTTATTTAAAGTCTTATAGTCCGCCTGCGACGCAGAGGTTGCGGGTTCGATTCCCGCCTCGGGACAAATGTTTGTACGATCTACAAATATTTGTTCCGGGTGTTCTGGATATTTTCTATATATAATAAAAAATATCTATCTATGTATTGTATTGTATTAAATATATATCAGTCATCTAGTACCCATAATACAGCTCTGTTTAACAGCAGCTTACTTTGGGGCTAGATGATGCTGTGTGGATTGTCCAGCATTGTTTATTTATTATTTATAGTGTTATCTAGAAAAATAGATTTTCTCGATAACACAAAAGGGTTATTTCAACAAAGATTAAAAACCAATCGTAGCAAAACTGCTGCTTATCATTTGTATAATATAGTTTAATTTAATATGCAGCTATAGTAATGTTTTTATTATTTATACCAGCAGTAAGTTGTAGCAGAGCACCGGTGGTCTAGTGGTAGTGACCCCGCCTTCCGATCCTAAGGTCGTGGGTTCAAACCCGGTCGTGCACCAATGGATTTTTCTGTTCGAAAAATTTATGTGCGCAATGCCAGTGCTCTCATACGGTGAAGGAAAACATCGTGAGGAAACCGGCATGTCCAAGAACTAAAAATTCGAAAGACATGTGCCATCCACCAGTCCGCATTGGGTCCGCGTGGTGGATTAAGACCCAATCACTCTCGCCCGAGAGTAGGCCAGTGTCCCAGCAGTGGGAACATTAGAAGGCTGTCATGATGAAGTTGTTATAAGCAAGGTTAGTTCTAATTTTTCTAACTAGATGGCGCTGGTAAATTGTTACCGCCGCTGCATCGCGCTATCGTTGCGTTTTGGCCATTCTGGTATAAGTTAATTTGTTAGATGCTTAAGTCCCTTTTAGATTAAAAAAGTAAAAGTGCATTCTCATTTGAGACTACTTTAGCGACCCCTTTACATCATTTGTTTTTGAGTGTTTTTGTATTCTACTACTGAAGTGAAATTACTGGGCAAAAGATACCGTTTTAGAGAGCGCAGAGCAGTGGAATAAGCCCCTGATGTTAACTGTCGATGCGGCCTAAGATGGAGCCGCTTGCCTAGAATATACCTGTTCACTCTTGTTTTAAATATTCCTAAACTGTAATGTTCTGGAAAGACTGACGCCGGCAACGAGTTCCACTCATTGGCAGTGCGAATGATGAAAGTAGAATCCAACCGTTTCGTACGGATTGGTGGAATTTCTACAGTGTACGGGTGGCGTCTTTCCCGTGTTTTCCCGATGTCCCCATTAACAGTGTCCCCGTTAATGGGGACAGTGGGATTTTTATAAAATTATTTTCCCCATTGACAATAATCTATTAATGGGGACAGTAACATTTAAATAAAATAATGAAAAATTGATCCCGTTGTCCCCATTATTTTGTGTCCGATTTCTTGGTTGTTCGGAATGGAAAGGAGACCTACATATATACGTTCCGGTTTACTTATACTTAATTCCTACATTAATGCAACATACATACATATAGTCAACATAGTCTGTACATATAGTCGCTATTTTAAGTCGCTGTGTACGAACGCCACATTTATGGTGATTTTACGATGCAAACACAATAAACAATGGACTTTAAGTTCTGCAGTAAAAGTTCCAGTTTCGGTTACGGAGTGCAAACGCTGGAACTATGCTCGTTTTGTAGTAAAATTAAATAGAATTGCCACGCTGGCTGGTGGTTCTTGTTTTACTTTTGACGGCACGGAATGTTTATTGAAATACTGGAGCAACACATACCAGAGCCTTAACTCAGGAGCACTGAATGTTTACCTGGTGGTAGGACTCTTCAGCTGAGTCCGTCTTGGTGGGTACCACCGCATCAGTGTCAGATATTCTACCTCCAAGCAGTTGTGTGCAACAATGTTTCAGGGTGTTAAGCGCAGTGCTGTGCCACGCAAACACTTAAAAACTTTAAGCTTTGGGTGGCACTGCATCTGTAAAAGTCAAGCGTGGTGCTTAACATCAGGCGGGCGCTTTGATTGTCTTGTCACTTGCTGACATAAAAAAAATGTGGTGGTCTAGTAGTAGTGCCTCCGTTTGGAACTGGCGTCCTTACCAACCTTATCTTAAAAAAAATAGTTCGAACCCAATGGATTTTCTACTAAAACCTATCTATACAATGCTTTCATACGTTGTAAAAAAACATGAGAAAACCGGCATGCCCAAAAATTAAGAATTCAAAAGACATGTACAATCCTCCAACCCACGTGGTTGGTTAGACGATCTATGCCATAAGTATTCGTCCCGCGAAAGTTCGGCCCAGATGAAAAAAACTGCTTTCGTCCCAGTTTATATGCACTTAATCAGATTTGCTTGAGAGTAGACCAGTGTCTCAGCAGTGGGAACATGATTGGGACTAGATGACTGTCATGATAAGGTAGGTACTAATTGTACACCAGAAAACCCAAAGCAATCGTAATTTTAATTTTCCACCTTCCTCCTTCCTTTGAGTTTTTTCCCGTTTTTGTTATTTTAACTTGAAAAGAATAATTAAAGCTGTTTAATTAGCCGAAAACAAATCTTCCCTTTGTGAAAATATTTTTTTCATTTTCCGTAAATAAAATGTTTATTGGCGAAGTCTTTACGAAGTAAAATCATTATTTGGTTGCTTGTTTTACTAATTTTAGCACGTGATTTGCACAGTAGTACATTCTGCTGTGTATTCGCTCGTGACAGTGCTTGTGAGGCTTAGTTACGAGTTCTCAGCTCTGTTTGACAGCTGCTTACCTTGGGGCTAGATGATGCTGTGTGGATTGTCCAGCATTATTTATTGATTTATTTATTTACGAGTAGATACGTATAAATAGAAGAGTAGTAGAGTTCTTTGTGAAAGAGCTCGTCCGGGGAAGGACTACCAACATACCTATTTCTGCCGCCAAGCAGTAATGCTCACATTGCTGTGTTCCGCTTCGAAGGGTATAGTTTCCGGTGAAATTACAGGCACATGAGACTCACCATCTAAGGTCTCAGGGTAGTAACACGCAAGTGATATCTATGATGTTGCATACGTACATAGGCTACGGTAACCGCTGACCATCAACACTCATGTGGCTTTGACGTTTTGCGTTTTTTCCGTTGCGTCGTCTACCCTGCATCTTACAAAATTTTCGGTCAGATCAAAACAAAATATGGTCTTTACTCTTGCATAGAGACGATATTTGGTTTGTTTCATTCGACGATATCTTGCAAACTAGAACTAACAAAACCTAAACAATACCTTTTGAGGTATCGTAGGAGTTTGATCACGTGTTTGCCAAAATGTAAAGTAAAAAAAAAATGCAACATGAGTTTTGCTTGAAAACGTACTTATACACGAAAATATAAAGCGGAGACGTTAGGTTAAAAGCAAATAGAACATAGCCACTGATGGCTGATGCTGCGTTTTTATTATGTACCAACATCCATCAGCAGCGTTTATCAATATTTTTTTTGGGAAAAAAAATTACTGACGGATGCTAACTACGAATGCTCGGATTAAGTCAGCGAGTACAAATTGTACTTAAATGTACGTAACCAAACACCTGAATGCATATAAAAAATAAATAAATAATAAGTTAAAAAAACGGGTAAAACCGCAGGCACATCTAGTAAAACTGCGGAGCAAAAAATAATAAATGAGACAAAACAGCTAACAAACACCTAACGAAAGCATCCCGTTAAGAAATACCACGACAACTTGTGCAAAGCGGAAATTTTGCAACTATGTGTCAGCCCTTTACAAAGGATGGCTTGTTTAGAGATGCTACGTCCGGCTTTTACCGGTCTTTGGCTACAATCCGGCTAAAAAAAATTGTCGTCAATTCGTCTAAAACTTTTTGACGTTACCCTAAACTTTCTCGATACTGATAGTACTATAGTTTTAATCAAAATTTTTTAAATTGGCAATATAAAATCTAAAAAATTTGAAAAATATATTTTTTTTTTTCTTTCAACAAAACTCATGTCAGGATAGCGGTAGATGACACAAACTAAAAAAAGCTTATAAGCAGCCAGCAGTATATGTGAATTCAGGCTGTGGATGATAATGATGATGATAAAAATTAATGTCATAAAAACGGCCTATTTTTTATGGGCACGTTTGAACAGGGATTCATTCATCTAGCATAGCTATAGCTAGTTATCTAAATAGCTAGTTATTTTATTGAATCAAAATAATTTGAAGTAGTTAGCGAAGTAATAAGTGTTGAATTTTAAAATGAGATTTTAAGGAAGAGCAATAGTGGCCATCAATCAGGTACCTATTTCCTTATTGTCACTCCATTGTCTATTGTAGATGTAATTATTAACATTTTAATAAAAAAATAAGGTTATAAGAAATGTTTACAAACATAAATTAAGCTCACCTGCATACATTTTTATGGTAATAAATCTACAACTAAAATTTTAAGAATGTATAAAAACGGCCAAATCCAATAGCAAGATTAAGTAACTTTTTGCTAACTTTATCCGTTTTGAACTGGCAAGATTTAAGTAACTTTTTGATAATATTATTTAAAAAACCGGAAAATATGGTATAATTTTCCGGTTTTCTGTAACATCCCTCAACAAAAGATGCCTCGTGAGGAATGTCAACTTCGTTTTTATTGGAATAGACTTTATTGTGTATTTACGGCAGTTTACGTACAGTGTGTAGCTGCTTTATGAAGGGATGTTTTGGGCGTGTAGAGAATAGAAATTTGCGCGAAAATAGGTTGTTATTTTCATGTCGTGTCATAGTTTCGGACAGTTTGGTAATCTTATTTCTAACCGACCTTCAAAAAAGACGAGGTTCTTATTCGTTACACGATATTTTGTTACACGATTATTCAGCTGAATTGATTTTTATGATTCTTTTTTTTTTGGTAGGTCGTACTTCAGAGTTGATAGCATTTTCAACAAAATTGATGCAGCACTTTTTGTAAAAATCAACCAAAAAGCCAAAAAGATTACTTTTTAGTTAAAGTTTGTATAAAATGTAAGATGTCGGTTTTTTTATTAGTTTCACTATTACTATTACAATTAGAGCTCAATATATTTAAGTTTTTTTCCCTAGCAACCGTTTTCTTGTTATAGATAGGTATAATTACAAATACCAAATAAAAAAAAACGTGATTTGAAATTAGCTTCCTAACATTTCAACCGCAAATATTGATATTACATTGGTTACTTGCTTATAGAGCCTGACGCCAATAGATACAATAAACAAAACACAGCTTTTGCCAAAGACAATTTGAAACTTTGCCAAATAAGAAAATAGGCAATGTAGCAACAAAACAAAACAGGCACGATTACACGTTTCATTTCCACTGAAACTCGTTGCGAGATAAAACGTTTGCTTGATCTGCAAATATTTAGCAAGAGTAGTAGAGTTCTTTGTGATAGAGCTCGTCCGGGGAAGGACTACCACCATACCTATTTCTGCCGCCAAGCAGTAATGCTCGCATTGCTGTGTTCCGGTTCGAAGGGTATGGTTTCCGGTGAAATTACAGGCACATGAGACTTACCATCTAACGTCTCAGGGTGGTAACACGCAAGTGATATCTATGATGTTGCATGCGTATATAGGCTACGGTAACCGCTGACCATCAAGTGGGCCGTACGCTTGGTTACCACTTTAGTAGTATTAAAAAAAAAATGTTACGATTCTGGGTGTTTTGATGTATAAAAAGTTTATGTACTTGCACAAAATAATATATACTTACATTATTATTAAGTTTACGATTGTCAAAAGCATTATTCCAAGTTTAAATCTTAATTTATTTATCGACTTTCAAAAGTTTAAAATAGCTTTAGTCGAAATTAATTTTAATATTTTATTGAATTTACATGAAAACTATTAATATTCATAGAGTTCTTTCCTAACTTACTAATTAAAATTAACTTTAAACATATTATTTAGAAATATGAAGTCTATTTCGCCCAGTAATTACATTTGATACTATATAAACCTAAACGCAATAATGTCTGTGTGTTCCCGATACTTATAACCTGGGTGTTATCAAGTCACGAGTGAATAGGTTGCTCTTAGGCAAGCGTGCTCCACCGTAGACCACATCATCGCTTAGCATCAGGCGAGATAGTGGTCAAGCGCAAGCCTATTGTGAAAATGTCTGGCACTGCGGTGGCACACAGCAAAAAGTGTCTTGCTGAAGAGTCATACTACCAGATACAAACGTGCGATCATCATCACCTTACTTGATAAGGTTCATATCTTAATTTGCTTACTAAGAATCGTGTTGTTGTTGTTGTCAGTTTGCACTGTCCCACTGCTGGGCAAAGCCCTCCCTTTGAGTTTTCCAGACTTTGCGGTCTAACGCCAATACCTTCCACTGATCACTGAAGGTGTTGAGTTCATCTCGCCATCGCTTGCGTGGTCTGCCGCGACGCCGCCTCACTGTCTCAGGGCTCCATTCAGTGATTCATTCAAGAATCGTGTACAATTATATAACCGCATTTGAATTATCGTTGTACTCGTAATTACATTCTCGCCTGAGCTCGCTCCACTTTCGCATGCCAAGATTAAAATGCTCGTACGTGCACACAATTCATATGTTTGCATACACAGTTTATACAACAGGCTTTGTCGCGTCGCCTTGAGACACCCCATAAGAATGACTCACGCTAGTCAGTGACGGGTCCGGGACGAGCGTCGGCGGGGCGTCGGCCGCAGCACGGCCAACCAATATTACATACATTTAGTAAGGAGCGAGTTGTTTCCGAGTGTTGTCCGTTGCTCGGTACAGCATGTGTGTTCATCACACTAGTACTAGCAGTTCTCCGAACAGTAGTAAAAAAAAACAAACAACGAACTAACAAAATTAAAGTTAGTACTTACATTTAAAATAAAATAAAAATCATCGAAATCTAAACTATACAGGTTTAGTTTCAACCAGATAGGTTGATAAATGCGGCTTATATATAATATATAATAAATGCGGTAGGCGACAACAGCCGGACAAAATGACTGACAGTCAAAAGCATTTTTGGCCACTCTCAAAACTGAGACGCTTCGCTCGCTCGGTCAATTATAAACGCGAAAGTCAAGATGTTTGGATGTTTGATTGTTTGTTCCTCTATAACTCGACAACTACTGAACCGATTTGGCTAAAATTTAAAACATAGATAGATAATGACAATTGATGAAAAAAGTACGGTTCCAGAGTTTTTTTTTTTTTATACAGCTGAAGTGGCAACCAAGCGTACGGCCCACAAGATAGTAAGCGGTTACCGCAGCCTATGGACGCTTGCAATACCAGAGGTATCACTCGCGGGTTGCCACCTTGAGGCTAAGATCGAAAGCCTCATGTGCCAGTAATTTCACCGGAAACCATACCCTTCACACCGGAACACAGCAATGCGAGCATTACTGCTTGGCGGCAGAAATAGGTATGGTGGTAGTCCTTCCCCAGACGAGCTCTATCACAGATAACTCTACTACTCTTCCACCGAGTTCCAAGCGAACAAAGTCGCGGGCAAGAGCTAGTACTAAATATATGTGACATCATTAGCCGTGCCACGGCCAACACCCGGCCGACACTCGGCCCGGACCCGGCACGGTTTACCGTGAGTCATCCTTTAGCAGGGGATGATAGAAGAGGTTGTAATAAGGGTTGTGATTTTGTAAGGCATAGTAATACAATGCAATGGGTGGTTTATTCCACATTCGCCAGAATCCACATTCCCCAGAGATCTTCACCTAAGACAGTTATGCACTTATGCTCGTTGCTTGGGACGAATGTGCTCCAACTCTACTTGGAATCCATAACAATAACAAGGGTCATGCCAAAAAAGCGATAGGAACCCAGCCGGTGTTATTGCCAGTTCTTTTACGGCATGGGCGCGTTGGAACTGGTGTAAATTTTCCTAGCTTGTAAGACGTTTCAAAGTGATCCTTGTGATTCTACTGAATAAATAATTTTTGAATTTGAATTTGAATTTGAATTTGTTTGTTCGTACGTACGAGTCAGTGGCCAACTCTGGTGACAGAGTTTCTAGGCCGTCCGAAGGCCTCTGTCATGGCCTAACAACTTTGAAAAAGCCAGGACAGACTGCTTAACGTGCCCTCCGAAGCACGGGAGCTTAGTTGAAATTGCCACTGGCGGTCACCCATCCAAATGATGACCCCGCGGAACAGGGCTTAACTTCGTTGATCTGTTAAGAACAACTTAGCCAGCTACGTCATGTCGCGCTCCACTGTACTTATGCTAATACTTAGGTATCTTAAAATTTGTGAAAACTTTTAATTGGCCTTCTTTACCATGTATGTAATGTATTAACTATTTGTATGTTTTCCTAAGAAAATAAATAATAATTATACTGATACCACAAATACTTACAAATCTATACAGGTAATTGGTGTGTGTGGTAATGAAACTAGGTGACGGCAAATATATTATTATTCATCAGTTTGTGAATAACAAAACAGTTGTAACACACTGTTAGACTACACGTCATTATTATGACAGCGTTCTAATATTACCTGCTGGGACACTGACCTACTCTCAAGCGAGAGTAATAGGGTCGTAATCTAACACGCGGAACCAATGCTGATTGCTTGGATAGATAATAATAATAAATAAATGCTGGAAAAATCCACACAGCATCATCTAGCCCTTAATGTTAGAGTAGTAGAGTACATTGTGATAAAGCTCGTCCTGAGAAGAATTACTACCATACCTACTTATTTCTGCCACCAAACAGTAGTGCTCGCATTGCTGTGTTCTGGTTCGAAGGGCATGGTTTCCAGTGAAATTACAGGCAAATGAGACTTTAGATCTACGTCTCAAGATGGCAACGAGCAAGTGATATGCGCGTACCATCAACTGGGCCGTACGATTGGTTGCCACTTTAGTGCTATAAAAAAAAGTACTTAACAAAAAGTTACCTGCATATCTACATTATTATTATTATTATTAACAGCCTGTGCTGTCCCACTGCAGGGCAAAGGCCTCCCTTTCTTCCTTCCAATCATCTCTATTGAACTAGATGCCTTTATGAAGGACTGGCCTACACTAGCGCTCAATACCTACATGCATATTTTTATCCAAAAATAAACCTTATTCATATTTAACCGGATAATTTGGTTAATCAGTTACCAGAAACAAAAACGTGGGTAAAAGCACCGTTTTAAAAAATGGGATATATATTTTTAGATTATTATAATCTGTTTATTTGATCATTAATTGGTACTTACTTTTAGTATATATTCGTTTTTATTTTTAAGCACCGTTTTAAAAATGGGATTTTTATAACGTTCACACAATGCGGATTTCGTTCTCTAAGCTGCCTTTCTTATAAAACGCACACTTATCTTAAGAGTAAGCACGGACACCCCACGTGTATGTAACGTCTTATCTAAAGCCCTAAGGCCATAATAAGCGTCGTTCACACTAACGGCCCGGTATAAGCAAGAATACCTCTCGAATAATACAGAAATAACGCGGAATTGTCGCGCTAAGTATAAAATTATCCTTTTTGGGAAAGAATAGATGATTTTGAAACGGTTAAGAAAGTGTTGTCTCGATTATAAATGTATACATTATGGTATTATGAGTTTGTTAAATAATTATCTACCTTATTTATTAAACCGTTTAAAATAAAAGTTTTTTTTTTTTTTTATTACAACTGAAGTGGCAACCAAGCGTACGGCCCACAAGATGGTAAGCGGTTACCGCAGCCTATGGACGCTTGCAATACCAGAGGTATCACTTGCCACCTTGAGGTTAAGATCGAAAGCCTCATGGGCCAGTAATTACAACGGAAACCATACCCTTCACACCGGAACACAGCAATGCGAGCATTACTGCTTGGCGGCAGAAATAGGTATGGTGGTAGTCCTTCCCCGGACGAGCTCTATCACAGAGAACTCTACTACTCTTAAAACTTTTTTGTTGTTGTAGTGTAGTATCTGTTATTGGCTTGTAGTTGTGCTACTTTTGTAATTATGTTGTTAATGAGTCTTAAGAGCTGTGGATTTTGTAACAAATTAAATAAGTTAATAATCATGAGTATCACTCAAAAAATAGTATAATAGTAAACTGTTCTAGGTGAAAATTTAAACGTCGCTATTTTGTGAAATCATTTCAGAATTAATTTCCATATATCACACAGTAATTTTCATCCATTACACGGGTATTCGCGGAAGAGCATCACAAAAACACGTAGTTAACGAGCGTTGAGTCACGCCGATATCACGGACATGCCCTCTGTCATTCTAAATCAGATTTCAATGCAAAACGAGCTTTATCACGTTCGATTTGCATCCAATATTATGTAAACTACATACTGCATATTGCTGCATTAATCGTAAACTTTGCGCGAACGTGCGTTAAGATTCATGCAAATTGTAATTACATTTAAAAAAAAATTAAGAGCCCAGTCTGCCCTCGACCACAGTTGTTGCATCACAATCGAAACGTCTCGGGAGAAATAAAATGGTAATAACGCGATAAAATCCTGCATATATAAAAACTATAGTTGTTTGAAGAGCACCGGTGGTCTAGTGGTAATGACCCCGCCTTCCGATCCTAAGGTCGTGGGTTCAAACCCGGTCGTGCACCAATGGATTTTTCTGTTCGAAAAATTTATGTGCGCAATGCCAGTGCTCTCATACGGTGAAGGAAAACATCGTGAGGAAACCGGCATGTCCAAGAACTAAAAATTCGAAAGACATGTGCCATCCACCAGTCCGCATTGGGTCCGCGTGGTGGATTAAGACCCAATCACTCTCGCCCGAGAGTAGGCCAGTGTCCCAGCAGTGGGAACATTAGAAGGCTGTCATGATGATGAACCTTTTTTTATTCGAATTTAAATGATAACACATCAGTAGACACGCATTACAGAACATTCTGTACATGAGGCAGGTTAAGTCCGTTTCTGGTAATTATATGAAAAACTCTTTTACTTCAAAATATCTTACTACGTCATGATTACACACAAGCAAAAACACATGAGGTTTGACACAAGCAAATTCACAATGTAGAAAAGTCATAACGTAGTAAGATATTTTGAAATAAAAGAGTTTTTATAAATAAGTTTCTTAGATCTATGTTAAAGGGTTTTTTTATTGTGCGACTGTTTTGTATAAAGAGCTGTCATAAAACTATGAGTCTTTATTTTTATTTCGATTTCAATATCAACGAAAAATAATTACATTCAATAACATCACAAAGTTAACTGTTAGAATTTATGTCAGTTTCATATTGACGAAATAAGCAATAATATGCCAAGTGAGTGCCAACACAACGTTTCGTTATTTGAGTACAGTTCTAGATTTTGAGTGAAAGCTCTTATTAGGAGTAACTGTTGAATATTCTGTGCCACAGATAATACAAGATCGATGTTTATGGCTTTGGGACATGCAAGACGGCCATCACAGCGGATCATCAAAGTTAACTCGTAATCAATAAAGCTATCACTGTTACTTGAATATTTTAATACTAAACATTGTGAAAAATATTGGCAAATTATTTTGTCGGTGACGCTCCCATAAAAAATTTAAAGTGTTATAATCCTCTAGGGAGTTTTGACTCTAAGTAAATTTAAGGACTGAGTTTTTCCGTACAAAATTGTCTTTCATCATGGCAGCATTCTAATGATCCTACTGCTGGGACACTGGCCTACTCTCGAACGAGAGTGATTAGGTCTTAATCCACCACGCGAACCCAATGCGTATTGGTGGATGGCACATGACTTTCGAATCGTTAGTTCTTGGACATGCCGGTTTCCTCACGATGTTTTCCTTCACCGTATGAGAGCACTGACATTGCGCACGTAAATTTTTCATAGCAAATAATCCATTGGTGCATGACCGGGTTCGAATCCACGAGCTTAGGATCAGAAGGCGGGGTCAATACCACTAAACCAGTCTGCAGTGCTCTCTTGAAATTGTCTTTGCGGCTAATTTTACGATGGTTACCTGCTATGGATGGATGGACCCGAGAACTATTAATTATGTTTTTTTTTTCAAAGTCTCATTGGCAGTACAGCACAAGTTAAATTCTGAATAAACCCAGCAATCACCCAGTAATCCCAACCTGTGTTAGTGATGACTACCAGGCTATCATGCAAGACCAGCACTGCGCCATCATAAACATTGCCTACTACTGCCTTGCTACCTTACCTTTAGTAAGGTTCCAACCAAATTCATGGGACAAGTTAACTTCTGAATAATCCCAGCACTCACCTAGTAATCCCAGCCTGTAGTTGATAGTGACGACAACCAAGCCAGCGTGCGAGGCCAGCACTGCGCCGTCGTAAGGATTGCCCGAGCTCCACTCGTAGCTCTCTCCGTGCACGAAAACGAGCACGGGATACCGCGCGAGCGCGTCTCGTACTCCTGCTGGAAACACGGCCTGAGTTAGAAAGGTTGGTGAGAAACACGTGCTAAGTGGGTCAAAGTCAAAGCGCTTCGATCAGTAAAATCACAAGGATCACTTTGAAACGTCTTACAAACTAGGAAAATTTACGCCTGTTCCAACGCGCCCATGCCGTAAAAACTGGCAACACCGGCTGGGTTCCTATCGCTTTTTTGGCATGATCCTGATGATGGAGGATAAGATCTGCACTGGTGCTACAGACGCAAAATATTCTCAAGTCCTTGCTTTGTTTAATTTTGATATAGAAACCAAAGTTCTTTCAAGTACCATAGCACAAGAAAAACAGCTCAATAAAACATTTCAGATAACAATACAAAACACCATTAATATACTAATACGTTATTTACAAGCGAACAGATAGTGGCGAAGTGTAGTAACAATATATTAATTTTATTGCCGTCTGGGAACCAATACCATGGCGAGAGAATGTATAGACTGTACACAATGACTTAATACCAATATTAAACAAGTCTTGCAAGCTATAACTGTAGAATTGTTATTGTATTTGAAACTAGTGACCGGCCCCGGCTTTGCACGGGTGCTTAAACTATACGTACCTTCCTTTTGAACCGCTCTATCTATTGATGGAAATCTCATTAGAATCCGTTGAGTAGCTAATATTATATAAGCATACATACAGATAGACAGACGGCGGAAAGCGACTTTGTTTTATAAAGTAGAGATCATTCCTGTAATAGTTCTTTGGTTTGCAAATCATAAAAACATGTATCTGCTATGAGAATTGAACTCACAACCTCATACTTCTCAGCCGAGCCGACCCACCATGCCTCTGTAAGTATGTACGTATGGGTCACCGTGCCACTGGGGTCGAAGCATTTGAAGAGGTGTATATTCCAAGAGTTAATTTATTTATTTATGTGTGAATAAACCAATTTGTGAAATACAAATTAAATATAAGAGTAGTAGAGTTCTCTGTGATAGAGCTCGTCCGGGGAAGGACCATACCTATTTCTGCCGCAAAGCAGTAATGCTCGCATTGCTGTGTTCCTGTGTGAAGGGTATGGTTTCCGGTGAAATTACTGGCACATGAGGCTTTCGATCTTAGCCTCAAGGTGGTAACCCGCAAGTGATACCTCTGGTATTGCAAGCGTCCATAGGCTGCGGTAGCCGCTTACCATCTTGTGGGCCGTACTCTTGATTGCCACTTCAGTTGTATAAAAAAAAAACATAATATTTTAAGAGGTAATAAGATTAAATCTGCTAATGCAAAAAGCTAATCCATCTAAGTTCAAAGAATAATCAAGGGAAACATCACGTATTATTCAGCTGAAACCCGGGAAACGTACAAATTCTTTTCCCAACCAATAAAACTTCGTATCTGCGTTCGAATCCATCGGAAAGGAATGGCTGTCAGATAGAGGGGTGGGAGTTAGGCTGCGTTTCCACCAGAGGTATGCGAGGATGTGTGTAGCGAGGGATATGTTTGTTAGGAACCAACAGAATCACTTTAATCCTAGTCTCGTTTTAACAGCTTCAATATGCACGCAGCCTTATAGGGAATTCTCGATTCGATAACGACACAGAATTTTACATTCAGAGGCCTACTTATTAATATTTAATGAAAACTTATTGGACAATCGTAAACGACAACTTATCGTCTTTTCATTTGTATAGGAGTTTGGTAGCTCATTTTATGCGCTATAGACGCGCTATTTAAAATTTTATACAAATTGACAGTCTAAGTATAAATTTATAGTCAAACTCATTCTCGAGTGGCCAGTTTACACATCAACTTCAAGAAGTTTATACTTAGTTTGTTCTATGGAACAATTTAAGACAAAAAGAACAAACTGTTCTATAGTACAAATAGGGATAATATTTTCTCAAATTGTTATATTACGTCATGTTCCATAGAACAAATGGGACCTACCGAAACGGATTTTTTGTAAAGAGTTTTCTAGTTACTTAAAATTATTATAAATGTAATTTTGAACGAAGAAACAATTTTTTTTCATTTCAACATTATTTTCTACGTTCTAATTCAAATTTAAAAACTCGGTCCCTCAGGTGTATTTGATTTTACCAAAAGTTGGTATACATCAAAGCAACTAAAATTATTTGAAACTAGCAAATGCCCGTTCCGGGCTTCCGGACTTCGTTTGCGTGAGACTTGGAAACCGTGTTTTTTCCGGGATAAAAAGTAAGTCATGTTCTATTTCCGGTCACTGTTTAAGTAGGGTTTAAATTTCAGCATAATAGATTCAATGGTTGTAAAGTTATAGAGGAACGAACATGTAAACATACAAACATTATATTAGTGTGATTAAGCAAGGAATCAAATGCAAGGCAAATTAGGTTTTCATTACATTTTTGGTTATGAATAAGAAGGTTAAATACCTACCTACTCATTTACAATAGTTTTAATTATAATTTTATTTTATGTTATAGTTACTAGTAAAAAATGGCCGACTAAATTGTCTAAATAAATAAATGAAATAATATTATTGTTATTACTTTGACAGTTGTAAAGTTTATAGGCACATTGATACCTCTGTGTTGATACGCAAGGGATTTGTAAAAAGCAATAAAAAACTTTCCACTTCCCTCATAACCAGACTGTACGATACATCATCCCGACAGCTATCCAGAACGAAAATAGACTCGCAGCCGATATAATATCGATCGACTTCAGATTGTGGGGCATCCGAGTATGCTCCCTTATCTCACCAGTGATGGATCGGGAAGAAAGGGATAAATCAAGTTTTTGTTCGGAAAGGGTGTGGCGCAAAGATAAGAATTTACATAGCTTTACCTGCCCTTTTTGAGTTTGGCTCTTGCGACTTGCGTTGTGTCGAGAGTATCGAAAGTTACGCTGGCAGTTTTGGCAGCTTTATCGCAGTAGGGCAAAGTTTTGGAGAAGGGTGCTTTCATTTGCTATTTTTCAAACATACTAGGCGTATGCGTATTTATTCTGAAGTTAAAAAGTCTGACACTAAAAGAGCTATGATTAAACAGGTTTCTAGCCTCTCTGTTAGACACAACCTGTTTTATAACAACGCTGATTCTTCTAACCTAACCCCTTCGTAACCCCACCTTCAGGTCTAGTCGTGGGCTTGAAACAAGTCGTGCACCAATGACTTTTTCTATTCAAAAGACGTATATGCGCAACGTCGGTGCGGTGAAGGAAAACATCGTCAGAAAACCGGCGTGTTCAAGAACTATTTAAAAGACATGTGCTAACCACAAATCCGAATTGGGTCCGCGTGGTGGATTACGATGCTACCTATCACTCTTGTTTAGGAGTAGGCCAGTCTGCAGTAGGAACATTAGAATGCTGATGTTGAACTGAGTGATGAAAGGAAGCCAGAGATAAGAAGACAAAGAGCCACGCACGTTTCTCACACACATCAAATCCCAGCGTAACTTCACGTAGCCAGTGTTGAATTAATTATTAGAGAGAGGGATCCCCATTATACATTCATTTTCATAGGTATGTTTGCTTAAGTTCATTACTTAAACCAAACACACGGAGGGTCGTCCATAAACACTGTCCGGGCTCTGCTATCTCCAGGCAAATCGACGGTAATGAAGGCGGGGAGCGAGACGGAGAGAGTTCTGTGAGCTATCGCTATTTGAGTGGCTTTGAGTGTGTTTCTGATATTTATGATGACGTCATATTTTTGTACGACCCTAGTTATAGTTGGATCACACGTAGTGTAGTCTTAATTGATTCTGACATGATCTGTCTCTGACTCTGATCATACTCTGCGTAGACAGTATTTGAACGGATGCCCACTAGTAGTGTTTCATCTAAATGCTTCCGTGTTTTGTAGGGCACGTTAAGCTGTTTGCAATGTACGCTACAGACTTATACAAACTAACTCAATAGGAATATACAGTTGATGAATTTATTACAATCATCAACACCTAGAATAAAATATTTTTACTATTATGTTTAGCTTGATTGTTTTTTAAAAAACAAGACGGCATGCAGTTTACATACCAATCAATAAACTAAGGATATTTTTGGCAGATGTTTTATTCGCAGTTCTTATAAAAAGCAAATTAAAAAAAAGATACTGATTTCAATTTCCTCAAAATGCACTTTTTACAAATAATTTCCGTTGATTAAAATTCACCATCAAAATTTACTCAATCATATAAAATGGCCCAAATTGACAGTTGGTTGTAAATCAAAGCTAACTCACTCAATGCTATAAATCACACCCAAACGGGTGCTGTTACTCAACTTTTAATAGAAAAATGAACTTTATCGTTCGGATATAAAATTCAATCTAGCTCGGGGCGATTCGATTAGCGTCCACTACATAATAATGGCACGAGAAAAACATAAACAAGTTAGTCAATGTTCGACTCTGGTGAAGGAGTTAATAGGCCGCCTAAAAGCCTTCGTCATGTTCGAACTTTTTATAACACTATAACATTTAATTCTGTAACACTTCTATAAAGCTGACTTTAAAAAAACTAGTAATTAATATACTGTTTTTTTGATTAATCTAATAAGATAAAGTAATTGTCCATTGCATACAAGCTGTTGCAAGCATTGTTCATTGATTTTTTATGGAATAACGCTCATAATGTTCGCTAATAAGCAACCTGTCTCTATTATATTTGTTTTTAATATAATTTGATTTGCAAGATTTTAAACCTGCGACCTTAAAAAGCGGGATCACTTACCCCTAAGTTACTAGTACTCTTTCAATATAAACAACTTCTAAAGCACAATCAATTTATTTGAACTATAGTTTAACGATGTTCGTAAAACTCGGTATTACAAATAATAAAATTCGTGTCAGTTCATATTCATTCAATAGCTCTTCTTAGTTATTCTAGATTTTTCTATCGGGTTCGGGAAAACGGCGTACGTTTTCACCCCGTTTCATGCTTCTTAAGTTGGAGTTAACAAAGAAGAGAGTGGCTACTACGCGGGACGTTATTGCGAGAACGCCGCACTACGCAAAAAAAAAAAACTAAATTAAAACACGTTATAAAAAATCGCTATGTACAAAATGACACGTTATTGTTTAAGAGGTAGCATTTAATTTAATTATTTTTTGCCTGTCGGAAAAACGCATTATATGAAAGTGGAAAACGCCGATTAACCGCGACAATAATATTACAAAAGTACCGATATTGCACTCGCTACCGTGAGACGGTGCAGTTCAAACGGTACCGTCTTGCGATTTGTCGTAGCGCTCGTGACGTAGCTGGCTAAGTTGTTCTTAACAGATTAACGAAGTTAAGCACTGTTCCGCGTAGTCATCACTTGAATGGGTGACCGCCAGTGGCGTTTTCAACTGAGCGCACCCGTGATTCGGAGGGTACGTTAAGCAGTCGGTCCCAACTTTTTCAAAGTTGTTAGGCCATGACAAAGGCTTTAGGGCGGCCTAGAAACTCCAGAGTTGGCCACTGACTCATACGAACTTACTTTTAACTGCGACAATAATGATACAAAATTGTACCGATGTTTTACTCCCTACGGTTAGAGGTTGCAGTTCAAACGGTACCTTCTTATCGTAGCGATTTATCGTAGCGTGTGTGGCATCCATTTGTACTTATTATCCGGTCGCTTGATTTCCTGGCACTGTAGTCCGTGGGAAGAGAGCCTTCGCTTGATTGACGGCCACTTGAGTGCCCAGAGTATATCGTTGAATAATGTTTGGAGGCACGAGAAAAAAGAACTTTTGTATTTTCACTAATTTTTTTTCTTGTAATAAATTTTTTCATTTCATTTATTTATTAAAAATATGGTAGTTACAGAAAATGTCACACTAAAATAGAGTTTAACATATTTTTACCAGCTTAAATGGTGTGGATGCGAACGAAGTTGCAGACAATAGCAGTTTACTGAATAAAATTTTCTGTTCATACTGATTTAAGAGTTTTTGAGTTGGAGCTTGTTCTATAGCTTGGTTTTTATCAATCTTAGGTCTAGACCATAAAATAACAACATGTAGAATGATAGTTTTATTCAAAATTATTTTCAAAAGTGTGTACACAAAACAATTGATGTTTGCGTGGCTTATGATACGATTATGATTATAATTAATGATTATATACGTAGTGTTACAGCAGCCTTTCACCACACAACACATCATTATTCAATTATAATTGACGTGCGCACGATGACCACACATTGATTGACTAAGTGAGACTAACTAGTCTCACTAAAAACGATCACAATTTGCGTGCGTGTACTTCGTTTCTTTGTGGTGTTATTCTAAGGTCTAGACTATATTTTTCATGTCTCGATCAAAACGGAGGGTCTCTCAGGGGAGGTGTTGGAAACCAGAATCTTAACAAAGAATTGTATAAAAATATTTATTCAGCGTGGTTTGGCTATCTCGTACATAACTCAAACAAGTACTTACAAAAACCTAGGGTACAACAATGGCTTCTCCTCTAGAGAACCGAACAGAGCTATATTAAAATATCTTTTTTAGACGAAAAATTCTTCTTCACTAGTTTTTTTGTCACGTTATTTGCGTCACAGAACTAATATTAGTATAACGTACTTGCGTGGAACATTAAAATAACTTTTTTATATTAATTCGCAATAGGCTTGCGCTTGACCACTATCTCGCCTGATGTTAAGCGATGATGTGGTCTAACGGTGGAGCACGCTTGCCTGAGAGCAACCTATTCACTCGTGACTTGAAGACACCCAGGTTATAAGTATCGGGAACACACAGACTCCGGCAAAGAAATCCACTCCTTGGCGGTGCGCAGAAGAAATGTGGAACTGTCGGCGGTCAGTGCTTTATTACTTTGAATATGCTTTGAAATTTATTTAAAATACTATGTTACACCTAAGCTGAATATACATTGAGCATGAATAAATTCATGCGCATTCATAAATTCATGCTCATGCGGTGAAGGAAAACATCGTGAAGAAACCGGCATGTCTGAGAACTAAAAATTCGAAAGACATGTGCCATCCACCAATCCGCATTGGGTCCGAGTGGTGGATTAAGACCCAATCACTCTCGCCTGAGAGTAGGCCAGTGTCCCATCAGTGGGAACATTGGAAGGCTATCATGATGATGAATAAATTAATCTGACTATGAATAAAGGGGTTCGTTCGTTCGTTCGTATGAGTCAGTGGCAGAACTCTGGTGACAGAGTTTCTAGGCCTGCTGAAGGCCTCTGTCATGGCCTAACAACTTTGAAAAAGCCGGGACCGACTGCTTAACGTGCCCTCCTAAGCACGGGAGCGCTCAGTTGAAATTGCCACTGGCGGTCACTCATCCAAATGATGACCCCGCGGAGCAGTGCTTAATAAGGGGTAATAAGTTTAGATAAAAAGCGGTAGCAAGCTAAATTGTTCCAGATCTTTGAAGTTAAGGACTGTTCCGCGTAGCCACCATTTTAATGAATTGCAAGCGTCCATAGGCTGCGGTAACCGCTTACTATCTTGTGGGCCGAACGCTTGGTTCACTTCAGCACTTCAGTTGTATAAAAAAATAAAAAATAATAATAATAAATAATGCTGGACAATCCACACAGCATCATCTAGCTAGCCCAAGGTAAGACAGAGCTGTATTATGGGTACTAGATGACTGATATATATTTATTACAATACAATACATAGATAGATATTTTTTATTATACATAGAAAACACCCAGAACACCCAGAACAAATATTTGCAGATCCTACAAACATTTGTCCCAAGGCGGGAATCGAACCCGTAACCTCCGCGTCGCAGGCGGACCTTCGCCCACCGCGCCACATTGGTCGTCAGAATAAAAAAAAAACTCTTCGCGAAAACCCAAAACTCTAGGTACTGAGCTAACAAGCCGCCAGCGACAAAATCATATTTATAACCGCCATGTTGATTTATACTGCTGAGTCGATCCATCAACGGGTGATAGTGTCAGTTCTGGCTTTTCCGGATGAACGAGGATCATCTGTCTCTTTTATTCACCTGGTGGTACTTTTCAGCAAGAGTCCGTCTTGGTACCCGCAATGTCATAATATTCTTCCTTCAAGCAGATAGTGTGCAAGCTACCTAAGCACACTAGGGGTACTTAATTCACTCGTTTGCACTAAGTACACATAATTATTTTTTTTGTCACAGATACCGCAGAGCCTCAAGACGAAAGTCTATAATCAGTGCGTGTTGCCAGTGATGACTTATGGCACTGAAACGTGGTCGCTAACTATAGGTCTCGTTCAAAAGCTCAAAGTCGCCCAACGAGCTATGGAAAGAGCTATGCTGGGAGTTTCACTACGCGATCGAATCCGCAATGAGGAAACCCGTAGAAGAACTAAGGTCATCGACATAGCTTTTAGAATTATTAAGTTGAAGTGGCAATGGGCAGCTATAGCTCGCAGAACCGATAACCGTTGGGGAATAAAGGTTCTCGAGTGGCGACCACGAACTGGAAAACGAAGTGTAGGACGGCCCCTACACTTTGTTGGATGCCACTCGATGAACCGATGACATTAAAGCGGTCGCAGGAAGTCGGTGGATGGTGAAGGCCCAAAATCGGTCGTCATGGCGCTCTTTGGGGGAGGCCTATGTCCAGCAGTGGACGTCTATCGGCTGATATGATGATGATGATGACACAGATATGATACAAAAATATATTTAAAAAATGATTAACCCAGGTCATTTCCGAGTACATTAATCACATACCTTCTGACTTTTGGTGACACCGGTGAGACTTTTGGTGGATTTTTTTTTTAAATCGCCATCTAGCCCCGAACTATGCAAAGCTTGTACAGTGAGATCTAGTTATTTGATAGAATAGATGACTTATTTATTTAATTTTTTTCTCGGGTATAATATCTCACGTATATAGAATATTTAGCGACTTAATAATTATATCTTAACGAGCGCAGTGCAGTGCTCCGAACTTAAAGCTTTAATCATTTTGTGGTACCGCACTGATCCTCCATCACGTAATAAATATATTCCAGAAATAACTTACTGATTTAAATCAATTGGGAATAGAATTTACGCGTTGCATCGACAGCTTGAAGCATTCGATTCGAATTTACTAACCACAAGAGTAAGAGCTAACGAGCATTGTATCGCGTTAAATAAGCATCATTATGAGTAATTTTGTTCCAAAAAAGCTCTTTTTGAACAGTTTGCACCACGTGTTTGATAAGAAAATAGAATTCATTTGGCAGAATAATAAAATCACTCAAATCTTTTATAAAAAGATGCCGCTGTTTGACACTTTTTAATATTTTTATGTTCATGCATTCGGATTTTTTGGGTATGCTTGTTTTTCGTCGGTAGTCTATTCGTTGATGGTTAGGGTGTTTGTCAGCTTGAGCCAAATCGACATTGCTACACTTGGTTATGCCAATTTGGTTGAAAGTTATCACGTAAAGACTTTATAATAACTATCTCTTGGGCTACAACCTGAAATTCAGAATTTACAGTCGTTATGCCGTTTCAATACCGATCAGATACCGTAAAGGTACCGGTATCCGTAGCATTTGTGGTACGCTGGTTTCAGATGACTGACTGGTTATAATAATAATGGTATTTTACTTTGGTATTGATAAAGGTAATATTAAAGTCTCGAATACAAGGACAATAAATATTTGCCCAAGCTCGATAGTGCTATATTTTTTTTTTTTTTTTTATACAACTGAAGTGGCAACCAAGCGTACGGCCCACAAGATGGTAAGCGGTTACCGCAGCCTATGGACGCTTGCAATACCAGAGGTATCACTTGCGGGTTGCCACCTTGAGGCTAAGATTGAAAGCCTCATGTGCCAGTAATTTCACCGGAAACCATACCCTTCGAACCGGAACACAGCAATGCGAGCATTACTGCTTGGCGGCAGAAATAGGTATGGTGGTAGTCCTTCCCCGGACGAGCTCTATCACAGAGAACTCTACTACTCTTATATTATTTATCATTAGATTTTGAATAGGTAATTTCAATTTATTTTTATATATAATTTCTATAGGTCGTTTGTAACGGTCTTTAGATGGCTCAACTGTTTCAAATGTATTTTGTATGTTTTGTAATGTAATTATGTACATATTTTATTTTGTTTAATTTTTTTTATTATATATATAGGTACTTAGATAAAAAAAAATACTAAGAAATTCGTGATTTTATTTAATAGAGTATCAAACACTGTTGGTCCAGTCCACTTGATGAATTAAGACCCAATCAATCTTACTCGAGAGTAGGCCTTGTTTTCAGCAGTGAGATCATTTGAATACTGATCATGATGATGAAATCACTATTATAATCAGCTTATCGAGATTTATCCTTTATGACTTGACTACTTGACTACCTTATTCACTATCGTGACTGTTCATCATGAAAGTGATATCTCCGGCATGTTACCCGACCAAAATAAAGAGTGTACTTTAATCAAGGGCGTAAGACTTACACAAGGATTTGTGGGCACCATAACGGTGCGTCATTCACGGTTATTAAAAAGCTGGAAGACTATTTTGGGAGGGCCCGAGCCTTGCTTGGATTGACTGTGGTCTATGTCAGGAGATTGAGCTGTTTTCGCCCGAATACTGAACAACGACTTAATCAGATGCCACCAAAATCTGATCATATGATTAGATGAGAATAACTCAACTAATCAAATATTAAGTGATGACATTAAAGTTAACCCATACGTTTTGAAAGTTAATGTCTTAAGCGATTTGTTCTTAAATATTTAAATGGCGTTACAATATTTTATGCTTTGATTTCGTATCATCTAATTTAGAATATTGCAGAAAATAGCTTAAAAATCTACCTTTTTGCATGTAAATTGATATATAATTGGCAACCATATCATTAAAAAAATTTTGTTTATTCGAAATTCATTTTGTTTTTTGGTACAACAATAAATAATTTCCATTCATTCATTTCTAAAGCCAGTTATAGGAATATATATTCTCGCCATCACTCTTTCACTCATACCAGCCTGCCCAAAGCCGTAGGTGAAAAAGTATTATGTATGCACAGCATGGTACCACGTTTGTGACAAAGCCTTACCCGGCGTACGTGGAAAAACGCGGATTTGCCTTAATATTCGGCTAGGGTTGCTAATGCACGGTTCAATAAAGATTGTGGTTCTTAGGCCTGGTTAGTATAACCAATGGTTAATATTGGTAGCGAGCGCTCGAATAACAAGATTGAGGTTATTATTTAAGACGACCGATGTGGCGCGGCGGGCAAAGGTTCGCCTGCGACGCGGAGGTTGCGGGTTCGATTCCCGCTTAGGGACAAATGTTTGTACGATCTGCAAATATTTGTTTCGGGTATTTTTTATGTATAATAAAAAATAACTATCTATGTATATTGTATTGTATTAAGATTATCAGTCATCAAGTACCCTTAACACTAACTCTGCTTAGCTTGGGGCTAGATGACTTTTTTGTTTTTCGAAAATACTACACACCCACGGATTTCCAGCACACTGGAGATTTTGATCACTAACATTCGAATAAAATCAGATATCGAAGTTCATCCCTTTTTTACTGCGATCGCAGAACAGATAAATTAACTGGGTCTTCGGTGGAAGTTATCTTTTCGCGATTGCGGTTAAAAAACGTGGTTGATTCGGAAGGATGTTGTTAGTGATTCTTTGGTGAGTTGCAAATCCGGTGTACGGCAGAACAACGGAAAACATTGTTATAATCTCACCTACGTTACGGTACGCTGGTCTACATAAAAAATATATCTGCAGCATCTTTGCTTTAAAAGTCAACAAAGTACGATAATCCCCATTTTGTACAAAGACCACGGCTTTACTTGGTTTTACAAGCTTTTTATGTAGAGTTGCTTTTTGCCTCTAGACTTTGCGGCTACAAATAAAGTTTTCTTTAGCACAGCCCCAAAGACTCCGCTTTCCTTTCACGCCAGCAGAAGTGGTATAACTGTCACTCTACCAATTAGTGACATTCGCGAAATTATAAAACTCATTCATTTACTTTTAATATCCGCGCTTTTGTGCCCATTGAATTTTTCCCGTTTCCGGGAAAACCGTAATTTTGTACAGAAAATTCTTTTGAAAATTAGCCTCGCCGAGAGCCTTTTGGCAAAATTATAAATCACCTTTTTGTTCGGTCGCGGTCGAGATTTTTTTAAATGTCAGTGCATGTTACAAAATGTTACGTTGCCACATCCAATTAAGATTTAAATTTTACTTGTGCTCGTGTTAGTCAGAGTTAAGAGTTTAGTAAAAATATGTGGCCGTTATTAGACGGTCGTTTTCGTCATTGGTTGGTTCTCCAAGTCGTTATTAGACGGTGCTTTATCACGCGAGTGAGAACTGGCAGTCTTGTGGTGATGACCCCACCAGCATGTTAAAGATTTGAATATTAAAAAGATGTGGTGCCATCCATGGATCAGCATTAGATCCGCGTGTACCCAATCACTCTCGCTCGTGAGTAGGCTAAATAATAATAATATATATTATGTGGTTTGTGAATAGAGGCAAAATGATGAGTCTAGTTTTATAACGTTTACATTGGTTTTACTAAGACTACCGCGAAACTGCTATTGCAAAACCTACTTGAAAATTTTTAAAACTCGAATGTTCAAATTTTTAACGGTTGCTATTTTCAGGAACTCAAGCTAAGAGACGACAGAACCGTATGACCCATTGCAAATTACGTTACGACATAACGTAATGAATAAAGTACATTCTACGCGAAGTACAGCTTCTATTTTAATGTTCGCTGTTGTAAACTAAACTCTACCACATTTGGCTGACTACACATTTTACCTTATATCTAGAACATTATCGTTCTAAAGCTCGTTGCTCTTTTAATTGATAATACATTTTACTATTTTGTTTTAGAGTCCGCTCACAGTTTAAAAGCACTAGTTACCGAGTGGAAGTGCATTTCGGTCCTAATGTCTATGGTCCTAGATTCAGAACTGGTTGTTTATCGATAGGTTTTAACAGTGAACTTCAGCCAATATTTCATTACAATGTTTTTTTATGTGCTTTTAATCACTGATAGATTCAGACGTTACTTTGCGGAAATCCATTACAAGATAAAAAACAAACGAAAAATCTCTAGTACTACTCCGCTTAACCTTTTAACTGATGAGGTCACACAGTTACCACAGTTAACCTCAAAAGAAAAATATCGACACGTGTTTCATCTCTCCACGGGACATCTTCAGGACTATAAATAGTGGGGTTGTCGCATTAAATTCTCACTTTGGCTCCAGCGCTCGACAGAGCAACAAGTCTGCTGGAGAACAAGTCGATGTTCCTGAAGATGTCCCGTGGAGGGATGAAACACGTGTCAATATTTTTCTTTTGAGATTAACTGTCTGACCTCATCAGTTAAAAGGTTAAGCGGAATAGTACTAGAGATTTTTCGTCTGTTTTTTATCTCTTAATCACATTCTATAATACTTGCGTTAGCTGTGTTTGCCTTCAAAGAGTGAGCACAGGGAGTGTTTTTATGTATTGAGTTTAGTGCTAAGTGTTGTGTATTTCTCATTGGCAATCCTTAATATATAATTAAAAATATGTACACCAGATCATAATGATACAGTCAGACCATTTTTGTATACGACATTTAAACGCGAGATAACCAAAACAAGACTTGTGAGAGGCTATGTGGATATTTTCTGAACTCAAGTTTCTTTAAGAGCACTCGAGTAGAGACTAGTAGAGTTCTCTGTGATAGAGCTCGTCCGGGGAAGGACTACCACCATACCTATTTCTGCCACCAAGCAGTAATGCTCGCATTGCTGTGTTCCGGTGCGAAGGGTATGGTTTCCGGTGAAATTACTGGCACATGAGGCTTTCAATCTTAGCCTCAAGGTGGCAACCGCGAGTGTTACTTCTGGTATTGCAAGCGTCCATAGGCTGCGGTAACCACTTACCATCTGGGCCGTATGCTTGGTTGCCACTTCAGTTGTATAAAAAAAAAACTCTTGAAACCAGGCGTAAAGAAAGCAATTTAAAACCAGTACTAACCTTGAGCTGGTGCGTAGATATTCAAATACAGACAGTCTTCCGACTGATTCGTCAGAAACGGCAGTATCCTCTTCAGATACTCTAATCGTCCTTTGGATATCCTCTTCAGGACCGCTGTCTCGTTCCTTATATCTGGCAGCACTTGTGGGCACACCGGACTGAACTCTTCCGCGATCTTGACCCCTGACCATTGCGCGCCTGATACCGGTGGCATAAATCGAAGTGAACCCACAGGCGGCGATGCATAAGGAACACCGCGAAACACTTCCACCGGCTCTAGGAATCTCGACTCTGGGGTCACGATAAAACCCCTTATATCTCCATACTTCGTCCGTACTACTCTAGAGCTTATAAACGGCTGCGGCGGTTTCTCATCCATAGTCGAATCTCCCCGAACCAGTTTTGTAGTCAGTACTGGAAGTGTGACGAAGTACAAAATACTCAGTAGTATCATTTTTGTTGATTACGACGTCACTTTCCAAGTACTGACTGTGGTCTAATGCTATAAGGTGACCATTTTGAGAGCTGGGGGTTGAGATAGTTCACTGGTTAACCTGTAACAAAAAAATATAGTTTATTAAATATTTTTTGCAACGGTTATCATAACCATCTTTGACAACAAATGGTTATAGACTATATAAAACGTTTACTAAAACAATGGTTAAATGAAATCTATCAAAAAATGCAAAGGTCAAATCAATGTGTTAGTCATATTACAATCTATTTGTATTATTGGTGAATTAAAAAAAAAATATATTGCTTAACGCCTTATTGTATTTTAGAGACTGTTGAAATTAATAATCCCCAAAAAAGTGAACAAAACTTTATTTCGACAAACCCCAGGAACCATCCGTTTATTGTCAGCGCCTAAAATTATTGACTTAGGAGCAGGGAGACCCTTAGTTTTGTTTGTCTTTTCTCCAACGCTTTGACAGTAACACGAAAAGGTCAAGAACCTCTTGACTTAAGACCACTCAATTCAGCAGACCTACTGACATTGACGACTTGATCTTGGATCTAAGGCTCTTTTCGACTATCTTTTGCCAGCTACTGAGTGCTCAAATATCTAGCTGCAGGCTTTTAGAATTATATATTGATGACGCAATCAAGTCTACTCTAAGACAGTTATCAAATCTTCGGCAGATAAGATTTCTCCGCTACCACAGCAAGAAAATCTTCAGATCTAAGTCAAACTTAGTTCTTGCTCTGATGGCCTTGTTTAACACAATACAAAACAATTAAAAGTCCTAAACTGGTGTCCTGTAATTACAGGTTTTTACAAACCTATTCCAGGCACCAGACTCTCGCAATACAGGTTTACTGGACTTTTGTTTAAGTATTAAGCATCAAACTAGTACATACCTATTTTAAGACCTAATTGTGAGAGAAAATAAAAATATTTATTATTATTATTATTATAAACATAGTCGTTGCAATCCATTTTTTTTTATACTACTAAAGTGGTAACTAAGCGTACGGCCCACTTGATGGTCAGCGGTTACCGTAGCCTATGTACGCATGCAACATCATAGATATCACTTGCTTGTTACCACCCTGAGACGTTAGATGGTAAGTCTCATATGCCTGTAATTTCACCGGAAACCATACCCTTCGAAACGGAACACAGCAATGCGAGCATTACTGCTTGGCGGCAGAAATAGGTATGGTGGTAGTCCTTCCCCGGACGAGCTCTATCACAAAGAACTCTACCACTCTTTTTAATTTGAATCAGCAACTTATCACGTCAGTTTTTGATTGGAACAGTTTAATCAATTACAACCGAATAAAACAGCGACTACTGTAAATTATCGGTCCATCGAGTGGGAGGCGTCCTTTACTTGGTTTTTCAGTTCAATAAGTAATACTTAGTTACGATAAACCAAACCAAAAATACTCAAACATAAAAATATGAAATGTGGGAAGTTTCAGAGCGTTACATTTATTTATTCATCGTACTGTAACATTACCTTCCTAATGTTAAATAACATCCAAGCACCATCAAATAAAATAATAACAGTGATATTTTACCAAACAACCTTGAAACGACAAGAGGACGTGTAATAAATGTCATATATTTACGTAATAAGATTCCCCTCGTAATAACAAATGAATGTCATCTGATGGTTATTTTGATTATAAATCTTTAGGTATTTATATTTTACTAGCGTCCCGACCCGGCCTTGCACGGGTAGTTTTTAGTGGTTTCTTTACATTTTGGCGACGTGATATCAACAAAATAGTAATTAAACAGTGCACTAGAAAGATGTAGATCGTTCTCCAGGTGTTTCTCGAAGCTCCTGTCTCAACACAAACAATCCCCGGTGTTTAGAACAGTATGCTAATACCTGAGACCCCTCACCAAACGCCAAGTTCATCAAATTAGATCGTATAGTTACTTCCCCCTACCTAAAACACCACCCAATACACCTTGTGAGGTACGAAGCTTCATCACGAATACTTGAACGGAGTCAGACGGTTCAGTGAGATTTTCATTTGCCGATACGACTTCAGAGTAGTGGAGCTTTTCAATATCAAATAGTGTCCAATAAAACCACGGAAAGCACTTGAAACGTGAATTTAGCACAGTTTCACGCGTTCCAGCCTAGAAGAATCTGGCAAAAAACTCGTCTGGGTTTCTAGCTTTTTTATCTTTCTTTTCTTTTATTTTTGAAACATTTGCCAGTGCTCTAACCGCTAGGTCAACGGTCGAGCGGTTATTAGAAGGATGGTTGTGTTTTAATTGCACTTATCGTATCATAGCTTACTCTATTGTCTAGTAATAAACACACATAACGTATCGTAACGTATGT
Organism: Colostygia pectinataria; assembly: GCA_951394395.1. Classification (NCBI taxonomy): domain Eukaryota; kingdom Metazoa; phylum Arthropoda; class Insecta; order Lepidoptera; family Geometridae; genus Colostygia; species Colostygia pectinataria. Next base: position 13,551,234 of record OX596351.1, on the reverse strand, counting down.
GTGAGCTCATACGTCAAAGTCTTGTTAGTTGGTTTCAATCATAAGCTTTTAATTATAATATGCCTTGCTTTTGTAATGCTAATATTGACAAAATATTAACTGACTTGTCATATAACAGGAGCTAGTGAGGTTGTTTTCTACCGCAAAGTGCCAGGAGCTTGATTAAGTATTATTTGTAATCGAATTCAAATTGAACTTGAACATCTGGGACAAAAAAAGGTGCGACTGATAGGTGTTTTATAAGCGCTCTTAAAGTAACTTTAAGGTAACAGGTAGTCAAAGCAGCGGGCGAAAGTAAATGATAGATCAATGAATAAATCAGTGGAGCGAACCAATTTCTTGTTAAATTAAAAATTATTGATCCCGTTTAAAAAAATGTCTTTGCTCCCCAGTTTTGGTTCGATTAGCATAATTTGTTTAGACTTTGTTAAAAAAGTTCTCTGTTGTATAACGGTCGTATTATAATAGCGGCGAATGCAAATTATAAGCTAACGTAGAACACTGGTTGTTGTGGTAGCAGCCCTTCTAAATTACGTTAACATGGAGGTTATTGCGTTAGACGTTTAACGTTATGGAATATTTTTGTGCCCCTATAAAAAAAACTGCCATTTTAGCGGCTTGCTAAGTATTGTTATTCCTTGTTATTATTTTGTCAACGACTAGTGCTCTTATGTTTAAAGATGATGATAATGATTTGCAAAAACTTTTGAGAAACTCCTGGCTTTAATTTCATTCTTTAGAAGAATCCCAATTCCAGCCAAATAAATATTCAAAGCTGGTCCGAGAAATCTTCAGCTCTATTCACAAATACTTTTCTTTCGTTATTTTTTTTTACTTTTTATGAAGATTTTTAAAATAATTATAAAAATTCCAAAGATTATTTTTATCGCCATCAAGTGGCGATACTTTATAAAAGACTACAATATGAATTGTATCTTTAACTCACACTGGTTTTATTATCATCACAATGGCGTTCCTGGGTACTTACTCTACAGTCAAGGAGACCGAGAAAAGAACCACACACTGGGACAGATACATATTTGCATATTGGGTTACAGCTTATTATGACGACCAATGTGGCGCGGTGGGCGAAGGTCTGCCTGCGACGCAGAGGTTGCGGGTTCGATTCCCGTCTTGGGACAAATGTTTGTAGGATCTGCAAATATTTGTTCCGGGTGTTCTGGGTGTTTTCTATGTATAATAAAAAATATCTATCTATGTATTGTATTGTATTAAATATATATCAGTCATCTAGTACCCATAATACAGCTCTGTTTAACAGCAGCTTACCTTGGGCTAGATGATGCTGTGTGGATTGTCCAGCATTATTTATTTATTTATTGTATATGGAATCCATTTCAAGCAGTGACCCAATGACCACACGTTTAGTTTGTTCAGCTTTTAGCATAGACGGCTACAAGCTACAAGCTAGTCGCTATCCCTTACCCGGAAGGCTTCCACAAACCGTATTAATGAATGGTCCATCGGCACCGGAAATGGAAACGTTTGCAAATACGGTCGTAGGAAACTATCTGTCGACTTTACGAGAACACATTTACATGTTTACTTACGTCTGTTTATCGAAATCGAATTTATTGGCCCAATAACTGCGGGTCACTCTGAATAGAGTGATGCATAATGTGGTCATCGTTGGTTTCACCAGAATTGGGGTCAATGTGTGACATGAATGTTTATGTTCAGCTTTAGGGACATTTACGGTGTATACTTAATGCTGGGTCCACATTAGAGAGAACTATTCACGTTAGGCCATCAACCAATCCGCATTGGGACGGGGTTATGACCCAATCACTCACGCTTGAGAGTATGTGGGGTATAACAAAGGGAAGATTAGATTGCTGAACATGATGAACCATAAGGCTTAGCAGTAGCGTGCCATTGCCGTCCTAAAACAGTGGGTTTGAACCCAATCGTGGTATGCTTTGGTCATGCTTATTATATTTCCATAGGCATTGTCAGTGCGAAAGCGAAGACCACTGGTGGAGTGGGTTTTCGATCTTAAGGTCGTAGGTTAGAAACCGATCGTGTACTCATTAATTATTTCAGTCTATATTAAATGACTGGCAAAATGAAATCCGAGTAGAATATTTTTTTTTAATATTAATAACTGTTTTATGATAGTAAAGCAAAAACGATTATCACTGCAGACGGACGATCAACGCCCATCCTAAAACTAAACCATAAGATAGAGAAACATGAAATTTTGAGAGCACATTGCTTTTAATTTTCACTAAAAACGGGATATTTACCACTATTTGTGAGTTTTATTGTTCGAGAAGATGGTTTTAAATTGTCTGGAGTCTGGTATCTTGTGATGAGAGTGTGTAGTAGACAAAAACCGGTGGTACCGCCTGCGCGCCCTGATACTGTTTGTGTGGTGTGTCAAAATCGAGTCGTGTGTGAGAGTAAAACCGATGGTAGTATTCGCAATAAAAGAGTAAGGGTGAGTTGCACCATATAACGTTAACGTCAAATTGTTCGACGACTATTGAGCAATTTAACGTTAACGTTAGATGGTGCAACTCACCCTAAGAAAGAGGGTGGACAGATTTGTCTGTCAAGACCTACCACAAAGACTTCAGTTCTCCCGTGATCATGGTGCATGTAACTGCGCCAAAATATCGGGAATCAATAAAACTCACAAATCGTGGTAAATATCTCGTTTTTAGTGAAAATTATGTTAATAACCATGATAGTTTTAAAAACTATACATTGCTTTTATAATGAATGTATGTAGTGCACTAAGAAAGGAATTCCTGAAATTCAACTTCTTGAAAATGCAGCGGGAAATTAAAGTTTGTTTATAAAACTCAACGCAGACAAAGTCGCAGGGTGATCCACTAGTATCACACAAAGCAGTAATCCAAAGTATTCAAGATTCAATGAAATACTTCAGACGCATCGGTATGCCGCAGAATCTCGACAGAGCTTTCATACTTCTCATTCCAGACAAACTAGTCTGGGATGTTAGAGCCTGTTGCTGTTGTTCGTCTGCCAGGCCGTTTCTTACCCATTATTAATAAAAAAAAAAAAAAAAAAAATGCTGGACAATCCACACAGCATCATCTAGCTAGCCCAAGGTAAGACAGAGCTGTATTATGGGTACTAGATGACTGATATATATTTATTACAATACAATACATAGATATATATATATATATATTTTTTATCATACATAGAAAACACCCAGAACACCCGGAACAAATATTTGCAGATTCTACAAACATTTGTCCCAAGGCGGGAATCGAACCCGCAACTTCCGCGTCGCAGGCGGACCTTCGCCCACCGCGCCACATTGCACACAATAAATAATAATTAATAACTTTATTCATTTTCTTAGTGCTAATACAATTTAGTGCTAATTTAATATTTATATTTAGAGCTATTAAAATTTAGATTTGAATGAACTAGGAAAACCTGTATTTCAGGCGAAAAAAGGCTTAAAAATATATTAAGAGAACAAAAATAATAAAAAAATGATAAACTACAAAATCTCAATCTATACTTAGACATTTTATACATATACATGTACTTAAGTAATAATATTATCATCCATTGAATGAATTAATTAATGAATGAATGAATGAACTTAAAATAAAGTGTCAGTCCCACAAATTCAACTGTATTAGTAGTATGCAAAGTTTTTACACAGCAAAATATTGAATCTACCTACTTGATTTTCAAAAATAAAATGAAATAAAATGAATAAATGTGATTGAAGCATATTATGATTCTAGTTGATTCATTATTCTAAATACGACAATCGCGGCAAAGCCGATAGCTAAAACAATTGAGATCGCCGCAATTACTGCATTTGCTCACTCAAACACACACGTGTATCCTACACGTCGTGTGAAGTATTGGTCGTATTATGTCAAGTCGCATCGCGTCGCTACTGGCGCGTCCCGTCGCTCATTTAGGATAATGGGTTTCGCACAAGATGCGTACTGTAGGTGTGAAAAAAATGACCTGACGAAACAACAGGCAACGACATAAATAATACGGCAGCGGAAATTTCACTAGCTAGTTAGTCCTCTTTTACGGATAAAATGCTGTCTAAAGCACGGACGCGCTGTGTTGAATTTGCAAGAGGAATTGCACAGTACATACAGTTACAGTACATACAGTTCATTTCGTTGATCTATTATTAACAACTTATACTGAAGCGTGCTTCGGAGGCACGTTAAGCAGTCGGTTCCGGCTTTTTCAAAGTTGTTAGGCCATAACAGAGGCCTTCGGGCGGCCTAGATACTTTGTCACCAAAGTTGGCCACTGACTCATACGAACTTTGAACTGGAGCGATTCTTGTTAGTCATAAGGTATCATGACATAGCAAGTCGCGTAGATGGGCAAACCGGTGCCTTTATTACGTAAGTCTATTGCTGTCAAATTGCTGTCGATCGCTAGTCGATCCCTTACGCGCTTATGGTACGCACTGTAGGTGTGAAAAAGACGGCCAGACGCAACAACAAGTGATCGTTTTTTTTTTATACCACTAAAGTGGCAACCAAGCGTACGGCCCACTTGATGGTCAGCAGTTACCGTAGCCTATGTACACATGCAACATCATAGATATCACTTGCGTGTTACCACCCTGAGACGTTAGATGGAAAGTCTCATGTGCCAGTAATTTCACCGGAAACCATACCCTTCGAACCGGAACACAGCAATGCGAGCATTACTGCTTGGCGGCAGAAGTATGTCCGTAGTCCTTCCCCGGATGAGCTCTATCACAAAGAACTCTACTACTCTTATCGATATATCGATAGCGATAAACTTACATAATCGGGGGCCGATTCTCATACTGGCTCTACAAAAGTAGTAGAAAAACAAATCCGTAAGCGAGACTAATAAATTCATTCAAAAACCACGATAGTCAAATATGCGGAGCTTTGCAAAACAAACTACACATTAGAAAATTAGTATTCCGCAACAATGGAGCCGGGGTACGTGCTTCATTTCCATAATGTGTGCGTTTCTATGTATATAGCGCAGTGTGACACGACTCACGGGTCTACTGGATAAGATTTACGATTTTTTTTTATCAGACTAGAGTTTTGTGATATCTAAGGCTTGTCCGGGTAAGGCAGTATCTTATATTATTTATTTATTTTATTTTAGGAAAACCAACAGTTTTTACATTTAAGTATACACTTTGGTAGCTATGGAGAGCCAATTACAAGTTCTCACGTATAGGTTTTAAACTTTCTTATCTTTCACTTTCATACCTATAGTGGGAACGCCTGGCCTGGCATGAGCCTTACCTAGTTCGATTGGCACCACACTGAAGCTTTATGATGAAGAGGGATCATCAAAAAAAAAGCTAGGAACCCAGCCGAGTTTGTTGCCAGATTCTTCTAGGCTGGGGCGCGTGGAACTGGCGTAAACTCACCTAGCTTTAAAACGTTTCAAAATTATCTTTGTGATTTTATTGAAATAAATCATTTTTGACTTTGACTTTGAAAAACGACCCGACAAGACGACAGACGGACAACAGCAACCGTCTTACATAATACCTACCGGTTCTATTATTATGACTACTGATGAAAACACTGGCACATGAGATTTATCCAAGTCTCAAGGAGGCAAAGCAGAGTGATGAGGTACTGAAAGGCTTCGGTAACCGCTTACCATTAGGTGGGCTGCATATTTTTTTTTTTTTTTTTTTATACTACTTACTTACAAATTTATTTCTTTGATCTCGACTTTCCTGCTACCTATTTATTTATTAAACACCTGAGTAGTATATTTTTTTCATTTATGTTTAGAACTTTTCATTTTGTTAAAGTCTGCCAAGCAAGAGGCACCTTTGAATTGTGTCGAACAGTAATACTTGATTCTAAATGAAGAAAAATTTGCTTGATTACTATAACCCGCGTTTCTGTGCTATATTTTAAAAGGTAAATTCTGACCGGTTCTTTGAAAACAGGACTTAACCAGACAAAAGCAAGGTATCGATATCGGCTCGGTATGCGCGCCTTTGTGTCACTCCTTATCTCCGACTGTAAACCGGGCATATTGTACCCCAACAAAATGGAATGAATACGGGTCTTTTATACCCCATTCAGTGTGAGGGGTTAGTTTAGTGTTAAAGAGTCGATGGATTGGATAATAGAGAAGCCGTCCTTCTTGAACCTTAATATTTAGGTAATGAGCTTGTAGCGTAGCAAAATAACGATAGCAAGGATCATGTCAAACAGCGATAGGAACCATTGTTGGTACCAGAATATTTTAACGATAATAGGCGCGTTAGAACTAGTAAAAATTAATCTAGCTTGTTAGTCATGTTATTAGTGATTGTTGTTTGATTGTGATTTAACCTCTGTTGACTTTCACTTTGAGCACTGGTGCATGGCCTATAAGTGACCCCGCCTTTCGATCCTAGGTCGAAGGTCGAAGGAAAAATCGAAGGTCGTGGATTAAAATCCGGTCCAATGGATTCACTATTTGAAAAAAATATGTGCGCAACATCAGTGCTCTCATACGGTGAAGGAAAATATCGTGAGGAAATCGGCATGTTTAAGAACTACAAATTCCAAAACCAACTCTCACTAGAGATTAGGCCAGTGTCCCAGCAGTGGGAACATTAGAAGGCTGTCATGGTGATGACCTTGACTCTAACTTATGTAACACGCAAACGAAGTCCACTAAATAGTGCGAAAATTTGGATATTTGCTTGTTCCCCCACAACTCAATAACCACAGAAATAATTTGACTTAATTTGATAAATAATGACCGGAAATACGACATAGAACATTTTTATGCCGGTAAACTTACGGTCCCCGAGTATTCTCCGAGTCCCGAGACTAAAAATTAAGAATAAATTTATATTAATTTTGGCACAGGCATAATTGCTGGTAACACCGCAAGGCACAGATAGACATCCATAAAGCAAATAGCTGTTCCGTTTTTCAAAACTTGCAAAATACCGGACACTAGAATAGACTGCCTCGCACAATAGACGAGACAGCTGTAAACTCCATTCCTTTGTTACATTAAAAAGCGCTCTCTATTCCCGTAATATAATGTGCAGATCGTCATTTGTCATGCCTATACGCAGTTACCTTAGTTATAGCTGTTGGATGAATAGAAATGTCTAGCGGGAATTGCTGTCTCATGCCTGTTTCTATGAAACGTCACTTTGCGTTAGCCTCTATTGTAAAATCAGCTTTATATCACCGTCTTTTGGTTCAAATCGTCGTGTTATTTGATATTGTTACTTTGGGAGAAGCAAACAAGCACTTATCTAAGTCTTGAGAGTCCGTCCTCTACACTTTCAAGATTGCGTTCGTCGAGCTTATGCACTTACTGTGTACCATTCATAGGTAATTTAAACAAAGTTACGCAAGTTTTAATATCTTGTTCATAATTGCACTTTAGAACCTCTGCTAGCAAATGTGTCTTTCAAATCTATTGTCTGTGTTCATTAACGTAAGACCAACAAGAAAGTAGCTTACAAAGCAGCTTAAATGTTTTTTTTTTATGAATAAGATACTAAAGCCGTGTTGACTTTAGGGTAATCTTCCGGTGGAGCGTAGCCAAGTTTTACTGGTTGGCTCGGCTCATGACAAAATTACGCGAAATAGACGTGGTGCAATCATAACTCAGATTTGATAGGATTAATTGACGTTGCTCGACTCGACTCCACGCTTCGTTTAGCTGTTGTATTTTGAATAGTTATGTTTATTTGTGCTGTCGAATAAATACTTTTCTTTCTTTCTTTCTATTGTGAACTTCAGTGAATGGACACTCTGAGTTTTATTTTGAATAAACGTGGTGTTGGCTGATCAAGTAATATGAAGTAAGTAAGCTATCAAGTACTCTCACTGATAGAGCATCTGGTAAAGTAAGTTTTTTTTTTTTTTATACAACTGAAGTGGCAACCAAGCGTACGGCCCACAATATGGTAAGCGGTTACCGCAGCCTATGGACGCTTGCAATACCAGAAGTCATCAGAATCACTCACGGGTTGCCACCTTGAGGCTAAGATCGAAAGCCTCATATGCCAGTAATTTCACCGGAAACCATACCCTTCATACCGGAACACAGCAATGCTCACATTACTGCTTGGCGGCAGAAATAGGTATGGTGGTAGTCCTTCCCCGGACGAGCTCTATCACAGAGAACTCTACTACTCTTCAAGTGTAGTAGAATCAGTGCTTATAAAGTGAATGAATGAATCAAATAAAAATTAATGAAATGAATGAATGAATGAATAATACTTTATTGCACACCATAACAGCAATATAAACATAAAAACAAAACACATTTTACAATTTTAGTACAATGAGCGGTCTTATCGCTTAGAAGCGATTTCTTCCAGTGTATTGACTTGATTTTTCAAAACTGTGACATAGACACATCAGCTAAAGCTGCTCGTTGATTTAAAAATAAATAAATAAGTAAATACGTATGGGGTCAGTGACGTACTCTGGTAACATAACGTAAAAATTGATAAAATAAAATAACCGTAAATTTAAGAGAAGTAGAGTTCTCTGTGATAGAGCTCGTCCGGGGAAGGACTACCACCATACCTATTTCTGCCGCCAAGCAGTGATGCTCGCATTGCTGTGTTCCAGTGTGAAGGGTATGGTTTCCAGTGAAATTACTGGCACATGAGGCTTTCGTTCTTAGCCTCAAGGTGGCAACCCGCGAGTGATACCTCTGGTATTGCAAGCGTTCATAAACTGCGGTAACCGCTTACCATCTTGTGGGCCGTACGCTTGGTTGCCACTTCAGTTGTATAAAAAAAAAAAAAAAACGTTTTTAGGCTAATTAAAGATCTCTGCAATGTCCTAGTCTGGTTTTGTTTTATATTTCAGATTCTGACAAAACACGCAAAGATATCATTTGTCAATCGTAAATATAAACTTATCGTATAACTATCAATTTGTATTGTATCTTAATTTTAACAGTAATTTTTACACTCATACTCACTTTTGAGACTGCACCCAACCCAATCAATCCCTCATACAGTCCTACTCAGTACACACACACACACACACAAATTTTAACAAGTCTAGCGTGTAGTCCTGTTTGTATAAGGATATCATACCTCTAAGAACTTTCATACAAGTCCTATTTTTTTATTTTCTGTCATTATTTTTTTTTTTGCTTCCTTTTAGTGCTAATAAGAGCTGTAAATCGATTTATTCTGTCTGTAATTAGAATACCTACCTACGAGTATTAGTGTATGTACAATGTATTATACTACCTGGAATGATGAACGTCTTGGGCGTCTCTAGTTCTAAGGTCGGGCGCTGGAAACTGCGACACAGTTTATACTAATTGTATTTTCCAGAGTTCAAAATTTTTGATTATGTTATTTAAGTACACTAAATAAATAAATGAATAAAAATAAAAAATAAATATCAGATTCTGACAAAACACACAAAGATATCATTTGTCACTCGTAAATATAAACGTATCGTATAACTATCAATTTGTATTGTATCTTAATTTTAACAGTGCCACTTTAGTGCGAAGAATAAACTTCTAAAATAAGATAGTCAACTTATTGATTATGTTTTAAATCTCTACTATCTAATGTGACATAATAATGCCAAGAAAATACAATACTTAGCAAGCCGCTAAAACGACAGTTTTTTTAGCAATATGATCATAAAAACCCTCTGTTAGCTGATGTGTTTAGGTTTTACAATATTCAATGAATTTTACTAATAAAATTATCGTGAACTATTCATTTATTTAAAAAAATGGGTGTTCGAATGAATGAATTGACAAAAGTGTCAACTCATTTATATTGTGAATAGTTGAGAGTGAAATAAGTGATTCTGTGGAACTAGTATTCAATCTGTGCTACTGCTCGTTGCGATCTGCATATAATCGAGCCAGTGAACGATGCCGCGAGAACATAGTGGTGGGCTTGAGATGGAATGGATTGAAATGGAAGGAAAGCACCTACTTCGAGGAGTGTTAGTTTCAGAAATCAGATATCAGAAACATTTATTCATTTAGGTTTTAGGTCTTAAATCTAATATCGGTCAACCAAAACCTACCTTGCTAGGCGTATGAATAAAGAAATAAGTTAAAATAATTCAGATATTAAAAATGTGAATAAAATTATGAAATGTAAAATTTAAAAAACCTATCACTAGGTTCAAAATTAGGTCAACAACCGTTTAAACCTTCCCTGGACTCACGTAACAATTTCAAGATCAAAATTTGTCAAATCATTCTCTGTTCTCGAGTTTTAGCGAGACTGACAAACAGCAATTCATATAAGAAGTTATAAGAAGATGGGTCATAAATCAAATCAAATCAAAATTAATTTATGTAAATGTCCACAAATTATGTTAGTAGTAGTAGTAAAGGACGTGTTTTGAATCGTTGATACGACTAATAATTTGTTTATTTGACGTACAAAATGAAAATGTCAATTAGACAAATTACTCTTATTTATATACATCTTCTTTTTTGAGTCTTATCTTATCTTATTATTTGTGCACAAGTTGGCCGCAACGTAGCGAGAAAACTCAATATTTACAGATACCGGCACTAAAACAGCCGTGAAACCACTTTTAAATTAAAACTGCACTGTATTGTAGTGACGGAAGCGCCGTCGTTCGGCTCGTTCACAGGAAATTGCGGCCTCCGAGGTCGGCGAAGTCATGTCACGCACTGTGCTTTTGTCAAATGCAGTGGTAAAATGTTGGCTATCTACTGAAGGTGGCAGTTTAACCAATACGACTCGTAGTCTTGGCACAAGTGTAAGTGATTGAAATGGAAGGATGATGTTGGTTTGTAATTTGGTCGAAGATTCTCCTAGAAAATTTTGATAGGACGACATCATTTCTTTCAAAATGTTGTTCGTCAAATTCAAAATACGAACTTGTTCGTCTTTGATGTATACGTCAACACTACTTGACACTGGCAATATTGTCTAAACAGACAGACTGCCATTAAAAAAAAAAAGTACTCTGCGTTGTACTGATTGCATGATTAATAGAGAACATTTTATTACCCTGTTGCAATATTCTATTTGATTTGATTTCTTGCTGTAAAGTGTGTAAGTACATTAGATTTTTGTTTAAAACTAGCTAATCCGCGCGGTTTTACTAGGCGTTATATTGTCTGGTTGAGACAAATCGGCCCAGCCGTTTTCGAGTTTAAGAAGAACTAACAAAGAGCTATTGTCATCTACCAACTTGTACCTATACCTTTTTTATCGAGACTTACTTTAATGTGATATTTACGTCAAATGTATTTAGTATTTTTTTTTATCGAGACTATAATATTTTTGATGTGATATTTACATCAAAAATATTATTGTATCTGTATTTATTTATTTCACCAGATTACAACAAACACTTTAATACTAAAACAAAACTTCCGGTGTGATGGGTATGGTTTCCGGTGAAATTACTGGCACATGAGGCTTTCGATCTTAGCCTCAAGGTGGCAACCCGCGAGTGATACCTCTGGTATTGCAAGCGTCCATAGGCTGCGGTAACCGCTTACCATCTTGTGGGCCGTACGCTTGGTTGCCACTTCAGTTGTATAAAAAAAAAAAAAAACACGCAGGCAAGTCACATAATACACTACCTACATACTTTAAATAACCAATAAAGCCATTCGTAGATAAATAGCATTACACAATTAACCTACATTAAACTACATAATCACAGATTATTAATAACATACCTAATCACAATAAAAATACATAACAAAGCTATTTTCTTTGCATCGCTAAACATATTTCTGGCAGTAAATAACCAAGTTAAAAAATAACAAACGGAATGGGAATAAATTTTCTTTTTACGTCACACATTATTTAACGTCACACTTATAAAAAGTAGAACTGCGATATGGTAGGATTTAAAACTTAACTAAATGTAGCACAAAGGGACCGTCATAATTTTACCTAAGCCTCAACTCTTAGATTGCCAAGAGCATAGCGATAAACTGAGCGTTTGTAAAAAAAAGTCTTTAATTTATTTTCGATTAGTGTTACAGCTTAAAGTAAATAAGTATGAGTCAGTGGCCAATAACTCTGGTGATAGAGTTTCTAGGCCGCCCACAGGCCTCTGTCCTAACAACTTTGAAAAGTCGGGACCGACTGCTTAACGTGCCCTCCGAAGCACGAGAGCGCTCAGTTGAAATTGCCACTGGCGGTCACCCATCCAAATGATGATTACGCGGAACAGTACTTAACTTCGTTGATCTGTGAAGAACAATTTAGCCAGCTACGTCACACCAAACAAAACAAAAGCTACGTTACAACTTAAGAGTAGTACTCTGTAAAGAACTACCATCATACATATATCTGCCGCCAAGCAGTAATGCTCGCATTGTTCCGGTTTGAAGAGTTAGGTTTCCGATGAAATTACAAGCACATGAGACTTTCCATCTGACGTATCAGGACACGCAAGAGATATATCTGATGATTACCTGGTGGTAGGACTCTTCAGCAAGAGTCCGTCTTGATAAGTACCACCGCAGTGACAAATATTGCCTTTCAGATATTCTACCTCCAAGCAGTAGTGTGCAAGCATTACTGTGTTTAGGTTTGAAGACCACTGTAGCAAGTGAAATTACTGGGCGAAACGGGGCGATAAACACAGTGGAGTGCCACGCAGAACTTAAAAACTTTAAGCTTTGGGAGCACTGCATATGTTCTTGCTGAAATCAAATGTTTGTACGATCTGTAAATATTTGTTCCGTGTGTTCTGCCCCCCGATTGCGTAACTCGGTTTCAATCAGCGAACTGTCAATAAGCTTTTCTTTTTTTTTATACAACTGAAGTGGCAACCAAGCGTACGGCCCACAAGATGGTAAGCGGTTACCGCAGCCTATGGACGCTTGCAATACCAGAGGTATCACTCGCGGGTTGCCACCTTGAGGCTAAGATCGAAAGCCTCATGTGCCAGTTATTTCACCGGAAACCATACCCTTCACACCGGAACACAGCAATGCGAGCATTACTGCTTGGCGGCAGAAATAGGTATGGTGGTAGTCTTACCCCGGACGAGCTCCTATTCATAGAATACAAATTTTGACTTTGACTGTGACTTTTAGAAAACTGTACGCTTATTGCTCCGCGTGTAATACGACGGAGCTTATAAAAGCTCGCGTGACAGTGGTTTAGTTAAAACCAGCGTGACGCTAGGTCGGAAGTTTAATTATGTTATTTTGAGTAAAAAGTTTTCGATTCGAGCTATAAATTTTATAAACAATTATATTAGTTTAATTATGTCTATAACGTAATCATCAAAGAGAAAATTACTAAGAGCGCTAAATTGACTTACTAATTAACTAGCAGTTCTCCCAACAGTAGACCTCGCGAGCACAAACTTGTAAAGTGAGCTAGGTTTGAAAGTGAGCAACATTTTGAGGAACTATTTTGCTCATCCCGCTAAAGATCCTCATCAGATCTTCACCAAAATATCAGACAAACTTAAAGTTAGTACTTACCTTTCATATAAATAAAAATCATCGAAATCAAATCGCATTAGGCGGAGATATTCAGCAGCCCCCTTTTTGCCCCTTTTTGGGGAAAGTACGCCCCTTATCAAAAATCCCTGACGACAATCAAATTCTATAAAGTCATAGAATCTGTATACCAAGTTTCAACCAGATTGGTTGAAAAATGCGACCTGTAGGCGAGAACACAAAAAGTCCGGACAAACTGACATCATTTCATCACAAGCATTTTTGGCCAATCTCGTAACTGAGACGCTTTCTCACTCGGTCAACAAGAAGTTTTTTAAGTTTACAAAAATTGCGAGATAAGCTAAAATGAGTAGATTATTTAACTAATAACTGAACAGCGTTTTATTAAAATTTTAAAACATTTTACGTCTTTTTAATGTTTCTTGCTAAAATTGCAAGACGTGGTTTTCGATAACACCTTTGATTTTCATCATCGATTTCAATAATTTCTATCTAGATCCTTCTGGATATATCTAGCTCGTATAAACCCGATATTCGCCTGTCAAGTGACGCGATAAATTGCGAATCGGAGACACCAAAATCACACGAGGGTCGAATTCGTATTTCGTGTATATTGATGAAAATGTGATGTTAGGGTGGCTACTCCGATATCTGTAGACTTTTAAGCTTCGTTCTAAAAATATATTTATTTATAATAAAACTATTGCACATATTAGTTTAATTATTGCTCTTGAGAATGTTCCAGCACGCCTTTGAACTACTAAATGATCGCAAAGTAACTTTTACGTTATAAATAAACTTTATTTAATTCGTACCGAGAAATGTTTTGAAAAACATCCAAAATGTCAATGAGAAACAGCAAAATATTGTTTTTGTCTAGAAGCAACTTGCTTTGCTATCGGTTGCCAAAAGTTCGAGGTAGGCCACCCCCAAAGGGCGTCGTAAAATAGTTTGACATTCAGATTACTGTATTATACCTCCCTTTTCGGATTATCTTTGGCTGACAAATTGTTTATGGAGATTGATGTAAGGTCATGAAATTTGTAATAAAACTGGTTTCTCTATAAATTGATCCACATGATAACTTGGTTGGTATTGCCTTTCTCGAGTTTTATTTTAGTATCTTTAATAATAATAATAATAATGCTGAACAACCCACACAGCATCATCTAGCTGCAAGGTAAGCTGCTGTTAAACAGAGCTGTATTATGGGTACTAGATGACTGATATATATTTAATACAATACAATACATAGATAGATATTTTTTATTATATATAGAAAATACCCAGAACACCCGACAGATATTTGTAGATCGTACAAACATTTGTCCCGAGGCGGGAATCGAACCCGCAACCACTGCGTCGCAGGCGGACCTGCGCCCGCTGCGCCACATCGGTCGTCATCTTTAATATGAAGAACTCGATGGCGCGGTGGGCGCCCAGCTGAGATTCAAGAGCTTGCGGTCAATGTACTTACCCACAACACGGGGGTGTAGAATCATGACTATTTTGGATTTTTTAGGTGTTGTTGATTACTTTTTTTTTTCCTCATGTTGATATACTATTTTTTTTGAAAAATACGCTCTTTTACGCTACGCTACAAAATACGCTAATTTTTCTTTTTTTTATGTTTAGTTTCACAAACAAATAAATATCACATGATCATAACAATAGTACAAACAAACTTATCTGTAGTACAACATCAAACTGTATTTATAGTATTTTTATAACTTTTACGTAATTTTTCAAGTGATACTCGTAAATTTATGAATTGAATTTAATGGAACAAAATTTGCGTTTAGAACCGTTCACCGTTTCATTGAATAGGGATCTTTAATGTGTGATAAACACCAACAACGCTTGTACTCAGGAGACAGAAGATATTTGACCTCACAAGCATACTCAAGGGAGATATTTGACTAGTGTGACGCTTAAGCAGGTGTTAGGAGCCACTTGACGCGCCAATACCAATATAGCGACGAGCCGACACATACAAGCAGCAAGTCAAAGGACGCAGTAGACTATAAAGGAACCAAGCCTAATGTTGCCAGTCTTTTTACGGCATTTGGTGCGATAGAACTGGCGGAAATTTGCCTAGTTTGTAAGACATTTCAAAGTGATTCATGTGAATTTATTTATTAAACTTTTTTGACTTTCATTTTATTTTTTCAAAGTTAAAAGTTCAGAAGCCTTATGTGCTTGTAATTATCACCGGCAAACATGCATTGTTGTTTGGCGACAAAAATAGACAGTATTATCCTAAAAAGCTATAGCTCCCAGGACAAGCTCATTGGCGGCAAAAATAGTCATGATGGCAGTCTGTACTTACCAAGTAGGTACTTAACAAGTCATTGGAATTAAGTAACCAATGAAAGACTTGTTTAATAACCAATGAAAGACTTATTACTTTATTCCATCGTTATTTACTTAAGAAAGTGTGCTTGCGAGAACTGCTAGCAACAGCATAAAGCTATTCAAGAGCTTGTTATGGGGAAGTCACTGTTTTTCTGTAATGCAGTTTTAATTATATTAGGCCATGATAGAGGCCTTCGGGCGGCCTAGAAACTCTGTCACCAGAGTTGGCCACTGACTCATACAAACGAACGAATAATATAAAACTAACACAGAAGACAGAGATGCACATTTACTTTGTAAACATGCTGCTATTTAAATAAATGAATTTTGATTTTGTATTTGAGCTCTTAAAGAAATGTGTAGCATTAAGGGCTAGTTTCTTGTAATACGCATAGTCAAGCGGATTCATTTTTGCTGTATTCCAACACAAGTACCTATTAAAAAACTTTAATAGGACAAGCAAAAAATCTCTTGTGTAAATTTTCAACTCCAATTTTTCAAGTTACAACTGTATTGCATAACAAAGCATTAATGAACGATACTATCTCCATGGACCAAAACCATTACTGGATATCAAGTTGCCTGTGGTTAGGTAGTTTTGCTAACCAACTAGTGCTGGGATATTGCATGAGGTTTTGTTTGTTTTAAATGAACAGTTCATTATGTTTATTGCGTAATATACGTAAAAACCTTCAGTTTGAATTACTCCTCCACCTTTATGATGACCGCAATCCGTTGCGATGTTTTATTTTTAATAAAAACAACGTTAGTGTAGAGACATACAAAATTAAAAGGCATTTTATTAATAGTGCTTAATATTCAGGGAATAATGTTCTACACACAAAAAAATATACATTTATGTACCTAACTGTTTTTTTAACATTTTTTCAGAAAAATCTCGACTAAATCGATTACGTTCAGACAAAATTTAAAAAAAATTGTATAATTTTTTTTGCGTGAGTAACATTATTCCTTGAGTATTATACACTTATAATTAAATACCCTGTTTATACATAAATATGCACACTGTTCTTAATAATACATAACATTTCCTATTAAAATTATTTATATTGCATGATTGATGTACCTACTTATAAAATTAAACTAAGTATTTATTTGCACGACAAATGGTCAAATACAGTGATTCGAATATTACCTATGTAATAACTTTTGAAGAACCAATGCACATGTACTCTGGCAAATAAATCATATTTCATTTCATTTTCATTTCATTTAATTTCATTTCACCAGGTATCTAAACCAGAAGATTCAGTTGTCTAAGCAGTACGTACACAAATCCTCGGCAATCCGAGGTCATTTCTCGAGGCTTCGAAGGCCTTCAAAGACCCCAGGAATTTTTTTATGCTTCTGAAAAGAGTTGACTACACCCGTAGAAAAACTCATAAATAAATTTTCGAGAGTGCAAATACGAAAAACTAGACTCCACACACAAAATATGTGTCTAAAAATTCCTCCTGATTTTGATGCCGCCTAAAAATGAAAAGAGGAATCAAGTTTATGCTGTTGTGTGTAAATAGACTCAACGGCATCTGTTTTCTTTTTGGCTCGAATTCAGTTTTGGCAAACAACAGTGTCTAGCTGGATAAAAGGATTCTGTCGAACATAACCCGTACTTTGTATGTTGTAGAATCAATGTCAGCCATTTAATCTAAAATCATAGGAATTAATTTATTTATCCAAATCACTCACAGACGGAAGCGTTCCCAACATGCTGGCTGCATTGCCACATCATCATCAGTTGAGCTATCTTCAGATCGTTTGTCTTTAGATGGCTCAACTGTTTCATATGTATCTTGTATTGTAATGTAATTATGTAAATATTTTATTTTGTTAATAAATATATATGTATATAGTCATTTAGAGATACGTTGAATCATTCAAATAGTGCTGATTTAATTAGGTATGGATAGTTTAGTCGATATGCCGTAGTGAAAACGACAATAATAATCATATAGTAACCTAGTTTGACTTGGAATAAAACACAAATATGTGGGTTGAAACTGTAGGTAGCATAAACACCGATATTTGCAACGGCTTAATGAATATGCAACTTACACATAATTAAAATGAATTATCGGATAAATTATTAACTGAGTGGTTTCTACAATTTAGTTCAATAAAAGTTCTACGTTAGGGGAGTAAAAGAGTTATTTGTGATAAAGCTCGTTCGGGGGAGGACTACCCACCTATTTCTGCCACTAAGCAGTGATGCTCGCATTGCTGTATTCCGGTTCAAAAGGTATAATTACCCGTGAAATTAAAATTACAGACACTGAGTTTTTTTTTTATGTCTGCAAGTGACAGGACAATCAAGGCGCCCACCTGATGTTAAGCACCACACCTGACCATTACAGATGCAGTGCCACCCAAAGCTTAAAGTTTTTAAGTGTTTGCGTGGCACTGCACTGCGCCTATCACATCGAGACATTGTTGTTAAGTCTCTTTCGCCCAGTAATTTCACTTGCTACAGTGTCTTTCAAACCTAAACACAGTGCAGCTTGCACACTACTGCTTGGAGGTAGAATATCTGACATTGCGGTGGTACCCACCAAGACGGACGTCTCAAGGGGCAACGCACAATTGACACCTCTGAAGTTGCAAGAAGCTAACGGTAACCTTTCACCATCAAACTCTTACGCTTGGTTTCTACTTTACTGGGATAAAAAATGCTTTTAGACTTTTATACATCGTACAACCCTAGCATTGAGTCATTAACAAACTCTGATCACGATTAACGGAACATCGTTAATCAAAATGTGTTTCCGTTCAGTATCGGTTTCGCTGGCTTTTTGATGAACGTACCGTGAGCGATTGAATTAAGGAAGACTAATTATAAAGATAAACTAGCTTGAAGTGTGGTCACAATTTCAGCCGTACAAATATCAGTTATGAATTTTGCGTTGATTAGCATTTAAGACAATCACTGTTTGCAATTCAATTCACAAGATGAACAGTGGTTTATTAAAAAGAAATGGTATCAGGACTAAAGTAAATTTAGTTACTGGTACAGCTACACACAAAGATGCAAGTCAGCATCGGCTAGTGCCAGTGACTGACTCGGTGTAAACCAGCCTTAAACAAACACAACGTTATCTGTGGAAGCCAATTATTCGTAAATCCGCCAAACAAACGTGGATTATCGGGAGGTCGTAGCAAAAATATGTTATAATACAAATAACAGGCCTTTTTTTTTAAATCCTTTCTCGTGAATATGAAATTGGGGAATCTATTAAAGATTCAGGCGAACGTTCGGGCGAAAGTACTGCGTTCATTATTAATGGCATGCAAAAATCGGGACGAGACGAGACCGATGGGCTGTGGAGCTGATTTATTTAAGAATGAATAAAATTGTTGGCTTCTTTACCAAGCACTTGTAGAAGTCACCGATAATAATGTTTCAGTTGAGAAATATTAAAAAGATTTACGTATGGCTTAACTCTCAGTTGATTCCTTAACATATTGTGATTATCGACGACCAATGTGGCGCGGTGGGCGAAGGTCCGCCTGCGACGCGGAGGTTGCGGGTTCGATTCCCGCCTTGGGACAAACGTTTGTAGAATCTGCAAATATTTGTTCCGGGTGTTCTGGGTGTTTTCTATGTATAATAAAAAATATCTATCTATGTATTGTATTGTATTAAATATATATCAGTCATCTAGTACCCAAAATACAGCTCTGTTTAACAGCAGCTTACCTTGGGCTAGATGATGCTGTGTGGATGGTCCAGCATTATTTATTTTATTTTATTTTTTATTGTATCTTATCCTTTTAAAATCAGGCACCACAACATCTGCACTTCACACATCCAGTGTGTGCAACAAGGGTAACCAACCTTCTTCTAGATACTGTTTATAACATCCTCATTAAATGGTCTTTACCATTTCAATCAAGGCCTTTGCCTTGATTGATCTATTCTACTGCTATTATTAATATTAACGCTTATTTTATCAAAGCAAAAAAAAACGACTGACACTGCCGCACCGTGGAACGGTTTGGGCGCATGAAATATTGATGCCAATACTTGCACAGATTCTGTGCCTTTAGCACCAGTTCCTGATATTTTTAAAGCCAAACTTTACATACAATTTTGTGTTATAGTAATTTTTTTGGTAATAAAACTCAATTGCTTGTACCCATTACAGCATAACAAAAGTAGTTCTACGAACAGAAAACCTCGCAAGCACAAACTTTTAGAAGCAATTTGCTGCATATTGAGAAGCTATTCTGCTTTGCACGCCGAAGATCCTTAGCAGATTTTTACCAAATTTTATGAGAAAAACATCATCATCATCATGACAGCCTTCTAATGTTCCCACTGCTGGGACACTGGCCTACTCTCAGGCGAGAGTGATTGGGTCTTAATCCACCACGCGGACCCAATGAGAAAAACATAGAGTTGTTATAAAAAAAGAACTATTGCAATTGCATCTCATAAACTGGAGGTATCTAATGGCCCCTATTTTGTTCTTCTCTTTTTCAGATATCAATAACCCAGAGTATAAGTTTGTATTTGGCATTTTCAGCAGATTTTCTATCGAGCGGAATTGTCTAAAACTGCTGCTAAAAGCTCTGATGCTGGTAAACCGAATCTATTTTAGAATTCACCAAAGCTTCGTTTTGAATAATTTGTTATTTGTGGAACTATTCAAGCGAACTCTTGCGGAAAAATCAGATTTATTCACACAGCATGATAATAAGCCGTTCAATCAAGATTCTACTATGATGACCATTTTGAAATAAACATTTATCTTATCTTATCTTATCTATCTTACTATTCGATTCCATGATTGTAAGATCGTGGATTCAAACCAAAGGCTACTAAGACAATGACCGATGTGGCGCGCGGGCGAAGGTTCGACTGCGACGCAGAAGGTTGCAGGTCCGAGTCCCGCCTTGGGACAAATGTTTATACAATCTGCAAATATTTGTTGCTGGTGTTCTGGGTGTTTTCTATGTATAATAAAAATGATACCTATGTAATTAGATTGTACTTTGTATTATATCAGTCATCTAGTACCCATAACACAGGCTCTGCTAAATTAGGGGCTAGATGATGCTGTGTGGATTGTCCAGCATTATTTATTTATCTAATGACTGCTAAATTACAGTAGGTAGCACTGTAGATTTTGGACACTTTCGTCATAGTGAATGATTGTGTTAAAACTGTATTTCGTGTAATTATTTCGTGGGTACACAAAATATAAATGCATCAATGGATTTTCCTTACAAGAAATAATTTAAACTAGTTCATGTTACGAAATAATTGTAACCTATTCAATGAAACTATAAGGATCACTTTGAATCGTTTTAATATAAAGATGTATTTACTTAATATTAGTAATGTTATCGAAAACCTAGCGTCTAGATAAATCTAACATAGGTTTTATGGCACTATTAACCAGCATTGTACCAGGTTTTTTGATGAAATTAATTATCTATCTATCTTATTTAAGAGTAGTAGAGTTCTCTGTGATAGAGCTCGTCCGGGGAAGGACTACCACCATACTTATTTCTGCCGCAAAGCAGTAATGCTTGCATTGCTGTGTTCCGGTGTGAAGGGTATGGTTTCCGGTGAAATTACTGGCACATGAGGCTTTCGATCTTAGCCTCAAGGTGGCAACCCGCGAGTGATAGCTCTGGTATTGCAAGCGTCCATAGGCTGCGGTAACCGCTTACCATCTTCTGGGCCGTACGCTTGGTTGCCACTTCAGTTGTATAAAAAAAAAAAATCTAATATGTTAAATCTTTCAAACGGTTATTAGTTCTCACGAACTTATTTAATTTTCGCAGAACGCTAAGCATTGCGCGAAATAATGACTGAAGGTCAATAACCACGCCCTCACTCGCCAGTCCTAGTAATTAGATACATTACGGCGTAC
Source organism: Colostygia pectinataria (assembly GCA_951394395.1). NCBI lineage: Eukaryota > Metazoa > Arthropoda > Insecta > Lepidoptera > Geometridae > Colostygia > Colostygia pectinataria. The sequence goes on along the minus strand of OX596351.1, from coordinate 13,529,548 downwards.
AATGCACACATTTTGGGTCAGCAGGCGGCATTGCAAAGCCTTAGCATACGATTATGTAAGTGACATGACAATGATGTGCGGGACGGACGGACACTGAGGCTTAATATTCACAACAGAAGTATCTGACGACCGATGTGGCGCAGCGGGCGCAGGTCCGCCTGCGACGCAGAGGTTGCGGGTTCGATTCCCGCCTCGGGACAAATGTTTGTAGGATCTGCAAATATTTGTTCCGGGTGTTCTGGGTGTTTTCTAAATAATAAAAAAAATATCTATCTATGTGTTGTATTGTAATAAATATATATCAGTCATCTAGTACCCATAACACAGCTCTGTTTAACAGCAGCTTACCTTGGGGCTAGATGATGCTGTGTGGATTGTCCAGCATTATTTGTTTATTTATTTATTTATTACCTACTTGCAGATTATGCAAACATTAATTCCGTAGCGGGGTTCGAACCCTATAAAAAACTAGCAGTCTGTCCCAGCTTCGCGCAGATGCAATGAACGCACCAGTGCAAGGCCAGGTCGTATCACTCGTTATAAATATAGCCTATGTTATTTAGGGAAAATGTGGCATTTTAATGGTAAATTTTTTTTTTAAATTGGACCAGTACTTTTTGGGTTTATTCGTAACAAACAAAAACGATTAGTATGGGGTTAGTATATTACTAGCAGTCCTTTCCAGCTTCGCGCGGTTGCAATAAACCCGTGTGAAGCTGGGGCAGATCGGCTAGTAGGTGTATAAAAACCAAACTCAGTAATAAAATGATAAAAGATAAGTTTATTTGTTCCATAAAAACATTTGGCGGCGCAGATAGTAATCTTGCTTAGATAATAAGATTTAACAAAACCCGTTCTTAATTGCAACTGAAGGAACTCTGTTTTTTTTTGTTTTTTTTTATACAACAGAAGTGGCAACCAAGCGTACGGCCCACAAGATGGTAAGCGGTTACCGTAGCCTATGGACGCTTGCAATACCAGAGGTATTACTCGCGGGTTGCCACCTTGAGGCTAAGATCGAAAGCCTCATGTGCCAGTAATTTCACCGGAAACCATACACTTCACACCGGAACACAACAATGCGAGCATTACTGCTTGGCGGCAGAAATAGGTATGGTGGTAGTCCTGCCTCGGACGAGCTCTATCACAATGAACTCTACTAACTTGTTCCCCGTACTAGGACTCTAGTGAGCCTGTTTAGCGAGGTCACAGCGACTCTCCTCTTCGGTCTCTATCAATAATGGTCTCGTTTAGATATCATCTGTTGAGCAGCAAACACTAGTTAAGATATAGGTAACAAAAGGTAAGAAATATACAAGAACATAAATGTAAAAGTATTTAAAATTTAAACTCACAAGGAATAAACATGCAAATTTTCGCTTTTATTTAGTACAAGAACAGTCATTTTTTCCGGAATGAAAGTAGCCTATTTGTTATTCCAGTACTTGAGCTATCTATATTCCATATACCATTACAATCGGCTGAGTAGAATTAGGTAGTAGGTAAAGAGTAGTAGAGTTCTCTGTGAAAGAGCTCGTCCATGGAAGGACTGCCACCATACCTATTTCTGCCGCCAAGCAATAATGCTCGCATTGCTGTGTTCCTGTGTGAAGGGTATGGTTTCCGCGGAAATTACTGGCACATGAGGCTTTCGATCTTAGCCTCAAGGTGGTAACCCGCGAGTGATACCTCTGGTATGCAAGTGTCCATAGGCTGCGGTAACCGCTTACCATCTTGTGGGCCGTACGCTTGGCTGCCACTTCAGTTGTATTAAAAAAAAAGGTACGGAAACCCGTATGTAGCACAAAACCCAGGCAGATGGCAAGGTTGCATCTGTCACCGAAACTAGTACAATGCTCACCCGATGACCTAGTTGTGCGGACTTCGTATGAATTCCATAGTTTTTTTCGTGTTTCGTAAGTGGTCTGTAAAAATTGTGGTGCATTCATGTGCAGTTTTTTTAATGAAAATGTACAAAGGCATTTCTCATTTTGAGTACAAAATGCTTATTTTGGTAGTAATTAAGTTAGGAAATAACATAAATATGTAAATAAATATATAAAATAAATAATGCTGGACAATCCACACAGCATCATCTAGCTCCAAGCTAAGCAGAACTTGTGTTATGGGATATGGGAATCGATCCCTCCTGCGTCGCAGGCGGACTATTCTGCCCTCCTAATTTAGACAACCTTAAGTAGGGTTTTTATATAAAATGAGTTAGCGATAGATTCGGAATCAGATATAATAATTGTAAACCACTATTTTATCATTGAGATTGTATTTTGCAGAGCGGTAATTGTTCCTAGTTATTTTTTCCCGTTATATGACGCTGTTCGAGAATTTCGAAATAGTATATGATTATTATATCCAAGATTAATCTTGCCTACCGCCAGCGAGGTCTTATTGTTCTTCAGCTTTAAAATATTTTCCAATAAATAAAATAAAATATTTTCCCTTCTCCACGCCAATCACGAAGACACTCCATCCAATAAAAAGTCCAATGTAGTATTGGAATGCGAGTCAATGATCAGATTACTGGAACGAGGGTGAAACGAGAGCGCAAAGTAATTATTATTTATTCTGTGTTGGCGGGATTAAATCAATACCGGACACCGGGCTAGCGGCACATGGGTCCAGTAGACCTAGTTTTGAAGTTGCGACTGGGTTATAAGTATAGAAATACGGGGTGAAATGAAAATACCCGGAACTAACCCGGAACGCCTGTGTACCCAAGCTTCAAAGAAATTAAATTTAAAATATATAAAGTTATAAGTATAGCGTTTAACATTGTGACATTTTAATGAAATAAAAAAAACACACTTTTTCTGTCTTGGGGTGGATTCAATCAACTTTCGGAATAACTATTCTGTGGAGTAAGAAGTGTCAAATGCAAGTTAATTGTCACTTTACTCGCGAATAACTACGATTTACTCCGTGAATAGTGCTTATTCGAGTTTGGTCGAATCCAACCTTAGCATACTGGAACGCCAGAATACTGAAACGCTGTTTAACTAATCAAAGCTTAATTTGATCACGTTTTTTACGTTGCTCCATACGATTTTGAACACTAAGGCTCTCTAGACAGCTAATAATACGATGCTTGATATTTAAATGGAGTTTGAGTATGTGGAATAGACACAGCTAGATTATAAAATAAAAAACAGACGAAAATTCTCTAGTACTATTCCGCTTAACCTTTTAACTAATGAGGTCACACAGTTACCACAGTTAACCTCAAAAGAAAAATATCCAGCGCTCGACGGAGCAACACGTCTGGCGGAGAACAAGTCGATGGTCCTGAAGATGTCCCGTGGAGGGATGAAACACGTGTCGATATATATTTTTTTGAGGTTTTTATCTTGTAATGGATTTCCGCAAAGTAACGCCTGAATCTATCAATTATCTTAGAACAGCTAGATTGTAAAAAAATGTCTCAGTATTCATCGAGCGTTCTTAAATCACGTTAAAAAAACATATCTAAGAATAAAATCAATATTAAAATAATTTTTAATACACTATTTTTGATACAATACTGTATCAAAAATTCTTTGCATAAGATATAACTCAATTACGTAAAAGTAACCGTTCTGTTGAAAGGTCCGGCTTGGACCCGGTTCATCGGATATTCTTAGGCATGTATACAAATATTCCAAAGCATATACGACTATTCTCAGACCTTTCGTTGAGATATAATAATCAATAGAGCAGGCAAGATATCTACAAGATACTTTACGCTCTCCTGCTTCCTCTTTCTACTTGGTAAGTCCTGGATAAAAACACTGAATGGGGGGTCGAAACCACCGTCGTTTTAGAGGAAAATTTAATGGGTTGGTAACATTGCTATGCGCCCGAGTCTCGACACTAGTGTGATGAGAAGTTCATAAGAAGAATTAAAAAAAATGCACGCTAGATAACAGTGAAATGACAGGCACTTGAATTTTGATTAAGGTCTCGGTTGCAAGTTGGCTTGTCACATATTTTTTAAGTTTCTCTGCACTGTCATATTGCTGGGATTACTGCTGTTTGGCTTATTCCTTTTACATCCACTTCTCTCCTTCTAATTTCTACCTTTTTTTGTGTTCACTTCAGTGGTTTTTTTTTGGTCTGCTTCAGTGTCGGTTCCCGTCGGCAAGGATTTATTTAGTTAGTTGTAACCTTGGCCTATCTTTACAACCCTCAGCATGTTAAATCAATTACGTGTGTCACTATATTACACTAAAAAAAACACAAAAAGTAATTTTATTTTTACTACTCTAGCTTCGAAAACTTTTTCCAACCATCACGGCAAAATAAAACCAAAGAAATTAAAAATGCTAGCGAACTTTCGCTTAAATAATAAGTAGGATAGCCAAACGACGTAGGTTGATAAATTTTTAAGGTAAATCCTGTTTCCGTGCCGGATAGCCCCTGGAAATTCAAGGTACTTGGAGTGTTCACTTCTGTACTTATAATTTCCCCTCTGAGAGATGATCCTTTAGTAATATTTCATATCTGACTCAGGGATTAATTTTTAATATGGCTTCTGAAAGGGGTCTAGAGAAAATATCTAACTGAAATTAGTTTCGGCTTAGTCTGGAAAAATATTAGCACCTTTCAGTGCTGAGGGCAAGAGATTATATTATATTTAGTATTTATTTATTACTTTACACAAAATTGATTTAACGAAAAGCCTGGGTGAGAAAGTTCATTGTTACCAAACATTTGTAAATGTCTGGAATAAATAACATCGTCGCCCAAGCTAATATAAAAGAAATGGATTGAGCCAAAAAACTATGTTTTTTAAAGGTGCCTAATGTAATTTAAACAAATAATTATACATCTTAAAAGCTTCTGCTCTAGTTTCACTTGCATAAAACTTGAAAAAAGAAAAGCTTATGTGTTTTTTTAAGTCAAAAACAAAAGTTTCATTTAATTTTCATAAGTTAGCATATTAAACCTAATTACTAGAATCATCTCTTTGTCATTATAAAGAAATGCTCCAGGACAAATACTATTAATTATGTAATTACTTAACAACATTACTATTATTCTAACAACGAATTAGTTAGTCTAATCAGATTAAATCAAGCTTAGCGGTGACTAATTCATAATCAGCCCTCCTAAATATTTACATACATTTTGGTCACGTAATGGAAATTAATAATTTACAAAACCCTTCGTCATAGTAACCCTGCACACATGTGTGACCGCGTCCGTTTAGCCGGGTCATCGAGCACTAAACCATTGGAGGAGAAATGTTGGTCATTGTCATGGTCTAATTCTGTAAGTGATCAGTGATTTGTCAATAATAATAATATTAAGTTTTGCGGACAATTTTACTGTGTGCCATCTAGCCCCAAACTAAGCAAAGCTGTACTATTCGACATAGTACAGCTTGAGCATAGATTTCGAATATATAATAATAAAAATATACAGTTTTTGTATATATATTTAGTAAGCACTAGTGTTAATCATTACTAAATGATTTAGTTTATTTTATTGTAGAAAGAAGTTTATTTTTATTATTATGCATTGTAAATTTGTTGCAAAATTTAAAAATGCTGTGACGTTTGGTGTATTCAGGACCAGATTAGCCAAGCACATTTTTAATGATCTCTCACTGATAAGTTAACAGGCAATCTGCGCCCTCATACATTAAAACGACACCGTAACCAGAATGACGATTTGTAATAAATTCTAATTATTAAGCGTTCTCATGTAAGTGACTGTATTTGTCTTGAATGAGAATAAATAATCTTTGAACTGAAAAATTCATATTTTAAAATTTGGTCTTATTTGTTTTTCTTCTAAATCTTATAATAACTACATCTCAAGCTGCGTTAACATGAGATAAACCAGGTGTTAAACGTAATACAAGCTTCAGTTGAAATATTCTAATCGTGAGTCTGGTAATGGACCGCAAATAACAGGTTTATCTAATTACAGCGAGCGGGCCGATGGAACCTTCTGAAAATGAAGTAAAGCAAAATATTTAATTAGAAACTAGAAACGTAAATTAGCGAAATACTTAGTTTTAATGATAACCTCGGTGGTTTGAGAGAGTGCCCGGTTAAGAAGCGTGAGTTTGCGGGTTCGATTCCCGAGTCTGAAAATATTTATTCCGGGCGTGGTCGATTCCATGTACATCCATCAAATTTTAAAAATATTTTAATAATAGTCATAATAGTCATAATAGTCATAATAGTCATAATAGTCATAATAGTCATAATAGTCATAATAGTCATAATAGTCATAATAGTCATAATAGTCATAATACTCATTTATTGATAATAGATATTATAAGTCAAATTACATTGGTAGGTATTACCTAAAATAAAACTATTTCTACAGGAAAGTAGCCCACGTTCACATTAACAATGTCAAAATAAAAATCTATGAATTATAATTCAAGTATAAATAATAATAATAAATGTCACAATTAAGATAGAATTACACAATAAAATATTATGGTCTGAATTCTATGAATTGATCATAGCTATAAAAGGTTTGCTCAATAAGCCAGCGTTTCAATTAGTTTTTGAACACAGTAATGCTAAGAGCCTGCTTGATGGTGTCAGGCAGCTTGTTGTACACAGCCGGATCCATAAAATGCGTTAGTGTTGACGACTTCGTAAGTGTCCGCGACAGCGACTCAAGCTTGTGCTGTAGGCATGCAGATCTCCATGTCTCACATAAGACTCCAGATTGTTTCTCACGTACATAGCGACTTGGTATATTAGTATGCAGGGCAACGTAAGAATGCCTAGCGACTTGAAATTTGACAGAGTTTTTATGCCGCCCGAAGGCCTCTAGTAACTTTCACTAAACGGGATATTTACCATGATTCCCGTTTTTAGTGAACATTATGTTAATAACCATGATAGTTTTAATAACTATAAATACTAGTAAACTAACACGCTTAAATGTACTAACTTGCTAGCCTAGTTTCCAAAAACCACCCTTTTGAACGGAAATTATTTTAGTTAGGACACTTGCTGTTCTAATTTTGAACTTAACATCGTTATTTTAAAGCGGAAATTAGAATGCATTTTGCTGTAGCACTAACGACAGCTTTGTACAATGAGCAGTCAACTTAGTCCGCGCTAACTTAAACCATACTCACCTCGTTAGTCTTTAACAAAAACGTTTAGGTTCTAATTTGATTTTCACTGACACTTGCTTACCTAATTTCGAACATAAAGTCGTTGAGTTAAAGTTGAAATTACGTAGCGAAATAAATCTTTAGTTTATAGAATTGAAACTTAGGTGGTTAGAAATTATTTTACTTTACTAATTTTCAACAAAATAACTGTTGAGTTAAAGCTGAACTTACGTACTTAGCGAAATAAATCTCAACTACGAATTGAAACTAATAGTGGTTAGAAAATATTTTGACGGCTATTTACCATTTTCCGTGATATTTTGACGACCGATGTGACCGGCCCAGCGGGCGCAGGTCCGCCTGCGACGCGGAGGTTGCGGGTTCGATTCCCGCCTCGGGTCAAATGTTTGTACGATCTACAAATAATTGTCCCGGGTATTCTTGGTATTTTCTATGTATAATAAAAAATATCTATAAAAAAGTATATATCAGTCATCTAGTACCCATAAATACAGCTCTGTTTAACAGCAGCTTACTTTGTGGCTAGATGATGCTGTGTGGATTGTCTATAATTATTTTTTTTTTTTTTATACAACTAAAGTGGCAACCAAGCGTACGGCCCACAAGATGGTAAGTGGTTACCGCAGCCTATGGATGCTTGCAATACCAGAGATATCACTCGCGGGTTGACACCTTGAGGCTAAGATCGAAAGCCTCATGTGCCAGTAATTTCACCGGAAACCATACCCTTCACACCGGAACACAGCAATGCGAGTATTACTGCTTGGCGGCAGAAATAGGTATGGTGGTAGTCCTTCCCCGGACGAGCACAGCCTCAGTTTGTCAGATCTGTGCCGACCACTATTTTATCTCGCGGTCGATAACAGTCTGCGGTTAGAGGTTTGTGCTAGATTAAGCCTGTTGCCAACTCGTAGATACTATATTAGGTACAGGAAATACTAAAAAGCGAAGTAAGGACCTCCATTTGATGGACTGACGACATCCAGTGATCGCAGGAAATCGGTGGATGATGAATGATGATGGCACTTTTTGGGGGCCTATGCAGCAGTGGGTATTAAGTGATGATGATGATGATGATGATAACTATTAGTTGTTGATTGGGTATTCTGTGGAGAGTTCAAATAAATGAAAAACCGCTTGCCGATTAAAATGTTAACTGAAATAGCTTTTTAATTGCCGAAGGAATCGTTACGATTGGGAAAATAACGAAATAAAGCAAATCATTTAATCTCAGCTACGCATAAATTGCTTTCGGGAACCATTTTCTGTACAAAATCTAAATTATTTCCAGTGAAAAGAGATTATCGGATTAGGAGACTTGAACACGCAACTTGTATTTGTAATGGGCATTTTAAATGTCACTGTTCAGTTTTGTCTACAAATTGCGGGCTAATATTTTATACAGTTTAACTTGCAACTGTATGCTAAAAATTATAGGTTAAACACAGTACAACCTGTTTTGTTTTGTTTCTTTGTGTTCACTACTTAACTAGCAGTTCTCCGAACAGTAGACCTCGCAAGCACCAACTTGTAAAGTGAGCTTTGAAAGTGAGCAACATACTGCTTATGGAACTATTTTGCTCATCACGCTGAAGATCCTCATCAGATCTTCACCAAATGTCAGACAAACTTAAAGTTAATTTACCTTTCAAATAAAATTAAAATCATCGAAATCAAATCACATTAGGTGGAGATATTCAGCAGCGCTTTTTTTGTCTCTTTTTGGAGAAAGTACGCCTCCTATCAAAAATCCCCGACGACAATAAAATTCTACAAAGTCATAGAACCTGTATACCAAGTTTCAAACAGATTGGTTTAAAAATGCGACCTGTAGGCGAGAACATAAATTGACCGGACAAACTGACAACCAAAAGCATTTTTGGCCAATCTCAAAACTTAGACGCTTCGCTCGCTCAGTCAATAAATTACACATTTTTTTTTTTTTTTTAAATAAGCTCATTTTGCAACTCATGTGTATGTTTCAATTCGTAAATCAAACAAAATGAAAATTCACAGTCCAGTTTTGTTTGTAATGTGTTTTGAAAATTGCTTACATCTTGAGATGAAATTGGAATAAAATATGTGGGATAAAAACTAGGTGGTGTCATTACAAATATTTGCATAATTCATGCAAATTTTAGGGGAAAATTTATATTTTAGACGGTGGAAATCAAAATATTGCATGAAAATCGATAAAATGAGCAAATTCAATCCACTGGCTTGGAATAATCTTTTACTACTAACCCTTGCATTATTCATTAAATTGGACCTAACGACCCTTCCATTTATAAAGCTAAAAGCTAAGCTTGTAATCGCAATACAAAGTGGTACTAATTCAAAGGCGATTATTTTAGACGAAGATAATTATAGCACTTTCATGAAAATGATTTGACCAAAGAGAACGACTTTGGGAAAATCCGTTCAGAGTAAGAAGTATAATTAAACTATTTATTACAAGCTGTCCCGCGCGGTTTCACTCGCGTTATCTTTCTAACCGTTTGACTCACACAAATATTTTATGAGCAAACTAAGCCAAATCGCCATTCCAGCCATTCTCGAGTTTTAGCGAGACTAACAAACAGCAATTAAAATTTTTTATTTTGTATTTTTGTATTAAATAAAGATAATTTGTTTTTTTTGGCAGAAAAACTCTTATTAAAATAGTTTATTTTCGATTTAAAAATCCATGGTTGGTGCACGACCAGTTTTGAACCCACAATATTAGTATCAGAAGGGTCACTACCACGAGACCACCAGATTATCATTATCACTACATTATGAACGCCGTTTCTAAAAGTTTAACAGTAGAGTCTAGTCTAGTCTGCAAATATGGGTCTAGTACCTCGTACTCGTATTTCATGCTTGTGCCTCATTTACTCCCCAATCGATATTTATAGTCCTAGGAGCTCGTAGGAGCTCTTAGCTAGCTAGCACTAGTTAGGAATAAGGTTCTCGAAATTCGCATCGGGTCCGTGGATTACGACCCAATCACTCTCGCTCGAGAGTAGACTATTGTCCCAGTAGTTGGTTAGAAGGCTGTCATGATGAAGTCAGATAGTGCAGGCTAACAGTCATTGCTTTTTGATGAGGCCTATGTCGAACAGTGGACATTTATTGTAATGATGATGTAGATTTTTAGTGTAAGGCGTTTTTTTTTTATAACACCGAGGTGGCAAACAAGCATACGGCCCACTTGATGTTGAGTGGCGACCAGTTTAGGCTTGGCAGACAAACTCAGTCGTACTTGTTAAAGTCGTGGTCAACTCCTAATACCAGTCTGCTGTCGGTATCTTATCACGTAGGTAAACCTACAGTCAACGCCCGTACCATAAGTATGAGATAAAAAAAATCTTTTTTTTTATACAACTGAAGTGGCAACCAAGCATACGGCCCACAAGATGGTAAGCGGTTACCGCAGCCTATGGACGCTTGCAATACCAGAGGTATCACTCGCGGGTCGCCACCTTGAGGCATAGATCGAAAGCCTCATGTGCCAGTAATTTCACCGGAAACCTTCATACCGGAACACAATACCGAGCATTACTGCTTTGGGGCAGAAATAGGTATGGTGGTAGTACTTCCCGGACGAGTTCTATCACAAAGAACTCTACTACTCTTAACTTAAACTAATCTCGTAAACTTATCTCATACTTAATCTTAACTTAACTTAACTAACCTAACTTGCAGTGCTCGTTAAATAAATAGTTTTTTTTCTACTCTTAACACTAGATGCAACTTTAAAAGTGGAAATTAAAGTTAATGATGATAACTGAATGTGTTGTGCCAATTAACATTTTGACGATCTCACTTTTTTTTGTTAAATCTAAAATTTCAATGAATTCTGCATTTATTATTTTATTGTAATTAATGTATGGAAATGTAAAATAGTTAAAAAATATCCGAATGCAAGCAGTAATGCTCGCATTGCTGTGTTCCGGTGTGAAGGGTATGGTTTCCGGGGAAATTACTGGCACATGAGGCTTTCGATCTTAGCCTCAAGGTGGCAACCCGCGAGTGATACCTCTGGTATTGCAAGCGTCCATAGGCTGCGGTAAAAGCTTACCATCTTGTGGGCCGTACGCTTGGTTGCCACTTCAGTTGCATAAAAAAAAAAAAAAAAAATCGACACTAACTTGATATGGCTACTTATTGTATTGTCCCTTGAAGGAAAGCAGAACTTACAACACGGGTTGCATATACTCAGTCTAAGTTCTGATGAATTTAATTATGTAACCAAGCCATTTCGTACACATATACTTAATGTATTGATGTATTGTATTGTAAAAATTAATTATCAATATGTACCTACCTATGCTTGTAATGAAATAAATAATAATAATAAAAATAATAACAATAATAATTTTAAATTAATTTATAAATAAGCGTTTAACCACTACCTCACTTGATGGTGTAGTCGTTAATATGGATTATTATAGCTTGTTCCTTGACTTGAAGACTTCTAAAATCTTCTGACAGTAACAAGTGTTGAGGGTACTATATTTTGCCACCCTGTATACACCCGGCAGTTACTGCTACACCCTGTATGGAACCACTTACCGTGATTGCGTTTGCTTGTTACTTGTAATTGGTTTACTTAGGGTCTTGCTAGCTCTTACCGGCGGGTTGGCACGGAAAAGCGTTCTGCTAATCTTGTCACTCCAGTTTCGTTTACATAAGGTCACGTGACAATAGATTACTGTATACACTGAAGCTTAATGATAAAGTAAGTTCGTTTGAGTCAGTGGCCAACTCTGCTGACGGAGTTTCTAGGCCGCGCGAAGGCCTCTGTCATGGCATAAAAAAAAAGCCGGGAACGACTGCTTACCGTGCCCTCCAAAGCACGGGAGCGCTCAGTTGAAATCGCCACTGGCGGTCACCCATCCAAATGATGACTATGTGGAAAAGTGCTTATCTTCGTTGATCTGTTAAGAACAACTTAACCAGCTACATCACGAGCAAGCTTTATGATGAAGAGGGATCATCAAAAAAAAGCTAGGAACCCAGCCGAGTTTGTTGCCAGATTCTTCTAGGCTGGGGCGCGTGGAACTGGCGTAAATTCACCTAGCTTTAAGACGTTTCAAAATGATCCTTGTTGTTTGACTGAATAAAGAGATATTTGATTTTGTCTTTGAATTTCATATACAGCAAATCTCTACATAGTATATGACAAAGATTCCGTCCTCTGTCCGTCTGTGTGTAGCTATGCTATGGTCTAAAACAATGGTTAAATGCGTTTTTCATCAATAGATAGGGTAGTTCAAGAAGTTTCTGCGTATAATTTAGGCACCCAAGCCAAGACTGGTTGTTGCAGTATCAATGCCTTTAAAGTTTTACGTAAACTGAATTGCGCTAGTATTTTTTTTTCTTAAATTAGTGCGGCTAATATAACACTGCGGCCATCTAGGCCTATTGTGTTCGCCACTTGTGTTGTTGCCCTTAGGGGGCGTTTATAGTTCAGTTAAGAGTAGTAGAATTCTCTGTGATAGAGCTCGTCCGGGGAAGGACTACCACCATACTTATTTCTGCCGCTAAGCAGTAATGCTCGCATTGCTGTGTTCCGGTGTGAAGGGTATGGTTTCCGGTGAAATTACTGGCACATGAAGCTTTCGATCTTAACCTCAAGGTGGCGACCCGCGAGTGATACCTCCGGTATTGCAAGCATCCATAGGCTGCGGTAACCGCTTACCATTTTGTGTACCGTACGCTTGGTTGCCACTTCAGTTGTATAAAAAAAAAAAACCTCCAAGCCCTGCCAGTACTAAGAAATGGAGGATTTGCTTGGAGTGATGTCTCTTAGCTCATCTGGGGTGAGAATGTGCTATATGAGATGTATGCTACGTTTTTGCATTAGTAGTATACACTCTCTTAGCAGATGCAGAGTACTTGCTTGGAGACAGAATATCTGGCACTGCGGTGGTATCTGGCAAGACGGAATCTTGCTACGCAGTTCTTTTACAATAATTATGTCTTTTGAACTTCTGAAATTATTCATTATACAAAAAAATAGTCCCTTTGAAGAGTTCAATGTTTTATTCAAACAATTATTTTAGTTTTTCTCATATTTTCCGTAAAAACTCAAACTATAAATTCAGTGGCAAGTAATTTCATGGCTGTGAACTAGAGGGGTGAGCGGGTTGCGGGTGCGGGAGGGGGGTGTCGCGTCAGGGAATCTATTAACTCTGATGTATCTGCAGGAAATGAAAGCAGCTCTTTGGATCTTTTTTGTAGAAGTTGGAATAAAGTTTTTTATCACCCGTTCTATTTGAAATTACAATCGTCGATGGAAGTAGTCTTCACCTTTAATTGTCATCATCATGACAGCCTTCTAATGTTCCCACTGTTGGCACACTGGCCTACTCTTGGGCGAGAGTGATTGGATCTTAATCCACCACGCGTGCCCAATGCGGATTGGTAGATGGCACATGTCATTCGAATTTTTAGTTCTTGGACATGCCGGTTTCTTTACGGTGTTTTCCTTCACCGTATGAGAGCATTGGCGTTGCGCGCTTAAATTTTTCGACAGTAAAAATCTATTGGTGCACGACCGGGTTTAAACCCACTACCTAAAGATTAGAAGGTGGGGTCACTACCATCAAAAGGCGGGGTCACTACCACTAGACCACCGGTGCTCGAAACAAGAAATACAAAATAATTAACATTTAATTTGTATTTTTTGTAATGTGTACCTAAATATTATGTTTATTAAGTTGGTGTTCTGAATTAAATAAAAATAAAAATGGATATTTGTATTCAAAGTTGTGAGTGTTTCACAACTTTCAACTATTTTATGGAGCGCACGTCACGTAGCTGGCTAAGTTGTTCTTATCAGATCAACGAAGTTAAGCACTGTTCCGCGGGGTCATCATTTGGATGGGTGACCGCCAGTGGCAATTTCAACTGAGCGCTCCCGTGCTCCGGAGGACACGTTAAGCAGTCGGTCCCGGCTTTTTAAAAGTTGTTAGGCCATGACAGAGGCCTTCGGGCGGCCTAGAAACTCTGTCACCAGAGTTGGCCACTAACTCATACGAACGAACGAACGAACTATTTCATGGTTTGTATAAAGTCAATAAATTGGTTTTTCATTATAGATAAACTATAATATTAAATCGTTGCGGTACTGACTGACAATACAACAGCAGAAGCCACACCTACACAATTTTACAGATTAAAATTAGCCCTATCACTACAGCTAATAGTGTTTATTACTATTAGCTTTGCTAACCTTTAAAGGTCTGTTATAATTTTTATAAAAGAAATTTCCTTTGACTACCCGATTTAGTTTCGCTTTTGTAGAATACGGGTCACAAAACACTACACTGAGATCTAACAAGTTTTAAAGCATTTATATTTATATCAAACAAAAAATATATATATTTTAAATTTTTGTTGAAGTTACTGTCTATCAATTACGAGGTCTACGTTTAAATTTTTTTTTTTATCATCATCATCCACAGCCTGACTTCACCCACTGCTGGGTATAGGCCTCCTTTAGTTTGTGCCATCTACCACGATCCTGTGCTAATCTATATTTATTATTTATTTATTTATTTTTTATCTATAAATACTTGCTTAGAAAATGCAAGCGTTTAGGACCACGAGAAAAATATACCGCGGTTCCTATAGCCTGATTCATTAATTTAATTTTATTTTTTTAGGCTAACGCGACCACCTATGTTGTTAATGCGAAAATAACTTTGACTGTATGTCTAAACCACTTAGATGAAATTCAGCTAATTTTTATGTATGTACAACGCAAAAGCCACAGGCGAAAGCTAATCTATTTATATTATACAACACAACTTTTTTAAATAAATAATAATAGACCAAACCTCACAGCACTTCACGAAAACATACGAACTTCTATAAAACCCCCGGACCGCTCGCAAAAGTTATAAGCCAAAATAATCAAATCTTCAGGAACAGCTAGATATATTATACACTATACTGTGTATCTAAAATGTATGTATACATTGTATATATAAAGTGAAATCACCTTTCTTTTGTGCGCCAACATCTACCGAGTTATTGTTGTGAAGTTTACCAATTTATTTGCTTTTCTTACTTTACTTGTTGACCTTACGATGGAAGATGAGTTCGTGGATTGGAAATCTGTGGGTGAAGCTAGCAATGTCGATCTACGTGTACAGGAGACTTATTCGCTATGACCAAACGCGGGCTCGCTACGATATCTGCGTGGAATCTTTGTCGACGAGCCACGTTTTAGGGCTCGTCTGACTGTTTTTTCAAAGTCAACCTATCGATAGCGAAACTATCGCTATTGAAACAACATACTCGTAGATACAAAAAACAATTTTACAATTTCACACCATAGCACGTATATAACAAGTTACTAAGTTACAAGTTATTGGTAAGGAATCTCCTAGGTCATAGCGAATAAGCCCCCAGGAGCGCTCGTGAAGTAGCTGGCTAAGTTGTTGTTAACAGATCAACGAAGTTAAGCACTGTTCCGCGGGGTCATCATTTGTATGGGTGACCGCCAGTGGCAATTTCAACTGAGCGCTCGTTCAGCAGTCGGTCCCGGCTTTTTTAAAGTTGTTAGACCATGGTAGAGGCCTAATTTATTGTTGCTTGCATGTACATTCTGTTGCAAAAGGTTTCTGACTCTCCAAACAATAAAGAACTCTACGACTCATCTGTGGAAAGTCTAATTACAATGGCCGATCTGCAGAGAATCTGATACAGGTCCTTGAACCCTGTAAACACAATGACAATAATCTGAAGTTGAACTACGAACACGTAAACTAATTAGTTGATTCATGTATAAGTGCCCCTTGAGACAAAATTATTGACAACATAACTACTTTATGTTATCTATGGTGCTGTGATAGATAGATATATAGTTTTTTTTTTTTTTTTTTTTTTTTTTACCTATTGTGTCCCACTGCTGAGCAAAGGTCTCCCCCAATTCCTTCCATCTATCTCTGTCCTTGGCAATATCCCACCAGTCTACATCAAAAACGTCAAGGTCATCACGCCAGCGCTTTCGCGGCCGACCCCTACGTCGCCTTCCATCCTCAGATATATAGATAATACAATTATTTGCAACTTCAAGCACACACATACAAAATTATGAATTGCTGTGTTCCGGTTCGAAGGGTATGGTTTCCGGTGAAATTACAGACACATGAGACTTTAGGTCCTCATCTCAGGGTAGCAACGTGAAAGTGATATCTCCAATGTTGCAAGCGTACAGGCTGTGCTAGATATCTGCCTCCAAGCGGTAGTATGCAAGCATTGAACATATATGCAAGTAAGTATGCAAGTATTGGATTTAGCTTTTATTTGAATCTGATAAAGTCAGGCGTATAAAAATTAAATCTGTCATTCTATTAGAAAAAAACGGATAGGACAAAAAAGTGCGTCTAGGTTGACAGAACCGGGTGACAGATCGGAATAACTTGTGCTTAAAATGAGGCAAACGTTTTGACTATAAGCGTCATCATGACAGCCTTCTAATGTTCCCACTGCTACGACACTGGCTTACTCTCAGGCGAGAGTGATTAGGTCTTAATCCACCATCCACCCAATGCGTTGGAAATTGGTGGATGTCTTTCGAATTTTTAGTTCTTGGACATGCCGGTTTCCTCACGATGTTTTCCTTTACCGTATGGGAGCACTGGCATTGCGCACATTTTTTCGAACAGAAAAATCCTTTGGTGCACGACCGGATTGAACCCACGACCTTAGGATCGGAAGGTGGGGTCACTACCACTAGACCACCAGTGCTCTATAAAAGCGAAAAATGATAAAGAAAACACAATGGTGTCGACTTTGCTGTAACATTTTCTAAACTAAACTAACTAAAATTGTTGCTGTCCTTTTCTAATAAATGAAAATATAAAGGACCGCGTTAATTTTAGTTAGCTAAGATATCGATACCAATATCAATTTTCAGTTACACAATATCAATTTTCTCAATATTGTTACAATCTGGTAGTTCAAATAAAAATTGCATTGCAAATAATTTGCAGTTGGAGCTCTCAACCAACCAGCTATTCAAACAATAACTTTTATACAACTAAATGGTTACAATAAAGCTGTATAGCAGTGCTAGTAAATTACACGGTTCAATTTACGCAATGTATTAATTGTGCATCGACACTTCCTATAAGTTTCAGCAGATAATGTCTATCCCGTGGTCGTATGCGGGTATAATCTCATATTATACATAACTAGCTGTTGCCCGCGGCTTCATTTGCGTGGAACTGGAGAACCGTACCTTTTTCCGGTATAAACAACCTGTGTTCTATTTGCTGGTCTATCTATATATTTTAAATTTCAGCCAAATCGGTCCAGTAGCTTCAGAGCCGATCCTAGCTTACTAGGATCGGCTCTGAAGCTACTAATATAAAAAAGGTCCTACAAGGCAAGCAACGCTTTAGCAGTACCTCTGCTGAGGTCAATAGGCGATGGCTTACCATTAGGTGGGCCGTCAGTCTGTTTGCCTCAAAATTATATAAAAAAACAGTACTTTTGATCTTCAATGATGGAAATCTAGTTTAATTAATTTTATTACATTACGTTGCAGCTACATACTAATATAGTAAAAGCCTTTGGCGCCTGGGCCGAAATATTTTGTAGAAATATGTAATGTTATGCGAACATTCAACTTTATAACCAAGTTTAAGTCTAGATTGATAGAACCTTTTTGGAGAGAATCTCTCAAGATTTAGCAACTTTTTATGTAAAAAGTCTGAAAATCCGATGGTTATGACTTTGATAACAACCCTTATTCTGACAAAGTTAAAGTGAAAAATCGAATGAATATCTCTGACGTTTGTCTTCAAGTTTGACAGTAACACTTGAAAGTTATACTAGATCTTAGTTACGGATTGTCTTTGGCTATCTTGTCAAAACGACATGGGTCTTCCCATTTTAATTATTTTTCTCGTGTTATTTTAAGTTTTATTGCGTGAATTTGGTGGCAGGTTATCCAATTTGACTTGTTTACTTAGCACAAGTGTAAGTAATTGAAATGGAGGGGTAATGTTGCTTGGTAATTTAGTCAAAGACTTTCCAGGAGAATTTTGAAAGAAAAGTCATAGATTTTTTTAAAATTTCGTTTGTTTACGGTGCTAAGCGACAATCAAACTAATACACTTGACACTGGCAAAATTGTGGTTAGCTAGGCCACAGAGGCCATAAAACAAAAGAAGAAGAAGAAGAAGATCTTAGTTACGATTATTATCACTGGGACAGACAGACAAACTTAATTATTATTTTATTACATATCTATTAGTATTATTAAAATTACAATCTGTTAGAATAACGCTCGAAAACTGAATGAAAATTTAAATATTTAAGATCGTAATAACTATATATAAGACGTCCTTGTTATGTAGTTTGCATTAGCATTCATGACTTGTTGAACAATAGTTATGTTATTAACATAACTATTGTTCAACAAGTCATGTCCATCCAAAGGTTGTCTGGAAGAGATCGCTTTTAGTGATAAGACCGTCCATTGTTACACTGTAAACATATTATAAATGTAATTTGTTTTTTCTTATGAGGTGTACAATAAAGATATAATATATCTAAGAGTAGTAGAGTTCTCTGTGATAGAGCTCGTCCGGGGAAGGACTACCACCATACCAATTTCTGCCGCAAAGCAGTAATGCTCGCATTGCTGTGTTCCGGTGTGAAGGGTATGGTTTCCGGTGAAATTACTGGCACATGAGGCTTTCGACCTTAGCCTCAAGGTGGCCACCCGCGAGTGATACCTCTGGTATTGCAAGCGTCCATAGGCTGCGGTAACCGCTTACCATCTTGTGGGCCGTACGCTTGGTTGCCACTTCAGTTGTATAAAAAAATATATATATATATCTATCCATCTATAACTGGCACAAAAATACCTACTATTAATCGTTTATAGTAAATTTTGCTAAAGTTTAAATAACTGCTAAATCAAGGTGTTATATGAAAACATAACAAATTGTTATAGAATTAAGGTAGATATTGCTGTGTCAGAGGTCGATTCACGTCACTTGGTGTTTCTTATTAGGGACGTCAGTTTTGTTGAATTTTACTTTCGTGTGTCAGGATCATAAAAAGTTCCAAGGATCTTCACATTATGTTTATTGTGTTTCAAAGTGTGAATCACAAGGATTATGGTAATAGATGTAAAAATACACGACATTTAGATGTCATAATAATAAGAGCACCGGTGGTCTAGTAGAGCACCGGTGGTCTAGTGGTAGTGACCCCGCCTTCCGATCCTAAGGTCGTGGGTTCAAACCCGGTCGTGCACCAATGGATTTTTCTGTTCGAAATATTTATGTGCGCAATGCCAGTGCTCTCATACGGTAAAGGAAAACATCGTGAGGAAACCGGCGTGTCCAAGAACTGAAAATTCGACAGACATGTGCCATCCACCAATCCGCATTGGGTCCGCGTGGTGGATTAAGACCCAATCACTCTCGCCCGAGAGTAGGCCAGTGTCCCAGCAGTGGGAACATTAGAAGGCTGTCATGATGAGATGTCATAAAATATGGCTGTTTCATGACAGCTCAGAGTGTGTTGTCGTGTCTATCATTTTCTTTATATTATTTTATTTTTGTACACTTCTCCCACACTTGCGTCGGAAGGTATTAGAGCCTGGCGTACTGTGGAATCTGGCGACGCGAAAATATACGCAACACGATAGCTCGCAGTTAGCGCGCTAAGCTCCTATCGTAGGTGGAACTCTACGATAACCTAACCGACAATAAAAGTTTAGCTTGTGTTACCAAATGATGTCTGTCGCTAGCGTTTTATATAATATTTCACATCCAAAATATATTTAAGAATTTCAATTAAATGATAGAAGGTAGTCTTTAGATTATTTTGCGTCAGCGACAGTGACACCAACCAAACAACACGGAACAGCAATTGTTAGTGATTATATAAAATTAGATTTAAATATTATCATAATTCATTATTATTTACATAGGTATTTTTATAGAAATTTAGTTAAAGGTATTGTTATGAGATTCAATATTAATAATAATCAAGAACTCGGAAGCCGGCACTACACTTTGCACACACGTATGTTCATCAAACACGCGGGGCATTTAAAATAAATGAACATACGTATGTGCATGAAACATTCTACATATTAATATTAATAATAATAGTAAATTATTGTTTATATAATTGTATGTGTGCGTCACAATTCTAATTAATATTTTTAAGGAATTTATATGTTAGTTGTGCAATTATTTATTATTTCCTTACCGGAAATAATTTCTAAAATGTAAACTGTTGGTACAGGAGATATAATTTAAATCATTACATTAAATTGTAATAATTTATCATAATTTAGGGAGTTATATTTTAAATGTATTTAGATATAATTATTTCATAATTATTTAAAATAATTCGTTCGGAAGTACTATAGTATTCAAACTGATTTCCTTAAAAAAATGGGGAAAGCCATCTTGGTTGGATATAAAAGCAACTGCTTTAGCGTTGCGGGGCCTCTATTGTAAATTTAATTTTGTTAAACCAGACATTATACATGGTTCATCGTTTATTTAACTTGAGTTTAATTTATCACCTACTTATTTCCACTGACTCCCACACTTGCTATGTACGATTATGTGTGTTCCGGTGTGAAGGGTATGGTTTCCGGTGAAATTACTGGCACGAGGCTTTCGATCTTAGCCTCAAGGTGGCAACCCGCGAGTGATACCTCTTGTATTGCAAGCGTCCATAGGCTGCGGTAACCGCTTACCATCTTGTGGGCCGTACGCTTGGTTGCCACTTCAGTTGTATATTAAAAAAAAAATCTTCGTGCTTATGGAACATAAAGAAAGTTACACGGACCTCATGTTGATTTTATGTTTATTGTGTTTCGAAGTGTGAATCATAAATATTTCAAGTTTTAGAAGTTTAGGAGGGTGTACAAAAGAATGCAGTAAGTTCGTATGACTCAGTGGCCAACTCTGATGACAGAGTTTCTAGACTGCCCGAAAGACTCTGTCATGGCCTAACAACTTTGAAAGCAGGGACCAACTGCAATCGTTCGTTCGTTTTGACAGAGTTTCTAAGCCGCCCGAAGGCCAAATGATAAAGTGGTACTACAAACTAATGCAACTTTCCGCGACTTCATCTATGCATTAATGTTGTCGTTAAATTTTAAACTTTCTTCACCTTCGGGTATTTTATTTTTTAAAATGATGATTAATTGATTTGAATATTTGTAAAACTAATAAAAATAACACTGCGTTAGAATCTAAAAAAATCTAGTTTTTAGACCTAAGAATTAGGCTTTGCGCTCTGCGTATACTTATTTTTATATATATATATTTTTTATTTATTTAGACACACCAACGACAGTTACAAAGAACATTATTAAATAGGTACAGTAAAGAGTATTAGATTATAAGTAACCAGCACTTACAGGTGTATAAGTACAGCTTTTATTATGTACTAGCAGCGCCCCGCGGTGTTACCTGTGGTTGAACAGTGTTTTATCATACTCGAAATAAAAAGTAGCCTTAAGTTATCTATAACTATGCCAAATTTCATTGTTTTATGTTTTTAAAAGTTATTTATTTAACATAAGCACAGTAACATATAACATAGCTAAACACAGTTTAGTACATTACGACTCCAGAGACTCCAGATCGATGTGACTAGCAGGCTGTAGCGCCTATAAAAGTCTTTTAAATAAACATATTATGACAAATACACCACTTTTTTAAATTGAATTTAAAATATTTTGCATAATGACTATAATGCATGAATAAACATTAAGTACATAACATTATAAACACTCTATAAAGCGCTTATTTTTAATAGAAAAAATGTGCCAAATTTCATTAAAATCCGTTCAGTCGTTCAGGTGAGATGCAAAAAAAAAAAAAAACAAACATAAAAAAATCAAAACTTATCCCTTTATAATAATTTATTAAGACTATTGTTATTATAATACAGCCTTAGCTATAGTCGTAACTGAGTTATATAACTATGTATGTATACTAAATGAGTAGTAAATAGTAGTAAAAGTTGTAAGTATATTAAATATATTATAATATTGTATATCAGAGGTTGCGGGTTCGATTCCCGCCTCGGGACAAAAGTTTGTACGATCTACAAATATTTGTTCCGGGTGTTCTGGGCATTTTCTATATATTATAAAAAATATCTATCTATGTATTGTATTGTATTAAATATATATCAGTCATCTAGTACCCATAATACAGTTCTGTTAACCAGCAGCTTACTTTGGGGCTAGATGATGCTGTGTGGATTGTCCAGCATTATTTTTTTATTTATTTATGTATGTTTATGTAAGTTTATTAGTAACTTTTTTTTATTTTGTTTTATACAACTGAAGTGGCAACCAAGCGTACGGCCTACAAGATGGTAAGCGGTTACCGCAGACTATGGACGCTTGCAATACCAGAGGTATCACTCGCGGTTTGCCACCTTGAGGCTAAGCTCGAGAGCCTCATGTGCCAGTAATTTCACCGGAAACCCTTCACACCCGAACACAGCAATGCGAGCATTACTGCTTGGCGGCAGAAATAGGTTATTTGAATGTTAATCTGGTTTATTTCTTGTATATTATTATTTCTACTTTCTGTACACGTACTACCACTATAATCACCTCTCTCTAGCCTCAATGGTTTGCTGGAAGAAAACTCTTTTTAGGGTTAGGCTCGCCTTTGTATATGTCTTTTATATAAGTTATTTTTAATGTATTATTTGTGTATAATTCTCACAGCGGATCTCGGCCGTCGTGAAATTAGCCGTTTCGATGCGCAATGGTGCTTTTTCATACTAAATTGTCTTTGCGCATCACAAACAGCTAACTTCACGGAAGCCTAGATCCGCTGTGCGAACTATACAATAAAGAATACAGAAAAAAAGAAAGTTATTATACAAAGTATTCCGTCATTTTCACCTGTCAACAAGAGCCCCAAAAGTACTGTGTCATGCGCAAAGCAGAATAAAAATCCAGGGTTCGCGACCTAAATACCCGTAGCATTTTGACGCTGAATATTAATGTTTTGATGAGCGACAATGCGTGGCACGAGTCCCATTCCGAATTCGGAATATATAAAATCCCTACCTTACAGACTAACATACTTCACATTATAAGTCACAAACAGATATAGTAGAGTTCTTTGTGGTAGAACTCGTCCTGCAAAGAACTACCACATATTTCTGCACCAATCAGTAAAATTAAAAAACTATTTGTTAAAAGAGTGTTTTTACTCGATTGATAATTTTATGCGTAAAAGTGACATTGAAATTGAAAAAAACTGTATTTTAAGTAGGTATCTAATATTATTTTCTATTGACATTATAGTATTATTCTGAGAGTAGGCCAGTGTCCCAGCAGTGGGAACATTAGAAGGCTGTCATGATGATGATGATGATTGACATTATTGTTTTAAATGTTTTTTATTTTTGTTAATTATGTTTCAGTATTTTGCATGTTAAATAATTGTAGCCTTAATTTGTACTTATATTGCATGTATTTTTTTTAAAGAATTGTTTCATACATATTTAAAGTAATATTTATTACTATAGTGTCCAGATTATCAGTGGATTTATGTATTTCAGTAACATTATTAGCAAAACGTACTAAAATAGAATTATTTTTTAATTGAAAGAAAAAAAATGTGACACTAAAGTTGCTCTGCCAGTGCTACAGAGGTGCTACGGCGTAGCGGGGTTACAACGCTACGCCACAATAGAATAGAAAAATTAGTGAAGTCATAAAGATAACTTTGGTGTTGTATTGTATAAGCAGAGTCTAATTTCAGAGTGAAATTAAAATGTGTCTCGCTTAGCATTTAATTTTATAACATCTTTGACTAGACTAGACTAGAGAACAAAAACTAGACTTAAACTAGACTAAAATAGGCTTTTACTAACTTGATTTCAAACAAAACGAGCGTCGTCGTTACGTCCAAGTTGAGTCAAAGTTGTTAGGCCATGACAGAGGCCTTCGGGCGGCCTAGAAACTCTGTCACCAGAGTTGGCCACTGACTCATACGAACGAACGAACGTCCAAGTTTAGTGGCACAAGTCCACAATTTGAAACTGACAAAAATATTTTGTTATAGGCTTCTATTATGCCTTTACAGTTTAGATCCAGGGGGTAACCACAAGCTCATATAGCAATATTGAAATAATATTATACTGTTTTTTTTTGTATGTAGAAATGTCTGTCTAATGTCTATGTCTAAAAGTGATAGAACACTCTTTGCTGACTGTACGTACAGTGTAGGGTTTTATAATCCTACGTACTTTTTGTAACTGACCCATAATACGCCTTTATAAAATAATGCCCAGAGTTGAATGGCAGCACAACCAGTCCAATGCGAACAAAAAAGAAAAAAAATCTCTTTCCCGAGCACAAAACCATTGTGGTTTGTCAATAGGTATCTCTGAGATGGCGCCACTCGGAAGTAATTTGTCATAAGGCAAATAAGGGAAAGAGAGTTTTTTGTAACTCAATATACGAAATATTACTTTATTTATGTGAAACTAGCGCGCGGCTTTGCACGCTAATCAACACCTAAAGTAATCAATTTTTTTAGATAACTATATTTTCCAAGCTATTAGCTTTTACCCGAATTTGGGCGTATTTATAAAAAATATAGATACACAAAATATCCAAACTTTCAGATATAATATAAAAGTAGAATGTCAAAACAAAATTATAATCAACTGTTGTACAGATCTATGTCATGGTACATTAGGTTTATACATTCACTATTGATTGATTCATTCATTTATTTATTTATACAATAATTCATAAATTCGTTCATTCAAGCAATGCGTTCAAAGCGAGTCGCTTACGCAATCGCATTACATGATTATTATAACCCTTCTTTGTAGTATTCGAGCCGAAGAAGACAGGCTTTTGAGCAGGAACAAAGATCAACTGATATGCTAATTGAAAAGGGGTTCAGATAATCCGCGATCACGGTTCAAAGAGTACTCCAAAGAATTCAATGATCAAACCTTTTAGTCCTGTGTGGAAACGCTGAAAAACCGGAAAGGAAAAGAAAAACCCTTATGACAGTGACACTGGTCTTACGTACGTAAATGCAAAGCTTCAACAGTGAATAACTTTGTATCGTGTACAAAAACTGCATCAGACACTTGACTACAGAACTGAATGCGTCTGTCCTAGTGTCTGATACACAGATTGATATAGAAAAATAACATAAAACTAGACTATCATACGTTTGTACGCGTTACGCACGTATAAACGTATTGTTGAATGTTTTTTTGATATAGATAAGTTTATTTATTTATTTATACTCCGCATAGAAAAACCTTTTTTTCGGAAGGTATTATTGCCATGTGTGTAAAATAACACTGTGTTATGACTTTAATATGTAACCAAAAAAAAATGCGTTGCTCACGTTGCGTATATAGGACCAGTGTGCCACTGCCACGATTAATCTGGTACAAAAATAAAAATGCCTTATTCTTCACAATGGTTTGTCAATATCTCAGTGGGAGCGTCCGCAGGGACATAATTTGTCGATAAGCAAATAACTGAGCTGAGCCGCCGCTCGTTATAAAGAAACTCGAGGCGTTTTCAAGATGAACACTTTTATAGAGCCTACGAGTACTAAGGGCGGATTTAATTTAGACAGTACAAAAATACAAATATATTTATTGAAGTTTGTATAAGTTTCATTTTAATGGTTTTATCGAACTAATTCCACAGACTACACCAACGCATTTTTGGATACTATTATCATGGTATATTACGGTTTTTTTTTTGGCATTCAACCATGTCTACTCATCTCACCATGAACACTTCTCGGCAAGCACTCACGTTGTCATCTTACTCTTCCTGTCATCACATGTTAGAGGAGTTAAATCTCAGATCTTCTTCGTTTAAGGCTTCTGTGGCTTGTTTGCCTTAGATGTCAAAATTTCACTTGTCAAAGTCACAAATAATTGTGTCTTTTCAATCTGTCATCGTCTTTTTTCATTGACATAACAATGACAAAGAAAGACGAATTTATATCACCTTGTTTCCAAATTATGGTTGAGTCTCCCTCTGTTAGACCGACTATTTTTCATACTCAAACCTCCATCGTTGTACAGTTTTAAATCTTGTCGACTTGAAATTGGCAAAATTGTGGCAAACTCAGCCACAGACGCCATAAATAAAAGAAGAAGAAGAAGACGAATTTATAATTCTAACTTGATTCGTTTGTATTGTATACGTTGACAATTACTTGACACTGGTAAAATTATCGAAAAAAAACTCACACTTTTTACTACAAGCGAGACGCTAAAATGACAATTTCTTTCATATATAAATATGTTCTTAGATGCTCTTTAATAAAACTTAAGCAGACTGACGTAAGATTAACATCAAACGTGCATCTGAAACTAATCAAATAAATAAACATTACAGTGTTCTACAAAAGATCCAACCCAAATTACATATTCAGAGAAACCTAATGGGTAATATCAAATTTGTATTTTCTCAAAGGCAATTTGGGAATCAAGTAGCACAATTTCCATATATTAATATTCGCAAATTCGTTGACTTTGATACTGAAGTATAGTATTTGTAAAGAGACACTTTCTGCTGTACTAATGGACTGTCGACCCGCTGTCGCTTTCAAGCAACCAACTACCATTTGATTCGATTCGTGATTTAATCGACAAATCACATCACTAATAAAAACAAAATGCTATAGTAATAATAGAGTAATAAAACACTTAACTATGATAGAACAGAAAATGTGTGAAAATCATGTTTTTTGCAGGTAGAATGTGATACCTACTAAAAGAAGGTAATAGATAGTTGGATGCATACTTAATTTTCAACTTATTTTTACTCACCTATTAGTCATTATCTGAAAATGAAAAATGTTTATTTCAATAACAAGAAGTACAACTTTACACTCTTGGATTGGAGTCTCCTTTTAAGCAAAAAAAAGAATTTTAGGAGATACCACTCTTAAATAACTATATTATAATGTTTACAAGATCAAACTATAGGTCTTGTAAACATTATAATATAGTTATAATATAATATAGTTAACATTATAATTATCTATACTGATACATTATATAAAATAAATAAAACTCTACTAATGTCAGACTAGGTTATACTTAGCGTAAACTAGATAATCGTACGTAGGTTCCCACGATTCAGGCTTAGCCTAGTGTGGGGATCATAAGATATCACCCTATTTTTGTAAGTTTCTGCATGTACATACCAGTTAGATACCCCATTGTTGTACCTACCTACCTCGTTGTATGTGTTCTTCTTTATGCTGCATTATGCAGTAATAAAATCTTTTTTCATATATTTTTTAAACAAAAGAGTACGTATTTACGGGATAGTCATGGCTCTTTTGGGGATGCCTATGTCCAGCAGTGGACGTCTATCAGCTGATATGATGATGATGCTGATGATGATGTTTGTTATGGTATACAGCTGTTGATGATAGTAAATGAGTAATCGATAATTTAATTTTAATTAAATGAAAATTAATATGAATTTATGATGACTAATATTAATGTCA
Organism: Colostygia pectinataria; assembly: GCA_951394395.1. Taxonomy (NCBI): domain Eukaryota; kingdom Metazoa; phylum Arthropoda; class Insecta; order Lepidoptera; family Geometridae; genus Colostygia; species Colostygia pectinataria. The sequence goes on along the minus strand of OX596351.1, from coordinate 13,501,912 downwards.
TAATTAATATGTAATTGAGATGACTTTAACGATAATTTTAAATCATTTTATCATATCATTATGAGTTGCCAATTTTGATAATAGTCACCTGAGTGGTTGGAGTTTAGAGGTTTTGAAACTAAGTATGATAAGGGTTTCCCAATTTTAACCTCAAAAGTGTAATTATGATTTAAATGTAAAACATTGAAAAACGAAATTGATTGTGGATTTCCACTAGTTTATAATAAATAAATCCTCAAAAGTGGCTAACGTTTTCAAACTATAATTATTCGTTTTCAACTATCACCTTCTTTCAAAACACTTTCCACTATAACCCATTTTTTTACTGACAATTGGGTTTTTCAAAGTTATTAGGACATGACAGAGGCCTTTGGGCGGCCTAAAATCTCTGTCTCCAAAGTTGGCCACTGATTCATACGAACTTACTTACTTACTGAGAATTTTTATAAAAGAAAGTTGCTATGTGTTTTTTCAAAAGATTTATAGTAAGTGAAGCGTAAAAATTTACGATAATGATAATATTATAGTAACTTCACCAAGTTCAAATCTTAAAGGTCAATAATAACTGACTTTTCAAAGTTAGTGGTAAGTAGTAACCGATTTGTAATTCGGGCTTATTATAAATCTAGATATAATAACCTTTTTCTTAGTCTTTAAGGTCATAGAAAAAAACTAAAGGATGAAATTAGAATCTATCTCTTTAAGATTTTCGACAAACATAAAATTAGAACTTGCAATAATGCTTTAAACGGATGCTTTAACTATCGCATTACTAAAAAAACTTATTTTTTTATATCTTTTATTTTTTTATAAAAAAATGAATTGCTGTGCGTTAGTCTCACTAAAACGCGACAACTGCTGGACCGATTTGGCTAATTTTCATCTTGAAATATTTGTAAGAGTCCAGGAAAGGTTTATGGGTGAACTTATGAAAAACTTATGAAAAAAAAACGCGAGTGAAACCGCGCCTGATCTACTAGTAGTAAACAATTTATTTATTTAGTTCTTGTTTTTGTTAAACTTTTATGTCCACATAAATGATAGTGACAGTTTTGGGTCACAACTGTTTCATACCCCTAAATGGAAGTTACGGAAATAACTCACCGGAATGCCAAAATTCTGGCGACTTTACAAATTTGAAAATTCTCCCGTCAAACTTAGTCGTATCCACCTAAATTTATAGCGCAGAAACGAAGATTACTCTCCTCGAGTGTATAAAACGCGTTGGAAATTCATGTAATGAACTTACCATCAGAAAATCCTATTGCAATCACCGTAAAAACTCAGTCACACACACCGTATCCATCACTTCACAGCACCACACTGTACACTCGCGCAAGAAAGCGTTTTACTATTTTATTGCACTTATTACACGACCCGTTTGGTTTTATTTATAATTTTAAATTTGTATTTCGATAGGGTGCGGTTATCGCGATGCGGTAAGCGTGCCGCTACACTGACGGCTTCTGGCCTATGGTAGTCTGCGCATGCCTGCCCGCGCATCGCGGCCGGCGGGTGGAAATGGCGCGGCCCGAACGCTGCCGAATCTTGACGAATATCTTCAGCTGTAGCGGAGGCCTCGTTAGCAAAGTCGCACGATAAATCGGCGTTAATTCTGTTATTGTGTAGGATTTATGTGTGTCGCCTTATTGTGAATGTAATTTTGTAATTTTATACGCAAATGTTGCTGTAATGTAGGACGGAAGTTCGAATTGGCCGTAAATTTATTCAAGCGTCTTGAAACTTCTAAAACAGCAATGCAAAGCATTTCATAATTTCAGTTTCAGGATGTTATTTAAAAACTTACTCAAAATATGCAACAGAAAATTACCATACATCAAACAAGTGCTTTGTAATATTTTTTTCTGCTAAACAAAGTATAAATAAATGCAAAGTATATAAAAAAGTATTTTTCACCAAGTTCGAGCTTAAAAAACATTCGATTGTGCGTGTAATTTTGAATAAAAAAAAAAAATTGCATTGTACGAGTACGAATCTAATCTTGTTCGGTAAATTAATAGGTGCTCGTATTTTTGTAAAAAAATATTTATCCTCTTTATTTTGAGGAATATTTCCCCTTGAAAGTCACCTTATTCGCTTAGCACGAGCTTGACTCAGAAGTCATTCGGCTATGTTCGGTTAACCTCGGGCGTCATCGGGTAGTCGGGGAAGGACGCTTTTACGAGCATACAGCTACACGCGTTTGCCACGCAACTTTGCAGATTTAAAAACCGTATGCATATTTTATAGAGCCGAAATTCGCTTGCAAAAGTGTATGTTTATGTAGGAATTGTACGTGGAATCGCACTGTGATAGCGTTTCTGAATTTTTCCGGCTGCCTTTCTTCAAGTAAGAGGATAAAAATGTGCACTGTTTTGTTAGATAATAGGTTCTTATCTTTTGATTTCATTGTTAAAGCCATTATATTAAGGAAAGCTGAAAAATAAGCCAGGCCTAAGAGTGGCAGAAACGGGTCTATAGATAGGTGGACAGAACAGATGACAAATGGAAATTAAAAAAAAATAGTTCTTCGACCAAACTCAAATAAGCTCTATTCTTAGAGTTAATCGTAGTTATTCGCGAGTAAACTGACAGTTTACTTGTATTTGACGTTTCTTACTTAGAGGAATAGTTATTCCAAAAGTGGGACGAATCCAGCCTCAGACTAACAGTTTTAGCTGTGAGTTTATTCTCAGTCAGTCATTAATAACGCCATGATTTTATATAATAAGACAAACTAATTTAAGCTTTAGTTCATTTGAAATTGTAAAGATTTGTCTCTGCGAATATATTTGAAAGTTGAACGATTAATATCTGCATAATATATTATATTTTGAGCTAAATTAAATATAATTCCATTGTCTCTAGAAGAAAACCCCCAGATTTAATGATAATCGTATTATGAAAGTTAATGTGAAGTAAGAAATTACTTTTCGGGTATTTGACCTTCTGCGGGTGGGTAAGTGAAATGTTTTATTTTCACAAATTGTAATGGTAGCTGTTTTAAATAAAATTATATTTATTTAATTTTTGTAACATTCTTTACAAATTTTCTAAGTAATATAGCAAGTTTTTAAAACTAGGAGTAATTATTTTAAATTACTAAATGGGGGGCTTTTTTTTGCTAAGCGTTATTATAACGGAAATAAACACTTTGATGCAAAAATTTCTCTTATGCCAGACACACACCTTGCGATAAACTTGCGCAAGTTTAGACTAGCACAATTGAATAACTCCCATAACTATATACAGTAGTGTGTGTTGGAAGATAATTGCGATAGTTTTTTTTTTTTTTGTATACAACTGAAGTGGCAACCAAGCGTATGGCCCACAAGATGGTAAGCGGTTACCGCAGCCTATAGACGCTTGCAATACCAGAGGTATCACTCACGGGTTGCCACCTTGAGGCTAAGATCGAAAGCCTCATGTGCCAGTAATTTCACCGGAAACCATACCCTTCACACCGGAACACAGCAATGCGAGCATTACTGCTTGGCGGCAGAAATAAGTATGGTGGTAGTCCTTCCCTGGGCAAGCTCTATCACAGAGAACTCTACTACTCTTATAGTTACTAGTACTACTACTAATATAGTTTTTATGTATTTGTGGTATTTGCGCAAGATATAATACTAATCTAGATTGCTCCAATCTCATAAATCATAAATCATTTATTGTTTGTGAATCTAGGTATGGTAATAGTTACATTAAGGTATTGTAAAAAGTATGATTTCTAGATTCTACAATGCATACAAACATTATTTATGCCAAACCTAACCAATAATTAAAGAAAATTAGAAAAATCATATTATAATAAAGAAGCTAAAGAATTATAAAATTAAATTATCAATAGGTATGTCAAAATAGAATACTTAATACTTAAGATTAGGTCAAATTGTCATAGTGTTAGTTTAAGTTACGGTCACACAAGTATTCGTCTCATCTCAGTCATCTCAACTTGCGCCAGTAGTTTTTTATATCAGTACAAGTCGATCAAGTCGCCCGCCTGATTGTTCTGCGTGGCACTGCACTGCGCTCATCATCCAAAGACGTTGTTGTTATGTCTCTTTCGCCCAGAATTACACTTGCTACAGTGAGGACAATGCTTTGAAGGGTCAAAATCACAGTAGATATATGTAGTCAGAACAGTATTTATTTATTTACAGTTATAAACATCTAAACAGCAGACATCCGTGTATAGATACCTATTATACAAAGTGTTAGTTCTGATTTGCTATCGCGTGACAAAACTCCAATATATAAAAACACCAACTGTTTCATATGTATTTTGTAATGTAATATAATTATGTACATATTTTAAAACACCAATCATTATCTGACAGCTCGATTGCTATCTGTCATTGATACCACTAATCAGACCCCGGCTTAAGTGCTACATTACTTTTGATAAGGATCGACGTTAAAAGCTAAAAGTTAAAGTGAAGCTGTTCTTAAAGTAAAGTAAGATTGATTAGTTTAATAGTCTTTTTTTAGACTTGTGTTAAAGGCAAACCAAATTAGTCAAACGTCTGACCCGTTTGAAGTAGGGCTTGCGCGGTTGCGAATTAACAGTGGCGTAGGCGTCAAACGCGGAAAAAAAACAGCATGTTCGCAACTCACACCATTCGGTACCATTGGTTTCGGTACCAGAGTGCTTAGCACGAAAAACTCGTTTGACAATCGTAAACGTAATTTAATGTAAACGTAAATTCCATACAAATTGTCAGCTGGACGATAAGTTTACATTTACGATTGTCAAACAATTTTTTCGTGCTGTGCATTCTGTTGTAGAACGACGCTATCATTAATATTATTTATTATTATTATAGTGGTATTAAAAAAGCAATGGTGGTCTAGTGGTATTGACCCCGCCTTCCGATCCTAAGGTCGAAGGTGGGTTCGAATCCGGTCGTGCACCAATGAATTTTTCGCTAGAAAAATGTATGTGCGCAATGCCAGTGCTCTCATACGGTGAAGGAAAACATTGTGAGGACAGAAGACCGAGTGGCGGAAAATGATTAATACAAATTGTCATCTTAAAGGCTTTATTTCAAGTTATTTGTATTCTATCGAGGGTGTCGACGATGTGCTGAATTTAAAGCAGGCTTGCTATGTTTACGCTGTTTTTTATCTTATTTATAAAAATCTGTTAAAAAAAACTGTAGATGGTGTTTTTATTAAAAATGCTGCTTTAATCAGAATTTTATTAAAATGAACCAAAAAGTTAAGTAACTTTTTATACTGACCAATAAAATTTAAGAGTCTTTATGGCTAGAGTAAACAGGTTCTTTTTAGGCAAGCGTGCTCCATCATCGACCACACCATCACTTACCATCAGGTGAGGTGGTGGTCAAACGCTTGTCCAAAACCAGTAAAAAAAGTGCTTATTGCTTCTGCGCTAGCCATTGCTTAGCCAGTGCTCTCATATTGTGATGGAAACCCTCGTAAAGGAACCGACATGTCGAAGAACTAAAAAATTAAAACATGTCCAAACCAACCCGCATTAAGTCCACGTGATAAGTACGACCCCAATCACTCTCGCGTGAGAGTAGGCCAGTGTACCGGCTGTGGGAACATAAGACAGCTGTCATGATTATCGAGTAAAAGCTTATCTATCATCATCATCATGACAGCCTTCTAATGTTCTCAATGCTGGGATACTGGCCTACTCTCGAGCCAGAGTGATTGGGTCTTAATCCACCACGCGGACCCAATGCGGATTGGTGGATGGCACATATTGTCTTTCGATTTTTTTATTCTTGGACATGCTGGTTTTCTCACGATGTTTTTCTTCACCGTTTTTCAAATACTATCATAATTGAAAAACTCACCATACATATTTTAAGATCATGTAATTATTTCCATAGCGAAAACCAAGCACTGAATTTTGATAGATTAATATAACTACATAACACGGCTATCAAATATAATAATTAGAAACACCACAGTGTTTCTAATTAGTGTTTCTAGTTAGTAGTACACATAGTGTATTTAAATTATTGGCATCTCTAGTCAAAAGATGAAGCGTTTTTATTCATTTTCATCAACATAATATTATCAGCCAATAGACGTCTACTGCTGGGCATTGGCCAAAATGCGCCGTGACGGCCGATGTTAGCCGTCACCATCCACCGGCATTCTGCAACCGGTTCAATGTCATCATCTATCAAATAGGGTTTCTAATAGTATCTTAAGCTATTCATCGCAATACCACTCGCACAGAAACGGGTGCTGAGACATATGTTTTCCCACCAGTGAATGAAATTTATCACAAAGAAAGCTTATTCGTCGACGTCGACAGACGAGCGAACCGTGGCGCAGACAGCAGGTCTCGAGGGCACTTAAACAATTAATCCAGCGCGGTTTCTTCGACGCTGCAGTTGAACCACTTGAGATAAAGTGTTTTGAAGATGTAGTTCGTTCATTAGTTGGACTCGGGTATAGCTTTTTAGAGTAAAAGTTGAAAGCGTTATCACTTTTTTTAGAAGACTAGTAGAGTTCTAAGGTACCATCATACCTATTTCTGTCACACAAAATTACAGTAAGCATGCATTACTGTGTTCCAGTTTAAAGAGTATTTTGTTATAGAGCTCGTCCAGGAAAATACCATCATACGTATTGCTGCCACAAAACAGCATTACTATGTTCTGTTTCGAAAAGTATAGTTTCCGGTGAAATTACAGGCACATGAGAATTTCTAGTTTTGCTAATGTTTAGGTTTGAAAGGCACTATACCAAGTGCATTACTGCGCGAAAGAGACTTAATAACTACGCCTCAGGGTAATGTGCAACGCAAAACTTTAAACTGAAAACTCACGGCGACTGCAACTGTTATGGTCAGGCGTGGCTCTTAACATCAGGTGAACGACTCTCTCGTCTCGTCATTTTGCTAAAAATAGGGCCAGTACCTTAACGGTTTGGTTTTAACATAGTTTTTTATATATACTAACAAAAACAATGATTAAACGTAATGTAGTTATCTTTTTGCCATTCTAATATTTAATGCAAAATCGTTGCATCGATATTAAAATTAAAACGTTATTTGCTGCAGCATTTTTATGAATGCTATGCGGTTAGTGCATGCTACGAAGTAAGTCCAATTAAAACCAAAACGCTTCTGTTACGTTGACGTGAAATAAGCCGCAAGATATAATTTCCACCGTCACTCAGCCTCTGAGAGCTGTCTGAGAACAAAAGTGAACGGATATTGCGTCGCAGTCAGTGTGTCACTCATTAAGCTCAATTTCATCATTCCATACCTATCGTCATGTTTCATTATTCTATACCCTTCTCACTTCATGCACAAGTAGGTTTTTTGATTGGACTCGAACACATTTAACTTTAACCATTGCACATTTTGACTATAATACTTTTTGCAAACAGCCGACTCTTTTAACATTTTACTCTTGTCCATTTTAAACATTGCACATGTTGACTATACTTTATGCCAAACAGCAGGTCCATATAGATATTTTGACGACTGCACATTCCAACCGTTGACTACCCAGTCCTGGATCTTTCAAAAAAAAATACATAATGTAACAATTTACATGTTATTTTATTTATGTTTTTAACACGTACTTACAAATTTATAAGAAAAATGTTTTGCCTCTTCCTTTTTTAAAGTCGGCTTAAAAGAAATATAAACTTTTTGTTTATACACTCTTCGTTTACTTGCGTTTACTTGCAAACTCTATTTAAACGTGGATTAGCATGTCACGTCTTGAGAAGTTTTTTGAGAACCCTTTCTAAGGCTCAATGATAAGTTAGAAGTAAACTCGACTGTAAAGGTATAAGTAGTAGCAAACATTTCTTTCAGCCCCCACCAATAACAATTCAGTTTAGGTCATAATTTGAATCGCTCTAAGAGTTCATGGTGGGGGGCAGGACTGGGTATTTGTAGTTTATTAAGCACATGATGCCGGTAAGGTCAGAGCTATTTGTATAACGGTAAAATTTTAAAGCAAATCATAAAAAATACAATTAAAAGTACAAACACCCTTCAAGAATTATGTGTATATAACATACAGCATAGATACCATACATACACATAATTCTTGATCCCACTCTAAGATTTCCTGTATCACAAATACCAAAATGTAAGTATAATACATCACCCAAACCTGAAACATATATTTGCAGAGTATGTGTCTCGCATCGGAAGGAAACCAGCAACGTCTAGTTTAACTGGGCACTGTCCACCGCAAGCCCAGGCTATTTACTTCCTATGATTTTTCAGCCTGACAAAAGCCTCAAGCATTTTTATTATGTCAGCAAGTGACAAGACAACCAAGGCTCCTTCCTGATGCTTAGCACCGCGCCTGACTATTACAGATGCAGTGCTACCCAAAGCTTAAAGTTTTTAAGTGTTTTATAGGCACTGCACTGCGCTTATTACCCCGAGACATTGTTGTTAAGTCTCTTTCGCCCAGTAATTTTACTTGTTTTGGTGCCCTTCAAACCTAAACACAGTGCAGCTTGCACTGCTTGGAGTGCTGCTTGGAGGTAGAATATCTGACACTGCGGTGGTATCCACCAAGACGGACTCTTGCTGAAGAGTCCTACTACCAGGTAAAATCATCGAAGTAAAAGAGTATGGTATCTTACATTATGTGCCGTTTCAAACACTAAGTTGAATACTTTATAACATCTATATACGAAAGCACCTAGAAGCTACAAATCCATGTGTCGAAACCATTGCTTTTGAATTCCGCTTATATAAACAACATTGCTAAGCGTTTCACCAAACTCATTACGCAGCAAAACAATAAATCCATCCAAGTATTTGCATTGCCGCCATCAGCATTTATCTCTCACACAAATCTCATAAAATGGCGAACATGAGCGTCTTTGCCGTGTAAATATAATTTGGGCAATTTGCCGCTACCCTCAAACCCGAGAATGTTCTCTTAAAATGAATTAAACAATTAATCGTTCAAAGGGACTCTTTTCCCTTCGGAGAACCCTTGAGCGAACGGAGTGAACCAGGGAACGCACTTTGTATTTGAAGAGTATTTCGATTTGACGACTTTGGTGGCGCGGTGGACGATTGCCCGGTTGAGAAGTGAGAGGTTGCCGGATCAATCCCAGCTGTGGAACAAATGTTTACGTGATCTGTTAATATAGAAAAAATAGAGCAAACAAAAAAACAAAAGCTACAAACACTTTGGGCTACCGCTCAAAAATTAAATTGGAAATGGGCTGAACATTAAATTTCATTTTTAATATTAATGAGGTTAGTTGCAGTGTTAAGCTAATAAAGTGTTAATCATTATGAAGTTTTTAACCGACAATTTTGATAAGAGATTTAATTATTATTCAAAAACTAAAGTTACCTACCTTTTTTCTGTCATTTTTAATATTTTTATATTACGTATTAAATAGAAAACAAAACACAAAAAACAAACTAAAAACGTCTCGTTTTTCTTTGTTTCTCCAAGCTATACAGTACCTACGGAAAAAAACTTAGCTCGAACTTCTGCGCTAACCCTAACAAAGTTAGGCTAAGCTAAATACCAGTGAGCATTGTTTGCAAATTTATTTCCGCTATAAAACCCAACAGAAATAACAAGCTCCCGTATCTACAAAGAGCACAGTAATATCCGGAACAACAAACATTTCATGGGACTAAATAGAAAAACAAACTAATGTGGTGCTTCTCTGTATTTGCAAAGTTAATCATAAGTCAAGCGGAGCATTAAACTGCGACCATAGAGTAAATGTAGAGATGAGATCCAAGTACCTCTAATGAATATATAAATAAATAATATCCACGTAAATAAACTGTATATTTTTTAAAGCGCGTTTTTGAAGCGCTCGTAATGGAGCCGGCTCAGTTGTTCTTATCAGAGTAACGAAGTTAAGGAACAGTTCCTCGAAGTCGCAATGTTGGCACTTCCGTGCTTCGGAAGACACGGTTCCGGCTTTTTCAAAGTTTTAAGGCCACTTCACCATAGTTGGCCACAAAATCATACGAATATTTACTTATTAGTTACTTACTATCATAATACCACTTTAATTTTTATAGTTTAAAAGTACAGAAAAAGAGATTTTTATATTTTACTAGCTGACCCGCGCGGTTTCACTCGCGTTGTTTTCCATATTTTCTCATCGTTTAAACCTTTGCTCGACTACCTACAAACATTTAAAGACCAAAATTTGCCAAATCGGTCAAGCCGGTGCCGAGTTTTAGCGAGCCTCACGCACAGCAATTAATTTCTAGAATATATAGAAGACTAACGACCCGCCCCAACTACGATTGATCAATGAAAACCATACATACAGAGAGACTGACGGTGAAATGCAATTAGTTTTATACTAAGTAAAATACATGAGAAGGTAGGTAGGTAAAAATATCCGTTCTATATTTTTGTGTTATAATTTACTCTTTGGCCTTCGCCCCAGGAATTGGACCGAGTGTCTAGAAATTAACGATTTACTTACGCCTCTGCGTAGGTGCAACTTGCCAAGTTGGAGTCTTGCCTGCTGACGACTGTCCCATGTAAAACATAAATAACCTTTCCTCGGTGGTCGGGAAACAGTAAATTTAGCGTAAGGGATTGGTTTTTTGCGTTTTTTAAAAATACCGAGGCAACAAAATACCTATTTCTGCCGCCAAGCAGTAATTTTCGCATTGCTGTGTTCCGGTGTGAAGGGTATGGTTTCCGGTGAAATTACTGGCACATGAGGCTTTCGATCTTAGCCTCAACGTGGCAACCCGCGAGTGATATCTCTGATATTGCAAGCGTCCATAGGCTGCGGTAACCGTTTACCATCTTGAGGGCCGTACGCTAGGTTGCCACTTTAGTTGTATAAAAAAAAAACCTTGAAGGGTCGGTGGGGCGAGTGAGAAGCGATATTTTTGCGTGATCATTAAACATTTAATTTTGTTCCGTATGGGGTTAATCTACGTATTATAAGTACGAGATGTATTATGTATTCCCTCAGTTAATTGTTTCCTATAATACAATACTGCTATGGTCAGGCGTGGTGCTTAACATCAGGCGGGCGACTTGACCGTCTTGTCGGATTGTCTTTGGCTATCTTGTCAAAACGACATGGGTCTTCCCATTTTAATTATTTTTCTCGTGTTATTTTAAGTTTTATTGCGTAAATTTGGTGGCAGTTTATCCAATTTAAGTTGTTTACTTAGCACAAGTGTAAGTAATTGAAATAGAGGGGTAATGTTGGTTGGTAATTTAGTCAAAGACTTTTCAGGAGAATTTTGAAAGAAAAGTCATCGTTTCTTTCCAAATTTCGTTTGCTTACGTTGCTAAGCGACAATCAAACTAATACACTTGACACTGGCAAAATTGTGGCAAACTAGCCACAAAGGCCATAAAACAAAAGAAGAAGAAGAAGAAGACCGTCTTGTCACCTTGCTGACATAAAGAAAAAAAACTTGGCTAATTTTGCGGCTAGATAGCGCTGTATAAAATATATCAGAGAAGAATACTCTTTTTTTTTTTTTTTTTTTTTTTTATGCTACTAATGTGGTAACCAAGCGTACGGCCCACTTGATGGTCAGCGGTTACCGTAGCCTATGTACGCATGCAACATCATAGATATCACTAGCGTGTTACCACCCTGAGACGTTAGATGGTAAGTCTCATGTGCCTGTAATTTCACCGGAAACCATACCCTTCGAACCGGAACACAGCAATGCGAGCATTACTGCTTGGCGGCAGAAATAGGTATGGTGGTAGTCCTTCCCCGGACGAGCTCTATCACAAAGAACTCTACTACTCTTGATTTATTTGACTAACTTAAACTCAAAGATTTATGTATATTGTCTAAGCCTAAGCTGGTATTCATAGTCGTGAACACACAAGTGAAATTACTAGTCAATGAAACAACGCCTCGGTGTAACAAGGCAGAACTTTAAACTTAAAGCTTTCAACAACTTAAACAGTCTCATCATAAACTACATTACGAGATTAATAAAAACATTTTCACTTAGGATATGATTTTTTTCAACAAAAAAGCCACGTGCCACAACTAGGACAAACTAACCAAGGATTTGAAAGTAGCCACACAAGAGAGCTCGTTAGTGGCTAATGTTTGCGAAGTGTGCGCAGTCACGCTCCGGTGCTGGGCGTGCATCAAATTATTGAGGCTAATATAAAATTTACGACGTTCTGTCTCGACTCGGGTTAATTACCCCGTTGTGATGTACGGTGGGCAAGGTAGAGAAAATATTAGCTTGTCAATTTCATATGCCAATTGGGCAAAAATTACAAACGAAAGGGTAGCTTTTTGTTGAGCTAAAATAAATAAATGTGTATATGGCCTCGTAACTGGTGTTAGGATTTGGTAAGAGGCCATTTTGTTATGTAGCAAGTCACAATACTTGGAAAATAAGACAAACTAAAACAAAATGTCTTATAGACTGCTGAATGTACTCTTAATATACATATATATTTTTTTTAATAATTAATGTTCTTATAATATATGTAAATATAAAGTATCACAAGGTTTTTTTAAGTAACTACAGTAAAAACTGACGTCGAACGTCTCAGGGTGGTCACACGCAAAGTGATATCTATGATGTTGCATGCGTACATAGACTACGGTAACCGCTGAACATCAAGTGCCACTTAAGTGGTATAAAAAAAACGAGTTAGATAAAACGACTTCAATTTTATCAACAGATCCCGATAATTCGACACAAGTGAACACAAATCTGCTTATAAAACAAACATGAAATTAACTAGCTCTCAAAATATACTTCATCACGTTAATAGAAGGTTATTTAACATGCCGCTGGCTGGCCTGTCTTTAGTAAGTGGTCGGCTATGTCCCATGTGAGAAGCTTCGGACAAGCTGTCGCTAGCGAAGCGATGTACAGCAAGAAGCAATGTATACAGGAAATCATTAATATTTTGTTTTAAGTGTTTAAATGACGGTAAAGTCGTTCATGCCAACAAATATTATAATGAGCATGAGACCAAGTATTACTCGAAAAAGTTCAAAAAGCCTTTTTGCGGTTCCTCTACAAACGTCGGTACGGGTATTACCCCTATCTACATATATCCAATAATACATACGCCGGCGCAAATCAAAACATTTTATAACACCGTTAAGCAACTATAAAATAGTTTTATTCAATATAATCAGACAGATTACAATACAAAACCTTAAAACTAGCTGAATTTGAGCCAATTCCACGTTCGCATATAATCAGAACTTTAGCTGAAAACCTATTTTTCCAATCGCGATTAAAATATTATGGCTTAATATGTGGGACATTGTAAAGCAAAGGCTCTCACGGTTAAGAGCCACCATTTAAGTGAGTTTTACGACAAATGAGAGATAGGCGGGGCCGTCTGCTGCAGATGTTTTATGGAGCGCGGTCAGCTGCCTGGATTTTTAATCAGGTTTCGGTGGTTAAAAGGAATTATTGCGGAAACAGAATTCCGAATTAGCCTTCTTAGGAGCTAAAAGCAGACGCAAGCGGAAATTTTACGAAGTCAGTCCTGGAAATGTGTGTAACTTGATTATTACAGAGAGAGTCACCGCGTTAACTAAAGTAGTATTCTTCGTGATAGAGCTCGTCCGGGGAAGTACTACCACCATACCAATTTCTGCCGCCGAACAGTAATGATCGCATTGCTGTGTTCCGGTGTGAAGGGTATGGTTTCCGGTGAAATTACTGGTACATGAGGCTTTCGATCTTAGCCTCAAGGTGGCAACCCGCGAGTGATACCTCTGGTATTGCAAGTGTCTATAGGCTTGTGGGCAGAACGCTTGGTTGCCACTTCAGTTGAAAAAAAAAGAAACTTGAACAGAAAATATTTGGTTCTGGCTTATGCATTTTATTTTATTAATTTTTATATGATGAGTTTAAACGGGGTTCTAAAAGCTCAAAGACAGAGAGACATAAATATGGTATTAATTTTTCAAGACGATTGCCTAAGCCTGATTGTTCCGGAGAAAAAAGGTCTTAACAGGCAAATAGACGGACAATGAAGTGATTCTAATAAAAACCTAATTTGTAGCCTGTTGAAAACAAAATTCTCAAAATAGAAATACATACGTGAAATCACATAGAATCACGTGATGTGTCATATTCGAAATCCTGTGACATCACAGAATTTACACATGTAAATAGTGAAGTTCACTGAGCCACATCTAAATAATATATGAAGCTGAACCATTGAGTTCGAAACAATAACTCGTTGTTTCGAAACGTTGAAAGAAAGGTAAAAAACTTTTGTAGTATGACCGAATTTTTTAACAATTGATTTGAATCTATGAAACCTATTTCCTGATAATTGTGACTTAATTTTTATTTTTCTCGTTGACCAAATAATTTAATTATTATTTTTTATGATAAATAATTATTATAGGGATATACATTGGATTTAGGTACTTATAATTAAAATTTTATAATTTTTTTTGTTGTATTTTGCACGCCGTTCATGTCGGCGAAATTATGCGATGACAATGTATTGGTTCCAACAACCAAATAATTGTAGCAAATAAATTTCATTTCATTTCAAAATCCTCTCAATGACAACTAAAATAAAATACCTTTTTTATTTGAGTATTTTAGATACATTTGTAAATGTAACACCTCTATTCATGGAACCTTTATTTGGCTCATATATTACTAAAACGATGCAAAACGAATTGGAAAAAAGTAATATTTAAAATTTTGATAACTTTTATTATGTAGTTCTTTGAATTTAAAACTAGAAAAATGTACACAACAAAATATTGATATTATAAAGAAAAATAATAAATGATTAAATTATTTATTATATTATTTATTTATGATTAATTAAAAACGTCAAGATAATTATTAATGTTATAGTTATACAAAATCAAAGAAACCGATTGAATTGTGACCAGATACTCACTAAAAACAGACAGCGCGGTTGCAGTATTATTGAGTAAGTCCGTATGAGTCAGTGGCCAACTCTGATGACAGAGTTTTTAGGCCGCCCAAAAGCCTCTGTCATGGCTTAAAAACTTTGAAAAAGCCGAGACCGACTACTTAACGTGCCCTCCGAAGCACAGGAGCGCTCAGTTGAAATTGCCAATGGCAGTCACCAGTCCAAATAGTGACTACGCGGAACAGTGCTTAACTTCGTTGATCTGTTAAGCACGACTTAGCCAGCTACGTCACGAACGCTCTATTCCATCATTGACCATGAGCATGTGGCTTAAATATCATTCAAGCAAGCTTCCTCCCATAACCCGAAACTTCATATTCCCCGACTTCCCGAGAGTGGAATCTGAAAAGTTTCCCGTTTCGGAAAAAATAAGCCTAATTTATTCGCCATTATCGAACTTGCATTAACCACATTACGGCTCCGATAAAGGCACACGAAGAGTTAGTGATGGGGTCACGTCAACAAAGTAAAACTTTGTTAGCTGTACTGTCTTTTAAATTTATCATCGTCATTATTATTATTATTATTTAATACTACTAAAGTGGCAACCAAGCGTACGGCCCACTTGATGGTCAGCGGTTACCGCAGCCTATGTACGCATGCAACATCATAGATATCACTTGCGTGTTACCCTGAGACGTAAGATGGAAAGTCCATACCCTTCAAACCGGAACACAGCAATGCGAGCATTACTGCTTGGCGGCAGAAATAGGTATGGTGGTAGTCCTTCCCCGGACGAGCTCTATCACAAGAACTCTACTACTCTTAATATAATAATATGCTGGACAATCCACACAGCATCATCTAGGCCCAAAGTAAGCTGTTGTTAAACAGAGCTGTGTTTATGTGTACTAGATGACTGTTATAATAATATATTTAATACAATACAATACGTGGATAGATATTTTTTATTATATATAGAAAATACTCAGAACACCCGGTACAGATATTTGTAGATCGTACAAACATTTGAAACCCGAGGCGGGAATCGAACCCGCAACCTCCGCGTCGCAGGCAGACCTGCGCCCGCTGCGCCACATCGGTCGTCCATGGATGATGAATAAGGACACTAATAAGGACACTAAAGTTTATTTATTGTTATTTATTGAATAACACTTAACTTGAAGAGATCGGTGGCACTGTGGGAGTGCCCGATTGAGAAGCGATAGGTTGCGGGTTCAATCTCCGCCGCTGTGGAATAAACGATTTCATCTTCTGAAAATATTTGTTTCAGGTCTGGGTGTTTGTATGTATGTATGTTAGAATAACATAATTTCAAATTCATTATTGTACAGATTAAACATCTAACTTTATAAAATATGTACATTGCATTACAAAATAAACAAAATACATAAATGAAACAGTTGAGCCATCTAAAGACCGTTACAAACGACATTTTTTTTAACTTTTATACATTATTTTATGAATTACCCTGGACTTATCTAGATCGTAAAGTCCAGTCAAACTGATTTGCGAGAGTCTGTGCTTGAGATAGGTTGTAAAAATACAGGTCACATGAGCCCACATTCACAGAAATTTGAATAATCAAGCTCTGGAAATATCGTTAAATATTTTTAACCTTCATTGAGATCAATTCGAAAGTTATTTTCAGGCAAACATAACCACTGTCTCTGTTGACAGACTGTATCAAATACGTGCGATTTGACACTGTGATCTTAATAGCTTTGTTTGATCAAAAACTTTTGTCACAATAACTATTTTGAGTGTATTTATTATTTTGTGTGTATTTCTGTTTCATAGTTTCTTTTCGAAAAACTGTCAGCGTTTTGTAACACTACTTGCTAGTTTTTTCGGTAGCGGACAATTACTATTTTCATTAACAAAATACATGTCATTAGTTAAAAGTACAAGATCAGTCTCCACCATACCCCAGCACTACGATGAACAGAAGTCCAATAAAAAGAATCGGTAAAGTTGCGAGACCGCGGCGGAACGCTGTAATCCGTCATTGTCGCTACAAACGGTGTTGGTAAAAACTTCGTAATGACCCCGAAGGAGCTTTTTGTAGGTAAGGTCGCTGGAGACAAATGGAGACGAGCGTTGAGCTCTGGCTGCGATTGCTGACTGCGCATTGCTCTGGTTAACCGAACACATTAGAATTGTTTTTCATTTGTTTTTAATTTGCTTTACGAGCCTATAATTAGGTACTCAAAGTTCTACTTTTTTTTTTGAACGTAACATAGTTGAATTAAAGTTGAAATTGGAATGGCTTTTGCAGTAGCACAATCTGTCCCGTATTTAATAAACATTACAAGTACACTTTGTCTATAAGTGACAATTTTGTAGATTTTCGTTAGAATTTACAACAAATTTTAATAAATAATAAATGTTTTAATTTTTTTTATTGATGTTTATCAGGCGTTCCTTTGCGGAAATCTATTAAATGATACAAAACAGATGAAAAAAAATTTCATCTGTTTTGTGTTTTATAAATGTTGCTCAAATTATAAAACCGTAATAATTTAGCTATGTTAGTATACAGGTTTTCTTAATCTAACCTTAAAGTATGCGTGGAAAGGTTTGTTGTATAGAAAATATTCGCATCGTTTTTTTTTCTGTCGTGTTTACATAAAAACGGTCTCTCAAAAATAAAAACACAGGGGCTTTGCCTTTGTGGTGACAAGGACGGCGATGAGCGTAACAACTGGATCCCGAAATACAGTTCTACATTAGTTCGGGGGAAGGCGATTATGAACACTGCTAACCTTGTTACCACTGGCACAGCCTTTGTGCCTTAAAAATCAAAAATCAAAATCAAAAATTATTTATTTCAGTAGAATCACAAGGATCACTTTGAAACGTCTTACAAGCTAGGAAAATTTACACCAGTTCCAACACGCCCATGCCGTAAAAGAACTGGCAACAACACCAGCTGGGTTCCTATCGCTTTTTTGGCATGACCCTTGCTATTGTTATGGATGCCAAGTAAAGTTGGAGTACATTCGTGCCAAGCTTTTTTATCATCTACGTAGGTAATCGGTTGTTTTATAGTAAGCTTTTTGAGACAGTTTTTGTTTAATTAAGTTTTTAAATTTGCCAATTGATAAATTATGTATGTCGCTTGGGACTTTGTTAAAGAAGCGTACACATTGCCCTTTTAAAGATTTACTGACCTTAGTGAGCCTAAGTAGCTCCTAAATAGGTAGTCAGTAAGAAATCGCTCTTTGCGATATGACCACCTTTTGTAGGACTATATGCTTAGTATTGTTTACATTTTGTACTATTGTGTCCTCAATAAAGTGCTATTTATTTTTATTTATTAATTATAATCCTCAAATTATACTATTATGTTTATCATAACGTGTTTTTGGTTCACTTACGGTCCTTGAATAATCCTCAATGTATATTATTGTTTTTATAAATATAATTCTGAAATACTGTCGATGTAAAAGTGTTTTTCATTAGTAAGGCGTTTAGGAGACTTAATATTTAAAATGAAACAAAGATAAATGCTGGTACTTTTACCACTTTAACCACACTTAAAGCTATTTATAAGATGGTAAGTCTTCAGTGGAATCTAAACAAGACTATTCCATTTGGCACGATTTCTACAAAAGTATTTCTTCATTAAAGTTAGCATTTTTGACAAAACGGCAACCGCTTTCCACCTTTAAATACCAGAAATACTCTTATTAATTTATGTGGCATGCAGTAGTTATTAATTTAAATTCAACTAGAAATTTGATTATTCTATTTTGAGTTTAAATGTTTTATTATTATCATAAAATGATCACACCTAGTAGTCACACTTTTTAGCAGAGGATAATATTTGTGGGTACCACAGTGCTCTATAGTTATTCTGCCTTCAAGCAGCAATAGTGTGCAGGCATTAATTAATATATCAGCCGATAGTGTCCCACTGCTGGGCAAAAGCCCCCTATTCGTTCCAGACGTCTCGATCTTTTTTTTTTTTTTTTTTTTTTTTTTTTTTTTATTTGGAAAACAAACAGTACTATTACACAGTTATTTTAACATCTTAGCATATTACAAACCAGTGAAGTTTCCTCAATTACATAAACAATAATAAGCAAGTGAACAGAAATGAATGTGGAGTCTTAGCGTTAACGATTAGGTATGTACTGTAAGAAAAAACTAGTATTAAAAAAATACATCTTAAAAAAAATTAACCAAAACACAAAACTAACAGTGTAAAACTAAGAAATAAAGAAAATTTTGATTTTAAAACAATAAAATTCAAGGATATATAGAAATTATAATTTTAGTAACTTGAATTTATTGGCAATGCTCTTTCATCTTCTTGAGCCAAACACCTCCAGTCTACCATAAATTTATCCTCCGTTTTGGCATGCCGCGCTGCGTTATGTGCTTAGATTTGAAGGGTACTGGGTGAGATTTTATAACTTGGGGTAATGAGCACAGTATCATGATACACTGCAACTGTTGTGGCTCAACATCACCGAACAAATAAACTGTCTTGTCATTAGCTGAATAAGCTTTATTAATATATTTTTTAAGACTTTGACTTTTTGACTTTTGCGACTGTGTTATACCGTTTGCCGTTTTCTGATAAATTTGAAAACTGGGTAAATGTTAAGGATTTACAATCTTTAAATGCGATTATCGGTGATAGAAACCGTCTTGGGTTAATTTAATTTAGTAGAGAGTTAGAGGTGCTTTTATTAACAGAATTCCTAGAAGTTTATTCTGTTGCTTTGTAAGTCTTCAATGTCTTTAATCTTTCTTAGAAATTAAGATGAAATGCTTTAAATAATAATTATTGGAAAAACTTAGGAAACTGTGTAATTAAAAAAATACAAAAATGTTGTAGCACAGCAACAAACTTAAAAAAAATATGTCCATACATTACGGTGCATACGTTTGTCATGCTACGAAAATTGAATCAGCATCTTTTTTGTCTCGGCAGGCACGGCTCATTGATTTGATTGGGTATTCTTTCCTTCTTGTACAGCCAGCAAAAATGTGCTCTACCACCATTAAGTATGTAGTTTAGATTAATTTGAATGTCATAGGATTTCACAAAAACTTTTGTCAAAATTGATAGACCAGTTTCTTTGCTGACTGTACTCGCTTCAAGTCTCTGAAAGAACCAACCCCTCTGAAATTCACTGATCAGTGAGAGACCACTACACTATGCCACTCAGACACACTAATTATTATGAATTTGAAAGTATACTTTTAATGATATTTGTTCCTCTATAACTCAACTGTTACTAAACTAATTTAGCTGATATTTAAAACATAATGGGCATAAGATATAGGCTATTTTTACATAAAAAAAATACTGTTCCTGAGTTCTACACGAACGAAGTCGCAGTCAAAATCTATGCGCAAATAAACTTACTAAGTTTTTAAATAATACTTTGTATAAATATTCCAAAAATTCCTTGTAAATTTTCGGGACAAAGTGATAATATTCATCAGAGCTATAATATTCATTTGTAAGTTTTCTTCAAAGTTATTGCAATTTGACGTTGGGATTGCAATTCTCAAATAGAATAGCAATAAGAAATCCAGCATAAACATTTCACGCGTTCTTTATTCCCCGGAGCGCTCTCGCAAAACTTATTATTTATCTATTGCATTGAGATATAACAAAGATAAGTGAGTTAGCTAGTTCACTATTAACTGGCTGTGTTTCTTGGTCATTACCGACGTAATAAGGACAAGCTTAATCATGTTTTTTAATTTTTGCAACAACTTTTTCTAATTATTTGCATGTAAAAAAAAATATTGATTATAGATTGTATAAATTTCTTTTTTCACCTTGCGCCTACTCTACTCTGCAAAAATCATGCTAAGTAAACCCTTTTGAAACCCAGCCATTTTTTTGCTCTTAAGCTGCATAGTACATTATTAGTACTAGCATAAATGCACTTAGTTTTTAGGTACATACAATGTACTATATATATAGAAGCTATATCAAAAATATTAAGACAATTGAAGAAAACGCAAAATTAAAATACTCATTATTAAGTGAGCTATCTGTTCCATAGAAAATAATTGTATAACTGAAATTACAAACATTTACTACTCTTTTTATTAGCCTGTTTGGCATTGTGGAATTAGTTTCACGATATTAGTGCCATAACTTCAGTTTTATTGCTATTGTCTCTTATATACATGGGGTCTGTAGTGTGTAGGGCAAATGAGTGAAATACCTTCGACATGGGGCAAGGACAAACTTTGTAACAAGCTTGTAATATCGTAAACCATGTAGCTTTTTTCTCGGCCTTAAATCTACCAAAGTTTTTCTTTAGTATTATACCAATAAATTCTCAAGCTTTTGTTTTTTTTTAATACTATTGAAGTGGCAACTAAGCGTACGGCCCACAGGATGGTAAGCGGTTACCGCAGCCTATGGACGCTTGCTATACCAGAGGTATCACTCGCGGGTTGCCTTAAGGCTAAGATCGAAAGCCTCATGTACCAGTAATTTCACCGGAAACCATACCCTTCACACCGGAACACAGCAATGCGAGCATTACTGCTTGGCGGCAGAAATAGGTATGGTGGTAGTCCTTCCCCGGAACAGCTTTATCACAGAGAAGAGAAGCTTGACTATAATCTGCAACCTTCTGATATGCTTTGCCATTTGAGCTATCGAGTTATGCATCAATTGCTCGAAATATATTTTTTAAGATGCTTCTTTTATTTGGTGTATTCAAATAAACCGAAATGAGAACATGAAACTGAACGAAAATGAGAGCACCGGTGGTCTAGTGGTAGTGACCCCGCCTTCCGATCCTAAGGTCGTGGGTTCAAACCCGGTCGTGCACCAATGAATTTATCTGTTCGAAAAATTTATGTGCGCAATGCCAGTGCTCTCATACGGTGAAGGAAAACATCGTGAGGAAACCGGCATGTCCAAGAACTAAAAATTCGAAAGACATGTGCCATCCACTAATCCGCATTGGGTCTGCGTGGTGGATTAAGACCCAATCACTCTCGCCTGAGAGTAGGCCAGTGTCCCAGCAGTGGGAACATTAGAAGGCTGTCACGATGATTCAAATAAAAGAAACCTTGTTATTTGCATGAAATTCTGCGTTTTGCGTGTATTGCATATGAATGTGTCAATGTCAAAATATACTCGAGTGATGTGTAAAGAAGAGAGTTTGGTCGGATTTTCACATAACTAGGCCGTTATGCGGATCAAGAAATCTTCGCATGATCAGGGGGCCTTACTCTTAAACGCGATCGGTATTGGACAATTATTGGAATATGACATTTCGTATTTTTGACAGCACACCAAGCACCAAATTCAACCTTGTTTTCAAGAGTACAAAAATTTGACAGCAGAAAATGGAAATTGAGATTGGATCGGAATAATTGTCATTGGATTCAAGAGTAAGGAACCAGATATTATTTTGTTTCAAATTACTTTGTTCTGACGAGACAAAACCTTATCTTGAGGTAATAAATTTCAAGATCGTTTTAAATAGGCACTGTGTTGAGCCTGGTCGTAGACTGAAGAATTAAGTAATGCACCGTAAATGACTGCTAAACAAACTTTATTACTAATAATTAATAAACGCGAATGTTATAATGTTATGGTGTGTAATAACCAAATCTAATAAGGATTACGAAAGCTATGAATGCTATAATTCAAAGTAAGAAAGGTAGGTACTAAGAATTATGAATGAGATAATAAGAAAAACCTTTCGTTTCATTCAAAATTTCACTTACTCACTTAAAAGTGAGTCTCTCTCAAGTAATATACACATGGTTATAATTTTACGTAAAAACTTTTTTATAAAAAGGAAATAACTACTTTGTTATGAGTAGTATTTATCTTAAAAACCCGCCTTCAAAAGCTGTCAAGATAGGTTAGACATCTATACAAAGTTCCAACATTTCCGTCAGTCTTTTAAAATAGTCCAGTAGGTACGACGCGACGCCTCAAATAATGCAGAACCTCTATAATGGGGCTGTCAACTTCAATCCGTGATCGGAGGCAGATATTGAAAAAGTATTTTAGTCGCGGTGGAGCGAAAAGTTCAAAGTAATAAGTTAAGCTATGTTAAAAATAAGGACGGAACACCGCGAACTCTGTTGTAGTAATTTATTTGTTTTATGTAACCTGTTTTGACCATTTGCCAGTGTGAAATAATTATATCGAGATTGTCTTTGGCTATCTTGACGACATGGGTCCTCCCATTTTAATTATTATTCTCGTGTTATTTTAAGTAAATTTGGTGGCAGTTTATCCAATTTAACTTGTTCACTTAGCAAAAGTGTAAGTAATTGAAATGGATGGGTAATGTTGGTTGGTAATTTAGTCAAAGACTTTCCAAGGGAATTTTGAAAGAAAAGTCACCATTTCTATCCAAATTTCGTTTGTTTATGTTGCTAAGCGACAATCAAACTTATAAATGAAATGAAATTAAATTAAATTAAATATATATATTTGACACACACAAACACAGAACGATCGAAACACAATACTAATACATAAAAATAAAACACAACAAAAAATAATACACGACACTGGCAAAATTGTGGCAAATAAGCCACAGAAGACTTATAAGAAGTAGAAGAAGAAGAAGATAATTATCTCCATGAACAAATAAACAAAGTAATGGCGGCGTTCTAAAAAAAAATTCTAACAGTCTTCGACCTTTCAAACGGGTCGACGGGTCTTACTGGTAAAAAAAAGAAAAAAAATGAAATGAAATGAAATACATTTATTTGATACACAGAACGATTGAACACAATACTAATACATAAAATAAACATAGTCTTAGGTACATAGACATAGACATAGATACTGATACTAGATAAGTAAAATAAGCAACTAACATATCATAATACACATATTATTAAATATACTAAGCACATAAGGAACAAAAAACGCTCTGTGATGTGTGGTCAAAATGGCCTTGTCTCAGCTTGATGCTGCGTTGTACAAGACAAAGCAACGCTGGTTTTCAGACTAAGCCAGAATAACAAAAGTTTGAAACTGCCACCTTTACACAGTAACACTATATTTATCCACACGAGAAAAACAATTAAAATAAAGAGACATCAAGATGGCTGTAAAAACTCAGAACTAATATAAGGTTGATTGTATTTCCTTATCATTCTTATTGGTTGATTTTGTTTTTATAGTGTTAACCATCACACTAGGGAAATACTAAAGTTTATAATATCCCAAAAATTATTTTGCCTCAAGCGGGATTTGAACCCGCAACCACCGCTTGATACGCGGGCGCTCTACCAATTGAGCTATCGAGACATATCTCGCTTGGACGAAATAACCATTGGGATGTCTTCGGCTCGAAGCGCCGATAGCTCCACCTACAGGGGAAACGTTGCAGTTATCCAAGCCTGTTCAATGACTAAAGTTAATTTAGTTCATTGACGAGAGGTATCGCATTGCTTATTCAATTGGTTGATTTTGTTTTTATTTAACCATCACACTAGGGGAATACTAAAAATTATAATATCCCAAAAAATATTTTGCCTCAAGCGCTTGAGGCAAAATAATTTTTGGGATATTATAATCTTTACCATTCTTATGTCAATTATCAAAGACGATGATAATATTTAAGAGACACGTTAGCTAACAGGTTTCAAGTATTTATGTTAATGGATAAAGCCCTTACTTTAAGTTTAAAAAACGGTTCTTTTCTCTTTTTTCGTGATTATTCTTTAATGAAATAAATTGTGTGCGCAATGTAAGGCTGAGCAATGAAGGAAAACCTCTAGAAAACCAGCGCGTCCTAAAATCAAAATGGCGTGCGTCTTTGGTTTGTATTCCTAAGCGGCGTTCGTTTTCCCACTTACTTATATTTGTTCCGGGTATTGTGGTTATGGTACTCGTAGTTTCTGAAATCCACGCCACAGAGAATGCTAATGGGGTTTAGAATTATGTGGGTAGTTAGGTGAATATTAAGTGTTTATTATTTTGATTTCAAAGAGACGAATCTCTGCAATGTTTCGCTTGCAAATAGGCGCATGATGACGCGAAAAAATTGCCAAACGACGCGGTTTTTTTATTTTAAACAGAAAGTCCGCGCGTGGATTTTCTCATAGCTTAGTTTTTTCCTTTTATATCTGTGAATTCACAAATTCATGATTCATGTAAACGCAACCATTTAAAAACATTTCCGCCATAAAAAAAAACACGAATCGTCCCCTTGTGAACGAACTGTCAGGTGAAGCTTGACAAGTAAGTTTGACATTCAAATAATGAATTAACCATTCAATCAACTTGTGACCCACTCTGGGGTCGTCCTTGCAAATCAAATACTTGATTCAACTTAATTTAACAATTAATGGTTAAGCTGCGCGTTTAATAAACTTTGTAAAAGTTTTGGTATGCCTAATCTAATAAACCAGTATAATATAATTGAAAATATTATTTAACCAGTGCAGAATTTAAAGTAGTTAGTAGCATGATACTTAGATGATACGATAAAGAATACGTTAATAAAATATCGAACTTTCGAGCAAAGCTCAGTTCTAGATTGGCCAAAAACGCTTTTTTCTGTCTGTTAGTCAGTCAATCAGACAGTTTGTTCTCGCTTACAAGTCGCATTTATTCAACCGATCTCGCTGAAACTTGGTTCAATGACTTTTTAGATTTTTTTTGATGTCAGAGATTTTTATTTGGGGTACTTTCGCGGAAAAGTGTCAAAAAGAGGACTACTGGGTGTCTCTGCCTTATGTGATCCAATTTCGAAGTCTTTTTTACTTATAACAGGTAAAAGTTAGTTCGTATGAGTCAGTGGTCAACTCTGGTGACAGAGTTTCTAGGCCGCCCGAAGGCCGTTGTCGTGGCCTAACAACTTTGAAAAAGCCGGGACCGACTGCTTAACGTGCCCTCCGAAGCACGGAAGCGCTCAGTTGAATTTGCCACTGGTGGTCACCCATCTAAATGATGACTACGCAGAACAGTGCTTAACTTCGTTGATCTGTTAAGAACAACTTAGCCAGCTACGTCACGAGCGCTCCAGTTTTATAACAGGTACTCTGAAATAGTAGTTTAAACCAGTAGTAAGTAGATATCGTTAATTTGTAACCTTATTTGAGGACCACCGTAACGCCAGATATTTTCCTTCAAGCAGTAGAGTGCAAGCATTACTGTGTTGGAGGGGCACTGTAGCAAATTAAATTACTGGGTAAATAAGACATAACATCGG
The DNA here is from genome assembly GCA_951394395.1 of Colostygia pectinataria. Classification (NCBI taxonomy): domain Eukaryota; kingdom Metazoa; phylum Arthropoda; class Insecta; order Lepidoptera; family Geometridae; genus Colostygia; species Colostygia pectinataria. The sequence goes on along the minus strand of OX596351.1, from coordinate 13,475,874 downwards.
GCAACACTAAAAATAAAACGCGTCGGTAATAAAAACTTAAATAACTGCCAAAATATTGGAACTATCTTTACAAAATAAAAACTGTATTAAAGACACAAAGTTATTAAAACTCAAGATTATGAATATAGTTTTAAATAAAATAAATTTAGGTGAAAAGTACCATTTGTCACCATTTGCAATTTTGGCGCATAACATCAGGCAAACGGTTTGACCATCTCGTCAATTTTATTGCTGAAATAAAAGAAAAGGTAAAAATGTATGTGAGGTTAATAAAATTGGCTTCGCCCTCTGTACATAATATAACAGTTGGTACATAATTAAGGTGGTCGTAAAACTCGCTAAACTCGCTAAGCCTAACTTCAATAATACATTGCATACCTAAATTATTCAGAGTTGTATTGAACCAAAGTTTCGAACACTGGTCACGATCTGAGCAAGCAGAGCAAGACTTGAGTTAGATTAAGTTTTGAAGAAGTAGACCGTAGAGCTTTAGCAGAATACAACTTTTTACATGTTGTGACATCGAGTTCTATGCTACTAAGAACTTGAACATTGAACAATAAAAAAAACTAAACGTAACGCAGTACAGAAACCATTGCGAAGGAAGTATTCAAGATCTTAAAATCCATCATAATTTATTCTAATCAAAATACTATTTTAATTTGTCCTACATAATAGTTTAACTGACGCATTCAATTGGAAAAAATAACAAGTAAGAACAAGAAACCAATAATGACAGATCCTTATCAAGTCATTTTCAAATGTGTCACTGTTACTCGTTGTCACCCGACCTGTGCCCGCGTTCAGTGTGTTGTCATCCTTGACTTCAGTACAAATACAACAAAAAACACTTGCGGCAGATCTGAAATTCAAATGGTACAAATTGTTTTTCTCGATTTACAAAAAGGCAGGATCAAAGATTTTAAGGGCTTATATATTTTATGTCGTTAATACTTACAAAAAACACAGCCTAAACTATAAATCATAGATACCTGTAATAAAAAGGTGTGTTTGTGCGCTAAAGAAATCCCGAAAATCAACTCCTGAAAGACGCAGCACACAAATGAAGTTTGTTTATTAAATTAATCGGTAAGAAATTCACAGAGCATTTAACTAGTAATGTATTTCAAAGCCTTAATTACTAATGCTGATGAAACACCTAACCTATCCCATTTACATAACTTGTGTGTACCAAACCGTAATACGAAGCAACCGAGCTTTGGCCCGAGCGAGCCTTCAATCGGCAGATCTGTTAATTTACGATCTAAACTTAGCCCCTCAGTTATCAATCAAGCTCTACACGATGTTTTGGCAGTGCAGATACATCAGTGGACAGTCTACAAGGATCAAAGTCATGCAAGTTAAAAAAAAATACATATTTATAAGTATTTTCTATTATCATATTATTATTTCTATTATACACGGCGTCCCACGGACATAATATCTACAAATATTTGTTCCAGGTGTTCTGGGTATTTTCTAAATATAATTAAAAATCTATGTATGTATTGTATTGTATTAAGTATGTATCAGTCATCTAGGTCCCATAATACAGCTCTGTTTAACAGCAGCTTACCTTGGGGCTAAATAATGCTGTGGGGATTGTCCAGCATTATTTATTATTATTATTGTTATTTACATTATACTAATTTATAAAAAGGAAAGTTGTATATTTGTTTGTTAAAAAAAACTCAAAAACTACTAATCCGATTTTTTTTTCATCATTAGAATGCTACATTATCCCTGAGTAACAAAGGCTATATTTATTACTAGCGACCAGCCCCAGATTTGCACGAGTGCGGTTTCATAGCAGCCGCGCGAAGCTGGGACGGACTGCTAGATTTTAATAAAGACAGACTAGGTAACGAGAAGAACCTGGGTTTGTATATCGTGACTTTCGTTTGACCATGATCATCCCCGGTTTTTAAATTAGACTAATAATAAACTTTTAATAAACAAAATAAAATATGTACATAATTACATTACATTACAAAATATACAAAATACATATGAAACAGTTGAGCCATCTAAAGACCGTTACAAACGACCAAATTACTAATAATTGATTTGAAAAAAACTGTACACAATCCCTACTGCCCTAACACTACGTACTCAATAAAATAGGTCCCAGTATCGATCCCAATTGCGGGCTGACCTTTACCAAAGGTATTCACCTCCGAGGGACACTAGTACACCTTCATCAGACGAGAGTAATTGTAAATTTAATTTGTATCTAGCTAGAATTGGTATAGTTTGTAACGGTCTTTAGAAAGCTCAACCGTTTGATATGTGTTTTATCACGGTAGCCTTCTAATGTTCCCACTGCTGGGACAGTGGCCTACTCTCGAGCGAGAGTGATTGGGTCTTAATCCACCACGCGGACCCAATGCGGATTAGTGTATTTTATAGATATAAAATTTTGTTTCGGTTCTGTAAATAATGTAAAAACATTTGTATGTGACTGATTACAATTTTAGTTTACAAAGTTTTGAGTCTATATTCTGAAAAAAAAATCTTCTTTCAAAGGTTGACGATAAAAAAAGGTTTTAGAAGCTGTTTTTTACACCCCACTGGGTGTAAAAAACAGTCACATTCAGTCTTAAAAGGTCAGGGCATTCGTTATTAATGCGGTATTGCTGACCAAAAAGACCCAATCAAAAATCGTTCGCTCTGTTATATTGCAATACAATTTATGTCTAAATTGCTTTATTTAAAAGCTGACAAAAACAGTTTGTAAAATAAATGGCTTTAACCAGTTTTATAGAAAAAAGATTGCGGCGTTTTTAGATTACTTTTTGAAATATACACTTTATCATTCCATCAGTTTCAAAGCAATCTGCTAGTTTGTAATGTTGGTTTACTTTTGAAATTACTTTGTACTACCACGATCAAAATTATTGACCTCGGAAACTTTCGTATTCTGAATTAGTACAACAGTAATAATAAAATAAAAATATGCACATAAGTACATTGAGTACATAATATAAAACAGTTGAGCCATCTAAAGACCGTTACAACGATTTATACAATTATTATTTTACAATTATTTGTTGCCTTAAATAAACGATTTATTATTTTTATTATTATTATTATTATACAGATGACTAAGTGTATAACAAAAGGTTTTATATTCCCTCGTAATCGTACAGTGTTTCCGGGCAACCTGAATTATAATTTGCTACCAAATTTAATCTTAAATGATGTAGAATCATCGTTACTCATTAAAGAGGCTCATAATTTTGATCATAGTATGACCGATGTGGCGCAGCGGGCGCAGGTCCACCTGCGCCGCGGAGGGTGCGGGTTCAATTCCCGCCTCGGGTCAAATGTTTGTACGATCTACAAATATTTGTTCCTGGTGTTCTGGGTATTTTCTATATATAAAAAAAAATCTATCAATGTATTGTATTGTATTAAGTATATATCAGTCATCTAGTACCCATAATACAGCTCTGTTTAACAGCAGCTTACCTTGGGACTAGATGATGCTGTGTGGATTGTCCAGCATTATTTATTTATTTATTTATTTATACAAAACTTGGGTGGTTAGCTCAGCACAGTGTCATTTACTCAATTTACACTTACTCGGCAAGCAAGCAAAACGTATTCAGCCAAAACCTCTCAAACATTAAAACGAGCTGTGTATGCTCTACTCTTAAACACATATTTACCATCACGAAACTCTAAACTATTTCTAGGCATGATAAATTAACAAGCTGCGTGTTTCAAAGATAGGCGTAATGGCGCAGACTTAATATAATCTGGTAAAATAGAGCAGTGTATCTAGATTATAGAAAACTGGGACTAAGTAACGAGTATAGAGCCAATAATAAACGTAATTTTTTGCTAAATATTTAAATAAATCAATAACAGGAATATATTCATAAAGGTGAAGGAAACCGGCATGTTCAAGAACTAGAAATTCGAATGTGTAAAAATTTAATTCATGTTGAATCATGACCCAATCATTCTCGTTTGACAGTATCGCAACAATCGAAAAGGGAACACTATGAAGCTGATCATGAAGATGATGAGGATTCCTTATTCTATGGTTATAAACAGGAACTATCTGTACAAGGACACTGCTTTTTGTTTAGTTACGCCTTTAGAAACCAACAAACCCACTTGAACATTACTGTGAAATATAGATACCTTGGTTGTATATTGTTGTTGATAACAATTGTCCTTGGTGCCATAGAAACGCCCTGCCCCCTTACCATGAACTCTTAGAGCTATTCAAATTAGGACCTAAACTGAATTGTCAAAAAAATTTGTACCATGACTCCAATAATTATTAATTTCATGGTACAACATTTACTGTCAATTCAGTTTAGGTCCTAATTTGAATCGCTCTAAGAGTTCATGGTATGGGGGCTGACCTGGAACACAATTTGGAAATCCTGAAAACATAAAGCCTATCCTGAAGCACGGGAGCGCTCATTTGAAATTGCCACTGGCGGTCACCCATCCAAATACTACGCGGAACATACAGCAGACTGCCAGTGCTTATGTTGATAATGGTGAATTTAAAAGTAGTTACACAACGCGCACAATAAAGTAGAAGGCTGTCGCGCCCCGGGCGTCTCATTCTGTCTCACGTCGTCATGCATTCAGGCAGTGTACTTACTCGCTTTACAAAGAAATCCTGAGGAAGCTATTTCGCTGAGACTGTTTGGATAAGCCCATACTATTTTGGTTGCATTTCGTTAAACAAACCGTTGTTATGCGTAACGCCACAGAAATTAGACAAGATGGCGTATATCAAAACAAAATTCCTTGTTGTCTGTTTATATTTTACCTGGTGGTAGGTCAGCAAGGGTCCGTTTTGGTGGGTACCACCGCAGTTTCAGATATTTTACTCAAAAGCAGTAGTGCAGGTTCATGTCTTGTATGAGTCGTAAAAATATATAATAAAGTTATAGACAAAGACTTTTTTTTTTAATGTCAGCAAGTAACAAGATAATCAAGGCGCCCACCTGATGTTAGGCACCACACCTGACTTTAACGATGTAGTGCCTCCGAAAGCTTTAAGTTTTTAAGTGTTTGCGTAACACTGCACTGCGCTTATCACCCTGAGACATTGTTGTTAAGTCTCTTTCGCCCAGTAATTTTTGCTTGCTTCACTACTGCTTGGAGGTAGAATATCTGACACTGCGGTGGTACCCACCAAGACGGACTCTTGCTGAAGAGTCATTCCACAAGGTGGTTTTTGAAATTTTCTTTATTAGAACCTCTTTTTTTCACACCACAAAGTAAGGTACAGTCAACCAATTTGATTCATAGCCCACTAAACAACATTTCACACTAGAGTCCAACCACAACTCGATGTCAACGCTTTATATACAAGTGTGTCACATGGTGCGTTTTACTTAAAAAAAAAATATCCAAAGGGCTACATGATTTATGTCGCATACCAAAACGTGCGGTAGATTCATCATTTTCATACGATAAAAACGTGTTATTTTTGTGTTACGTTCCCCTCGAAATCCAGAATGAGTAATGATGCCTACAAGTTTACGTGTAGTGAATCGGGTGTTAATTTTGAAAAAGGTCTCTATTATATGTCATAAAAATGACGAGACTTTTGCCTGGAGGCCGATTCTCGTGCAAAGATAAATGGTTACATGTGGTATATATCGTCAAAACTGTCAAAATTTCTATATACTTTTGACAGTTTGACGATATATATCACATGGCACATCTATGGCACGAGAATCACCCTCTAGATGTTGAAAGCCTTAGCATAATTCTGTCGTGCGTGTCGTGACGCGTCATAAGCATATCGTATCCATACATTTTGTATGGTTAGAGTTATATTACTAAAGCGCGGTGTGTTGTGACGCATTCGGTAAATGAATACGATATATTTATGACGCGTCACAACACTCCACGACAGGATAATGTAACCCTGGCTTAAGGCCACGCCTGAGTATAACAATAGTGACACTGCACGAACACTCTAAGGCGTTAACATTAATCTGTTTCACCTAGTAATATAACTTGCCGCTTTTGAAGCCTAAACGCGGCAATGCTCTTTCAATCAATTTTTTTTTTGATGATTTTCTAATGTTAATCCAATATTAATCTAACTTAACATAAAACCTGAATTATATACGAAAATTTCAAGCTAAGAGGATTAAAACTCTCGTTTTTGAGTCGAGTCATGACCACTTAGCCACTTAAGTCAAATACCAACTCGTGCGAAAAATTTGGATGCAGTAAACTACATAAAGTAAACTCAAAACGGAAAATGAACGTTCTAAATTCTTACTATAAGCTGGGTTTTGTAAGCAAACAACGCATCATCTGCAACTACAGTGTAAAGTTGCGATATTACAATTTTTTTTATTAAAAACACACCAAACTATCCAACTTTATCACACAAAACATTTGCTAACTTTTTATTAAAACCGTTAAGCTGCGTCTAAACCTGCGCGACTTATGCCTGAATACTCAAGCCCTGCTTAAATATTTAAGATCGTGTTAGCTGTTTAGAAGATTGCTTATTCTCAATTAACAGAGTAGTGTATTCGAGCCTGAAGGTGTCACATACGCGCGTGTTAATGACGCTTTGTAATACTACGCGGCTCAAAGCTGCATCGCTGTCGCGGGTGACTAACACTTGTCGCGATAATCGCAACTTCCCCTTTACCCGGACAAAGTCGTACGCTAGACGCAAAAACAGTTTAGTAATACCCGTTATCCCGGTTTTTAGTTAGAAAATTTTACCTGTTGATATTGTAAATACCTTAGATGTTCTGGCGATCATGTTATCTTTTACCGTCCTACATAATAGATGCCTTATTGAGAATAATAGTGATTTCCATTTTTGACTTAGGTACTTCAAAAGAGCTTTATGTTAATTAATGCTTTTTATAATATTTCACCGATCCGAATAGTACTACGTAGTAGATACAACATAACATTACTTACAAAAATATATACAATATTCATCTACTGATTTTACTTATTTAGAAAAACGAACGAAACTTCTTTAGACACTCTCACTTGATTCAAAACATTTCAAATTCCACAAATAAAAGTATTCAACATCACAGCACAGAAAGAGTAGCTGTTTATACAGTATCTATACCATTTTGGTTAACCTAACCCCATTACCGACTTCACAAAACACGATCGCTTTATCGCCTACTCCCTAAACACCCGAAATAGAATAAAAATAAACATACCACCACTACAAAGGCATTACTAAGAATAAGCATTGAGATCCATTCTAATGTGACAGTGAAAATATCTTCTAACATTTTTCGCCCTTTAATCTCAAGCGGACATCCGCTGAGAGAGGGATTATATAGCAAAGGTCCGGGTAAGAGCATCGTTCTGTAGCAGCGACAAAGTGAACAAGTCAACATGATGTATTTACGAAATGAAAAGGGTGCTGAAACAAAATCAAATGATTCTGGGTCCTCTTAAGGAGTCGCTTACTTATTTCTTACTACGGAGAGAGGACTTGTCGACCTCGGTACTACGGATATTATCGAAAAGCTCAAAAATACCTGGAAAACGAAGTAAGTTGGCCAATCACTCAATAGACCGATGACATGAACACGGTCGCAGTCGGTAGATTGTGGAGACTCAAGCGCTCTTTGGTGGTGGTCTATGTCCAGCAGTGGACGGTTATTGGCTGAAAATGATTTTTTTGTTAAACTTTTTTTATCGACATAGTTTTTATAAAGCTTTTTTTTAACTCACTGTACTACTGCCCGTGCAAAAATAGTGTATGAAATACACAGTTATCAATATGACGTATTCTAAAAACCTTAATAGTTCTCTTAGCTAAACATTTAAACTAATAATTTTCAACCAGATTTTTTTTAAGGATTACAAACAATAAAATTTAAATATGATGTCGCGATGCCTAGTAGCAAGTGATAAAGCTTCACCTTTTAAAGTCCGGGCCCACGAAAACCGTCGTAAAAGCCTTCCTAGTTTCGGCTTCGAGAAATTTAAATGGTGTTTCGTTTACTTTGACGACTCTATAGCTATTTTTACGTCGAGGAACAAATTGAGCAGTAAATTGTTTTGCCGATCGCTTAAGTATTTGTCGGAGGAAATAGAGGAAGGCAGTTCTAAGAGGTTGTTGAACTAAGACTCTGGAACACTCGCATATTTTTTTTTTTTTTTTTTATAAATAAATAAATAAATAATCCTGGACAATCCACACAGCATCATCTAGCCCCAAAGTAAGCTGCTGTTAAACAGAGCTGTATTATGGGTACTAGATGACTGATATATATTTAATACAATACAATACATAGATAGATATTTTTTATTATAATATATAGAAAATACCCAGAACACCCGGAACAAATATTTGTAGATCGTACAAACATTTGTTCCGAGGCGGGAATCGAACCCGCAACCTCTGCGTCGCAGGCGGACCTGCGCCCGCTGCGCCCACTTTCACTTTACTCGTAAATCTGTAAATGCACTGGATAATATATTTTTACCAGAAAAAAATATTAATACTACAAAGAAGGTGATGTTTTTTTTGTGATGTAGCTGAAGTTAATTTTGATCACCACCACTCCAATGACTCACTCTCATTCAAGAGTAGGCCAGAATATCAGGTTCTCGAGTTTAATCGAGACTAACGAGAAACAATTCATTTTTAAATAAGATAAGATACTATTGACATTTAGAATGTAAATAAACAAACAAATAACAAGGGAAAAAAGGCTTCACAATTTATCTCAGAAATATAGTGTCTCATTTAAAAAGAAAAAGAATTAAACCCATAAAAGGCCGTAGCAGTTATCTCACAATAAGATTCCGTTAAAATTTTTCCTTTTATAAACATTGTTATTTAGATTATAATATCCCAAAAATTATTTTGCCTCAAGCGGGATTTGAACCCGCAACCACCGCTTGATACGCGGGCGCTCTACCAATTGAGCTATCGAGACATATCTCGCTTGGACGAAATAATCATTGGGATGTCTTCGGCTCGAAGCGCCGATAGCTCCACCTACAGGGGAAACGTTGCAGTTATCCAAGCCTGTTCAATGACTAAAGTTAATTTAGTTCATTGACGAGAGGTATCGCATTGCTTATTCAATTGGTTAACCAATTGTTATTTAGTTTTAGTTATACGCAAACCTATCACGTTGTTAATATTTATTGACACGGTTTATTCTATTTTAGATTTTATTAAAAACTTTCTTGTATGAAACGAATACAAAACTTTCGTGGTACATATACTTTTTTTTTTTTTTTTTTTTATACTACTAAAGTGGTAACCAAGCGTACGGCCCACTTGATGGTCAGCAGTTACCGTAGCCTATGTACGCATGCAACATCATAGATATCACTTGCGTGTTACCACCCTGAGACGTTAGATGGTTAGTCTCATGTGCCTGTAATTTCACCGGAAACCATACCCTTCGAACCGGAACACAGCAATGCGAGCATTACTGCTTGGCGGCAGAAATAGGTATGGTGGTAGTCCTTCCCCGGACGAGCTCTATCACAAAGAACTCTACTACTCTTATACTGCAGAAGACGTCCACACAATCGTTTTAGTTTTTTTATTTTTTTCAAATTACGTACGATTTTTAGAGATCTAACATTCGTTATTTACAGACAGTCCTTTTTTGTTGTCTAAGAAATAGATTGTTTAGTTTCTTTTTATTTTACTTATTAAAAACAGCAAATGTAAGTCCACATCATATAATTCACGATAGTCATCATCATAACCGCCTTCAAATGTTCCCACTGCTGGGACACTGGCCTACTCTCGAGCGAGAGAGATTGGGTCATCATTATCATCATAATATATCAGCCGATAGACTGACCTATGTAAAGCAGCAGCAGTCGCAGCGCCATGACGACTACCACCGACTTCCTGCGGCCGCTTTAATATCATCGGTCCATCGAGGGGGCCGTCCTACACTTCGTGTTTCAGTTCGTGGTTGCCATTCGAGAACCTTTATTCCCCAGCGGTTAGCGGTTCTGCAAACTTCCACTTCAATTTACTTATTCTAAGTGCTATATCGGTGAACTTAGTTCTGTTTTAGGCAAAGTGCAACAATTAATTTATCTTCTCATGAATTTTCCGTAACGACCTCTTTTTATATTTTCTAGCTATGAAAAGCGTTACGTAGACATAGACAGACTTATTAATATAATTAATGTTTAACAAATTATTGTATGTTCTTAAAATAATACTGCAAAAATAAAAGTAAACACTCTCAAAACTTGTTTAAACTAAAATAAATATACGTATGATTTGGATTTAAAGTTCCCACGTCTTAAGTTGAATCTCTGGCTTCTAAGAGGTCATCAAAAAAGGCGTAACAGTAAAATTTCAGTGCCATTCTGCTTCAAATTTAATCTTTACAGGATTACAGGACTTGGCCGTGTCGTTATAATAAACTGCACTAATTAAAACCTCTCATAGATCGGGAGTCTGTCATCTTTTGTAAATCTCAGATTAATTATGTTCATACGTTTATTAAAACGTGCATATACGTGATTTTTGCGTCACGTCAAGTCAAAAGTGATTTGTATTTTTTTATTGATTAAAATTTACTTTTGTGTTATACTTTATGACTTATAAACTTGATTTAACTCCAGCCCCAGTAACCGGTAAACGTCAATTCTACTCGAATGAGTTTTCTTTGTAACATACGCTATCAGTATCGTACCAGCACCGCATTGCTCTGAAAAAATAATGAAAATAGGCGACCGATGTGGCGCGGCGGGCAAAGATCCGCCGGCGGCGCAGGAGGTTGTTGTTTTAATTCCCGCCTTGGGACAAATGTTTGTACGATCTGTAAATATTTAGTCCGGGTGTTGAAATGAAATGAAATGAAATGAATGAAATGAAATGAAATGCTTTTATTTGACACACACAAGTACAAAGAACAGACCGAAGAAAGAACATTTTCTATGGAACAATGAAAATACAGGTAGGTAGAGGCAGGTAACTAAATACATAATTAGTATATAAAACTATAAGTAGGCATAGGCAGCCACCAACTACTTACCAGAAACCAATCAGTCTCTCCATGCAGCGTGAGTCAAACAGGCCGTGTCTCAGCATGAAGCTGTTCCATATTATGAAAATAACATGGGACTGCGCTGGTTTTCAGACATAGCCAAAGAAAGGGTGACTTCACGGGCGTGTTCTGGGTATTTTCTATGTATCATAATATTTTTATATTATTTAGAAAAATCACAGCGGACTCTTGAACTATCAGAACCTTGCGTTGGACATTAAAACTAATTTGCGAGTTTAGACTTTAGTTATTATGAAGAATAATATATACTACAAGTTTTTGGTCCTTTTGTGATTTATCCTCGTAGTTTTTACTGAGGGGAGTTAAATCATTTACCAGATAAGAGATTTTCAAAGTTGAACCTCGAAACTTACGACATTGGTGGTTTTCACTATTTTTTTTAGAAAACTTGTACATAAAATGCTTGGAATTATTATAACAACCTCGGCGTCGAGCAAGTTGCTGGTTAAAAAACGAAAGGTTGCGGGTTGGATTCCCGCTGCGAGTCAGATCTGAAAACATTTTGGGTCTGGTTGTTTATTAAGAAAAAGTGTTACGTGTATTCCATCAGTTGTTTAGTTCCCATAGTAGTAAGCTTTGCTTAGTTTTAGGCTAGACGGCGCTATAAAAACTTAATACTAATAATAGTAATACTAAAAAAAGCCTTCAGAGGCTTCAGAGGCTTAAAAAACTGTCAAAGAGAAAGTTATAGATCTTGACACGGCGCGGCAGCGATTCCGAATATGATACTTATTCAATTTTGACAAAAATGTTGCTTACCTGAATCCTATAACACGGCAGAATATTTTTCATTTTTGGCATTGATTTTGAGTATAAAATATATAGATAAAAAACTGTACATGACTGTATGTACGGGTCTATTAGTAACATTTTATTTTTCTAAAACTAACCTACTAAAAACCGTTACATACGTTAATTTGCTACTGAGTCTTCTTCTTCTTCTTCTTGCTACTGAATATAAGGTTGAAAATCGAACTAAAACATTTTTTTTATGCAACTGAAGTGGCAACCAAGCGTACGGCCCACAAAATGGTAAGCGGTTACCGCAGCCTATAGACGCTTGCAATACCAGAGGTATCACTCGCGGGTTGCCACCTTGAGGCTAAGATCGAAAGCCTCATGTGCCAGTAATTTCACCGGAAACCATACCCTTCACACCGGAACACAGCAATGCGAGCATTACCGCTTTGCGGCAGAAATAGGTATGGTTCCCTTCCCCGGACGAGCTCTATCACAGAGAACTCTACTACTCTTAAAACATTGCTTGAACTAGAATTCCTCGATAGGCGTGAGTTACACTATCAAGCACATAGTTTACTGCTAATAGTTGAAGATATCAGCTGCTCAATTAGCATATGTTTGTGTAAACTTCGCCCGAACAGTATATTTACTCACAGTTATCGCGGAAACAAACATTACGTACTTAGTGCCTAGGCACACGGCGCTTTTGAACACGCTGTGATTACATATTTTATATACAACTAGCGGACCCACCCACACAGCTATTAACCTTTCTCTTGAATAACACTATCTATTGCTGAAAACTGCATTAGTGCGTAGTTTTAAACATCTAAGCGTAATACATAATTATTTGAATAGTAAAATCTTATGCTTCATGACCTGTTATAAACCCATGACCTTAATATCAGAAGGCTGGGTCTCGACTACTAGACTACTGAGTCTCTAAAGATTAGACCATGAAAAAAAAAAAAAGTAATATGAGTTGTTTCTGTTTCACGCAATATTAAGCCGGGCCCTGGTTCTTTGTAGGGGTCTAGATAATCATCAAAGAAACCGTTAATCACTGTTTATTTATTTTATTTTGGCTCCTTTCATATTATAAAATATGTATATCTTTGTGAAAAACAACACAATGCAAAACAATATGGCGGGTTTAAAGAACAACTGGGTTATTAGGTACTGTCAAAATCAAGATGCGTCACGTGATCATTGCTAACAACTATCATGGCGGACCTCTAGTGTTCCCGTTTTAGAAAACTCAACACAATAAACATTTTTCCCTTAGAATCTGTTTGTCTACTTAAAAATAAAATTGTTTGTTACTGTGATATTTTTTTCCTATTTTTCTATGGTGTTACAAAGACCTAGGCCACTATGAAATTGTTTTTTTTGTACAAAAACCATTACTAAACTTGTAGCGTTGTAGCCTCATAACTTCGTCATTATTCTGCAGCGTAGCGCTTCGTAGCAGTGCTACGCTAGCATCGTAGCAGAGCTACGCCGCCGTGCCTACACTGACTGCGGTTATGTTTGTTAGTTTGGTTGTATAAGCTACTTGGTTTCATTGTTTGACGATAACATTGTATTGTCTAGTAGATTTACGACAACCGCGAATGTTTCAAAGTTTGCTTGGAACTTTACTAAACCTGAGATATTAACTCATCATCATCATGACAGCCTTCTTATGTTACTACTGCTGGGACACTGGCCTACTCTCGGGCGAGAGTCTTAAACCAATGGATTGGTAGATGGCACATGTCATTTGAATTTTTAGTTTTTGGACATTCCGGTTTCCTCACGATGTTTTATTTCACCGTATGAAAGCACTGGCATTGAGCACATATAGTGCACTAATGGATTTTTCGAACAGAAAATCCATTGGTGCACGACCGGGTTTGAATTCACAATCGGAAAGCGGGGTCACTATCAGTAGATCACCGGTGCTCTCGTATACCTACTGGTTTAGTAATCTAAAAATTATAACACGATATTAATAAATGTTTCCATAACGATAACAATTGCGAACATTTTAACATCAATTCCAGTTAAAAATATGTCGTCAACATAAACCGAGAAGCCTTTAGGAATGTCAGCTCAAAGGAGGCTGCATGCGACAAGCTCTCTTTTGACGGTGGCTCGGGGAAATTACCTAATTGTTAATTATACTGCAAACTCGCTTGTTCGCGGGGAATTCCCGTTTTGCATAACATTTAACGTTTTTTCAGCTGCGTTGTTTTAAAGTGATGTGGATTCATTTTCATGTTAAAAGGTTTATTATGATTTTCTATGAAGTACCTAGTTGTTTTACCAGAAGATATATTTTATGTCAGTTTATTTTGGGTGGGTTATAAAAGAAGAATTATTTATTTTATGTCGCTGCGGCTCAATTTTTAGTTTCACTAAGCAAATTTGACAAAAATTAGGAATAAAACTAATTTACTTCTATAAAAAAATAGTCCATGCTACAGTTACACGACGTGACGCGAAAAAACACTATAATAAACACCATTTTATTGGAAATTAACAAAATGTATAAGTCTTTATAAAAACAGGCACAAAACGCGTTTTAAAGAAAAACTTAAAAAACTCGGAAATGTTTCCACAGCGCCACTAAACGACAAGATGCTCTTTTGCCAGAAAATTATCGACCAACAAAGTTCAAACAGCCAAACAATTTAACATCAAATTATTGAAGATCAATCTAATCAAAGACCCGCTAAATTACCCCTTAAACCAGATTTAAGTTCTAACTTGTCTATCAGTCCGAGTTTCTCTATAGACCGTTTATTTTGACGATAATTCTAAAGCAAATTTAGTTTTTACTATTTCCTTATTCTCTATTCTTAGATGTACAAGATTTAGAGTTGTTTGGCAGGGTTGGTGGATAGAATTGTTTGGAGCCACGAGTAGCAGGCAGGATACAACAGGCTTGCGGTAGATCTATGGGGATTATACCGGTCAAGTAGCCAGGGCCGATCAATAGCCTTCACGATGTGAAAAAATCCGGGATTTTAGTAAACTAGTTCAAACGTCAACATAAATGACAAATTCAAGTGGTAAATAGCCGTGAATAATTTGATATCTAACCACTAAAGTTGTTACTCTTTAAACTAGCTAAAAAAAAAACCTTTAAACTCTTTAAACTAGCTCAAGTGAATTGTGATTCCAGTAAGTATAAATTGGTAAACACTGGCATAGTATTGTTGTAGCTTCACATAAAAGTAAGTAATAAGTAACTGACCAAATCCAATCAAAAGTACTTTATTCAGTAAAATCACAAAGATCAATATGAAACGTCTTACAAGCTAGGATAATTTACGCCAGTTCCAACGCGCCCATGTCGTAAAAGGTGGTAACAACACAGGCCGAGTTCCTTTAGTTTTTCGGCATGAACCTTGCTAATGTTATGGATGCCGAGTATAGTTGAAGCACATTCGTTCCCGACCGAATGCTGAAAGTGATGCATTGCTCCGAATAGGTTTCACACTGCTTGTTAGTGGTAGGACTCATCAGCTCAGGTGACACTGTAACTTATGGTTAGACGTGGCATTTGCATCACGTATAATAGTAAAATAATAAAAATAAAATAAAAGGCTTTATTTTCCTATACACTAGATAAAAATAAAAATGAGTAAAGATAAATAAATAACTAAAACTAAAACTTTAAATTAATTTGTGACCAATGTGGCGCGGTGGGCAAAGGTCCGCCTGCGACGCGGAGGTTGCGGGTTCGATTCCCGCCTTGGGACAAATGTTTGTAGGATCTGCAAATATTTGTTCCGGGTGTTCTGGGTGTTTTCTATGTATAATAAAAAAATATCTATCTATGTATTGTATTGTATTAAATATATATCAGTCATCTAGTACCCATAATACAGCTCTGTTTAACAGCTGCTTACCTTGGGCTAGATGATGCTGTGTGGATTGTCCAGCATTATTTATTTTATTTATTTATTTTTATTTATTTGTGTGTAGGACCGCCTGTGACGGTGAAAGCCTCCTCTAAGTATCTCCACGTCGTTGCTGACCTTGACCACATTTTTCCGGCGACTTGGACTATGTCGTCATAACGTATATAGACAAGACAACTTAAAGGTATCGTCAGTTTGCTAACTGGAATACTCTTTGTGCAAGTTTAACTGCAAACCAGAGCAGAGCGGAAACTGCAAACTAGATTGCTCTAAAGATTTTTTTACGAGCTTAAAAAAGAAAATTGCAAAGTTACCAAAACACAGCTGCACTTTTGATAAAATAGTACTTTTTTCTGCATGTTTTCACCGAAACGAGCATGAGTTTTAATTCGCCAAAATTGTATACATCATGTAAGAGATGACCAAACAACACCACTCATCCTTATACTTCGTTACCTTTAAATTTCATAGTTTCATATACATTTACCATTTGTATTTACCATTAGCTTACAATTCATTCATCCCTAATCCTTTGCGATAAGGTGGAATTTCGATTGAGTTCAAGTTTTAAAGTGTTTTGTATAATTTCGGTCTTGCGCTCTCTGCGAACCTTCTAAATTATTTAATGTGCCAACTTTTTGCGGCTCATCCTTAATTAGACTTGGAATGGGCCATCCGTATTCTTCAAATTATAATGAGATAGTATTTGATGAGATTTGCGCTGATTACGTTTCGTAAGCCACATATTAATTTAAATTATTGGTTTTGATAACCTAAGTGTACAGAGCGCAGTGATCTAGTGTAAACCAGTCGTACACTAATAGATTTTTCAATCAAACATTTTCTAGACTGAGGCTCGTGGAACAAACGTAAATTGACCTAGCTTGTAAAACGTTGCTAAAATACCCTTTAGATTTGAATAAAACTATTTTAAATTTGGTACATAGAAAAATACAGTTTTCTTTTAGAAAATATTATATTTCTCTACAGAGACAACAGCTACTCACGCTAGTTAGAGGATGTAAGTACATTATGACATCATAGTTTCTACTGACTTCCACATCTCATACACTGGAAGCTAAAAAGGCCAAAGTACAGTTCTATATCATGAATGCAGACAGCATAACGGGCAACGAAGGTTTTATTTTACTTGGGCAAAAATTTATCACTTTCCTCTTCCGGTAGCGATGTTTATCGGTTGGTATCATTGGTAGATTGCTTTTATTATTTGTTTTTAAGGTTTGAGAGATTTTAACAGTTTTTCACGGTTCATCGGTCAGGCTTTTATACAACTCGGTTTGTAATATTCATGAAATAAATGGTTTCATATTCATTGGTTTGTTTTTTTTAATTGGATGGATTATTTATTCAGCTTGGTTTTTTGATGACAAATTTTAAAATGTTTAAAACATGCCTAAGGTTTTGGTAGGTTTCATTTATACCAAGTTGTTAACTATGTAAAAACGTTAATACGACGCATAGCGTAATGCTCTTATTCATAAAGTAATCATTATTTTAACAGTTGGCTAAATATAGACCGCCATTGACACTGCCAGTCACCCATTTAAATGGTGACTCCAAGAAACAGTGCTTAAATTCGTTGATCTGCTAAGAACAACTTAGCCAGCTACGTCACAAGCGCTTCATTGCAGAGATCAAAGATCATACAATACTCTGTCAGAGAAAATGTATAAAATAAAAGTGAAATAGGGGATTTTCTCTCACACCATTTGTTACCTACTTCACGCTAAAGGCAATCCTACACCTATATCAATAAATTCCAATACAAATCCAATACGTATCTTAGGTGATATACACCTATAGAATTGGCGCAGGTAACGGACAGACGGACCGACGACATTGTTTTACGATAAGAGATGTCTAGCGTTTGAAAACTGCTCGGTAAAATCCGGCTAATATAAGAAATAAATAAATTAATAACGCTAGACAATCCACACAGCATCATCTAGCTCCAAGAGCTTGTGTTATGGGTACTGGTATACTTATTACAAAACAATACCTGAATAGTTTTTTTTTTATTATACATAGAAAATACCCAGAACACTCGTAACAAATATTTGCAGATCGTACAAACATTTGTCCCTCAGCGGGCATCGAACCCGCAAGCTCCTGCGTTGAAGGTGGACCTTCGCCCGCCGCGCCACATCGGTCGCCAATATCTGTGTCAATATGGTTGTCCGGCTAATTTTGTAGTTACAATGTTTAGTCCTTTTTCTAGTAGTATGTCTTATTAAGTCGTACTTTACAGGCCTTGTTATTCATCACTATATCAGCTAGTAAACGTCTACAGCTGGACAAAGTATTCACTCAAAAAGATACATACAGCATAATTGAATGGGGTTTGAACAAAAAGCGCTATTAAAAATAAAATGGGGCTGAATTTGTATGAAAGAAACCAGTAAATCAATTTACAGCAGTATTCTACCATTTTTCTGGTAATTAAACGGAAAAACACGAGTAGCTTAAACATACTACAACCCAGCCGAGTTTGTTGCCAGATTCTTCTAGGCTGGGGCGCGTGGAAACGGCGTAAATTCCCTTAGCTTTCAAAACGAGCCTTAGGATAATGATTGAATAAAAAGATTTTTATCTTTGACAATAACAATAATAATAATAAATAAACTTTTGTCTTGTTACAAGAGAAAAGTCGGTCAAAATTATCCGACAACTTTGATCAGACGTAGTTTAAACTAACGCATCTCTATTTCACGAGCGTCTCAAGTTACGTAACCTACATAAAAGATAGGTGAAGGATTGGGGACGATTTTATAGCTAAGGTAAGTGTGTCAGGGTTGGATTTGATAGCGTTTTATTATTTCTGCAATGGGTACAGTTGAATTTGTCCTAGTTGATAATGCAATCTGTATGTTTGGTTTATATCAAAGCTGCTGCCCGTGACTTCTTTCGCATACCTACATAACTAAAGTAGTCTAATATGTCTTTTCCCGTAGCTCAAGCTATATTTATATATATGACAACTATCTAGTATTTGCATTTAACATCATGAAGAATGATGAAGCTCAATGTTTTGCTTGGAATATTAAAAGCAAATTTCGTTTAGCGTATTTTAAATTCAAATTCAAACATTATTTTAATAAAATCTAACGGATCAATTTGTGAATTTACGCCAAGTGAAACGTCATAAAGCTAGATAGATGTATGCTACGGACTCTCGCTTCTTACTCACTCAAGATGCGATACAGTCAGAGACTAGTGCCGAAAGTAAATACCGGTCCAGTATTTATTTTGGTAATCTCCAACGAACTCGGTCCAAATGAAAGCAAAATATTATTTCAGGCTGCTCTGTGCCGTGGGATTTGCGAGGACAGCAACTCGTATGCGAGTTACACGCAGCGAGTTATAATGTACTGCAAATTATAAAAGATTATAAATAAAGCTATGGACAAACCGACGCGAGTAAGCGATTGCAACAAGTGATTATTCTTCGAAACGGACAAATCGTTCGCGAGTGCGATGTCTGACCACAAAGGTTGTTTACATTGATACAGTAGCTGGCACCAGCACCACTAGATTTTGGAGCTGGATCAGCACTGTATTGATGTAAATATGTTTCAGTCCAGCATCAAGTATCCAGCACTGAATCGAAATACAGCAGTTTTACCCAAAGCTTTAATTTTTGCATTGCACTGCATTGCGCTCGTCACCACGAAATTATTTTAAGTTTCGTTCGCCATTGAATCTGCTTGCAGCAGTGCCATATAAAGCTAAACACAGTAGTGCTTGCACACATGCACACTATGAGACCACTGCAGAATATACTGTAGTGGGATACCATTTGACAAAACTGACTTGGTGGATACACCAAGACGGTCTTTCGCTGAGGTTTCTTTAAAAATCCTACTCTACTAATTGTCACCCAGCTATGACATATTGCATCATAACCAATACGCCGTGGTATTTTAGCGGCGTCAGTTGTAATGGTTCTTAAAGTTATGTAACTCGTTTTAATTTGAGATAATAAAGCAACTGTGACTTTAAAGCTGTCATCGAACGTATCTGCCAAAGTTCGAAAAATGTAAGAAATTTCAGTTTCTTATTTCAAACATTGAGTTTTATCCTTAAATGCGAACCAAAATTTTCAAACGAGTAGTAATAAAAACCTGAGATGCTTAATTGAAAATTAGAATTAGTTTCGCTGTAGCACTTTAAGGCAGAGCATCAAGAAGTAAGCGCAGTCCACGCGTGTGATAAAGATATAAGCCAAGCCAAAACGTATCCGTCATGTTAAAGTTTAGCGCTATATACCCTTAGAGCATATTATGTTGAGGTTAATGAATAGAAACCTACCGTGCTACCTGACATGTCTTTGCTAACAATTTTGTAAAAGTGAGTAATGTTACGCGCTCGTGGTTGTGTACATTTTGACATTGCTTTAAATAAAAATAGCTGTGTCCAAAAACGTTTTTCATGTTTATAACTTTATATTCCGGTGAAATTGGTTTTTATTACAGCTTTCGCTCTAACTAGTGACAAATCTGACACGGATCGTCCGCGCGGAGTTTCCGCGCCATTGTAATAAATAAAATGTTCCGAAGACAAAACATCAAACAAAAAACGACCACACTCTACAGTAGTATAGTTCGCACAGCGGATCTAGGCTTCCGTGAAGTTAGCCGTTTGTAATGCGCAAAGACAATTTAGTTTGAAAAAGCTCCATTGCGCATCGAAACGGCTAATTTCACTACGGCCGAGATCCGTTGTGAGACCTATACCTGGTATGACTTTTTAGTATGACTTTTCAGCAAGAGTTTGTTGCAGTGCCATTTTAGTACTATTAAAAAAAAACATTATACTTATTTCTGTAAATATCTAAAAAATCTTAGACACTGTTATTATTACAAACGTTTTAGACAAGCTCAAAACAATTGTGGATTTTATCAAACGAGCCGTAACTTTGCCAGCCTTTTAATTCCACCCACATGTCAGATAAAGCAGAATTTCAAACAAGACCAAAGCTTTCCCCATTAATTCACGCGGAGTGTTTAAACGTCACTTTTGAGGGTAAGAGCGTTTTTTTACGGACGACATTTTGTTTTTCAGTCGCGTGTTGGTAAGCGTGGTTAGATAATATATTTATTTGCATGAACCGAGATTGCGTTATGAATTGGTGTCAGACTTTTTGAAATATTTTGAATAAAAATGTTAGGATTCATGATCGAAATAATTATATTCAATAAAATCACAAGGATCACTTTGAAACGTCTAGTGGGAAAGTACTATTTTTCTTATTCATTCATAAGTCAATGAACAAAGACAGAAAGAAAAACACAAAATGTTTTATTTTTTGACAAAATATCTACGTAACCTATGTCTACTTACTTCTTATTTTATACTCAATAGGCATATATATATAACAGAGCACCGGTGGTCTAGAGGTAATGACCCCGCCTTCCGATCCTAAGGTCGTGGGTTCAAACCCGGTCGTGCACCAATGGATTTTTCTGTTCGAAAATTTATGTGCGCAATGCCAGTGCTCTCATACGGTGAAGGAAAACATCGTGAGGAAACCGGCATGTCCAAGAACTAAAAATTCGAAAGACATGTGCCATCCACCAATCCGCATTGGGTCCGCGTGGTGGATTAAGACCCAATCACTCTCGCCTGAGAGTAGGCCAGTGTCCCAGCAGTGGGAACATTAGAAGGCTGTCATGATAATGATGATGATGAGGCATATATAAACTAAAATAAAATATATATAATAAATACTGTAATTGGAGGTTTCGCTTGTTCTTTTAAATTTTATTTTTATTACATAATTACAATCAACAACGTTACAATTTAAAAAAATTCAAGTAAAAATAACTGAATAAAATGTCTGTAGATCCCGTTATAATAAGACACAAATTATAGCCTACAGAAGTTGTAGTATGAATTATGAATATGACTTTTATAGTCCACATTTTTTCAGTAAAGCTAACAGTTATTTTAAATACTACACAATCCAATCACAATATTAATGAATTTTCTCGTAAAATTAAAAGCGTAGTGAGTCAAACACGATGCCGAAGGCACGCAATCCGACGATAAAACTTTAATCTCCTAAAAAGCGGAGACCGTGTTTGCGGCAGTAAAATCTAAAACGCATCATTAAAATGGTAAAATAAATAAAAAATGGTAGGACACAAGAACAGGGACAAGTGGAAAGATTTGGGGTAGACCTTTATGAATATTCAAGAAAAATACATTGTGATGCGTTCTTTAAAACTATCCGCACATCGCATTAATAATGTATTCAAAATAAAGAGAAGTGGCCAGTTGAAATATAATAGAAACGAATTAGTGGTTTCTAATTCATATACATAGCCCAAGGTAAGCTGCTGTTAAACAGAGCTGTATTATGGGTACTAGATGACTGATATATATTTAATACAATACAATACATATGTATGTATATAGGTAGTAGAGTTCTTTGTGATAGAACTCGTCCGGGGAAGGACTACCACCATACCTATTTCTGCCGCCAAGCAGTAATGCTCGCATTGCTGTGTTCCGGTGTGAAGGGTATGGTTTCCGGTGAAATTACTGGCACATGAGGTGTATATAAAATATTTGTACCGCAGCGGAATTCAAACCATGAACCTATAAAACGGGTCCTGTATTTTAGAGAACCAAAGCTTTTTGTTATTACATTGTATTGTTGTTCTGTTCCGTTTCGTATCGGGCTTTAATTAATAACTTATGTTTAAGTTGTAGAAATAACGCAGAAACCTAATAATATTTCGTTTATTTCAGAGTTAGTTTATGTTGTAGCTTGTTAAGTTTTGCTACGCCAAGAGCGCTTCATCAAAGCTGTAGTAAGATATTACTATATTACTTATAGCGCTCTTGACGCAGCAGACTGTCGTTTCCATAGAACTATACAAGTAGAATGATAGAGATATTTTGAATTTACAGATTATAATATCCCAAAAATTATTTCGCCTCAAGCGGGATTTGATACCCGCAACCACTAGTTGATACGCGGGTGACGAAATAATCATTGAGATGTCTTCGGCTTGAAACGCCGACAGCTCCATCTACAGGGAAAACGTTGCAATTATCCAAGCTTGTATGCCAACTACTTTGAGTTTTCATGTTTTGATAATTTCAATTGAGTTTATTAAATATAAGTAAAAAAAAATAAAAAATGTTAGGCATATAAATGATAGACTTGTAATTGTATTGTACCTACTCCACTGTATATTTTAATAAAAAATATGTTGGTTTAAAAAGATAATTAAATAAAAGACACACAAAAACCATAACAAAATGCTTTGAATCGTGTAAAATAATCTTACAGACACCATTGTTAATTTCAAATGGTTCAATTGTGAAAGCAATACAAGCCCTTCATTCGCTGCTTAAGGTGCGTTTCCTAAGCTGCTGTTTCCTAAAATATAAATTTACATCCTAATCACACTTCTTATGTTTAGAAGAAACACTAGTTGAACGCCCTGCGGCTTTGTTCACATTTTTTGATATAAAATATTAGGATACCTTCATCATCAGCCGATAGACGTCCACTGCTGGACATGGGCCTCCACCAAAGAGCGCCATGACGACCGATTTTGAGCCGTCACCATCCACCGACTTCCTGCGACTGCTTTAATGTCATCGGTCCATCGAGTGAGGGTCGTCCTACTTTTCGTTTTCTGGTTTCCGGCTATACTAATTTATGTGATTGAAATCTTATGATATATGACTTGGTGTGAAAGAGATGGCTTGACGCAAAAACAGAAAAATGGCAGTGACAGACTTACATTATAACCTTACCCAACTATGACGGCATCAATCATCATCATGACAGCATTTTAATGTTCCCACATCTGGGACACTGGCCTCAAGCGAGAGTGATTGGGTCTTAATCCACCACGCAAAACCAATGCGGATTGGTAGCACATGTTTTACGAATTGTTAGTTCTTGGGAATGCCGGTTTTCTAGCGATATTTTCCTTCACCGTATACGCACTGGCATTGCGCAAATACATTTTTTAATAGAAAAATCCATTGGTGCACGACCGGGTTCGAACCCACGACCTTAGCATCGGAAGGCTACTACCACTAGACGACCAGTGATCCGCATCAATAGATAATGTAAATTCTTTGAACACGCTCTAATATAAAAAACTGTGCTGTTTTAAAACACAGCTACAAAGCGGTCGTTATTCGTAACAGTAGCTGTTAAGACTAGAGCTTAAGCTGACCGCACACGAACGCACGGCTGATTGAAGGCAATTCCGATGTGTCTCGGGTTCGGTGGCTGGTATTGTGGAGCAATCATTTTCTTTCTATTGTGGCGGTTCTTTGTGGTTTGTTTCAAAATAAAATGTAATCCAAACCTCAAAAACAGATTACAAATAACGGTTATATAGATTTGGCTTTATTATGTAGACCCGGCGCAGTTTCACTAGCGCTATTATTTTTTAGTTAATTTTTACAACCTGTATATTTTCTCACCGTTAAAACTTTTCCTGAACTTTTACAAAGATTTCAAGACCAAAATTAGCCGAATTGGTCCAGCCGTTGTCGAGTTTTAGCGAGACTTACGCACAGCAATTCATTTTTATATGTAAGAGATAACAAATTGACATAATTATCTAAGTGCATGTATAGTTCGCACAGCGGATCTAGGCTTCCGTGAAGTTAGCCGTTTGTGATGCGCAAAGATAATTTAGTTTGAAAAAGCTCCATTGCGCATCGAAACGGCAAATTTCACGACGGCTGAGATCCGTTGTGAGAACTATACCATGTCGAAAGATGAAGAAATTAAATGAAATGCTAAAGCTAAATTATTAATAAAAAAAAAGCTCTAAATTTTAAAGTTGTGCGTCACACAGCACCTGCTCTTGTAACCCTGAGACAGACTCTCTGTCACAGAGTAATATCTCTGTACCACTAAGTACAACTCAAAGTTCAACGAGTTGAGTTATTGCTACTATCTACAGTGCTTTTCAAACCTAAATACAGTTAAATCTTATCTTAAATTAAAGATATTTTTATTATAATTGATAGATTTAGGCGTTACTTTGCGGAAATCCATTACAAGATAAAAAACAGACGAAAAACATCTGGTACTACTCCGCTTAACCTTTTAACCAATAAGGTCACACAGTTAATATAGTTAACTTCAAAAGAAAAATATCGACACGTGTTTCATCCCTCCACGGGACATCACCAGGACCATCGACTTGTTCTCCGGCAGACGTGTTGTCCCTCGAGCGCTGGAGACAAAGTCACTGACTGTCCCGTGAAGGGATGAAACACGTGTCGATATTTTTCTTTTGAGGTTAACTGTATTAACTGTGTGACCTTATTGGTTAGAAGGTTAAGCGGAGAAGTACTAGATATTTTTCGTCTGTTTTTCCATATTTTTATCAAATAAAATCACATGTATCACGCTGTTAGGTCCACCCACACTAAAGTTTAACCTGTTTAAGTTTAGTCTGAGTTAAGTCTAAGCTTAGCTTGAGCTCAACGAAGCAAGCAACAGCACTCAGATTCAAATGCCACTGGCAGTGGTCGCCCATAGAAATAATAGCCACGCGGAAATAATTAAGACATTTTCTCTCAGGAAAAACGTATACAGCTGTGCCACAAGCGCTTAAAGGCTAGATACCATCATGTCTATTCATTCATCTATTGCGCCCGCAGTGATGCGATTACGAACGAAGCCACGCGTAGAACCAGCCGTAAAATAAAACAAGACAGCTAGCTGTATTCCAAAACTGATTTTATTACAACCATAAATCCCGGAGCGAAACCACTGGAAATTGTTTCAAAACTTTCAAATCCAATTCGCGTTCCAAAAGCTTTAAGATAAAGTATTTCCTGAATAAAATTTAATGCAAAAAGGTGTAGTACGCTTGAAATCATTGAACATTGCTAAACAGTTCTCCAAGAAAATTATGTAGCTTAGTTCGTAAAACAGGAAAGAAATATTATAATTAAGATTGTGGTTTATTGTCCGGGGACGGCGACGTTGTCTGCGTAAATTTTTATTTCATTGAAAATTCACATTACTGCTACCTCTTTAAAGAGTTGAATTTCAAAAATTCTTCTTTTTTCTACATCAAAACAAAACAAATCCTTCAAACTTCAGATTTCTAAGGCTTACAGTAAAGTTAGTTGTGCGTAGATTGTCAGTCAGTGAAACAACAATTTTAAAAATAAATGTTTTGTGACCACTTTGATATTCAAAGCGTTCATAGGCAACGGTAACCAATACAACTGGTACCTAAATACTACACTTTTTTGAATTTTATAAACAAAACAGTGTTTGCAATATTGCACCACAAAGCCAATCTATCCGTGACAAGTGAGGCATATTGTCCAAGAAGGAGCATTTTAAAATGCTTTCGGCAAAGCTTTGTATGCTCGTAGGATCGTAGGATGTAAAGTGATTGCTATGACACCAAAGTGACATTTTGAAGAAAATAAAATACTCTGGCCAAAATAAAGCTATCTCAGCATAAAACTGCATCAAAATCGTGCACCTTGGGGTTGTTTGGCTAAACATGACGTAGCGGAACTGTTTTGGTTTTAGTTTTGTACTAGCATTTGCGCAGAGTTTTCAAAAGCTCAACAGCAAAACGCCTTATTTCAAATATAACTCAAAGTTATCCAAAATATGAATTAAAAACAGCTTAAGCACGAACTTTAGAAAGTTTGTTAGGCGTAAACAATCAATGGTTAATAGCGACATGAGCATAAAACATGTTAAGAGAGAGAGATTTTGAGATTGATGAGATTTTCGTGCTAAACATTCAGTTCTTTGTGCTATCATCACTGACACAAATATTTGGTAAATGTGAGCACGTTACAAGTCAAATATTCGGCGTCGAACAAACCGAGGTTTCATGACACAGTCACACAGAGTTACAGCGAACTAATTCTCGATGCGAATATTCTCATCAAACAAATTGCCTGGAAACTGTCAGTGTTTTTTTTTATGTCAGCAAGTGGCAAATATCATAGATGCCGTGCCACTCAAAGCTCGTTTTCAAGTTCTACGTGGCACTACACTACGCTCATCACCCTGGGACGTTGTTGTTTATAGTCACTTTCGCCCAGTCATTTCACTTGCTACAGTGCCCTTAAACCTAAACACAGTAATGCTTGCACACTACTGCTTGGAGATAGAATAACTGGCACTGCCGTGGTACCCACCAAGACGGACTCTCTCTGAAGAGTCCTACCACCAGGTTTGCTTTTATTTATCAAAATCAAAACCTTAACAAAATCTACACCATAAAACCTTGTAAGTACTGTTGGATTATGAGAAGTTATTAGATTTCAGTCTAACTCAAACAGTATCTAAAACGAATGTTAGTTCAATACTGCCTTTTGAAAATCCCTCGTCCATATAACAAAATTGAGCACGTTACCTCCATTATGGTTTTGTTTACTGCCTAAGTAAAATAACTCTAAAAATATATAGAACCTTAGCGCCATTTAACAAAATAATATACTGCAAACAGTACGGAACCCCGATACGTTCCACATCTCATAAAACCGCATCGTGTTTGCTTCTTTACGACGTCTACAATAAAATTAAGCTTTATTTCGAATAGCACTGAGTCCAATATCATATTTTTTCTCAATAGCCATCGTCTGTTTATAAGAGTGTGCGTTGATTCGGATTTTCGAGAAAAGAAGCACATTCAGTAAAAAAAAATATATATATATTTTTTTTTTATACAACTGAAGCGGCAACCAAGCGTACGGCCCACAAGATAGCAAGCGGTTACCGTAGCCTATGGACGCTTGCTATACCAGAGGTATCACTCGCGGGTTGCCACCTTGAGGCTAAGATGGAAAGCCTCATGTGCCAGTAATTTCACCGGAAACCATACCCTTCACACCGGAACGCAGCAATGCGAGCATTACTGCTTGGCGGCAGAAATAGGTATGGTGGTAGTCCTTCCCCGGACGAGCTCTATCACAGAGAACTCTGCTACTCTTAGAAATATAGATAATTTTAAGCATTTCATAACTTTTTTTTATCACGACAACACAAGATCTTTGTGCAAAATGCAGTAATGTTAGATGAGGCTTAAAATCTATTCTGTTTACATAATTTAAGTAATGTTTTCATATATTTATTATGAACTATACAGCCAGCTAGCCACAAACTTATTTTATTGTCGTTATAATAAATTAACGTTAGCGGTAACATGCTACCAAATAACATTATAAGATAAATCCCCCTCTTATAACTAAATTAATGTTCAAACGTCGTTCCTTCTCAGCTACCAATTTAAAGGCTCACACCGCCAATGCATAGTCATGCATGCATAGTCTTCGGACTATATACGCACGCATCTAGTGTGCATACCCAAAATAATGTTTTAACAGCATTCCTCTCTGCTACCTAATCATCATCATCATCATCATGACAGCCTTAGCCAAAAAGGTAGCCAACGTTCCACTGCTGGGACACAGAAAAATCCATTGGTGCACGACCGGGTTTGAACCCACGACCTTAGGATCGGAAGGCGGGGTCACTACCACTAGACCACCGGTGCTCTAAAATAACGTGATAATATCGTATCCTTTCAACAACCACTAATAACGTTTTAATATCGTACCTCCTCGCCTACCCATTCGCGCTCTATTAGCCAGGCTCGGCTGGTGAGGAGCTGATTGGCTCCACTACTCCGCACCGCGCCGCAGATACAACCTCGCTGTAATCAGTGCACGTACCATTGTTTACCTCCTCATTTATTTCAGGCATCGATGGAGATCCCAGATTTTTGATATTCTCCATTGTTTTGTGAGCGGTTGATTGCGTTGGGATGTTAATTAAAATGTTGAGAGATTCAGGTGCCAACAATGTGAACAAAGGGTACATTTTTTTGTTGGATTATTATACTTTTGTTTGAAATGTTTGTTGGAGGAATTGAATTTTTTTTCGGTTTTCATTTTGATCGTTATTGTATAAGCAAATTCTGTTATGTAACTACTTTAAGATTTGCCTTTATGATGATTCAAATTTAATTTCAAATTCAAAACAATTTATGAATCATTTTGAAAAGTAAAGTATAGTACATTATGGTACTAGTGTGTAACATTGGTGATTACCGCTGAGGCGCTAGGCGAGGGTCTTAAGATAGCCGAGGACGGTAATCATCAATACACACGTGTATCATACGACGTTTTTCAACACACTTGTGAATAAAATAACAAAAAAAACACATAATAAAGTAACAAAAAAAAATCTATAACTCACTAGTGAGTTATAGCAATGAAAAAGTCATAGTTTGACTAAAGGTGTCATTCTGTGCCTAATTGCGATGACCATTGAGCCACTTTATAAGCAAGTGTGTTGAAAAATAACAAAAAAAAATCTATAACTCACTAGTGAGTTATAGCAACGAAAAAGTCATAGTTTGATTATGGGTGTCATTCTGTGCCTAATTGCGATGACCATAGAGCCACTTTATAAGCAAGTGTGTTGAAAAATATATATGTAGTATCATTATTCAATCAATTTTACACGTCTTGAAGAATATGGCAACAATTCAACTGGGTTTGTAGTTTTTTTTCGATGATCCCTCATCATCATCATGATGAATCTGAAAAGACGCCTTTGAGTATATCAACCCAAGAATTTTCTACCCAATGGGTATTTTGCTCCGTTCGACCGAAAACATTTGATTCAAGTTACCTTTTCTACCCACACCTACTTATTCCTAATTTCTATTGTTTAAATTCAAACAAATGACACAGTGAAACACTAAAGTAGAAGGGTCAGCAAAAAAATGTTGATTATTTATTGTAAATGTTTTTACTATTAAAATCAGTCTGAGTTCAGTAAATCATACAAAAAGTTTCCCAGAAATTATTATAAAGGTTAAAATATTTTTTTACTAGTTGAGAGTCAGAGGCGCTCATCTGTTACAGAAACACTGTAGTTCTACCTTAGTTCTCGCTGTAAGATCTGCTTTACTAATTTCGAACACACTTTTGAAGTATAGATGACTAGCTGCCGTCCGCGACTTCGTTCGCGAGGAACTCGGGAACCGTATTGTTCCCGGGATAAAAAGTAGCCTATGTCCTATTTCCGGTCATTATCTATCTAGAGCACCGGTGGTCTAGTGGTAGTGACCCCGCCTTCCGATCCTAAGGTCGTGAGTTCAAACCCGGTCGTGCACCAATGGATTTGACTGTTCGAAATATTTATGTGCGCAATGCCAGTGCTCTCATACGATGAAGGAAAATATCGTGAGGAAACCGGCATGTCCAAGAACTATAAATTCAAAAGACATGTGCCATCCACCAATCCGCATTGGATCCGCGTGATGGATTAAGACCTGATCACTCTCGCCCGATAGTAGGCCAGTGTCCCAACAGTGGGAACATTAGAAGGCTGTCATGATGATGATGATCTATCTATGTTTTTAATTTCAATCAATCAAAAAGCTCGTCCGGGGAAGGACTACCGCCATATCTATTCCTGCCGCCGCATTGCTGTGTTCCGGTTTGAAGGGTATGGTTTCCGGTGAAATTACAGTCACATGAGACTTTCGATCTATGCCTCAAGGTGGCAACCCGCGAGTATTGCAAGCGTCCATAGGCTGCGGTAACCGCTTACCATCTTATGGGCCGTATGCTTGGTATCCACTTCAGTTGTATAAAAAAATGTGCAGTGGTTGTCGAATTATAGAGTAACAAACATCAAAACATGCTAACTTTTGCATTTATAAAGTTAGTGTGATTATAGTGTGATCACTGCAGCATTTATAGAAATAAGCCCCCAGTTATTGAATTGTGGAGTCACGAGCGTGACTTACAGCTTTGCATAGTAACATCAACAAGTCAATACAAGTTACGAACTGACCCGTAAAGCCTACGTTTCTTGTAAAAAGGCGACCGGGATGACGAGATTATTAATAGCGGAGCTACAAGTAAGGATGAGCAAACAAATGTTTGCATGATCTGCAAATATTTGTTCCTGGTCTGAGTGTTTCTATGTATTTTAGGAATGTATCTTCTTCTCTTATATCTTTACTAATATTATAAAGAGGAAAGATTTGAATTTTTGTATTGTTGTTTGTTACGAATAAACACAAAAACTACTGGGTCCGATTTCAAAAATTCTTGCTTAATTAGAATGCTACATTATCCCTGAGTAACATAGGCTATATTTTTTACTAACGACCCGCCCTGGCTTCGCACGGGTGCGGTCTCATTGCACCCGCACGAAGCTGGGACGTACTGCTAGAATAAAAATAAATTGCTGTGCGTTATGCTCGCTAAAACTCGACAATGATTGTCCGATTTGGCTAATTTCGGTCGTCAAATGTTTGAAGTTCACAGAAAATTTAAACGGTGAGAAATTATGAATTAATTGCGAAAAAAATAACGCGCGTGAATCCGCAGCGGGTCTACTAATTTACAAATAAATTATTCAATGGTGTCGGTTCTGTTGTAGCATTCTCTAAACTTAGCTAACTGAAAATATCGTGGTCCTTTGTATTTTAATTCATTAGAAAAGGACGGCAACAGTTCAGTTTAGAAAATACTACAACAAAATTGAAACCAATGTGTTGTATAAGGTATAGTTCCCATACAAGCTTTGCTTGGTTTGAAGCTGGGTAGCGCAGTGTTAACATGAAAATTTATTATTTCCAATTACAATCACGTACAATGTACATAGGCTACAGTAACCGCTTACCATCAAGTGGGTACACTTGGTTAACACTTAAGTGGTGTTGATAAAATACATTTACGAGCGTAATCTACCGGCAACTGCACAATCAGAACGCGAGTCAGACACGCATAACTTACGAGTTATAGGACGGTGTCAGAACTGTGATTTACGTTACCCCGGTGCTGCCGACTGCTTCTTAATTAGTGCGAGCATTTCCTACTACGAGTAGATAGCTATATTAATAGTGGGAATTACATTAAAAATAAGTTCTGAAATAAAGCTGCGTTTACAGTAGAAAGACAGTGGACTAGAAAGCGGTCGCTACATATCTTTTCTGGAAACGCAGCCTTAGGGTATCTAAAAGGTCTTAAGTTTGTTTGCGTGTTTTTTTTTTTCTTCAACTGAAGTGGCAACAAGCGTACGGCCCACAAGATGGTAAGCGGTTACCGCAGCCTATGGACGCTTGCAATACCAGAGGTATCACTCGCGGGTTGCCACCTTGAGGCTAAGATCGAAAGCCTCATGTGCCAGTAATTTCACCGGAAACCATACCCTTCACACCAGAACACAGCAATGCGAGCATTACTGCTTGGCGGCAGAAATAGGTATGGTGGTAGTCTTTCACCGGACGAGCTCTATCACAAAGAACTCTACTACTCTAAATCTTACTCTTACTACTCGTGCTAAAAAAGTCTTATCTATATCATGGCAGCTTTCTATGTTCCCACTGCTGAACACTGGCCTACACCCTGGTCTTAATCCACCACGAGGACCCAATGCGGATTGATGGATGGCACATGTCTTTTTAAATTGTTAGTTCTTGGACATGTCGGTTTCCTCACGATGGTTTCCTTTACCGTATGAGAACATGCATTGCGCACATAAATTTTTCGAATATTAAAATCCACTGGTGCACGACTGGACCACGACTTTAAGATCGGAAGGTGTGGTCACTACCACTAGAAGTCAAAGTCAAAGTATTTTTATTGCTTGAAATACATGTCATGTTGAACTTAGATGTCAATTATTTAGATCGTGTACCAATGTATTCTACCCTAAGAGGCATGCAGTATAATATTATTTACAATGTCAAAAAATTAGAAAATAGAAAAATTATAATAAAATACAAGCAATCAATAATTAATAATATGAATTAACAATACTTAATAATAATAATTGAAATGCAATTACAATGTCAGTTTAAGAAATAGAAATATTTTTATCATTCATAAATTCATCAATAGTGTAATAACATTTATTTGCTAGTATGTTTTGAGCTTTCTTCGAAACAATGAACTAGGCAGTTGTCTCAGTGTCTCAGGTAGCTTGTACCTTAGACCACTAATGTTTTAAAAAAAAAGTCTATTCTATTCGCAGTGTTAGACCGCGTTTACATTATTTTGTCGTGGCGTGTCTAGACGCATCATAAGCATATCGTATCAATACATTTTGTATGGTTAGAATTATATTACTAAAGTGCAGTGTGTTGTGACGCATTCTGTAAATGTATGGATACGATATACTTATGTAGCGTCACGACACTCCACGACAGAATAATGTTACCCTGGCTTTACTCGCACTTTCCAAAACAAATGCAGTCTCGCCTCGATTCGAGCCCTCAAGCTTCAAATGCAGGATTTGCATGAACAAGCTAGCTCCAGCACTCAACCATTGCTGGATATAACAGTATTGCGTATTGTGTTATCACTTAATATATTTACCAACACTGTACTTAGAGAAGTTTTTCCAATTAAATTCTAATAAATAATTTTTGACAAAAATATCGACTTTAAACTAAAAAAGTATTTCGATACGTTTTTTAAGATTTATACACAAAGTACTGAATCAATTTCGATAAAATTTAGTTCAATCCCTTTAACCTCAATTATTGATGTCTATCTGTCTGTCATAATTATACTTAGGTACGAAAAAATAATAAATGGGATCAAATTCGTGGGATCAAATGATAGTTACCCATTGTAAGACAATGTTTATTTGCTACAAAAATCATCTTAATTTAATAATTTCACATTTATAATATTAGTAGGATTCCAATGTTTATTTGCTACAATAATGAATGAAAATGAATGAAAATTCTTTATTGTACAGTGTACACCTTACAAACTATAAAACAAGTGAAATAAAATAACGGAGACTAATTACAATGTACAATGGGCGGTCTTATCGCTAAGAAAGCGATCTCTTCCAGACAACCTTTGGATGAATAATCATCATGCTTTCACATTTAAATTATTATTCGTATCGACATAATTACTATTTTATTTTTTAATAAACAGTGTCTCAGAGCACTTTTAAAGGCTTACTCGGCACTATTCAAAAATCCCGAATTGTAACTGTTACATATTCATTTTTGCGATACGCTGTTTGCGGAGCTGGGACTGAACAAACACGGATTAGGCGCAATTTTCATAAACAAATAGTGGGCTTCGTGAGCAAACAGCGGATCTTTTGGTTTTTCGGAGTGTTGATACGAGTACTGGGTTATATTGGATAGCTTTATTGGATGTGTTATCCGCAAACTTACTAGACTTACCTGGGGCCTTACTCTTGATCGCGATCGGTATTGGACAAGTATTGGAATATGACATTTCTTACTTTTGACATTAAACTTAGCGTCAAATTCAACCTTGTTTCGAGTAAAAAAATTTGACAGCCGTAAATTGAAATTTCGGTTCTTTTTTCGAAAAAATTATCGGTCGGCCGTTGGCGAGATGGGTAGACGACATAGTGAAAGTCGCGGGCCGTAAGTGGATTAAATTAGCACAGGATCGCGGTAGATGGCACAAACTAAGGGAGGCCTATACCCAGCAGTGGGTGAATTCAGGGTGTGGATGACGATGATGAAATTTAAATTGGGATTGGATCAGAATTGCAATTGGATTCAAGAGTAAGGCGCACCTAGTGGTAAGACTCTTCAGTAAGAGTCCATCCTGGTGGGTACCACCGCAGTGCCAGATATTCTACCTCCAAGCACTTGTGCAAGCATTGCTGTATTTAGGTTTGAAGGGCACTGATAAGTGCATAAGTGCAGTGCCACGCTGAACTTAAAAAAGCTTTATGCTTTAAGCTTTTTTATCTGTTATGGTCTGGCGTGGTGCTTAGCACGTGACTTAAACGTCTTGTCATTTGCTGACTTAAAAAAAGACTAGAAATAGTGTTGCACTAAAAGGTAACTTAACGTAAATGTTCCGTCTTATTATCGTTTAGTTTTAATGCTGAGGCAGGGACCTTTTAGGCTTGACATTCATAACACAGTATTACCTATCTACCCATCTACTTTCTATGTTTACCTGTCTATTGTTTTTTAGTATGGGGTACTTTGATGGGAAAGAATTCTACTAAGATTCCATTAGACACTTAGATATATTCGTATAAGTAATACGTAATAGTTAGTAAGTATCTAGTATATGTGCGGACCCAATAAAATGTTCTTTCTTTCTAATGTTACTTGACATTTGGATACGTAGCGCTACGTGGCTACGTGGCTACGTGGCTATGTCGCATTCGTAGCACTCGTAGCTAATGCTACACTACTGATACAACCTTACATTATGTGGGAACTACTTTGCTCACGTCTTTGTTCTCGTTTTTTTAGTTAATACCTCACGGAGCAGATTTATGAGCTAAAAGAAAGCCAAAATCACCATTGCTAGTAGGAATTATAATCTGTAGAAAGTTTTCAAAACCCGTTAAATCTATAAAATATCACAAAAACTGCGACAAATAAACCAAATTTATTACAATAAAAGATATAAATCTCCGCCACGAAACTATGAAAATAAATTCAAACGTCAATGGCCGTCAAGACGAGTTTGCATAGTAAGCGCTGCATGAAAAATCGCGTGAGGACCGCAATAATACTGGGCGCTAGATTTTACAAATACTGCAGATTGTGCACAGATAAGACTTTGTGGTTTTAAATATCATCATCATCATGACAGCCTTCTAATGTTCCCATGTTAGGACACTCGCCTACTCTCGGGTGTGTCTTAATCTACCACGCTGACCCAATGCGGATTGGTAGATGGCACATGTTTGAATTTTTAGTTCTTAAACATGCCGGTTTCCTCACAATGTTTCCCTTTACCGTAAGAGAGCACTGGCATTGCGCCATGCGAACAGAAAAATCCATTGGTGCACGACCGGGTTTGAACCCACGACCTTAAGATCGGAAGGCGGAGTCACTACGACTAGATTACCGGAGCACCGGTTTTAAATATATTAACGTCTTATTTACCACTTGTTTTTGTCATTATGCTGACGTTTCGAAGCCCGCTTTCGACGGTTTTTCGGCGAACACGTTTGTTTGTCTGTATAATAAAAAGACAGAAATTCAATTGTGATCGATACTTCTGTTGCTACTTTCAGAGGGCGCTTACAAAATCAAATCATAATTTATGTACCACATATTCATACACAACACACTTTACACATAATACACACTCAACACTCATAAACTAAAACTTCAATAAATATCACTCCTACATACACACACGACACTTATACACACTCTCTCACTAAATATCCATTTATTAATTAATTGTTAGTTAGTTTTTAAATAATATAGTGGGTTTTGGTGTTGTAAATTTTTTTTTTTAATTACATTTTTGTACTTATCTTTGAAATTGTGTTTAAAATTGTTTACACACATAGAATAATTATATTACAGTTTTTATATAAATTAGGATACCTACAAAATGTTATTTTACAATATCCATAAGTTACATTTTGGGGAATCAACAGTCTTTCTGAAACACAGTGAAAACTAACTCAGAAACCAGTGAATCACTACTGTGTCAACATTTGTATTTGTGGTTAATAAAATATTTGTATTTGAAGCAAATAATAAATGATTGATTGATTGATTGTATTTGTATGTCATTTTGACACTAACCCCACGTATTTACCTAGAAGCCTCAAGCTAAGCAAAACTGCTAAACATACTTTTAATTATACACACTTAAAATATTTAAATCAATTTGTATTATTAAATTAAAAAAAATTATTGTCATTTCTGTATAATAAAGCAGTCCATATTCTTTGACCCAGTCGACGCGACTTGCAAAAAATAAAAATAAAACGGTTGAAATCTATCGCCTAGTTGCACGTATGCGGGTGAATATTATTTTCAACGATTGCTTTTATTTCACCATGTGCAATTAGCTTGAACTAGATTTGCTTAAATGATTTTACATGTATAGTAACGGCTGTTGTGTTTTTCTTTTCTATTTTGAATAAACGATGCAAAAACATAAACGACATTAATAATTGGTTATGATTTCAAGATACTGATTAAACAGTATTTATACATGCGACTTGTAAAAATACTGTTAAATCAGTATCTGGTCGGTCGGTCGCTCCCGGTTTTTTCAAAGTTGTTAGGCCATGACCGAGGCCTTCGGGCGGCCTAGAAACTCTGTCACCAGAGTTGGCCACTGACTCATATGAACGAACGAGTATCTGGTGCCCGTCAGTTTGATGTGTAAAATTAAGTTTGAATCATTTGGGCCGAATCGGTCGAAGCGTCGCTCTGCCATTTTTATTTTAATATGTGAGAGACTGTTTTAGTTAGTCATTGAGTCACAGCAGCTTAATATTTTTTTACACATGATTAATGTGGTCCTATAAATATTAACAGAGTACCAGAACTGAGTCATAATCATCATGACAGCCTTCTAATGTTCCCACTGCTGGGACACTGACCTACACTCGAGTGAGAGTGATGGGGTCTTAATCCACCGTGCGGACCCAATGCAGATTGGTGAATATAGGACCAGAACTGAAAACCTTATAAACGTGTATTTCTGTGTAGTTTTGTTGGATATCCATCCTACAATATTACAATATTTAAAACATACTCGAACTCACGACCTGAGGTATTTCTAAGTAATTTTGTTGGTTTGACGACCAATGTGGCGCGGTGGGCGAAGGTCCGCCTGCGACGCAGAGGTTGCGGGTTCGATTCCCGCCTTGGGACAAATGTTTGTAGGATCTGCAAATATTTGTTCCGGGTGTTCTGGGTGTTTTCTATGTAAAATAAAAAATATCTATCTATGTATTGTATTGTATTAAATACATATCAGTCATCTAGTACCCATAATACAGCTCTGTCTAACAGCAGCTCACCTTGGGCTAGATGATGCTGTGTGGATTGTCCAGCGTTATTATTATTATTCTTATTTTTTTTGTTGGTGATAATTAGTGTTATTGGTGTATAGTGTATTCATTTTTTCTAAAGATTATTAAGTGTTAAAACCTACCAAGCGTTAGTACAATTATTTATTGTGGACAACTAAAACTTGGTTAAGTATAAGTGAACTATTAGTAAAAACTTTTTAGGTTCATCCTGTTTTATTTTTTAAGCATAACCATTCTCACATGATTTAAATTATTAATAATAATAATATAATAATTATATCAACATCATGGCAGCTTGATGGAAGGCGCCGTCGTGGTCGGCGGGACGATCTCGACTCCTTCGAAAGAGGATGGAGGGACATTGCGAAGGAGAGAGATGATTGGAGAGATTTGGGGGAGACCTTTGCCCAGTAGTGGGACAAAACAGGTTAAAAAAATATATATATATATATAAAACAAAACCGAATTCACGACCTGGAATCATAAATGAAAGTCACCACTAGAAAACCAGTGCTCTTTTTATCTTATTTTATAAAGTTGTATGCGCCATTATTGTTTTTATAAAGTCAGCTACAAAACAAAGTCGTTTCTGGCGCAGTTCCAATATCATTATAAAAGTTGCCATACTAAGTACGCTGGTTAAAAAATATCATGCTGCTTTTCAGTCAGTTCAGGCACTGGTTTTTGACGGTACCGAATCGCTGGCGCAGAAAAATCGATGAAACACACAGGTACAGTCAACCAATCTGAAGTAGGTCACTGTATAGAAACATGGCATAAAAAACCGTTTATAGGGATGATTATTGACTTTGGTAAATACGTTTTTCCTACGGGATGATCACATAATTCTTCTTCTTCTTCGTTTATGGATTCTGTGGCTTATTTGTCAAAATTTTGCCAGTGTCAAGTGTATTAGTTTGATTGTCGCTTAGCAACGTAAACAAACTGTTAGCAACCAATCCCCATTGATCTCTATCTCAAAATGTCTAATATATCAGAAGAGCTACTGTCAAACTGTCTTACCCACTGAATATTGACCGTTCGTTCAGAGAAGAAGAAGACTTACACTGACAAATCAATATCATACCTTAATGAGTGTTATTTAAAATACTTTGGTAGTGAAATATTGTATCGTATCTAAAGTAGTTTAAAATAATATAGCGACAAATCTGATGGAGAATTTCTGTGCCATTTTAACAAATAAAATTGTTCTGATTGCGCATTACCAGACCCTTAAACTCTTTTCACACTAACTAAGGTTTAGCAAAAAAACCTATAAACAAAACTAGCCGCATTTACGAGCACTTACATATACTGTGAGACAAACAAATGAATTGTAATAATTAAGTTATTAAGGGAATAAATGAGGCTTTATTATTATTATTATACATATACTGAAAAAAAAAATGTAAATTTGTTATTACAATAATAAAGTTTTATAATATTAATAAGTGCTTACATATGTCTTATCATTAGCATGCATGCATTACACATGAATGTCATGCTTTTAATAAAATATTTAATGTATTGGTACATACAAACTGGTGCTTAAAATGTTAGTGAAATATCAGAGCTGCCACGGTTCCGACTAATAGTGCAAGGATTGCGTTTAATCGAGCAAAAGGTCGATTCAAAGAGTAGAAAAAATACACAGTTCCAAAATGAAATAAACGACATCATCACCCTTCATCATCATCACCCGCGGCGTAGCTGGTCAAGGGTGGATTCGACCAACTTTTGGAATAACTATCCCGCGGAATAGGATATGTCAAATACGAGGAAACTGTCAGTTTACTCGCGAATAACTACGATTTATTCGGAGAATAGCGCCTATTTGGGTTTAGTCGAATCCAACCTTGGTTGTTCTTAGTAGATCAACGAAGTTAAGCAATGTTCACCACCACCGAGCACCGGTGGTCTAGCGGTAATGACCCCGCCTTCCGATCCTAAAAACAAAAACAAAAACCAAACCCGGTCTTGCACCAATGGATTTTTCTGTTCGAAAATTTATGTGCGCAATGCCAGTGCTCTCATACGGTGAAGGAAAACATCGTGAGGAAACCGGCATGTCCAAGAACTAAAAATTCGAAAGACATGTGCCATCCACCAATCCGCATTGGGTCCGCGTGGTGGATTAAGACGCAATCACTCTCGCCTGAGAGTAGGCCAGTGTCCCAGCAGTGGAACATTAGAAGGCTGTCATGATGATGATGAAGCAATGTTCCGCGTGTTTACCGTATCGCCAGTTGCATTTACAACGAAATGCTTCCGTGCTCCAAAGAGCACGTTAAACGAATACAATGGATTTATTAGACTTATCAATTTCGTAATTTTACAACCCCTTATAAAACTGCTTACTTTGCATTATAGTCGTGCTGTGATCCCTCCAAGACATAGCTTGATTGATACGGAAGGGGCTGAAAATGATTGCGTCAGTTTTTCGATTTCCATAATCAGATTGTGTTTTGGAATATGCGTTCACGTGTTTTTCAAACTAATTATACGCTCTGTGACTTAGGACCCTATTCATAAACAAACTTTAAATATCTGTTGGTTAATAAAACAAAACCGAGATGACTGGAGATATCAAGGGGAGGCCTTTGCCCAGCAGTGGGAAACAACAGGCTAATCGTATTCGTAATCGTAATAAGAATGACAAAAACAAAAAATACGTAGCTAGCCAATTACTAATAATTGACGATTTTTTGTAGGAATAAGAGCGTCAGTTTAAAAAGTTTGATTGATTTCTTTAAATACACACTTCTTACAAGCTCACTTCTGGCAGATTGGTCTATTCTCAAGCAAGAGTATAGTTCTCTCGGCGGATCTAGGTTTCCGTGAAGTTAGCCGTTTTGATGCGCAATGGAACTTTTTCTAACTAAATTTCCTTTGCGCATCACAAACGGCTAACTTCACGGAAGCCTGGATCCGCCGAGAGAATAATAATTCCCCACGCAAACACAATTCTGATTGCTGGGTAGCACTGTCTTTTTACAAGAGCATTGGTATTGTACGTAGATTTTGTTTTAATAGTTCTACTAATAGAACTACTAGGATACAAAAGTATTAACAGTTCTTTGACATGGTATTGTTAGTTCTATAAAACCAATAGGACAGTTTTTTTTAAACAGTTCTATCATAGAACTGCTAGGATAAAAAATATTAACAGTTCTATTCTACGAACTGTAAATATTTGTTCTGGGTGTATTACCCTGCCGTCACTCAGTTAAATCTAGCACGGAGGGTAAGGTTTTGTAACTATTTCCTAATGAACTACCGCTATTATTATGTACCTACTTCGCGAGCAATATTATGTTACAAAGAAATTGTACCTTCATCTTTGAAAATAAATATCTTTATCTTTATCTTTATTCTATGCTTATACATAGAACCAGAACACCTAATAAAAATATTTCTATGCATTGTATTAAGTATATCAGTCATCTAGTACCCATTTTTTTTTACGTGGGCAACAAACTCGGCTGGGTTTCTTTCTGTGTGGATTGTCTAGCACTAATATTAATATTAATAATATTATCTATACAACCAGTATTATAAGCAACCAGTGCTCTACGACTACTTTAGACTTAAAAAACAGACGGAAAATCTCGAGTACTACTTCGCTTAATCTTTTAACCTTTCACACAGTTAAGAGGTTAAGCGGAGTAGTACTAGAGATTTTTCGTCTGTTTTTTATCTTGTAATGGATTTCCGCAAAGTAACGCCTGAATCTATCAATTATCTTAGACTTGCAGAAAACTATAAGACGTAATCTACCCGTTTTGCACT
Source organism: Colostygia pectinataria (assembly GCA_951394395.1). Classification (NCBI taxonomy): domain Eukaryota; kingdom Metazoa; phylum Arthropoda; class Insecta; order Lepidoptera; family Geometridae; genus Colostygia; species Colostygia pectinataria. The sequence continues at coordinate 13,434,559 of OX596351.1, read as the reverse complement.
CCGCTACGTGACAAGATCAGTCGTGTACTCGTGTCGCGTGTACCGAGTTAGCCTATTGGGCGCCAATATCTGACACAAGCCAGCTTTCAACCCTGCTACGGGATAATCAATCTTGTACACTCAGAAATAAGGGTTAGGTCAAGAGTTGGTGCATCATGGTGATGTTCATTGACTCAATTTCTTGAGCAAACGAATTCTCCCTGACTTGCGTATGTGATTTCTGTATTGGGCTTGTGATGAAATGCTTGCACTATCATATGAGATTTTAGTATATATAAAAATGCAGATTTACCCCTATATATGGTTATTTTTAGAACTTACTGCCCCGGACTAGCGTTTAACGAAAAACTCGACTACTTCGCTACTTGATATTAAAATAAAATGTTAGAGTAATTCAAAAATAGTTTGAATATAAAAATGCTCTTGAACACTGCAAAAAGCTTAAATGGAAATGGGCCGGTCACGTTGCACGCATGAACAATAACAATGGACAAGAAAAATCACAACATGGCTAGGCCCACCAAATAAAAGAAGTAGAGGAAGACCAAAAGAGAGATGGATAGATGAAATAAAAGAAACAGCTGGCGAGAAATGGATGAATAAGGCAGAAAATAGAGTAAACTGGAGCAAAATGGAGGAGGCCTTTACTCGTTGAGAGGTCCTTATAACTTTTTGAAATTCAGAAATTGACATATTTTATTTTAAATCAACTTATTATTTTTTTTTTTTTGCATGAATTATCCTATTAATTATTTAACAAATAAATTGTAAAAATTAAGTTATTAAGGAAATAAATGAGGCTTTATTATTATTATTATAGAGTAATTCAAAAATAGTTTAACAGATAAAAAAATTCTAAAGATTACTTTTAATTATTTTCTGCAAAGTCAGGCTTGAAGCATTTAATAAATTCAGTTAGTGTTGACTCATAAAATAAAACATTTTTAACTATTTTAACACTGGGTACAGTTAAAATATTTTTTTTACACTTAATAATCTACGCTCCGTAAACTTCTCAAACACACAAGCTTTTGAAATTCGATTCGAGTAAACAGTAATATTTGTTTACATGAATCTGAAACTGATTTTATATCAATCAACTGTTATTATATCAATAAAAACATCAATAACTGAACCAAAATAAATTACATTGATAGTGATTACGTACAAATTACACCTTCATTATAACAGCCGAGAGCATCAATTCACAAAATCATTGTCTCGAAAATAACCATTCAGCTTATGGTGGATTCGACCAACTTCTGAAATAACTTTTAATTTTTATTATTTAAGTATCTAAGTAACTTTCAAATTTTGTAGATTTAGTAACATTATTTTACGCATACCGTGTTCTCTTCAAGAAGACCGTACACTTGTAATATTAACATTATGTCATAAACCTATAGTGTAAGTTTATGGTGTAACGTCCAGTTTAGAATACCATTAAAAAAAACTATTCTTTGGAATAAGAAATGTCATATACAAGTATGTCAATTTACTCTCAGATAACTACGATTTATTCTGCGAATACATCATTTTGATTGAATCCAAACTTAAGCCGGGATTACATTATCCATACATTAACAGAACGCGTCCCGACACACTGCGCTTTAGTCATATAATTCTAACCATACAAAATAATAAATAAATAAATAAATAATGCTGGACAATTCACACAGCATCATCTAGCCCCAAGGTAAGCTGCTGTTAAACAGAGCTGTGTTTATGGGTACTAGATGACTGATATATACTTAATACAATACAATACATAGATAGATATTTTTATTATATATAGAAAATACCCAGAACACCCGGGACAAATATTTGTAGATCGTACAAACATTTGACCCGAGGCGGAAATCAAATCGCAATCTCCGCGTCGCAGGTGGACCTGCGCCCGCTGCGCCACATCGATCGTCAAAAGCAAACGCTACAAAATAGTAGCAAACATTTCTTTCAGGATTGGGTATTTCTAGTTTATTAACCATGATACCGGTAAGATCAGCTATTTGAATAACGGTAAAATTTTAAAGCAAATCCTAAAAAATACAATAAAAGAATAATGTTGTAAATTAAGTCAAATGTATGAATACGATATGCTTTTGACGCGTCACGACACGCCACGACAGAGTAATGTAAACGCGACTTTATACACGACTTTGCCAAAAGCTATAATATTTTTCGTGTCTTTGTCTCCGTTGGTTTTTACGTCTACAAACTGAATAAGATTGATTGCCTGTCGTTTCCAATGTTTGCATCGACGTTAGCAGTCATTGTCTACGTGAGTCATCATCATTACCATTGTGATAGCCTTCTAATATCCCACTGCTGGGACACTTGTATACAATAAAACGAGAGTGAGTCTTAGCTACGCAGAACTAATGCGAATTGGTGGATGGCTCATGACTTTTAAAATTTTAGTTCTTGGGTTTCCGATTTCCTCATGATGTTTTCCGCCACTGTTTGACAGCTGTAGTAATGTGCACATATAACGTGCCTGCCGCCCGTTCCCCGCGCAGCCACCGCGTCAAAAACGCAGGGTAACGTCGAGTTGATTGGTTTGCCTCTAAACTATAAAAATATAGCAGTAGAGTTCTATGTGATGGAGTTTGTCCGGGGGAGGACTACCACCACACCTATTTCTGCCGCCTAGCAGTAATGTTCGCATTGCTGTGTTCCAGTTCGAAGGGTAGGGTTTCCGGTGAAATTACAGGCACATGAGACTTTCCATCTAACGTCTCAGGGTGGCAACCCGTGAGTGATACCTCTGGTATTGCAAGCGCCCATAAGCTGCAGTAACCACTTACTACCCTGTAGGCCGTACGCTTAGTTGCCACTTTAGTTGTATAAAAAAAAACATTTAAACGAATATTTAATTTCATAGAGCATTTAATTTAGTTCGCTAGCGATTCCATAAAACTCATTTAAAGTTTAATTAAGAAATGAAGGGTAGTTCAGAACTATGCCCACAACTTATTCAGATCGGAAGTTAATGAACTGTGGTTTCTGCTGGTTGTTAAAGAAGCACGAATAGTAAGCGCTAGTGAGAACAAACTTACTTCAATATCGTGGATTTAGCTGGGCTATTACGCAACGCGGTTCTAAGATTTCAATCAGCGACTTAAATAGCTGTGATTTTCATACAAAATACGTCAAATTTCATTGTAACTTTTTGAAATCGATTGCAACCGAATTACTAACAGCCACACTGATATCCCAGTCGTGTGACAATGGATATTTCAATGAGATTAGGCAATGCGTTACTGAACCACCAATCCGCATTAGGTCTAACTTATACCCGTGGCTTTGCTCGCGTAATACATATAAGGTCATTCATTATCAACCTGACAAACTTAAGAGGCTTCCACACATAAAAAAAAATACTTGTACTTCTATTTATATTTTTAAAAAAAAATTTACTTAATTCTGCTTAATAATTAGTAATCCTTGTTAGAAAGAAAAGGCAGCGCTCGGCACGTGTCAGTGACCCGCGCGTCAATGAACCGCGGGTCAATAACCCGCGCGTCCTTGACCTGCGCGTGTCCTTGACCCGTTACGGGGCGCGCACACTCGAATATTTCATTATTACGTTGCTTAGGTCTTATAGGTTTATATATATTCTTTTTAACGTGTGGAACCTCTCCCTTAAGTTTGTCAGGTTGATAATGAATGACCCTGTATATACATGAAAAGTTGTCCAAAATATGCTATTCCAAATCTAGAACTATTACTAACTCAGTTTTATTGCAATGTGAATCCGGTTTAAATGGTATGGTAACTTGTGTAATTACTGGCACATGAGACTTTTTATTGTCGTTATTATTCTCAAGATGGCAACGCGCGAGAGATACCTTTAGTATTGCAAGCGTTCATAGACTGCGGTAACCGCTTACTACAAAGTAGGCCGTATGCTGGTTTATCATCTAAGTGGTGTTGAGTTGAATTGAGCTGACTTTTTTTTAATTTAGTTGTATAAGAAACGATTGATAGTGTCAAAAACGTGTCTGCCGCCTGATCCCCGCACAATCCACGCGTCATACACGTTTTAATTTCCGCGCCACTATAAAACTCGCAAATAAACTCTCAGAGTCATTTAGCTCGCTTATAGAAGTAAATAAGCTAGCATGAACGTTTCAAAGTAGATTTTGAATTTCAATAAACTGCAACATCAAAGCAGGTCAAGAATGGATAACAAAACATTATTAAAAATTGCTTTTACTATCTCTGAAACTAAAACGGCAAATTATGCAAATGATATCAACTGGCGAACGTTGGAATAAAAGTCTGCCGTCTCATTGTGCTTCATAGACAAACGGCGGTCAATCACGCGAGAACGGCTAGACTTTGACATTGATAGGGATGTTTGACGATTTGTTTCCACTTCATCGCGTTGTAAATTGTTTTTTGGCACGTACGACAGGTGACGACGTTGTAGTACAGACACTTTTTATGACGATCAAAGTAATCCTAGCGATTTTATTTAATAAAAGTTTGAATTTTCAGTATCTTATTGAAAAATTCTTATAATATTTTTGATTACTTGCTGGTTGCCCGCGACTTCATTCATGTGGAAATTCATTATTAAACTAAACTTATAAACTTAATAATTCGTGAAAATTAACACATTATTTTGGTGCATAAATAGATAAATATTCACATGTGATATATACATTTTGACAGTTTTGACGATATAATACTAAATCACATGTGACCATTTATCTATGCACGAGAATCACCCTCCTAGCTATTTTTTTTTTTTTTTTTTATACAACTGAAGTGGCAACCAAGCGTACGGCCCACAAGATGGTAAGCGGTTACCGCAGCCTATGGACGCTTGCAATACCAGAGGTATCACTCGCGGGTTGCCACCTTGAGGCTAAGATCGAAAGCCTCATGTGCCAGTAATTTCACCGGAAACCATACCCTTCACACCGGAACACAGCAATGCGAGCATTACTGCTTGGCGGCAGAAATAGGTATGGTGGTAGTCCTTCCCCAGACGAGCTCTATCACAGAGAACTCTACTACTCGTAAACTTACTAGCTATACTATAATATCGAAAGCTTGATAAACTGGGAAGTCTTTTAATCGAATGTTTGGGAAGTAATCTTATCCGTGATGGGAAGGGAAACAACGATTCGAAGACCTGTCACGTTTGCGAGTTCGGTGCGGAATTGGTTGAAAACATTTTGGAAATTGAAGCTTCCTTGAATGTATTTGGGTGGTATTAAATACAGTTGCCTCTAAAAATGTTGAGAAGGTGGTTTTGTAAATTAGTTAATATTAAAATGCCGGAGATGGTAACATAGTGAACTAGCCCTAAATTTAGCAAAGTTATAGAAAGAAGTAATTAATAGAATACTTTTTTTATAAATACATGCATAATACGTAACAAAAAGAAACACCTAGCCACGGAACAAATATTTGATAACATGTAACCATTTGTAACGCAACGGGTATTGAACCCACGACCTTTCATTTCTCAACAGAGTACTCGCCTACCAATGATCGGAAAATGCTTTACAATACAATACATAATAATATGCATTTGCATGTTAAAGGTATTGCTTCCGGCTGTATTGCCTCATAATATATAGTTCCATGCGGCCATTTTACCCACTCTGGAGCGCTCGTGAAGTAGCTGACTAAGATCATCATAACAGATCAATGAAGTTAAGCACTGTTTCGCGTAGTCATCATTTGGATGGGTGACCGCCAGTGGCAATTTCAACTGAGCGCTCCCGTGCTTCGGAGGGCCTCGTTAAATAGTCGGCCCCCGCTTTTTCAAAGTTGCCATGACAGAGGCCTTCGGGTGGCCTAGAAACTTTGTCATCAGAGTTGGCCACTGACTACGAACTTACTCACTTTTAGCCTCCCAGTTTTTTTTAGCCTAAGGCGACATATAAAAGATTTAGTGTAAGCAAAAAAGCCCGTATATTTTGCATAGTTGTTTTCTGACAATGAAGTTTTATTACTAAAAAATACGTAATAACAAAGGCATTAAAACAAAAGTAAGTCAATTATCGTAAAGGCAATCAACTGGCCGAGACAGACTGACATAGATTTATTAAGGTGACTGTACCTCGAAGGTTCATGGTGGTATTAATCGTAAGCGTAACTTTGTTCTATCAAGTTAGTTTTCCTGCATTGTAATTCGTTGGTTTTTTGTTTGGAGAGAAAAATATATTTTCCTTGATATTGTGTGCTTATTTTGTTGACAAGGATAAGTTTGCAATGACGTTTGTTATAGTATTAGTTTTCTCAGAAGAAGTAGGTCAATCAAACAGTAGATTGTAATTTGAACCAAGTAGGTTGTGAAGAATCAATATTTACCAGCCTTCTTAGTCCCCAACATTGGGTCAGTGGCCTATTCACGAACGAGATTGATTTGATCATAATCCTACACGAGGACCCAATTTGGGTAGATCTTTAATGTCTTTTAAGTTTTTAGCTTATAGACATGCTGATACCAGTTTCCTTACAAAGTCTACCTGCATTGTTTATAAGCACAGGCTCATTGCTCAGTGACATCACCCACCATCATTATGACAGCCTTCTAAGGGGTTTCCACCGTTGGAACACTAGCCTACTCTCGAGAGTATAATAAATTATAAAATAAAAAGCTTTATTTTCCTATACACTGGATGAATACAAGTACTTACTAATAAATAAAAATAAATATTAAATAAAGATAATTAGATATTTATTATTATTATTATGAGCCTGTAGTGTCCCACTGCAGGACAAAGGCCTCCCTTCCTTCTCTCCAATCATCACGGTTTTGGGCTACTGTGGACCAGTCCTTCAGGTAAGAGTCAATTTCGTCCCTCCATCTTCGCCGTGGTCTGCCGCGAGGTCGTTTTCTATTTAGGGGCGTCCACTCTTTGTGATGGATTTAGCCCACAATGCATCCGACATGCGGCAGACGTGGCCTGCCCAGTCCCATTTTAATCTACCCGCTTGCTGTCCGACGTCCGCGATCCAAGCGGGCCCAATGCAAATGGTAGATGGCACTATCACTGTCTCTCGAATTTTTAGATCTTAGATTATGGCGGTTTCCTTACTATATTTTCCTTCATCGTAATGAGATTGGCATGGCACATAAACTCGAATAGAGATAATAATTAATGCACGACCAGATTTGAACTCACGATCTTAGGATCGGAAGGCGGCTCACTAGACCACAAGTGCACATACAATAATAAAAATGTATTTAGACTGACAGACAAGATTACTACCACTTGACTACTATCAATAGTAGATTTAGCAATAAAAGTTACGTTTGAGCGGTTCAATCTCGATAAAGCTATTTATAAAACTATCAAAGCGCTGACGTTGCTATAAATTGATTGGATATGTCGTGACGTTTTGTGACGTGATGTTTTGATTGGTGTAATTTCTGTAGTACCGTCTGTACCCGTGCGTCGGAGGGCACGTTAAGTAGTCGGACCCGGCTTTTTCAAAGTTGTTAAGCCATGACAAAGGTCTTCGACTCTGTCACCAGAGTTGGCCACTGACTCATACGAACTTACATTTCTGTAGTATAACATGTGGTCTTACCACATACTACCAGGTAAACTATAGAAATAATACAGTTAATAAACTACAGATGCTGCTAAATATATTTATTTTTATTTTATTATTCATTTTAAACTTACCAACAAATTGTTAGCGTACGGTACTAGTGTCACCAAAACTAGTGCAAATTAGATTCTAACCTCCGTTTAGGTAGATTCATTGTGCTCGTTCTCTTAGTAAGTTTGTTGGCCAAACGCTCAATTTGGCAAAGTGCGCCTACTTCGTATTGATCGGAAAACAGATGCTTGGTTCTATTTGCCAGTTAAATGGCTTTGAGGGAAATGTACTGAACTTCTTGTTCAATAGGTTTTTGTTTTTATTGACGTATACGCCGGGTAAAGTATTACAGAAAAAACTCGTTTCACAATCATAAACGTAAACGTCGTCCAGCTGTCAATTTGTATCTAATTTTGGTAGTTCATGTAACGCGCTAAAGACGATCTCGGTCGTCGTGAAGTTAGCCGTTTCGATGCGCAATGGAGGTAAATTGTCTTTGCGAATCATAAACAGCTAATTTGACGATTGCTGAAATCCGCCGGCAGTATACAGTCATTTTTTCCCCTCCTAATATGGAAAAAAAATGACGTCCTACTTGGTGCTGCATTTGTTTTGTTAGCCATATGTTCGGATAGACTGACTGACTAAACTGACGGACAAAAGAAAGACAAGACGATTTGCTTGCCTCGCTCGCTCGGTTAATACTGTGTGACTATATTTATTTAGTTAAAAGGTTTAGATACAAATTTCCCAAATAAAAAGGGTGGCCACGCTTTGTCGCCGAGATAACGAAGAATTGCGACGCGCCAAATCATATACTATGTAGTAAGTTCATGGTTTTTTTCCAAGGATACAAAGCCAATTTTGAATATTTTGTCGTTATTAAATAAAAACTGGTTCCAATTCACATCCATAGAATTTTTTTCAAATCATGATATTGTTTGATTACCTAGTTTCACTAGCTTTTGCTAAAAGTCGTTTTGCCGATGTTGCACAAAGAGAGGGTCTTAATGCCGTTTTCATTAATAGAAAGAGTGATCAAGGATGATGAATACGTATAGTTTTGAAGACAGGGTGGGTCACTAGTTGGCAATAATAGAAAAGCAGCCTGCACCTTTGCAGACAAGGTATTTACTTATGAAGTAACTTATAACATATCTGTTCTGTGCTATACTCCAGATCCAAAACTATTTCTATTCAAAGGTTCATCCACGTCAGCTCAACCGTTACACCGTGAAATACAAACATACATTTGACGACCAATGTGGCGCGGTGGGCGAAGGTCCGCCTGCGACGCGTAGGTTGCGGGTTCGATTCCCGCCTTGGGACAAATGTTTGTAGGATCTGCAAATATTTGTTCCGGGTGTTCTGGGTGTTTTCTATGTATAATAAAAAATATCTATCTATGTATTGTATTGTAATAAATATATATCAGTCATCTAGTACCCATAATACAGCTCTGTTTAACAGCAGCTTACCTTGGACTAGATGATGCTGTGTGGATTGTCCAGCATTATTTATTTATTTAATATACCCAAACATTCGGATTTATATTACGAGCATTTGTAGCACTTACCTGGTGGTAGGACTCTTCAGCAAGAGTCCATCTTGGTGGGTACCACCGCAGTATCAGATAATCTACATCCAGGAAGTAGTGTGCAAGCTGCACTGTGTTTAGGTTTGAAGGGCACTGTAGCAAGTGAAATTACTGGGCGAAAGAGACTTAACAACAATGTCTCGGTGTGATAAGCGCTGTGCAGTGCCACGCAAACACTTCAAAATTTTAAGCTTTGAGTGGCACTGCATCTGTAATAGTAAGGCGTGGTGCTTAACATCAGGTGGGCGACTTGATTATCCTGTCACTCGCTGACTTAAAAAAAAAATAGTTAGGATTAACAGGTTCCCTAAAAATATTGGCATTGTATAGCTATAAATACTGTTTGGAATTCCTTAAAACCGACAAGAAAAACAGTGAAACCAAAGGTGAAAATAACAAGCAATATTGTATTCGTGTATTGGGAAATAAAACGAGGAATTTGGCTGCTTTGCGAATTGCGATAGTTGAGGCATTTATTATGCACGTGCCTTGTGGGGAATCTAGCGTGAGGTAGCGCGCTTATACATGAGCGACGTGATGGGATCGCCAGTTTTATGAAAAAAAAAAATGCAAAATGCGTGAAATCTTAGAGAGCCATTTTGAGCTGCTCGTAAAAACAATAGTATGAAATTCAACTTCATTTTGATTAGTTTTGTTGTATTTATTTTTATTTATTTTATTTTATATACACTTAAAATTTAAACTGAATAAATTTAAGAATTAATATTTATTTGAGCTACAACAATACGAGCACTTAGTTTAAAAAAAAAAATTTAAAAGTTTGAAGTTGCTTTTCTCTTTTAAAGTCAGTCCTTCTGTATGTCTGAACAATTAGACCTTTTAAAGTACGCAACGGATTTTAATACGGTTTTTATCAATAGATAGGATTCACTTAAAGGCATAAAAAAGTCGTTTTAGCACTCTTTGGCCTATATCCCGAGAACGTAGAGTAGTAGAGTTCTCTGTGATAGAGCTCGTCCGGGGAAGGACTACCACCATACCTATTTCTGCCGCAAAGCAGTAATGCTCGCATTGCTGTGTTCCGGTGTGAAGGGTATGGTTTCCGTTGAAATTACTGGCACATGAGGCTTTCGATCTTAGCCTCAAGGTGGCTACCCGCGAGTGATACCTCTGGTATTGCAAGCGTCCATAGGCTGCGGTAACCGCTTACCATCTAGTGGGCCGCACGCTTGGTTGCCACTTCAGTTGTATAAAAAAAAAACGTCTATTGGCTGATATGGTGTTGATGATGTTAAATTGCTATTCGGAAAATTGCGTCACTCGTCGCTTCGACCAGACGCCTGAAAGAATTAAATTAATTTGAGTTAAATAGATTTTCCCCGCTTAATCGCATGACCACATCTCCACCAGTACTAGAGACAGATACCATATAAAAGCAATTCCCTATATCAGCGTTCTAAGCATTATCAGATTATTAGGCAATTCTTCTTCAATAATACCATGTTCTTGATAAATTATCAGTATTATAACTTGACATTTTATTCCATAAGGGTAGTAATAGGCTTATATTTTATTTAGTAGTAACGTGGTATTGGTAAATAAATGATGCTGAAATGTGAGTTAGTCTTTGTTAGTTCGATGGAGTTAGTGGTCTAGTGGTGGCCCAACTTTCTAATCCCAAGATCGTGGCTTCAAAACCGGTCATGAAACAGTGCAAAATCAAGTGTAAATTCGTCTAGATCAAGAGTAGTAGAGTTCTCTGTGATAGAGCTCGTCCGGGGAAGGACTACCACCATACCTATTTCTGCCGCCAAGCAGTAATGCTCGCATTGCTGTGTTCCGGTGTGAAGGGTATGGTTTCCGGTGAAATTACTGGCACATGAGGCTTTCGATCTTAGCCTCAAGGTGGCAACCCGCGAGTGATACCTCTGGTATTGCAAGCGTCCATAGGCTGCGGTAACCGCTTACCATCATGTGGGCCGTACGCTTGGTTGCCACTTCAGTTGTATATAAAAAAAAACTAGCTTTTACTTTATTATTATTATTCTTTATTGTACACACAGTAATAATATACATGTGGTGGTTGTACAGATCCTACGTGTTTAGGTAAGGTTTAATTGTGCACCTGAAGCCTTCACCCTCGGAGTTAAGCAGCTGATTGTAGGTGTCAACAAAAATGGGCAAGGTAAAGATTCACATCAACATCGTCGTCATTGAATCACGTCGGGGTCACCAGTGTGGTGGTTGTACAGATCCTACGTGTTTAGGTAAGGTTTCAGGTGCACAATTAAACCTTACCTAAACACGTAGGATCTGTACAACCACCACATACACAACAAACTTAAAAGAAATGGCATATACAAAGTCGAGCTTAACCCTAACAAGAGTTAGATCCTTGTGATACTATTGAATAAATATACTTTTTACTTATTTACCTACTTTACTGCAATTACCTAAAATAAATTATATTCGCAATGACAGTGCTCTCACACGGTAAAGGAAAACTTCGTGAAGAAACAGATATGTCTTAGAACTAAAATGTTGGTCATCCATGAATACGCATTATTAAATTATAATAAGAATAAAATATTTTTATTTTGACTTTTTCCACTGAGGTTTTTTTTTTAAATTGGATATAGACAAGCGTTTGACCATCAACATTTATTTATTTATTTATTTATTTTAAGCAAGCTATCCATGAGTCCACCATATTTTTTTTTTTTTTTTTTTATACAACTGAAGTGGCAACCAAGCGTACGGCCCACAAGATGGTAAGCGGTTACCGCAGCCTATGGACGCTTGCAATACCAGAGGTATCACTCGCGGGTTGCCACCTTGAGGCTAAGATCGAAAGCCTCATGTGCCAGTAATTTCACCGGAAACCATACCCTTCACACCGGAACACAACAATGCGAGCATTACTGCTTGGCGGCAGAAATAGGTATGGTGGTAGTCCTTCCTCGGACGAGCTCTATCACAGAGAACTCTACTACTCTTATAATAATTCATAATAATAATAGAAGGTTTTTATTTTGAGACTTCCAGTATTTTCTACAGAGTTTTTTTTTAAATTGGATATAGACAAGCGTTTGACCACCAACATTTATTTATTTATTTATTTTAAGCGTGCTATTCATGAATCCGCATTAATAATGAATAATAAAAGGTTTTTATTTTGAGACCTCCAGTCCTTTTCCACTGAGTTTTTTTTTTTAATTGGGTATAGATAAGCGTTTGACCACCTATATTTTTTTATATATTTTAAACAAGCTACCCGCTCGGTTTCACTTGCGGTTTTTCAGTTTTTACGCCAACCCAAAGTTACTGTTAACTTTATACGCTTCAAAATAATAAAGTTTACCATGAATAGAGAAGTTTTTGTTCAATGGTGCACGTTTACCGACTGATGATAATGATATAACATTCTATATATCTATCAACACAATATATTCACAAACTGAATTTCCTTTGATATGTACTTGTTTGCTCGAAATAAACAGAAGGATAGATTGGCAAAAATTGTACCTTAGCATTAGTTTATTTTATTCCTCTATTTAATTCATAAACGTACTTTAAACCTTTGTTAGTTTATGAGTTTTTTTAATCTATCATCGTTAATAGGAATGACTAGGAAATATATTACTGAGCAAGCCGCTAAAATATCAGTTATTCAGTGATTAAAGTCACATTTTGTCGTATTATACTTTTTTTAGAAATATATACTTAACTTTATACATAGAAACCTTGAGCACATATTTGAAAATAATGCAAAAATTGGTCCCGCAGCGGGGATAGAACCCACAACCTCTTGTTTCTCAACTGGGCACTCGCTGACCGCACCACTGAGTTCGTCAGTATTATGTAATGTGTTGTATTTATATTATTTGTGTAATACCTTAATAACTCAAAAAGATTGATAAACTGGTGCTATAGGTACAGTAAAATGAATGCGTGAATACATTTGAATAAAAATGGGTTCCATTCTGTAGGCTTTTTGTCGTAAATTGTAAAAGAGTATAATTTAATTATATAGACAATTTGAAACGTAGATATTATTTAGACTGTAAACATAGGTGTACTCTTTCATCGAGTCTGAGTTCTGCGTAATAATATGAAACACGGAAAAATAAGACTTGTCAAATAAAATTTACCATCGACAATCAGACAAAGCTATGCAAAAAGAAGATATATATCGAAATCTAAACATTTATTAATTACTAATAAAATTAATTCATTTAAGTATTAAGAAGAAAAAAATAATTTGCCACAATATTTACTTTTGTACTAATCTGATTTGTGAGTTTTATTGAATAACGATTGATTGACGAATGATTGTATAATTAATTAGTATTATTCTGGTATTTTATTTGTATGTAATTTTTTTTTTTTATTTAGTATAATGAAATATGTATTGAATATACCTAAATTAGAAACAATTGACCTGTAATTATTATTATCAATAAATACTATTATGACTATTATTATTATGACTATTAACGGTAATATTTATTTATTTATTTATTTAAAAAATATAAGGAATCAATAAAATTCACAAATCATGGTAAATATCCAGTTTTTAGTAAAAGTTATTACCATGATAGTTTGATAAATTTTATCTAATAACTGTACAGAATTATGTTACACATTCTGTTTGAAATATGTACGTACTGACGTGTTGCTTATCCCTGATGATGACTCCCCAATATACCTGTACGTAATAACTTTTTTTTTATGTGAATAAAAACTAAAAATTTTGCATAACCCTAAAATAATAAAAAAAAACTGTGTCATTAAACAAATACGTAGTGCAAAATGAAATATTTTCCAATTTCACGATTTTATTGTGCTATGAGCTAACCCGCGTGGTTTTATCCGCGATTTTTTAGTTTTTATATTGTTATCCCACGGGAACGATACATTTTTCCGGGATAAAAATTAGCCTATGTTCCAGAACTAAAACCATTTCAATTTTTAAGTCGTCACGAAGATACGTGGTAGCACACATTCACACACACACACAAGGAATTTTTCATTTATTGACCGATCGAGCGAAGCGTTTCAGTTTCGAGATTTGCCAAAAATGCTTTTGGCTGTCAGTCTGTTTGTTCGGCTGTTCTCGCCTACAGGTCGTATTTATCAACCAATCTGGTTGAAACTTGGTATACATACAGGTTCTATGACTTAGGAATTTGATTGTCGTCGGGGATTTTTGATAGGGGCGTACTTTCTCCAAAAAGGGACAAAAAGGGGGCTGCTGAATATCTCATTTGATTTCGATGATTTTTATTTTATTTGAAAGGTATTAACTTTAAATTTGTCTGATATTTCGTGAAGAACTGATGAGGATCTACAGCGTGATGAGCAGAGTTCCTCAAAATGCGGTATGTTGCTCACTTTCAAAGCTCACTTTACAAGTTTGTTCTTGCGAGGTCTACTGTCTAAAGAACTGCTAGTAATATTAGTAGGAGCTCCAAGGAAAAGCTAAACAAAAAAAAAAACTTTTTTAAAAGTAGGTCTACTGACTGAGGTAAAAAAAATTGCAAACAAACAACTGAAACCAATTACTACCACAGTCTACTTCCAAGCCAAAGATATATTAGATAAAGTTCAAAGTAAATAATTTAATTATTGTTAGTGTTTGCGCATTCGAATGAACTCAGACTATAATGGATTAACATTTACTTTGTGCATTGAAAAGGCTTTATAAGCTCTCTTTAGTACACTATTTGTTGCACTGTATTTGGTTATTCGGTTTTTCCTTTGTGGTATAATATTTGAAAATACGAGTAACGAGAGCAGTAGTTTAGTAGTAGTGATCGTAAGTTTGTAACAAATCATGCATAATTAAGGTTACATATCAATTGAACTATAGTCATTACAACTACTCTCGATATAACTACGGTTAAAAGACCTACTGGTTAAAATAACTACAGGTTATTTCATAGAATTTTAAAATTATTAGTATTCTTATTCTTAAGTTGTTAGTATAGGTATTAGTATTCTTAAGTTGTTGGCGCTACCCTCATTTTTGAAAAAATTCCAGCGCAGCGCGGATTACTCATAAACAGTAGCCGAGTCGTCCATTAGGTATTTCAAACATAGTGCAAACATCCAATAGTGCAATTGATTATATTGTAGTTCAATTGAAATTATGTAAATTGAACAATAGTTGAGTCGACCAATATGCATCGACCGTAGTTATATCGAGAGTAGTTGTAATGACTGTAGGTCAATTGTAAAGTAACCTTCTGCCGTCCGATTTCTAAAAGGCGGTTAAGTAATACTAAACTCATATTACTTAACGGCCTTTTAGGAATCAGACGGCAGCCTTAAATTATAGACTCTTTGGTGCAAAAAACTAACTGCTAAAATCCTACATAAAATATAAACATATGTATTCGACGGAAAATTACTGAAGACCCTTCAAAAAACTCAGTAAAGCTTCGATGCAGAATTTCTGACACTGCCGCGCTACGGACCACAACAGACTCTTTTCAACGACTTCAAAGAAGGAGGTTATCAATAGTCAAAAGTCAAAAGTCAAAAATGGTTTAGGTATTTCAATAAAATCACAAGGATCACTTTGAAACGTCTTACATGCTAGGAAAATTTACGCCAGCTCCAACGCGCCCATGCCTTAAAAGAACTGGCAACAACACCGGCTGGGTTCCTATATCGCTTTTTTGGAATGATCCTTGCTATTGTTTAGATGCCAAGTAGAGTTGGAGCACATTCGTCCCAAGCTATCAATTTGATTGTATGTTTTTTTGTATGTTTGTGACGCGTGTTCTCCGCCTATTATGAATTGTTTGTAATGGTTTTTTATTTGTTTCATATGTATTACTTTAGAATAAGTCCCATTTAAATTTTATCGAAATTGGTTGAGTACTTTATGAAAACGTGTCATTATCTACATTGTCGCGTACAACCACAATCTGCCAAAACATTTTTTTAGCCGTTGATGTCGTTTTTTTATCCTTCCTAAAAAATATTAATTGACGGTCAAGTTGGTCACCTGGTGTTAAGCGCCACGCCTGACTATAACAGCTGTAATCACCCAAAAAAATTAGTTTCAAAGTTCTGCACTGCACTGCACTGCGCATGTCACTCTGAGACGTAGTTAATTAAACATTAATGCAGTAATGCTTGCACATTGCTGCTTGAATGCATAATATCTAGCACTGCGATGGTAGACATCAAGACGAACTCTTGCTGAAGAGTACCAGGCCTCTTCTGTTTTCTGTTATCAGTAAATTTGCAGAATAACTTTTCCATTAAAAAACTATAGAAAACGGAAACCAAGGAACTGACAACATCACAAAAGGACCCGCATAAATCACTACATGTCGGCATTTGGCTCTTTGTTCGTTTTTGACGACTTAATTTACTACACAGACCACTGTAACTTAACCTCTATTCCACCACATAATGCATCGAACTTCAGACTTTGATAAAATAGATCCACGTTTAATAGACCTCTTATTACTGTTCTTAAAGGTACTATATTGTTGATGTAAATTGAAATTGTACAAGTTCAGTTCTGTAACTATGGTCCTTTTTATATCTTCAAGTATTGTGACATTGTTAAAATAAATAAATAATTATATAAATAACATAAATAATGCTAGACAATACACACAGCATCATCTAGTTCCAAGTTAAGCAGAGCTTGTGTTATGGGTATAAACTTGACTTGATGACTGATATACTTAATACAATACATAGACAAATATTTTTTATTATACATAGAAAATACCCAGAACACCCAAAACCAATATTTGTAGATAGTACAAACATTTGTCCCAAGGCGGGAATCAAACCCGCAACCTTCCGTGTTACAGGTGGCCATTTGCCTGCCGCGCCATATTGGTTACAGGACATGGTTGTCACCATATCTTAACGTCCAAATGGTTCAAATGAGTAGGTGTCCAAATGTACAAAGTTTAATGCTTAATATGTTGCAGTAACATAACAAGAGTAGAAGAGTTCTCAGTGATAGAGCTCGCCCGGGAAAGGACTACCACCATACTTATTTCTACCGCCAAGCAGTAATGCTTGCATTGCTGTGTTACGGTGTGAAGGGTATGGTTTCCGGTGAAATTACTGACACATGAGGCTTGCGATCTTAGCCTCAAGGTGGCAACCCGCGAGTGATACCTCTGGTATTGCAAGCGTCCATAAGCTGCGGTAACTGTTTACCATCTTGTGTGTACGCTTGGTTGCTACTTCAGTTGTATAAAAAAAAAAAGACAAACGTTCACATTATATTATGCTTTAAAACACTTATTTCGGAATTTAGATATTTTACAATGTGTCTATCGGTCGTCAATGGTTCTGATGATGGAAGGCTTTTGGAACTGTCTTGAGATCTTGGTTACAAGTTCACAAGTCATTCAGATTTCTCAGACATTTGGCTCTCAGGTACCTCAAGTGAGACGACTAATACGATACTCATATTGCCGTCTCGCTTCTGAACTGGGCCTACCACGTTAGTAAGGTCGTCAACAAAAATAACGTCAAAAGTTAAAAGATTAGTTTGTCTATTATTATTTATCTTGCATATTTCTGCAGTCACGCCTGAATCAATAAACTATCATAATATCCTCCAAGTTCCTGCTTTTTTTACAATTGTATGTTTTTTATGTCTATTTCAAATTAAAAAAAAAAAAGATTTTGTACAAAAATCTCTGTTGCTCTTCTAACTTATCTATAGTTATATGAAACGGCCAAAAACGGTTAAAACCAAGACTTTTCTTTTCACTTATCATTGTGACTGTACAACGGCAAGACGTGTGCGCTAAAGTTCAATGTTACCGAAGATAAAAATTATCTTTTCTATTTTGTAATCTAACTAACTCTTTATTAAAAACCCAACACTTCTATAAAACGGTTGGGTTTGATTGAATAATGTTACTATTTCTAGTGCTTTGTGTTATTAGTTCTTTATGCAGTGAGGCAAAATCAGAAATAAATGGTAAGAACTAATGATATCTACACAACAAGTGAGAGAACTGGTAGAACTGGTATAATTTTAAGGTCGTGGTGTGGTTAGCTGTATAAATATAAAAAGACTTTTTCGTCACAGCTTGTGCACAATAGATTTTAACATATTTTTTATTAAAAAAATGTTTATTTTTTTCTTTTGTGTGTATTTATTTTATATGATTTGGAGCGCTCGTATAAGGACTGTTCCGCGGGATCATCACTTGGATGGGTGACCGCCAGTGGCAATTTCAACTGAGCGCTCCCGTGCTTCGGAGGGCACGTTAAGCAGTCGGTCCCGGCTTTTTTAAAAGTTGTTGGCCATGACAGAGGCCTTCGGGCGGCCTAGAAACTCTGTCACCAGAGTTGACCACTGACTCATACGAACGAACGAACGAATTGATGTATCGATAAATATTGGTGGATATTTTGATGTATGAATCAA
This sequence comes from Colostygia pectinataria, assembly GCA_951394395.1. Classification (NCBI taxonomy): domain Eukaryota; kingdom Metazoa; phylum Arthropoda; class Insecta; order Lepidoptera; family Geometridae; genus Colostygia; species Colostygia pectinataria. Next base: position 13,415,999 of record OX596351.1, on the reverse strand, counting down.
AGTTAACAAAAATTTATACTATATTAAATATTGATTAGGTGCTTACTCGTTTTTTGCTTTTTTTTCCTTACCAACGCTCCACAACAAAATAATAGTATTTCAATATTTTATTCTTTATTGTACACACACATGATAACATTTATAAAAAATTAAAAAAACGGACATGTAATAGTTCGCACAGCGGATCTAGGCTTCCGTGAAATTAGCTGTTTGTGATGCGCAAAGACAATTTAGTTTGAAAAAGCTCCATTGCGCATCGAAACGGCTAATTTCACGACGGCCGCGAGCTTAAGAGCCCTATCCTTGACAATCCTTGATTTTTCTTGTAGCGCGTGAAGTTACGGACACTATTGTGGCTCGTGTGTTGAAGATATTTTAACTAAAATAAAAACAAATTAAAGCATTATCCCTTAAAATTTAAGCCAGTAGAACAAATATTAATTAACTCATGACACAACTGATTAAACAAATAATTAGTAACGCACGTTTCGTAAAATGAGCAATTCCAGTCAACTTTCGATCATGTTTTCTATGAAATAACAAAGTCTAACATATTTCCAAAAATGTAATTATAATAATCACAGTTTTAAAATTTAAGTGTATAGAGAAAAATACAGCATGTTAGTTCAATATTTTTGATATTTTTATTTTTTATATATTTTGTTCAATAAAAGACTGTCTAAAAAACGCGTACTTTTCCCAATTTTACGCTTGTTATTTCTGCTAATGTAAAGAGTTTACAATAAAAATACACCTACTTAATTAAAGTTTAAGTTTTTATTAAATAAATACATTAAAGAAAATAGTCTAATAGCATTGACTTTTTTTAATACGATTTTTTTAAAATCACACTTTAGCGCACTTATAATCATATCGATCGAAGCACCGACTCTCAAACCGCGCTGAGCGCTTATGAAGGGAGGACGTATCGCTCCTCGTCGCGCGCACTATTACTTATACTATATAAAGATACATTCAGCCGAACTTCATTAATTATATCGCTAAATCTTGGAAAGGCCTCTTAACCCTAAAAAGAGTTCTCTTCCAGCAAACCCAAGTGGTGAAAGGTGATATTATATAGAAGTGGGTAGGTACATTGTTATTATAAACTGAAATTTTACTTTCGTTCGTTATCATTTATTGTAAATTAATTATTTGGCCAAAAATATTTAATTTCATGTTCGCGTTTTGCAAATATGTAACATACTTTAGTAAAATTGACCTATAAGTTTTCAGTTAATTTAATGTACCTTTAATTCGAGAATACATTTTTCTTACACCTTAAGTTTCCAGAAACACAAAAATACTAGCTTTCAGATTTATTAACAGTAGAATCATCATGACAGCCTTCTAATGTTCCCACTGCTGGGACACTAGCCTACTCTCAGGCGAGAGTGATTGGGTCTTAATCCACCACGCGGACCTAATGCGGATTGGTGGATGGCACATGTATTTCTAATTTTTAGTTCTTGGACATGCCGGTTTCCTCACCATGTTATCCTTCACCGTATGAGAGTACTGGCATTGCGCACATACATTTTTCGAACAGAAAAATCCATTGGTGCACGACCGGGTTTGAACCCACGACCTTAGGATCGGAAGGCGGGGTCAATACCACTAGACCACCAGTGCTCTCACCAGTAGAATGGTGTTTAAATAAAACATCTACCAGAAGATTATAGAACATTCTTATCAGCTGTTGTGTGTATTGTTTCGTAAGGGTCGCTATGTTTGTAGATCAAAGAGCAATATCGTGCACCCGAGCGGTATTGTTTGACTTTTATCACATAATAATAAGTATTACAAAACGATTGCAACATGAGTTTAGCTCGGCAATGCCAATGCTTTGTTCAAGTCTATAATATTTGTCTCAGTACAGAAGCACAATGTCACGTAACTTGATTACCGATACAGGAATACCTACTTTATATTGACAGTTGTTTGTTCTATTTTAATTTATCAAACGACAGCTATAAAATAGGATTTTCCTTTGACGGTTGTCGAGTCACGTGATTTGTGTTTTAGCACAGAGCTAACGTGCGTGCAATTCAGCAATAACTATCTATGTTAGCTTTGCTGAGCGAAATAAATTAATGAGTTTTAAAACTTAAAGATGCACTGCAACTGTCATGGTCAGGCGTGACTTATGTTGCACACTTGCTAAGGATTCCACCACCAAAATGATTAGTTACTTGTTTCAAGGCCCATTTACACTATACAATAATTGCCCATCATATTGATTTTGGAACAAAAATGTTTGAAAATGGATTTGATAACGCAATTCTTGCACGCCATTATTGTAGTTATCACACGAAATCAGTAGGTACTACGGATTATATCCCAAAAATCTTTATCGATTTTGACTATTTTCAGGAACAAAACTATTTAGAAATGACTACACATACGACGCTCGAGCTGATGGCTGGTTCAAGATACACCCGGTGCCAGCCAATTGGCAGACAGCAAGGCTTATTTGCCATTTCGAAGGTATTCTCATAGTGACTCTGTCATTGTGTTTGCAAGGAAGCTAGAAGTTTTTGTCCTAGTTTGGAATTTGTTAATAACACTTATTTTTATCATTTCAATCATAATTTATATCGATCTGCAATATTTTATAATCGTTTTAATCCACAAAAACGTTTTTTATGGATTAAGCTAAATCAGTTGAAAAAAACAATCAGCTTGAGATAGTTTTTCGTGAAGTTGAGTTTTACCCAGTCACTTTACAACTTCATCTTACCAGCCTTAATGCTCTTACTGCTGAGACACTGGCCTACTCTCGAGTGAGAGTGAATGCGTCTTAATCCACCACGCGGACCCAATGCGGATGCCAATCCGCAAATATATAAATATATAAATATAAGCAAATATCTTAAGAGTAGTAGAGTTCTTTGTGATAGAGCTCGTCCGGGGAAGGACTACCACCATACCTATTTCTGCCGCCAAGCAGTAATGCTCGCATTGCTGTGTTCCGGTGTGAAGGGTATGGTTTCCGGTGAAATTACTGGCACATGAGGCTTTCGATCTTAGCCTCAAGGTGGCAACCCGCGAGTGATACCTCTAGTATTGCAAGCGTCCATAGGCTGCGGTAACCGCTTACCATCTTCTGGGCCGTACGCTTGGTTGCCACTTCAGTTGTATAAAAAAAAAAAAAAAACGAAACTTCACGAAAAACTATCTCAGGCTAAACCCTCCTAGTTCTAGGAAAGATCCCTTATAATGTATGCGAAATGATTTACTAACTTACCACCAGACCTTGTTTAATTGAGAGTCCGTCTTGGTGGGTACCGCCGACGCAGTGTCAGATATTATTCTATCTCCAAGCAGTAGTGTGCAAGCTGCACTGTGTTGAAGGGCACTGTAGCAAGTGAAATTACTGAGCGAAAGAGATTTAACAACAATGTCTCGGGGTGATAAGCGCAGTGTAGTGCCACGAAAACGCTTAAAAGTTTAGGCTTTGGGTGGCACTGCATCTGTAATAGTCAGGCGTGGTGCTTAACATCAGGTGGGCGCCGTGATTGTCTTATTGCTTGCTAAAAAATAAAAAAAAGTTAGATAAGATAAGATATTTATTGATCACAATTAATGAAGGTACAATTTTATAAACACTGCCAGTTACTTAGTCTCTGTGTACTTATGATACTATGTGCACTGCCCGCCCAGTTCAGTCTGCGGTTTAAGTGCTCTGTTTACTGTTTTAAGTGCGGTTTCGTACTATGTCCGATCCGAGTCCGATCCTTAGCTGTGAAATGACGAGAAAAAAGTATCGGATGACGGAAGCCGGATCTAATGCGTAAACTACAATTTTTTTTATTTTTTTTTTGGACAATCAACACAGCATCTTCTAGCCCAAGGTAAGCTGCTGTTAAACAGAGCTGTATTATGGGTACTAGATGACTGATATATATTTAATACAATACAATACATAGATAGATATTTTTTATTATACATAGAAAACACCCAGAATATAAATAGTTCTAGATCGGATTCAGATCGGATGTAGTGAGAAACCGCTCGATGGGCAGCTATTTTGCGTTTATATCTTCTAACTCCTTGTTTTGTTATAAAAGAAAGATCACCTAATTAATTACTATACTCAGTTTGATATTATTTATTTCAAGGAGCTGAGTTGGCGTCTCCATTGAATCAAAATATGCTGGATAGCATCAACGGTTTGATTTCAAACAGTAACACAGACATGAAATATTATTTCTCCGGAGTCCACCAGACATTTGGCAGTGGCATATTCACTACCATTGATGGTTTGTATATCTTCTTCGTTACACTCTACGGTCGTGGTTGTCACTTCAGTGGGAGCTGTGGCTGGCCTGATGATGCTACCAACTTGAGACGTTGGATGGAAAGTCTCATGTGCCTGTAATATCACCGGAAACCATACCAACCGGAACACAGTAAAACGCAGCATTACTGTTTAGCGGCAGAAATAGGTATGGTGGTAGTCCTTCCCCGAACAAGCTCTGTCACAAAGAACTCTACTACTCTTATAATCATTCTGATGGGTAATCATTTTTTTCTTCAATTTCGCAGGAGTCCCTTTAGAAAAGCTATATATACCACGCTGGGGTATAGATGCGCCATTTAACGATGGAATGAACCAGCAGTGTGTGAGTTACTCCGAGCACGAAACAGTCTCTGTCAATAGATGCGATGGTTATTTACCATACATATGCTTTAGAAGCTTTTCGGTAACTGATAAGCTGAATGAGTGTGGAACTGTGGATGCAGGTAAGTTTTTTAGAGATTACTTTTGCTCGAAACGCTTCGTCTTTATGTGAACTCTCTTTGGTTTGGATTATAACAGATAAACAAAATTTTCGGAATATGATTTCAATAATAAACTCATTAAAAATATATAGTTTCAATTGCATAGCTCATATACTTCAAATTTTAATGATAATTCTAGAAGCTCTACCTTCTCAGGCTCTCATTTTAGTCAAAATATGTAGCTTGGCCATTTCGCAGAAAACGAAGTGTAGGACGGCCCCCCCACTCGATGGACAGATGACATTAAAGCAGTCGCAGTCAGCGGATGGTGAAGCTCAAAATCAATCATGGCGCTTTTTGGGTGAGGCCTATATCCAGCTGTGGACGTCTATCGGCTGATATGATGGCTAATTATTATAGCGAACACAAATCAACGAACTCTTTCATTCTACTTAAATATAGTTCTGCGGTTTTCACAATGATTGTCAATCTTTATTTTATACTTATCAATATAATATTCTTATTACAGAATATAAATTAGAACAAAAAACGGGATCCTGCTACAAGTTCCACAAAAATGGTGAGACCTGGGAGCGAGCGTATCAGATCTGTCAAGCAGAGGGTGGATATCTTGCTATAATTAACAGTTATGAAGAGGCAGCAGTTCTGAGATACATTTACATTAGGTCCTCAAGACCAATGTACACGCCAAATGCAAATGTAATAGCAATTGGCTACCGTGAGTGGGGACAGAACGGCAGCTGGTGGACTGTTCATGGTACGACTAAAGGCTACATTTTCTTGTACTATTTAGTGACAGGAAAAAAGAAAGGAAACTAAAAAAAAAACTCTAGATAACGCCTAGAAACTCTGTCACCAGAGTTGGCCACTGACTCATACGAACGAACGAACGAAGTGACAGGAAATAGTTTTCAAATCAAAGAAGATTTAAATATGTACATATTTACATAACAAATATACAAATTAGATATGTTTGAGCTATCTTAATGCCAAATGAGATAGATATGTTTAAGCGTAAAGAAGTAAGAAACAGCGTGTGAACCACCTTCTAGGAGGTAAGAGTAGTAGAGTTCTCTGTGATAGAGCTCGTCCGGGGAAGGACTACCACCATACCTATTTCTGCCGCAAAGCAGTAATGCTCGCATTGCTGTGTTCCGGTGTGAAGGGTATGGTTTCCGGTGAAATTACTGGCACATGAGGCTTTCGATCTTAGCCTCAAGGTGGCAACCCGCGAGTATTACCCCTCTGGTATTACAAGCGTCCATAGGCTGCGGTAACCGCTTACCATCATGTGGGCCGTAGGCTTGGTTGCCATTTCAGTTATATAAAAAAAAATAAAAAAAAAAAGGTTCTTAATTATAGAGAGGAATAATTTGTATTTTTGTTTGTTACGAAAGAACTCAAAACATTCTTTTACTATTACAATTATATTATCCCTGAGTTACCTACGTTATAAAATATTTTATGTCCATCCGTGCGAAGCCGGGACGAGCTTCTAGTTTGTTTATAAAAAAAAATGGTTCTGTACCTGTGTACTTAATTTTATAATACTTTCAGGTCAGACATTGGAAAAAGCTGGTTTTGAGCGGTGGGGTAATGAACTTCCTGAATATATACCTAACCCTGACACAGGCAGCAGACAGTCCTGTGGGGGATTCAGGAATGAAGAACTTGACAACATATGGTGTGATTATCGGTACGGCTTTATTTGTGAGAAGGATCCAAACTCTCTGACAAGTTAGAGTTACAATACACTTGTATTGTGCAGCCTTAAAGCTTGGGCATATGCTTGGGCAATAATTATTATCACTTAGCGATGCTATCGCAGACGATAAATGTTTTTTATATATATAAATAACCACAGATTTCTAAATTTAGTTTGTTTTACTACTAAAAAATCATTATATTCAAGATACTAATAAATAAATAATAAATAAATCAATAAATAAATAAATAATGCTGGACAATCCACACAGTATCATCTAGCCCCAAGATAAGCTACTGTTTAAACAGAGCTGTGTTATGGTACTAGATGACTGATATATACTTAATACAATACAATACAATACATAGATAGATATTTTTTATTATACATAGAAAACACCCAGAACACCCGGAACAAATATTTGCAGATCCTACAAACATTTGTCCCAAGGCGGGAATCGAACCCGCAACCTCTGCGTCGCAGGCGGACCTTCGCCCACCGCGCCACATCGGTCGTCAATACAGTACATCTTCAATCCAAACTCCAAAAATTTACCCCCCGTTCAGATTCGTGGAGCGTTCGAATTACATAAAATTTTATAGGGTACTTTTTATGAATTAAAACTAATAGTATTAAGCGTTACATTTAATAAAACATTACATTAAAGGTTTACACGGTACATTTAAATTAAAGGTTGTCTGGTAGAGATCGTTATTTAGCGATAAGGCCGCCATTGTAATACCTCGAGCCTTACTCTTGAACGCGATCGGCATTGGACAAGTATTGGAATATGACATTTCAAACTTTAGACAGCAAACCTAGCGCCAAATTCAACCTTGTTTTCAAGAGTACAAAAATTTGACAACAGCAAATAGAAATTGGGACTGGATCGAAATTGTCATTGGATTCAAGAGTAAGGAGTTAGTAATAAGGATTGTTCTTGTCAAATTTGTTATAATGTGGTGTTCATTAAAGTGTTTTCTATCTATCTATCTTAATAAACTTTATTAAAGTAATCCAATATTTTAGTTTGTCGGGGGGTAATGAACACGCACAAACAAATAAAAAGCTTTGTCTTACAATTTACGTAAAAGCACTTTTTCTGGCAAAGGAGTGTCCACGTCAGTCCATACAAGACATGTATTTGAGGCAGACACCGCGATTGAATCAAAAACGCACAAGACGGTGAGTGAAAAAGCGCGAGCAGGGCGTTCGGATTACAGAGGTGTTCGGATTAGAAAAGGTCCTGATTCGGTCGGATTAAACTCTTTAATCCGACCGAATCAGGAGGTTCTGCTGTGCTTGTTTTATCTCCTTAAAATTCAAGTCTTTCATTTTTGTACTGTGTGTTTATTTTTATACATTAAAAGTACCGTAAGATATTGCGCTAATTTTGAACAGAAATGTGCTGACTTTAATTATTACAATGTACCGTACACGGTAATACTGATGACAACTTTATGCAACACGCAGTTAATTCAGTCTGCGCAAACTTAAACCAAACTAATTTTGTTACATTGACGTTCAGCGCTACGAGCCCCCTGATATCCGTTCACAATAATTTCTTCACAAAATGGCTTCAATTCGGCACTATCACTGGAACCATATTTTAATGTCATTCATGATTTATACGAAACCCTCCCTATCAGATCGCGCCTTAAATTACAGAACTGTCCCTTTGACGTTAAGCCCCAGTCTACTTCATACGGCCATTCTATAAATAAGCGTCCAATGTCAAAGTTATTCTCTACTTACGGATAATTATTTCACACTTTAGTGTTTTTAAGGTTATTATCTTAGAATAATAACACGAAGAAACGAAGTACGGGCACGCAAATTGAAATCATTTAGAAGGGGCAAAATTGTCACCTGAGGGTCAATCGGCTCTTCAGTCGTCAATGTCAATTGACGTGCGCTCGTCTTACACAATTATAATTAAAAAATTATGCATTGTGTGGTAAAAGGATGCTGTAACACCACAAATAAAATGCTTTAACACCAGAAACCAGGGGAAGGACTACCACCATACCTATTTCTGCCGCCAAGCAGTAATGCTCGCAATGCTGTGTTCCGGTGTGAAGGGTATGGTTTCCGGTGAAATTACTGGCACATGAGGCATTCGATCTTAGCCTCAAGGTGGCAACCCGCGAGTGATATCTCTGGTATTGCAAGCGTCCATAGACTGCGGTAACCGCTTACTATCTTGCGTGCAGTACGCTTGGTTGCCACCTCAGTTGTATAAAAAAAAAAATGCTACGTCGCGTTGGCGTCGTCGCGATGGCTTGGACGTAGTCTTACGAAATTATGTTAAAAATTTTTTTTACAATCGTTATTCAGGACTGTTCGTTCATGTTAAGTTATTTTATTTTTTGGTTCTGTTGTGATAATAAAATTGAAGAACCAGGAAATTATGGTGAATACAAATATTTTTATAAATAAATAAATAAATAAATAATGCTGGACAATCCACACAGCATCATCTAGCCCCAAGGTAAGCTGCTGTTAAACAGAGCTGTATTATGGGTACTAGATGACTGTTATATATTTAATACAATACAATACATAGATAGATATTTTTTTTATTATATATAGAAAATACCCAGAACACCCGGAACAAATATTTGTAGATCGTACAAACATTGGTTCCGAGGCGGGAATCGAACCCGCAACCTCTGCGTCGCAGGCGGACCTGCGCCCGCTGCGCCACATCGGTCGTCATTCATAAAGAAAATGTATTATTTGTAATCATACTATAAATCTTTGTTAGTTAATGTGTCTTTCGAATCTGTCATCAAGTAACCTTAATTCAACCGAAAATAACGAAAAAAACAATATGAATAAGAAAGCTGAACATCCGTTGAATGACTTGTTAAATCCAGCTGAAGCGCCTACTACACTAAATTCTTATTAGATATTAAGCCTCCAAACAAAACAGCCCGTAGTAATACCCGGGATTTTTGGACGGACGTACTATATGGTTTACTGAAAAACAGCCACCGTCATTTGAAAGGAAGAAAGAAAGAAAGAAAGAAAGAAAGAAAGAAAGAAAGAAAGAAAGATAAAACGAAAGAACAAAGGAAATTATTTGATTTATGACGAACATAATACTGCAAAAACAAAGTAGCCATCATAGTAGATAGGTATGTACACGATTGTACCCTTATAGAAATAAAAGTAGTAGAATCCTCTGTGATATAGCTCGTCCGGGGAAGGACTACCACCATACCTATTTCAGCCGCCAAGCAATAATGCTCGCATTGCTGTGTTCCGGTGTGAAGGGTATGGTTTCCGGTGAAATTACTGACACATGAGGCTTTCGATCTTAGCCTCAAAGGTGGCAACCCGCGAGTACGATACCTCTGGTATTGCAAGCGTCCATAGACTGCGGTAACCGCTTACCATCTTGTGGGCTGTACGCTTGGTTACCACTTCAGTTGTAAAAAAAAGTCTGTCCGCCACAAAAAGGCTCAAACTCAGCATTTGCTGGGTCGCATAGCAACCCGGCGTTGGTTTTCCGTTGGAGCCTGTGTTAAGGAAGCACGGACGTCAGTTACATAAATACAGTATCTAATTAAAATAAAGTATATACTTGAACATTTAGTACTCGTAATGACACTTGACTCGTAATGGCAAATGATTGCATGATCTGCAAATATTTATCTCGGGTTTGGGCTTTTCTGTGTTATAAACGTATTTACAAAGAATAAGATGTGTATGTTATCAGCTACTTGGTTCCCAAAGTACAAGTTTTGCTTTGTTAAGAGAGTATTTAAATTAGAGTTAAGTAAAAATAGAGCACTGGTGGTCTAGTGGTAGTGACCCCGCCTTCCGATCCTAAGGTCGTGGGTTTGAATTTATGTGCGCAATGCCAGTGCTCTCATACGGTGAAGGAAAACATCGTGAGGAAACCGGCATGTCCAAGAACTAAAAATTCGAAAGACATGTGCCATCCACCAATCCGCATTGGGTCTGCGTGGTGGATCAAGACCCAATCACTCTTGCTTGAGAGTAGGCCAGTGTCTCAGCAATGGGAACATTAGAAGGCTGTCATGATATGTAAAGATGTCCGAGTGTAAATAAATGTGTATAAATGTTATATTAGATAAAGCAATCTTAACCTCTTTGACGAGCAACCTTCTGGGTCACGGTGCGCCGGTCTGCTCCGCCTCCGCTCGTGTAAAACACTTCTTCTGCGCATGAGTGTATTCCCATCAACTTTAACTGCAACAAATAATTTAAATGAGTTCAAGCATGCCCTCAATGATTTGTTGATAAATAAAGCTTGTTATTCTGTTGACGACTTTTTGAAGGATAAACTTAAGTAGTAAGTTGTAGTAATTTTGTTCTTTTTATTTAATGAGTAAATATTTTAATTTTGGCTGTAAATGGCTTAAGAGTAGTAGAGTCCTCTGTGATTAAGAGTAGTAGAGTCCTCTGTGATAGAGCTCGTCCGGGGAAGGACTACCACCATACCTATTTCTGCCGCCAAGCAGTAATGCTCGCATTGCTGTGTTCCGGTTCGAAGGGTATGGTTTCCGGTGAAATTACTGGCACATGAGGCTTTCGATCTTAGCCTCAAGGTGGCAACCCGCAAGTGATACCTCTGGTATTGCAAGCGTCCATAGGCTGCGGTAACCGCTTACCATCTTGTGGGCCGTACGCTTGGTTGCCACTTCAGTTGTATAAAAAAAAAATAAAAAAAATAATTAATATCATATTCTGTATAAAAAATTTGATGTTTGTGTATCGCATTGGTAGGAACAAGTGTTACTTATAATATAAGCTTAAATGTAACATCTTTTATACCTAGTTTTACAAATAAACAATAAGGTTTTTTTTTTTATACAACTTAAAGTGGCAACCAAGCGTACGGCCCACAAGATGGTAAGCAATTACCGCAGCCTATGGACGCTTGTAATACCAGAGGTATCACTCGCGGGTCGCCACCTTGAGGCATAGATCGAAAGCCTCATGTGCCAGTAATTTCACCGGAAACCATACCCTTCACACCGGAACACAGCAATGCGAGCATTACTGCTGAAATAGGTATGGTGGTAGTCCTTCCCCGGACGAGCTCTATCACAGAGAACTCTACTACTCTTATATATATACTTTATTATATGAAACAGAACGTGACTGACTGAATAATTAACGAACAGTCAGTAAGTCCAACAAACATGAAACTTGAATGGCACGTTGCTCTTATGGTTATAGTGTAGGGGTGCAATAAGAAAAGAATTTCAGAAATTTGAAATATGACATGTAATTATTTATTTCTAAATTAAGTAACTATTAGTAGTAGTAAGTATTAGGTACCTTTAAGGAATAATATTTATTATAATGTGACGACTCTTTTTAATGTTTGTATGCAATACGATAAAGCACAGAGATTCCTACTTACCTATCTGTTTACCATCACAATTGTATTTACCTGTGTTTACAAACAAATAAATCAATTATGAATGATGAATTATGAAATTCAGTTGAATTTCGCACTTAATTAACACCTGGAGGATACAGCGGGAAAATGAAGTTTGTATAAAAAAACTCAACGCGGTCAAAGTTACTAGATGTTCAACTTGTTATTTATAAAGTTCAGTTACAAAACGGTCAAAGTCTCCTACAAAACCATGGTTTTAAGGATATTTAGCCTAGCGAGCCAACAGTACCATTTAGTCCCAAATAACCCCTTTAATGGGCGCAAACTGTCCCCGGCAAATTGAAAGATACACCATAAACACTGTTTCTAGTTCCAGTTCACTGGTGGAATACTAATTTTCGGTTGGATTTAGACATAAATATTGATTATTATTACTAAGTATATAGATTAGGAAAACCACAGCTTTATTTAAAGGTTATTTGAGAGATGAGCCGGTACTATCTAAAAATTTTGCCTACTTTTTAATGCTGTGTGGATTGTCCAGCATTATTTATTTATTATTATTGTACTAAAGACCGTTTTGTTTTAGACAAATTAGGAAAATCCATCAGTAGAATCGAAATTATGATCTACATAACACTAACTTTAAATAAGCATTAAAAATTATATTACTTACATAATCAAGTGGAATAGCGGCCAAACGTTTGCCCATTAATTTGAAGAAAAAACTATTCAAACTAATTAACAAGTACGTAGGCAAATACGTAAAACATTTTTCGTCAGGCTTACTGTGTTTCTGTACAAGAAGTTTTTTTTTAACATAGCAATGGCAATACAGTCAAGTCGTGCCTTAGTTCAAGGGCCACGCTTGAGCATAATAAATGCAGTGTTTTCGAGAGGACTAACTAATTTTTTTTTTATGCCACCAAGGCGGTAAACAAGCATACGGCCCACCTAATGTTAAGTGGTTACTGTAGACTCCATAGGCTACCAGAGAGAATATTACGCGTTACCAAACCTTTAAAATTTTCAGAACAGCCCTTAATAAATCAACAATATTTTCTACCAGCATAAGTTGATTCAGAAGAGAGAGAGGAAAAATATAGCAAAACTAATTATAATAAAAATATATCATAATTCAATAAAACGAGTTTAATGGAAATCATCTCGCATAGGTTCAACTCAGATTACCAATGCCCGCGACGGTAAAACTAAAATTTATGTGGAGACACGCTGCAGCTTATATTCGGCTGGAATTCGCCTAATTTAGCCTGACTTATAGTACAGCTGGCTCGCACGAACGATACATACATTAAAATTAATATTATGATAGCTTTTAGCGAGTTTAAGCTTCCGGACTGCTGTTTTTAGAGTCCTATCTATACAATGCAAGGTACAAATTACCAAAAAACTAAAATTATTACGCCGGCAGCACACGGTTGGCCAATGGTTAGCTTGTAGAGATTATGTTGGTGACTACATTGGCGTATTGGCAGCTGGCGACCAATGTTGGCGGGGAAACCAAATAGTGTCCAATAAGAAAAAAAAATATTTGTATAGTTTTAATCAGTTCTAAATAAAAACCACTGCACAATAATGATATTTTTCAACACGTACATACTAAACACAATACGTACAACCGTTTTTGCTTAAGCACAGTAGCGTTTATCTTTCCTAAATACATAATCCAAGGTGGCTCTGCTGGGAAGCATCCTTCCTGGCAGAACGACTAGCAAAGTCGATTTTCTCAGTACCTGACGAACGTACAGCAATAAACGGCATACGTACACTATGTACGTCTAACGTACATTCTTTTATGATATAAATGATAGGATTCTAACGTGGTGGCTCTGCTGGGTAGTACCACGCAAAATCTTGGCCCAACATGCTGGCCCAACCCTTGGCCAAGTGTCTCCTGCCGGCATTCTAAAAACTAAATTAAAACTAAAACGTTTTAGTTTATTCTATAGCAATCACGTTGATGGTCCTGAGGAGCTGTTCATAGAATTTGCAAGAGCAATAATGACAGCTCTACTTATTCTACTTATAGAAGTTGTTTCACGCAGTATGGAGCCGAGCCTTGGTCCTTTGTAGGGGTCTAGATAATTAGATAACCATTGAAGAAACCATTTATCACTATTTATTTATTTTATTTTGGCTTTTTTCTTTTTTCCAAGTTTATCTTTGGGAAGGAGTGCAACACAATACAAAACAACATGGTGGGTTTAACGAACAACTGGGTTATTAGGTACTCTCAAAGTCAAGATGCATCACGATCATTGGCTAATACCGGACCTCTGGTGTTCCCGTTTTATGAAACTCAATACAATAAATATATTTCCTTTAGAACTTTGTTTGTCTACTTAAAAATAAAATTGTTTGTTACTGTTAGTCCTATATTTTTTTCCAATTTTTCTATGGTGTAACAAAGACCTAGGCCACTATGAAATTGGTTCTTTAAACTTTTCCATTACGTGAACGTCTAGCAAAATAAACCCTCTTGAATAGTTAGTTTCAAGAGTTTTCTGAACTATTAGAACAAGTGACATCGCCTTAACAAGCTCAGCTTAGGAGATAACAGCTCATTTTTACGTAGATTAAGCTCGACTTAGACTGGGACCCATTCGTGTAACGAGAGGACAAGGCGACTTAGCAGTTAGCTAACTTGGTTCGTTAGCGTAGAACTTTGCTACGTTAGTTTTAACTAAGGTTTAATGTACGGAACATAATATAACAGAGAATAGCATTTTTTAAAAGGAACCGTGAGTTAGTGTAACTTTTTATATGTCCTGCTTATAAACACATAAAAAGTTTCTTTAACTCACAAAATAAACATTATATTACCAGCGCAGTTTCACTAGCATTATTATTCTTACCGTTTAAACTTTTCTTTATTACTAAGTACTTATGTTCAAAAACAAAATTATGACTCGTGAAGTGTTTGTTAAATGAATAAATTAATAAATAATGCTGGACAATCCACACAGCATCATCTAGCCTAAGGTAAGCTGCTGTTAAACAGAGCTGTATTATGGGTAATAAATGACTGATATATTTTCAATACATAGATAGATATTTTTTATTATACATAGAAAACATCCAGAACACCCGGAACAAATATTTGCAGATCCTACAAACATTTGTCCCAAGGCGGGAATCGAACCCGCAACCTCTGCGTCGCAGGCGGACCTTCGCCCACCGCGCCACATTGGTCGTATATAGAACTAGTATCGATTTAAAGTAGGTATTTTTGTGTCGAGTCATGTAACTTGGAACTCACTCACAACCACTCCCAACCAAAACACGCGACACTGCTTGTGCCTGATTAGGTACATACTTGTGTGCGGTAAGGATACCTTCACATAGAATTTTCCTCGTTTGTGTTTGTCTAGGTTTGTAGCGAGTGGAGTTACCTACATACTGGGCTAATTATAAGCTAACTTAGTTATTTAAGTCTTGCAGCCTAGCTTTCTTTGTTGGTAGGAATACTCTTTAATATAACCATAAATTTAGTGTCAGCTAAAGTTACATTTTTGTATTATACAAACAACTTTCTTAATCAATATTAACTATAAGTCTAGTTGACGAGCGCATAACAGTTTTACGTAGTATTTCAAAACTAGAAAGAAACAAAGGTAGTGAAGGTTCATTAATAATTGAATGAAGGTCAAAAGTACCTGTGACATTGTCGCAATTGCAGAAAGTCGGTGGATTGGGAAAGTTCAATATCGCTCGATCTAGAACTCTATGGAAGATGCCTAAGTCAAAGTCAAAGTATTTTTACGCGCAACACACACAGCGGGCGGGCGCGGGTCGGGTCAAATCCGCCGCAAGTGTTTTTTGTTTTAATTTGTACTGACGACAAGGATGACAACACACTGAACGCGGGAGCGGCTGCCGCGCTTCACCCGACCCGCGCCCGCGTTCTGTGTGTGTTGCGCTATATTGCTAGAAATACATGTACAAAATCAGATGGTGGGGTATAAGTTCAGCAGTAGACGTCTATTGGCAGATATAATGTAGTATGAGTACTAGAGTATTCATACCCATCATTACGACAAACCCTTTCATTAACGACATTGGAACTGATATTTTATAGCAAAAGTCATTACATTCAGGAAATTGAAAACCATCAAAAGTCCGCAGTTCCGTATAACTGTTGGCCGGTTAAAAGGGACACAACCTAAAACTAAAGAACATCTGGACTTGAGATTTTATACACTACATCTGCTACTCACGGCTCTGTTCGCGTATAAAAAGTAGCTTTCTGTCACAGACAAAAATGTCTCATATCAGATTATAGATATGTAAAAGTAATGGATTTCATTTTGAGTTTATCTGGGGAAGAAGTACCACCGTACCCATTTTTTTCCATCATTCATTTTCATTCATTCATTTTTCATTCATTCATTCATTCATTTAATTCATTCATTCATTAATACATTCATTCATTATTATTAGATATGTCTCGCGAGTCTAGATAGCGTTCATAGGTTACCGATATGATCAGATGGTTTGCAGGTTTCAAAATGATCCTTTTTTTTATACCACTACCAAGTGGCAACGAAGCGTACGGCCCACTTGATGGTCAGCGGTTACCGTAGCCTATGTACGCATGCAACATCATAGATATCACTTGCGTGTTACCACTCTGAGACGTTAGATGGAAAGTATCATGAGCCTGTAATTTCACCGGAAACTATATCCTTCGAATCGGAACACAGCAATGCGAGCATTACTGCTTGGCGGCAGAAATAGGTATGGTGGTAGTCCTTCCCGGGATAAGCTCTATCACAAAGAACTCTACTGCTCTTAATCCTTGTGATAATATTTATAATTGAATAAAGAGATTTTTTACTTAGTTACTTTACTTTAACATAAGTAATTGAAGTAATTTTGATTGGGGCTTCATAATTAGTAGGCGAAATAGTCGCGATAAAATTTTGATGAAATGGTCTTAGTTTGAATCGCTCTAAGAGTCCATGGTAGGGGGGGGGGGGATCTTTTCATATAACACAACTCGCGTCCAGTCACGTAACCACAAAAGTCCAGGATAGGGTATATACAAAGAGTGAAAGGTACACCGCAATTTCTCAAATAAATCGCCACATCGGACCGTGGGTCAGGTTCGGCCTTCTGAAAGTTGGGTGGATAGAACTACGGTTGCTTTATATCATTTCCACCTGACTTGTGATGAAAGGCTTGTAAAATGACTGCGATGTTATCGTTGAATAGAAAATGTACCCAAAAGATTCACGAAGTCGGTAACAATTTTGTGTAGCCAAGGAAGTTGTTGCTGGAAGGTTTGAAAAATGCATGTGAGTCTAATGCAACAGAAAGAGTTACTGCAATACCTGACAACTTTTTCACAAAAAAAAACCCGTAAAAAGAAACTGTTAAATAAAAAATAACACTGTCGATAATTAGTAGAGTTCCGGTTCCAAAGGTATGGTTTCCGGTGAAATAACAGGCACATGAGACTTTAGATCTACGTCTCGGTTGCAACGCGCAAATAATATTTCTGATGTTGCAAGCGTACTAACGTATTATATATATACATAGCCTATGTACATAGGCTACGGTAACCGCTTACCATCAAGTGGGCATGCTTGGTTGCCATTAGTGGTATAAACAACATATCCAAGCCGATCTTTATAGTAAAAAATATATATTTGAATCATCTGAGAATCGACTTTATAACCGTCTCCGTTTTTCGTTGTTTGAAAAATAGGTATCGTGATACCTCTCACAAACATAGTTTGCTTTTCTTATCGACAACTTAGCTTTGCAAAGTAAAAATAGCAACAAGAATGCTTTTTGCTGTAACATGCATGCCAAGCATGTTAGACTAAAAGCAAACGTTAAGGTTATGAATACCACTTTTATATAAAACAATATTTTTGGTATATCCTTTTTTTTTATACAACTGAAGTGTCAACCAAGCGTACGGCCCACAAGATGGTAAGCGGTTACCGCAGCCAATAGACGCTTGCAATACCAGAGGTATCACTCGCGGGTTGCCACCTTGAAGCTAAGATCGAAAGCATCATGTGTCAGTAATTTCACCGGAAACCTTACCCTTCACACCGGAACACAGCAATGCGAGAATTACTGCTTGGCGGCAGAAATAGGTATGGTGGTAGTCCTTCCCCGGACGAGCTCTATCACAGAGAACTCTACTACTCTTACATATAATATATACACCTGAGAGCGCCCCCTTACTACCCAGTTTCTGTACAGCATACAGTAAGTGCTGTTCCATTTTACTGCATCCGCAGCGTCTTGGAAACTGTTCGGGCTAATTACGTAAACAACGACGCCCACTTGGACCACTGAATAAATTATACTGTGCTACTGTGTTCTAAGATCTTACTGAGCCGTAGATTAGCAACTCGCCGCTTGCTTTTTTGATTTCAAACGCAATGTATTTTATATTGACATATTGTCTCCGAAAAAATGATAAAAAACTCAGTAATTAGCATGTTAAATAAAAATAATATTATTCTAGAACGTAGCAAAATATATTGACTGTTTATCGTTTAGCTTTGTAAGTTAAAAATAAAGTGACTACTAATTATTTAGCTCAGTAAATATATTTTTTTTCATCTTATTTATAGAATTTATTACGTAGAACATTGTTTAAAAGTACCCGATTTCGAAGTAATTATATACCTTTGTATTGAAAGGATTGAAATACCTAAGACAATCTATCTCTCTTCCTGACTATTTATCCCACATGATGGTGGGGTCTACCTAACTCTTCTTCCACTTCGCTCTATCCTCGACATCTTCGTCCGAAACATTGCATGCAATATCTATGCGCAACACATCTGTTCATGTGGTCTTGGGTCTCCCTCAATATATGAAATACCTTAACAATAATATTATAGAAAAACCTAACCTAAGAGTAGTAGAGTTCTCTGTGATAGAGCTCGTCCGGGGAAGGACTACCACCATACCTATTTCTGCCGCCAAGCAGTATTGCTCGCATTGCTGTGTTTCGGTGTGAAGGGTATGGTTTCCGGTGAAATTACTGGCACATGAGGCTTTCGATCTTAGCCTCAAGGTGGCAACCCGCAAGTGATACCTCTGGTATTGCAAGCGTCCATAGGCTGCGGTAACCGCTTACGATCTTGTGGGCCGTACGCTTGGTTGCCACTTCAGTTGTATAAAAAAAAAAAAAAAAAAAAACCTAAGTTTTTAATACTCAATATTCAAATAGCAACTGAGTGCTTAGCACAAAAAACTCGTTTAACAATCGTAAACATAAAAGTATTAAGAGTAATCGTAAACATAAAAGTAAGAGTAGTAGAGTTCTTTGTGATAGAGCTCGTCCGGGGAAGGACTACCACCATACCTATTTCTGCCGCCAAGCAGCAATGCTCGCATTGCTGTGTTCCGGTTCGAAGGGTATGGTTTCCGGTGAAATTACAGGCACATGAGACTTTCCATCTAACGTCTCAGGGTGGTAACACGCAAGTGATGTCTATGATGTTGCATGCGCACATAGGCTCCGGTAACCGCTGACCATCAAGAGGGCCGTACGCTTGGTTGCCACTTTAGTGGTATAAAAAAAAAAAGTATTGTATTAAGTTATTAACGGCTATTGACCACTTGAATTTGTCATTTATGCTGACGTTTCGAAGCTATTTAGAAGCTCTTCTTCCTGCGAGCGAGAAGCCCGCGAACGCGTTCGACGGTTGCTCGGCAAATACTTTCATAATATACCTAGTATTCGCGCGCAGGCGGTGCTCATGAAGAAGAGTTTCTAAATAACTTCGAAACGTCAGGCTAAAATGACAAATTCAAGTGGTCAATAGCCGTTAATAACTTAATATGATTTATTTATTTTATTTATTTATTTATTTTATTTTAGGAAAATCAACAGCTTTTACATTTAAATATACACTTGGGTAGCTATGGAGAGCCAATTACAAGTTCTCACGTATAAGTTTTAAATTAATAAAAAGATGTACATAAACTAAAAGTAGGAAGTACAGGTAAACATTACAAACAAAGCAAACAATTTAGAAAATAACAATAGACTTGATTTGAGGGTATGAAACTTGAACAACTAAAGAATACTCGTATCTATTATCGTCGTATCTATGATCTATTATCGTATCTATTTCATAGTACCTAAGTACTATGAAAAAATCAGCGCTTAGCCGCTGCCTTGCTGATGGGGCACTAGTGCAGAATAAATCAAGGATAATATGTTTACTTAACTTGTTAAAGTTTCTAAATAGTTTTAACTCTTTATAAACATAAGAGTAGTAGAGTTCTCTGTGATAGAGCTCGTCCGGGAAGGACTACCACCATACCTATTTCTGCCGCCAAGCAGTAATGCTCGCATTGCTGTGTTCTGGTGCGAAGGGTATGGTTTCCGGTGAAATTACTGGCACATGAGGCTTTCGATCTTAGCCTCAAGGTGGCAACCCGCGAGTGATACCTCTGGTATTGCAAGCGTCCATAGGCTGCGGTTAAGCTCTTACCATCTTGTGGGCCGTACGCTTGGTTGACACTTCAGTTGTATAAAAAAATTCGTATCGTCCAGCTGTCAATTTGTATGGAATTTTGGTAGTTCATTTAATGCATTCAAGCGGCGCTGTTAAAAACCTTATACAAATTGACAGCTGAACCATACGTTTACGTTTACCTATTTCTGCCGCCAAGCGGTAATGCTCGCATTGCTGTGTTCCGGTTCGAAGGGTATGGTTTCCGGTGAAATTACAGGCACATGAGACTAACCATCTAACGTCTCAGGGTGGTAACACGCAAGTGATATCTATGATGTTGCATGCGTACATAGGCTACGGTAACTGCTAACCATAAAGTGGGCCGTACGCTTGGTTACCACTTTAGTAGTATAAAAAAAAAAAAAAAAAAAACGTCAAACGAGTTTTTCGTGCTAAGCACTCTGTATAAAATGATTAATGTTTCTGTCAAAGGACTGAACAACAATACAAATAGTGCTTTCATTAGACTAAGCCTTTGAGTCTGGACTTAAAGGCAAATAATGCACTGCAAATCCCTCGGCTTGGATTGAATTAATGTTGGACTACCTTAAGCTCTAGTTACTTAAAAAATTTCGCCTAAACTGACGCCGATAAATAAATAAGTCTATATTAATAATAATAATGCTGGACAATCCACACAGCATCATCTAGCCCTAAGCTAAGCAGAGCTTGTGTTATAGGTACTAGATGACTGATATACTTAATACAATACAATACATAGATTGATATTTTTTATTATACATAGAAAAAATCCCCAGAGCACCCGAAACAAATAATTATATGCAGATCGTACAAACATTTGTTCCAAGGCGTGAATCGAACCCGCAACCTCCTGCTTTGCAGATGGACCTTCACCCGCCGCGCCAAGTCGGTCGACAACTCGCAAACAACATTGACAAAATAGTACACTAAGTAAGTAAGTTCGTGTGAGTCAGTGTGTGCGGAGTTAATTTGCCGAATGTGTGATAATTTGCAAATATTTTTAGTACTATTCAATTCAAACGCGGGCGATAGATAATTTTTAATAATTTACAAATGACTAAAAACAATGACTAAAAAACAAGTATTACTTTGAAACGTCTGGTGGTGGGTTCAATTTCCGCAGCGGGACAATTATTTTCTTTAGCTGGAACTATTATGCCCTTATTTATTAAAAAAAACTGTCATGTCAGCGGCTTGCTAAGGATCGATTTGTCTCTTGTAAACAAAAATGATGATAGATTTAAAATACGCTTTTGCTACGTGCTATTGTAAGTCAGAACTATGTAGGTAGTATACTAAGTATCTACATTTCTTGACGACCGATGTGGCGCAGCGGGCGCAGGTCCGCCTGCGACGCAGAGGTTGCGGGTTCGATTCCCGCCTCGGGACAAATGTTTGTACGACCTACAAATATTTGTTCCGGGTGTTCTGGGTATTTCTATATATAATTAAAAAAAATATATATCTATCTATGTATTGTAATTGTATTAAATATATATCAGTCATCTAGTTACCCATAACACAGCTCTGTTTAACAGCAGCTTACCTGGGGCTAGATGATGCTGTGTGGATTGTCCAGCATTATTTACATTAACACCATACAGCAACCGTACTGTACTAATGTTGATTTATAACATTCGTATAACATAAAATCATGACATCCACAGCCAAATGCTGATTGCAGAACCATTTGGCGACTAAACGACTTCTAATTTACTTTTGGTGCCAAATATTATTGAAACATTATTCAGATTTATGTAAATAATTCTGTTTTATCGAGTATTCATTAATTAACAAAGTATAACTAGAATCTGTGATAGAAATAAATTATTCTGTAAAATTCCGTATTCGTAGGTACCACCGCAGTGCCAAATGGATCCATCTAAATCCAAGTAGTAATTTTCGTATGCAACTAGCAGCATTATATTGTTTAAGTTTTGTATCTAAGTTAGTAGCTTGAAAGCAAGTGAAATAACTGAGTGAATGAGAGTTAACAACTATGTCTTGAGTATGATGAGTTCATTCTAACTACGCACATAATCTAAACCTTAAAGCTTTGGGTAAAATGGTCAAGCGTGGCGCTTAACATCAGAAAAAGACTTGATTGTCTCGCCCCTTGATATTAGACTAAAATCATTTCATAAAACATTTTTGTAATAACGTCGCAAAGATAATATTCACACTAACATGAACATTTTAAAAGTATGAATTTCAGATATCAAATAAAATCTAAAAGTATTCTCGAACTTACTACTAAGATGTTCTAAAATCTACATCTGTCATAGTTAGGGCTGGCAAGCGCAATTGAATTATAATTTGAGTTTTTTTTTTCAATACTAATATCTAAATAGTGAGCGATTAAGATTGTATTACCATTGCATGTTTATTTTTTGCAATAACTGAAAATATTTGTGTCGGATTATGAATATATTATATGGAAATGATAGTGAAATGTCGGCGACTTCGGTGGCGCGTTGGTCGAGTGCACTGTTTAAAAGCAAAAGGTTGCAGAATCGATCTTCGCTGCGGGACATTTATTTACATGATCTGTAAATGTTTGTTTCAAGTCTGAGTGTTTGTATAAATAAATAGAGGGCAAGTATAGTTCTCACAACAGATCTCGGCCGTCGTGAAATTAGCCGTTTCGATGCGCAATGGAGCTTTTTCAAACTAAATTGTCTTCGCGCATCAGAAACGGCTAACTTTACGGAAGCCTAGATCCGCTGTGCGATATACTTGAAAATTTGCGTTTGAATATACTTTTGGATTTTTTTTATTAATGCTTTGATAACCCTAACCACAGCTGTGTTCAAATTCACGGGCTTTTATCGTATCTTGAGACAGAAATAAATGATATTTTACAAAATTTTGACAAGTTGAGCAATAACCAACTTATCTTGTAGATAAGAGCTTGAAATTACAATAGACATCATTTTGTGAGATGTTTTACAAAACCGTTCGAATTATTTCTCATGAGTAACTGTCTACCAAATTAATTAAAAATAAGAGAACATTAATTAAAAATCACTATCGTAGTTTTTTATTGCGCTAGACAAAGGAAAAGGAAAAAAAAAAAAAAATAGGGAAAAAGTTCTGGTATATGTTTGCGCAGACTGCGTGGACTACTAGACTCTTCTAAACTATGTGCTACAGCAAAACGCATTCTACTAACAACTTTAATTCAACAACCTAACTTAAGGTTGTCGAAACTAATTGAAATTTAATATTAGCTTGACCATGAATTTAAAAAATATTTATTTCCCATCTTTTGGATTGGTGCTCAAAATATTTTGAATTTATTGATTATCAAATTAATATAAAAATGTGCATGATTTCGTAACACAAATACATCCTACTTTATAAATGCGAAAGTCAATGTGTGTGTTTGTGTGAATGTTTGTTACCACGTAAAATGTAGAAATGGCGTAAGTCCTGGAATAACACAAGCACTTTTTTGTCCCAAAAAAATGTGTTGTTCCTGTAAGATAGCATAAAAACTGCAAAAATTGCTGGCGAAGGGTCTTTTCGTAATACTATGAAACAGTTTTTTAAGCCATCTAAAGACCGGTACAAACGATGTATAGATTTTGAATTTAAATTTGATTTATCCAGCTACAGTCAAGCGCGTCAGTGTACCACAACCTTATAACCACTGTCTAATTCCAACACAAAAATCCCCGCAAGTAACGTGCATTTGATCTCAACCAGGAGACAGTCGCAACATAAATCAAGTTACCACAAAGAGCTCCTTTGAAAAAGTGTAAGAGCTTCCGTTAAATCCATAGCACGAGTTTCTTTCATAGCCAAATAACCACAGAAATATATTTAAGTAGAAAAGAGTTCGTCAGTTTGTACGGAAACCGAGCGTGTAACATTTGGCGTATTTGTATTATATATAAATGTATTTTAGTGATGGGAAACATAAGCCTCGCGAAAATAAATGATTAAAAGCAGCGTTACGCACGCGGCAAACCGATTTTAGGCACTGCCACACCACCACACACCGCCCCCGGTTGGGAGCAGACTGAGTTTCGCGAGTAAAGAAGTTACTCAGCTCTTACTTAGCCCGTCTTTTCAGCACGCGAGTTACAAACTCTGACTTATTCTACTTAAATATAGCTCTGTGTAAATAACACACTGAGATGCCACTACTTAAATATAGCTCAATGTAAATAACACACTGAGCCATGAAGACGTCGCCAGCTACGTATCTGGCGACGTCGCTAATCGTAGCCAAGAGCTCCTTTGAAAAAGTGTAAGAGCTTCCATTCATATGCTGCCTAGTTTGCTAGGCGTTTGCCAGCCTAAAGTAAAAGGCTGGTTCATATCCTGCCCGTCCAAAAATTTTGAATTGCAGCTTAAAATTTGTGCGTTAAACCTTGTAAAGTAAGAATTGGTAAGAGCACAGAATACAAGTATACGAGAATCATCATCATGACAGCCTTCTAAGGTTCCCACTGTTGGGACAATGGTCTACTCTCGCGCGAGAGTGATTGGGTTTTAATCCACCACGTGGACCCAATGCCAAAAGAATGCTCCATTATCCCTGATCCTGAGTAATATAGACTATATTTACTTATTTTTTTATGTCAATAAGTGACAAGACAATCAAGACGCCCGCCTGATGTTAAGCACCACGCCTGACTATAACAGATGCAGTGCCACCCAAAGCTTAAAGTTTTTAAGTGTGTTCGTGGCACTGCGCTTATCACCCCGAGACATTGTTGTTAAGTCTCTTTCGCCCAGTAATTTCACTTGCTACAGTGCCCTTCAAACCTAAACACAGTGCAGCTTGCACACTACTGCTTGGAGGTAAAATATCTGACACTGTGGTGATACCGACCAAAACGGACTCTTGCTGAAGAGTCCTACCACCAGGTAAATTCGCAGTAATATCGACTCGAGCTTGAATCAGCAGCGTAGTAGACTCGTGCTACGTTTCTTGTCGCATGTTGAATGAGGTTCTTTGTACCTGGTGACACCCCACCCTTGTCTCGGGAATGGTCATCGATTTGAATGTTAATGGTTGTGGTTAGATACGAAGTGAATTTACAAGAATTTAAATAAAGTATTTACAATTTTTAGGGTTTCGTTGCTAAGTTTATGAAACCTTTTAATTCGCTATCCATCTGAGTTTGAGACGCAAGTGATATCTATGTTGTATGCGTACATAGGCTACGGTAACCGCATACTATCTAGTGGGCCGTACGCTTGGTTGCCACTTTAGTGGTTTATAAAAAAAAAATCCTCAAAAACGCCTCCCCAAAGCATAACAATGAGAATTCCTCACAAAAACGGACCGTTCCCAGAACATTCACACAAATTGATAACCATTTCAACTCTCAAACTCCGCAGCGTACGATCTATCAAATTCAGAAAACGTTTCGCCCACAAAGGTCCGTCCTAACTGTCAACACATCAAAAAGAACTAACACCGGTGACTCAGCTCATGAGCAAGACGGCTGGAGCAAACTCATGAAAATTACAAGTATATCTATACTAACAAAACTATCGTAAACTATATCATTCATTTAAAAAAACGGGTGTCTTCACGTATTGGTACCGACACTGTTTCGACCCAATTTCGGAAATCTTCATCAGAGTTGAGTGACGCGGCGCGCTTCCTCCTCCGCGTCGCGTTTAATTATTTTTTTTGTATGTCAGCATGTGACAAGACAATCAAGGCGCCCACCTGATGTTAAGCACCACGCCTGTCTATTACAGATGCAATGCCACCCAAAGCTTATAGCTTTTAAGAGTTTGCGTGGCACTGCACTGCGCTTATCACCCCGAGACGTTATTGTTGTTAAGTCTCTTTCGCCCAGTAATTTCACTTGCTACAGTGCCCTTCAAACCTAAACACAGTGATGCTAAATGCACAGGGGGCTGCGGCTCTAGCAGCCGTGTCACTCAACCCTGTATTTATTTAATTCTGTTTAGAAATAAATCAAAAATATAATATGAGGCAAAACTTTAAATCCATTAATAAAACATACACGTGAAGATTGTAATCATCTTCATCATGACAGCCTTCTAATGTTCCCACTGCTGGGATACTGGCCTACTCTCAGGCGAGAGTGATTGGGTCTTAATCCACCACGCGGACCCAATTCGGATTGGTGGATGGCACATGTCTTTCGAATTTTTAGTTCTTGGGCACGACAGTTTCCTCACGATGTTTTCCTTCACCGTATGAGAACACTGGCATTGCGCACATAAATTTTTCGAACAGAAAAATAAATAGGTGCACGACCGGGTTTGAACCCTCGACCTTAAGATCGGAAGGCGGGGTCACTACCACTAGACCACCGGTGCACTACCGGTTTGGATTGTAATAACTACAGTTTAAAATAGTGAAATAGCCGCGCTTTGAAGCTGTGTTATAAAGGTATGTAAATACATTTATGAATAAAAGTGTCCATTTGAAAGGTCTTCACTATCGGCCAGTTATTTTATTTGATGATGGACATAGGGTAAAGGGCACAATATACGTCAACCTTTTGTTTTTAGTACTTTGTAAGAGTTTTTATATAGCCGTGTGTCATTACTTGAATACGGCTTTCTTTATACGGTTACCGTAGCTTGTGGATGCTTGTGCGCAAGCAAATCGAGAGAGGATTCTGAGATTAATCTCGTGCGTTACCACCCTGAGACGTAGATTTAATTTCACCAGTAACCATCATCAACATCTCTGCCAATAGACTGCTGGACAATTGGACATAGATCCCCGAAAGAGCAACAGTTCTCTTCAAGGCTAGAGTGAATAGGTGTCTCATATACCTTCGTGCTCCACCGTCGGCCACATCATCGCTTTCCACCAGGCGAGATCGCTGTCAAACGAAAGTCTATTATGAATAAAAAAAAAACAAGTTTAAAAGACGACTCATTAAACCTTCACCATTCATCGACTTACGGTAACCGTTTTAATATCATCGATCCATCGAGTGGGTAACCAGAACCAACACAGCAGCGGCAGGAATAGACCGGAAGTAAGAGGGACGTCAAAACACAAAAAAAATATCCTAAAATACTTATGTGATAGGGGTTCTTAAGGTTCCTTCAATATATTTAATAGGAACCCTTTAACTTTTTCATTACGCTCAACCTTCGTCCGTTTTCACAGGGTTAGCGACGCACCGAACACCCTCAACTATGAATCTAAAAGCCCTCTAAAATAATAACCCCGTAAAAATGGAACAGATGATCTGATTTTGCTATATCGGATGTGATTAGGATTCGGGCAACCAATTTGAATCGTAGGCTATCCATCGAGTTAATATGCCGGAATTATAATGAAAAAGCCATTGATCGAAGAAAGGAGTGATGACTGATTTTGAAAAACTGTTATAGTGTGTTTAGAAGTATCAACTTGAGGATAATATTACAGAAATTTATGGTTTAGTATTAAAAAAACGCTTTATTTGAATTTAATATTAAAATTTAAATAATCGCGCCAAATCGCGTCTTGGCGTGACAGTAGAACTTAAAATAACACGAAAAATATATAATATGGGAGGACTTGGAGGACCCATGTCGTTTTGATAAGATAGCCAAGGACAATCGAGCAAACATATTAAATCTCTGATTGCTGACATCAAACAAAATTGCAGAAATTTGAATTTAATGCTAAAATTTTACATTGAAAACTTACCTATGACGTCACTACTGCGTAAATTTGGTGGCAGTTTATCCAATTTAACTTGTTTACAAGTGTAAGTAATTGAAATGGAGGAGTAATGTTGATTGGTAATAAATAAATAAATAAATAAATAATGCTGGACAATCCACACAGCATCATCTAGCCCCAAAGTAAGCTGCTGTTAAACAGAGCTGTATTATGGGTACTAGATGACTGATATATATTTAATACAATACAATACATAGATAGATATGTTTTATTATATATAGAAAATACCCAGAACACCCGGAACAAATATTTGTAGATCGTACAAACATTTGTCCTGAGGCGGGAATCGAACCCGCAACCTCTGCGTCGCAGGCAGACCTGTGCCCGCTGCGCCACATCGGTAATTTAGTCAAAGACTTTCCAAGGCAATTTTGAAAGTCCAAGTTTCTTTCCAAATTTAGTTTGTTTACGTTCCTTAGTGGCAATCAAACTAATACACTTGACACTGGCAAAATTGTGGCAAATAATTACGATGTAATTGCGTACTTGCGTACTAAACATTTAACTTAAAAAATTAGACAAATTGTTTACTTTGGAGACAAGATAAGTATTTTAAACCTCTAAACTTTCCAGTATAAAAACTGACCCTGGGATGTTAAGATGTGTTAGTGCAGTCAAAGATGAACCACGACCCAGTTTGGCTACCGATAGGGAGCAATCATGCCAATCCAATCAGATCGAAAGTTGGGTATTCAATTTGCTCGTCCGTAAACACCTCTATAACATACGAAACGCTTCACAAAGTAGCAATTACCATTTCACACACGTAACATTAGCATGTATTTTCTGAGGAATGTAAGAGCTAGGTTATTCATTGCCAGAATGTGAATGGTTTTCAAAGGGTCCCGAATTGGGGCGTATTTCATTCATTACGGGTAACGCTTTGAGTTCTCAAGGAACTGGAACAATCGTGTCGTAAGCGCGAGAGCCGTTAACTTACCCAAGAAAATGCAGGTTTTATGATAAAAGACGGCGGTATATTGATGTTGAAACAAATAACGCACTTTTTAATCAAATAAGAACGCAATTTTTAATAAATGCCAGGGGTTTTTGATGAGTTGAAAGAGAAAATTGCAAAAATTACCGATTCTTCAACTCGTTTTTGATGCGACAGTGTGTTCAAACTCATTCTTCTTTCTTATTTGATTAAAAAGTGCGTTATTTGTTTCTACATCAATATGCCGTCTCTTATCATAAAACCCGCATAAAACAGGGCCGTAATTCAACTTATTCTATCACGCATAACATGCGTCTTTGGCGCGAGATAGTCTCACGGAAGTCATACATGTCGCAAAAAACAGCAGCGAGGCAGGGGCGTTACAGCAAATTGCTATTGAAAAGTGTTAATTTTATAGCGCCCTTTCAGTTTATTACTATAGAAACACCCCGCTGCCCAGAATACGTAAGAATACAAGTTTGATAAGTACAAAAATAATACTTCGCAACTAATATTATTGAATTTGACGACCGATGTGGCGCAGTGGGCGCAGGTCTGGTTGTTGGTTCGATTCCCGCCTCGGGTCAAATGTTTGTACGATCTACAAATATTTGTTCCGGGTGTTTTGGGAATTTTCAGTATATAATAAAAAATATCTATCTATGTATTGTATTGTATTAAATATATATCAGTTATTTAGTACCTACCCATAATACAGCTTTGTTTAACAGCAGCTTACTTAAGTATCATCATCTATCCAGGATAGATGATGATGTATTTATTTATTTATTAATTTGTGGAACTGATATTAATAAATAAATAAAATGTTTATATTATGAATTAATAAATAAATAAATACATCATCATCTATCCCCAAGGTAAGCTGCTGTTAAACAGAGCTGTGTTATGTGTACTATTACATTTATTAATTTGTGGAACTGAAACTTTATTTTAAGAACTTATTTATAAATCCTTATTCTAAATTAAGTAAGTTTGTATGAGACAGTGGCCAACTCTGGTGATAGAGTTTCTAGGCATTCAGACGTGTGTTGGGTGTTGGTTGGACATTTCATTTTTTTTATAAAAAAGCTTACGCCAGTGGTTAATTTGCCTCTGCTATATTACGGTCAGTTATTTTCAAAACACCGCATTTATAGCCAAAGTTGAAGCGCTGGACCAATTAATTTTCTGCTTGGGCAAGCAGTTCCAGATTAATTATTTGACGAGCTTTGAAACACTTAATATTCGAAATTCTTGAGATTTATAAACAAGTAAATCCTATTTTAGAGCAATAAGTTTATTTCGCTATACCTACGTTATCATAAATGTTTTGTGCAGATTTCGATTACCTACTGCGCAGTGCGCAGTGCTGTCGTAAATTGCTATAACAAAACGTAATTATGCTATATTTTAAATTAGAAGAATTTCAACGTGGCCGTGATCTGATAAAAAAAATAATAGAGACTTCTATAATAAAATAATAATAAATAAATAAATAAACAATGCTGGACAATCCACACAGCATCATCTAGCCCAAGGTAAGCTGCTCTTAAACAGAGCTGTATTAATAGATGACTGTTATATATTTAATACAATACAATACATAAATAGATATTTTTTATTATACATAGAAAACACCCAGAACACCCGGAACAAATATTTGCAGATCCTACAAACATTTGTCCCAAGGCGGGAATCGAACCCGCAACCTCTGCTTCGCAGGCGGACTTTCGCCCACCAATGTAATAATAATGTCTAGCAATCCACACAGCATCATCTAGCCCCAAGGTAAGGTACTGTTAAACAGAGCTAAACTATTCTAAGACTCGTGACTAGGTACTAAACAGTGTCTTAGACATTCGATTTAAAATTTTTGTTATTTAGTAACATCTTAAAATATATAAGGTTTTTATTAATATGTTTCGTCCCACTGTTGGGCAAAGGTCTCATTTAAAACCTTCCAAACATCTCCCTTATTCGCAATGTCCCAGCAACTTCTTTTTTATAAAGAGGTAAGATTGTTTTGTTGGTTGCTTTGTACCATGCTTGTACTGAATAGTCTCCGAAACTAGTGGATCGATTTGGCTGAAAATTAAAACAGCTAAAATAGACAATGACCGGTAATAGAACATAGGCTACTTTTTGTGCCGGAAAAAGTACGTGACTCGAGTTCTAAGAGGCAACAGCTAGTTAAAATATTACATTATAAATAAATAATAAATAAATGATGTT
This sequence comes from Colostygia pectinataria, assembly GCA_951394395.1. Taxonomy (NCBI): domain Eukaryota; kingdom Metazoa; phylum Arthropoda; class Insecta; order Lepidoptera; family Geometridae; genus Colostygia; species Colostygia pectinataria. The sequence continues at coordinate 13,384,811 of OX596351.1, read as the reverse complement.
GGACAATCTACACAGCATCATCTAGCCCCCAAGGTAAGCTGCTGTTAAACAGAGCTGTATTATGGGTATTAGATGACTGATATATGGTTAATACAATACAATACATAGATAGATATTTTTTATTATATATAGAAAATACCCAGAACACCAGGAACAAATATTTGTAGATCGTACAAACATTTGTCCCGAGGCGGGAATCGAACCCGCAACCTCTGCGTCGCAGGCGGACCTGCGCCCGCTGCGCCACATCGGTCGTCAGTCTATTTATATAACCGTATATATAACCGGTGGTCTATTTATATAACCGTTTATATAACCGGTGGTCTATTTATATAACCGTATATATAACCGGTGGTCTATTTATATAACCGTAATAGAAAAACTAACAGAGAGTGCTACGAGATATGCTCTCAGCGTTCTATCACTTGGCGCCGTTTCACGGCTAGTTGAGTTTGAATAACGATCAGCAGCGCTACCACGAAAACTAGTTTTATGACAAAGGCTAATAATATTGTCTTTTTTTTTAATTTTTAAGAGTAGTAGAGTTCTTTGTGATAGAGCTCGTCCGGGGAAGGACTACCACCATACCTATTTCTGCCGCCAAGCAGTAATGCTCGCATTGCTGTGTTCCGGTTTGAAGGGTATGGTTTCCAGTGAAATTACAGGCACATGAGACTTTCCATCTAACGTCTCAGGGTGGTAACTCGCAAGTGATATCTATGAGGTTGCATGCGTACATAGGCTACGGTAACCGCTGACCATCAAGTGGGCCGTACGCTTGGTTGCCACTTTAGTGGTATAAAAAAAAAATACAACTGAAATGGCAACCAAGCGTACGGCAGACAAGATGGTAAGCGGTTACCGCAGCCTATGGACGCTTGAAATACCAGAGGTATCACTCGCGGGTTGCCACCTTGAGGCTTAGATCGAAAGCCTCATGTGCCAGTAATTTCACCGGAAACCATATCCTTCACACCGGAACACAGCAATGCGAGCATTACTGCTTGGCGGCAGGAATAGGTATGGTGGTAGTCCTTCCCCGGACAAGCTCTATCACAGAGAAGTCTACAGTATTTCATCAATGAACACTTTAATACATTAGTCCAATTCGTAGGTTTTTTTTACTGTGTTTCAGAGTATACCCCTCAATACATGGGGCCGCGTTAGGAATATGTTAGTGACGAGAATACTTCCTTTGTACGCTACTGTATAAAGAGCCTACTATAGAACCAGGGGTTTTGATAAAGGTCTGAATTAAGGGTACGAGAGGCTTCGTATGCTGTTTTTGGGCGCTGACTCTACGAGAATTTGATCGAGGTATCCAATTATCTAATGGCTCGAAGCATAATCTGCGCTGAAGATATAAAATTCATTGAAAAGGTTTGTTGCTAAAGATGACCAAAAACTTATTAGAATTTTTTGAAAACATCCTAATTTTTAGGAAAAAAAAAACAATTTCAACTTAAATATGTTACGGCAGATTGTGGTTGTACGCGACAATGTAGTTATTGACACGATTTTTATGATTTATTCATGAAATACTAAACCGATTTCGATAAAATTTAAATAAGACCTCTTCTAAATTATTGTGAAACCTACCTATGAAACAAAAAAAGAACCATTAGCAACCATTTTATAATAAGCGGAGAAATAGCGTAACAAACATACAAAAAAAAAACAGTCGAATTGATAACCTCCTTCTTTGAAGTCGGTAAAAATGATATAATACTCTTTGTTACGTAAAGTTTGACAAAACCTTAATTCAAACCAAAAAAACAAAAAAATGTAAGTATCCTTTGTCCCCATTAATAGATTATTGACAAAAATAAACCGGAATTTATTGTGGAATGAACTTCCTTCTGATGTTTTTCCGCTGTCGTACAATATGAACAGCTTCAAAAAATTTATAAAAAAGCTCCTACAAGGCAGGCAACGCTTCAGCAGTATCTCTGGTGTTGCTGAGGTCAATAGGCGACGGTAACTGCTTACCATCAGGCAGGCCTTCAGCCTGTTTGTCTCGAAATTATATAAAAAAAAAAAAAAAAAAAAAGTTTAATGGGGACATCGGGAATACACAATAAATTCTACATCATCAAAACAAAGAGTTCCGCTTGTTAACAAAAAATCTGCAGTCTTTCAAAATAACTCATAAACTATTAAAACAAAACCACGGCCGCCTATACTTTACCGCTCTTTACTCTCAAATACAAGAGCAATATTTTAAAAGACCTTTTTTGTGACTTAATAGCTTCCTTGTTCACCAGACCGAAGGATTCTAGACTTAATTTGCATAAACCTTAAGTCTTCTTTTGCGAAACGTTAAGCCACATTATTTTATAAAGTGAACCACGAAAACTTACTGTTCTTGCAATGACTGGAGTAAGTAACATTATTTATCTTTAATTATCAACTTTATGGCTTTAATTTTTCTCAATAATAAAATTTAACACGCATTTAGTCTGGAATAATTTGTGATCGAAACTAATAAAATAATATTAATAATAATTTAATTCAAATTTTGTACCCTAAAAATTTGCCGCCACTAAATGTGAAAAATTGTTTTTTTTTATACAACTGAAGTGGCAACCAAGCGTACGGCCCACAAGATGGTAAGTGGTTACCGCAGCCTAAGTACGCTTGCAATACCAGAAGTATCACTCGCGGGTTTCAGTCGCGCCTCATGTGCCAGTAATTTCACCGGAAACCATACCCTTCGCACCGGAACACAGCATTGCGAGCATTACTGTTTGCATATAGGTATGGTGGTAGTCCTTCCCCGGACGAGCTCTATCACAGAGAACTCTACTACTCTTAATACTCTTAAAGGATGCCAAAAATTTTAGACAAAACATTTGAGCCAAACCTCCAAATAGACAAACCTTTAGATGCCATGCTAGTTTTAAAATAAATAAATAAATAAATAAATAATGCTGGACAATCCACACAGCATCATCTAGCCCCAAGGTAAGCTGCTGTTAAACAGAGCTGTATTATGGGTACCTACTAGATGTCTGATATATATGTACTTAATATACAATACAATACATAGATCGGTATTTTTTATATAGAAAATACCCAGAACAACCGGAACAATTATTTGTAGATCGTACAAACATTTGACCCGAGTCCGGAATCGAGTCCGCAACCTCCGCGTCGCAGGCGGACCTGCGTCCGCTGCGCTACATGGGTCATCTGTGAAGTACTAAACCGACTTGGATAAAATGACGCTGTTATTGATTTTTCAATACCAAATTTTCGAGCAATTTTTTATTCGAGCACTACCGCTATGGCATATTGGTTATGATAAACAGACAGTTTTTTTTTTTTTTAATAAATAATACTGGACAATCAACACAGCAGATTCAGAGTATAAATAATCCTGTCGGGATTTGAACCCGCTTCTTTTACCTAGTAACTGAATTTTGGTATACATTTTAGATTTAATGTCAATAACCTTTGTTTAGGAATGCTGTATCCACTCCACTCCTGTTCCCGTCTTGCCGTGTTCCCGTCCTTTGCAAGCAAGTACGACAGACATTTAATTTTCATGCGCCCATTCAGGCACAATGACTAGAAACCACCATTCAGGCTCAGTCATAAAGCCTGGAAGCCTGTTGGTGAAAACGGATCCTCAGCTTCTAAGTAACATCATCATCGTCACGGTCAGCCATATTCCTACTATTATTCAACAGTAGTAGAGTTCTAATAGTTCATCCAGTTCCAAACGAATATAGTATTTATTATTTATAGTAAGAGTAGTAGAGTTCTCTGTGATAGAGCTCGTCCGGGGAAAGACTACCACCATACCTATTTCTGCCGCCAAGCAGTAATGCTCGCATTGCTGTGTTCCGGTGTGAATGGTATGGTTTCCGGTGAAATTACTGGAACATGAGGCTTTTGATCTTAGCCTCAAGGTGGCAACCTGCAAGTGATACTTCTTGTATTGCAAGCGTTCATAGGCTGCGGTAACCGCTTACCATCTTGTGGGCCGTACGCTTGGTTGCCACTTCAGTTGTATAAAAAAAAAAAAATAATTAATTAATGAGCTTGTAAAGCATTTGGTTTGAAAACTTAAGAAAGAATCTTTATTCTATTCAACAGTAGTAAAGTTCTTTGTGATAGAACACGTCCGGGGAAGTACTACCACCATACCTATTTCCCACCGCACAAAAATATTGTATAAATTAATAAAAATGAAAAAGTTCTTAATGTTAAACTATTTACCTACTTAGATATTAGTTAATGTATAATAGTTTTAATTTGTAGTTTAAAGTTTATACTCTGTTTGTCGTGAGTTGAAATAAGCGTATTTTCTTTCTTTCTTTCTTATTTCTGCCGCAAAGCAGTAATGATCACATCACTGTGTTACAGTGTGAAGGGTATGGTTTCCGGTGAAATTACCGGCACATGAGGCTTTCGATTTATGCCTCATGGTAGCAACCCGCTAGTGATATCTCTGGTATTGCAAGCGTCCATAGGCTGCGGTAACCGCTTACCATCTTGTGGGCCGTACGCTCCGTTGCTACTTCAGTTATATAAAAACTGTTATAACAGTGCCTTAATATCAAACAATACAATAAATTTATTGATAACACCCTGATATTAATGTTAGGTACTAAAGTACAAAGTAGTAGAATTTTTTAAATAACACAGGTCAGGTTACTACTAGAATTTTTTCAGAAATAAAAATTTATTAAAAAATAAATATTATTCATTATTCTTATACATTTTCAACATGGCGCTTATTCGTATTTGGTCGAATCCAACCTAAATAATTCTAACCATGCAAAATGTATGGATACGACATGCTTATGACGCGTCACGACACGCCACGACAGAATAACGTAGACGCGGCATAGAGTGTCTTCAAGCGTACGGCCCACAAGATGGTAAGCGGTTACCGTAGCCTATGGACGCTTTCAATACCAGAGGTATCACTCGCGGGTTGCCACCTTGAGGCTAAGATCGAAAGCCTTATGTGCCACTAACTACACCGGAAACCATACCCTTCACACCGGAGCACAGCAATGCGAGCATTACTGCTTGGCGGCAGAAATAGGTATGGTGGTAGTCCTTCCCCGGACGAGCTATATCACAGAGAACTCTACTACTCTTACAGTCGCAATTTGTAGTACATAGACAAGGAGTCAAAACGTATAGCCGTTCACAGTTACAAACCGCATTGATTCAATGTTTTCCTTACATTCCCTTTTTATAAATACTGTGACTTTTGAAATATTTACTAAAAATATACTATTATTTACATTTCATTTCATTTCATTTATTCAATAACAATTAATAAAATCGTATTTGTAATTAATTAAAATTATAACTAAAACTAAAATTAAATATACTACATTATTCTTTATTTTTTACACAAGTAACTCAAAAGGTTTAGTTCTTTTGGGTCTTCTCACTGTGTTGTTTTAACATAAAGCTCTATTTTTTTTTTTTTTTTTTATACAACTGAAGTGGCAACCAAGCGTACGGCCCACAAGATCGTAAGAGGTTACCGCAGCCTATGGACGCTTGCAATACCAGAGGTATCACTCGCGGGTTGCCACCTTGAGGCTAAGATCGAAAGCCTCATGTGCCAGTAATTTCACCGGAAACCATACCCTTCACACCGGAACACAGCAATGCGAGCATTACTGCTTGGCGGCAGAAATAGGTATGGTGGTAGTCCTTCCCCGGACGAGCTCTATCACAGAGAACTCTATTACTGTTATCTTAATTATACTGTATTCATGTCAAATACAAATATTTTATTGGACTTATGTAATGTTGCTAATAGGTATTCTAATAATAGTAGGTAATTTTGGACTTATGTAATGTTGCTTATTGGTATTCTATTAATAGTAGGTATTTTCAAACATAAACACTGTTAGGGCACAGCAATATTGCACTAGGAGGCGCTTTATGTCAAAAAACTTTCTTCTTCTTCTTCTTCTTCTTTTATGGCCTCTGTGGCTTGTTTGCCACAATTTTGCCAGTGTCAAGTGTATTAGTTTGATTGTCGCTTAGCAACGTAAACAAACGAAATTTGGAAAGAAATATTTACTTTCCTTTCAGCATTCCCTTGGAAAGTCTTTGACTAAGTTACCAACCAACATTACCTTTAAAAATACCATGTTCTGTATATTCGTCTTGTATTTCAACTGTTGTACTTAATTCAAAAGTTAGCTGCAACATTAGTCGTATTGATCACAGCTTTCTGATTGACCTAGCAATACCTACTCATGGTTCGCTTTACCAATTTGAAGTGCCAGTTAGCAGTTTCAAAGAGAAGCTTGACTAGGGATGTGATACAGTGTAGTCTAGGATTATCGATAATTAAGAACCCAGCTTGTGCTGTATTCAATTATCGATAAAAATATGCGTACCATAAACTCATATTGAAAATCTCCGGTCACAAATAAAAACTATTTCCGTTAAAGTTTTCAGTTTCATTCCAGATGGGTTGTAAAATACAACCTGTAGAGAAAGGATTACTAAAAAACTGACAGACGAAAGTAAATTTTGCCAAATTTGATTTAGAGACGGGCAGTTCTTCCTTTTTCTTGAAATAATTGGAATATCGGGAATCAATAAAACTCATTAATGGTAAATATCTCGTTTTTAGTGAACATTATGTTAATAACCATGAAGTCAAAAGTCAAAGCCAAAAAATTTATTTCAATAAAATCACAAGGATCATTTTGAAACGTCTTAAAGTTAGGTGAATTTACGCCAGTTCCTCGCGTCCCATGATAGCTTTAAAAATAAAATAAAATCTGCTTTAGTCTCTAATCAGCAATAATAAGTAAAAAATAATACTGAGCTATAATAATTTATTGTGTTGTAACATAAAACCTGGATGATGTTAGATCTATCGATATAATTTTAAAAGGTGCCATTCCTTCCCCATTATTGGTCTAGCGGAAATATTCCGACGTGCTCAAGGTTGTAGAGTGGCGCCTCTGAGGCTATTTTGGCGAGTGCAGTTCCTTAAAACGGATATTTTGCCCGAGTTCACAGAATCCCAGGCATTTCCTGGAAATTGTAGCAGAATGAGGGTAGTAAAATGGATGTGTTGAGGCATGACTGGCTTAGGTCGTGTGTGCAAATTCTGAGTGTTGTTTTTCATTTCACAGAGTACCGAATTTGATTCGTAAAAAAAATATAATATTTCATTTTTTATTTACACCTAAGAGATAGTGGGAACTAGTCTGGGATAGAGACGAGTGGAAACTGATGGAGACTTTAGCCCAGCTGTGAGATGTTTGAATTTCTATAATATTTTTTCTTTTAATGCTTATTTATAGCAAAGTCAAACGATATAGGTTAGTATTTCTACATTATAAATATTTTGTAAATGCATAATTATAAAGAAGTCATCATCATGGCAGTCTTCTTATATTCCTACTGCTGGGACACAGGCCTATTCTCAAGCAAAAGTGATTGGGTGGCGGATTGGTATAACTACCAATGCACTACCTACCAATGCATTTTGAATTTTTATACCTTGGACATGCCGGTTTACACACAATGTTTTCCTTCACCGTTTGAGGACTAGAAAGGTACACGTTTTTGTGTTTTTTGTTGACAGTTATAGATTAACACCTAATTTAGAAATTAATTAACACTATTCCAAATGAATTCTAATACCAACCGCATCGAATCTATAAATTATCACAACTGTGTACAAATTAATACGATCTTGCTTCCTAATTCCGCTAAACCGAATAAACTAATTACTATTTACTAACTATTGCTTGTGGATTTGCATGGGTTAGTGTCAAAATCCCCTTTGAAAATTCCCTTTGAAGGGGATTTCAAATATTTAAATTATATTATGGTTTGACCATAAATAATCCGTTTGTGGTAAATACGTGGGTTTGAATCCCGGATCAAAATTAAGAATTACATTATTTTACAAAATCGTATCAAATCTAAGTAAGTAAGTACGTAAGTTTTAAGAGTAGTAGAGTTCTTTGTGATAGAGCTCGTCCTGGGAAGGACTACCACCATACCTATTTCTGCCGCCAAGCAGTAATGCTTGCATTGCTGTGTTCCGGTGTGAAAGGTATGGTTTCCGATTAAACTACTGGCACATGAGGCTTTCGATCTTAGCCTCAAGGTGGCAACCCGCGAGTGATACCTCTGGTATTTCAAACGTCCATAGGGTGCGGTAACCGCTTACCATCTTGACCGCTTACCATCTTGTGGGCCGTACGCTTGGTTGCTACTTCAGTTGTATAAAAAAAAAGTAATAACAAACTGACAATTTATGCTGTTTTGTATATAGCATTCAATTTATATCAACAATTTAAACCGCAGTGTAAAATCTGTGGGATTTGATTAATTCCCGATGCGATAGAAAGATTAATGAGTGTTTAAAAAATAATGAGGAGCACCGGTGGTCTAGTGGTAGTGACCCCGCCTTCCGACCCTAAGGTCGTGGGTTCAAACCCGGTCGTGCATCAATGGATTTTTCTGTTCGAAAAATTTATGTGCGCAATACCAGTGCTCTCATACGGTGAAGGAAAACATCGTGAGGAAACCGGCATGTCCAAGAACTAAAAATTCGAAAGACATGTGCCATCCACCAATCATTGGGTCCGCGTGGTGGATTAAGACCCAATCACTCTCGCCTGAGAGTAGGTCAGTATCCCAGCAGTGGGGACATTAGAAGGCTGTCATGATGATGATGAAAAAATAATGGTAAGTCTGTTTTTCAGTATACTTCTGTCATTTTAGTTATGTTTTTATTTTGCGTACCTGATATTTTTTTTCTCTTGTTTTGTATGTATTAGTATAATAAATAATAATAATAAAAAATGTTTACTTCGTTACCAACTAAAAACATTACAGCTATTACTAAAAATATAGAGTAACAAAAATGGCCACCACTCAGCATGTGCTATGGCAGGACAACTCATGCCATAGCGCTGGTTTTCTGTGCAGTTTGTTTCTGCTCTGTGTATTAATTGTGTGTAAAATAAACACTTTTATTTCTTACTTTTGATGCTGAAAAATCTTACTACCAAGACTTTTGTGTGCGGCGGACTCTATGTGCGATTTACATTGGGTCAGTGACTGACTCCATATGAAGTCAGTACTGACTTTGAGAACTGACTGTCTCTGTTTATAAAGGGCCAGTACGCGTAATTTGAAGTCAGTACTGACCGACAGCGTTTATATTAGGTAGTGGGTCAGCACTGACTTTGCTCGAGTTTGTAGTCAGCACTGTCTCTACTACTGACTTAATGTAAATCATATATTAGCCATATGAAATCACAATAATTAACAAACAACTTATACTGAGCTGATTTAGAATATAATATTTTTCATAGTTTTTTTATTTTCACATTATCAAGACTTTGTTAAAAAAGCGTAGGTACACAGAAGTTACGCTAACGAGCGATTTGTGCATATTTTTTTTAATATCACTAAAGTGGCAATCAAGCGAACGGCTCACTTAATGGTCAGCGGTCACCGTAGCCTATGTACGCATGCAACATCATAGATATCACTTGCGTGTTACCATCCTGAGACGTTAGATTAGTCTCATGTGCCTGTAATTTCACCGTAAACCATACCCTTCGAACCGGAATACTGCTATGCGAGCATTACTGCTTGGCGGCAGAAATAGGTATGGTGGTAGTCCTTCTCTTGACGAGCTTTATCACAAAATACTCTACTAACTACTTTATTAACGGTTTTATAATTATTAGTTAGTTCTTTCCTTCGAACATTTTTTTTTCTTTTTTAAAACGTTTTAGCTATCGCTATTTCATTTCGAACGAGAATAATAAAAACAGATTTTCCTTTTTTCAGCTTATAAACTTAACTTCTTTCGATCAAAATAAGTCACGAAGTAGCTCCGTAGAAAATTTGATTTTTCAATGCGATTCACCGTCAAAGCCCGCGGGGAGGAACTTCTATTCAAATAGCAAATACCTATCTAAAAGTAAAACGTTGTACAAATAAAGCTCGTGCAGCTCTGACAATAAAATTTTTTTCAGTATGCTGGTGCTTTTCACTAAGGCTAGCCAGTTTTGTTTGATTATTCATTTATAATTTATCACCTATTTATTTATTAGGCTTAAAATATATTCGTATGTACTGTAGATAGTGAGTTTGAATCCGGTCGTGCACAAATAGATTTTTCTATTCGAAAAAAATATGTGCGCAATGCCAGTGCTGTCATACGGTGAAAGAAAACAGCGCAGCGTCAGGACACCGGCATTACGCTCATAAACTAAAAATTCGAAAAACATGTGGCATCCACCAATCCGCATTAGGTCCTGTCCTTTTGACCTGGTGGTAGGACTCTTCAGCAAGAATCCGTCTTGGTGGGTACCACCGCAGTGTCAGATATTCTACCTCCAAGCAGTAGTGTGCAAGCATTGCTGTGTTTAGGTTTGAAGGGCACTGTAGCAAGTGAAATTACTGGGCCAAAGAGACTTAACAACAATGTCTCGGGGTGATAAGCGCAGTGCAGTGCCACGCAAACACTTAAAAACTTTTAGCTTTGGGTGGCACTGCATCTGTTATAGTCAGGCGTGGTGCTTAACATCAGGTGGGTGCCTTGATTGTCTTGTCACTTGATGACATAAAAAAAAAAAAAAAAGGTCCGCGTGATGGTTCCTAATCACTCTCGCTTGAGAGTAGGCCAGTGTCTCAGAAGTGGAAACATTAGAAAGCTGTCATGATGAAATTCGTATGATTCAATAGCTGGCTCTGGTGACGGAGTTATAGGGTTAGAAGGCATCCGTCATAGTTTAACCATTTTTAAAAAGGCGAGACTGATTGCTTATCCCGTCAAATTACTTTATAAATTGAAATAAACAATTTTTTAGTATATATTAATCATCGGCAAGTCATTTGCAAAATTTGCAAATTTTATCTGATAAGTTTAGGCCAAAAGACCAAAGGACCAAAAGTTTAGTGCCTCCAATCCATACCAGGGGTATTCTAAGATAAGAGATAAGAGTAGTAGAGTTCTCTGTGATAGAGCTCGTCCGGGGAAGGACTACCGCCATACCTATTTCTGCCGCCAAGCAGTAATGCTCGCATTGCTGTGTTCCGGTGTGAAGGGTATGGTTTCCGGTGAAATTACTGGCACATGAGGCTTTCGATCTTAGCCTCAAGGTGGCAACTCGCGAGTGATACCTCTGGTATTGCAAGCGTCCATAGGCTGCGGTAACCGCTTATCATTTTGTGGGCCGTACGCTTGGTTGCCACTTCAGTTGTATAAAAAAAAAAAAAAAAAAAAAAGATACCCCTGGTTTGGATTGGAGGATTTTTTTTTCTTGGACTTCTATGTTCAGACCCAACTTTGCATTGTTATAGTTGACTCTGAATAAAATTACCTTATGAATAAATTACTTTAAACATTGCTCTCAAACCATGCTATCTGAAAATAGTTTGGCTTTCTCCGGATAAATTCGAATTGTATAACTAGATACACTAGCGAGCAAACAACTACCTAGAAGATACACACCGTAACCTCTCTAGCTAAAGAAATGAAAAAATATATCACGCCACGATAGAGGCAACCTTTGATGACCGATGTGGCGCTGCGGGCGCAGGTCCGCCTGCGACGCGGAGGTTGCGGGTTCGATTCCCGCCTCGGGTCAAATGTTTGTACGATCTACAAATATTTGTTTCAGGTGTTCTGGGTATTTTCTATATATAATAAAAAATATCTATCTATGTATTGTATTGTATTAAGTATATATCAGTCATCTAGTACCCAAATCACAGCTCTGTTTAACAACTGCTTACTTGGGGCTAGATGATGCTGTGTGGATTGTCCAGCATTATTTATTTATTTATTTATAATTACGATATTTTTAAAAGCGATTTGCCATAGCTTCTTTTATATGAAAAAGTTGTTTTAGTAAAGCTCAAAAACTTTCCATTAAACGATAAACGCGCATTGAATGCCTAAAAGGAGTCACTTAAAATATAACTCTAAGATAAAGATGATTTCGATAAAAAAACTATTTTAACAATGCGTTTTCAGTTAAAAACAATCTAGAAAAAAATATGTTTCGATCCTTCGTAAAAAATATTAATTGACGTTCTCTCTTATCTCTTGTTTAGGACTCGCCTCATAAAATAACGATATACGACTTTAAAAATTAAGTAATTTCGTATGAGTCAGTGGCCAGGCTAACTCTGGTGACGGAGTTAAGTAGCCGACGGCGAACGAAAAAGCCATGGCAAAGGCTTCACCATGGCCTAACAAATAAAAAGCCCGGACCAACTGCTTCACGTGCCCTCTGAAGTACCAAACAAAAAAAAAGTCTGAAAAAATATCAAAAGTTAAGGCGTACGACAGATCTACATTTAGTCAAGAAAAACATTTCTATGCTCTGCATCTCGACTAAAAGTTCCTCTATTATTTTGTCAACTCAAACTGGCACAAGCGAAGTTAGCTGTTATAACAACTGCTTGGAACATTATAAAACGACACAGGTTCTAACAAAACGAATGCTACTTGTAATTAAATTAATATTGCTAGTTATTTCTTGGCCAGACTTGCAAACGGAGCGGTGTGGAAACTCGCCCGTCTTGGCCACACTGGACATTTATAGGTTAGCTGGCAGAGAAGAGTAGTTCTTTGTGATAGAGCTCGTCTTGAAAAGAACAATTAACTTATTTCTGCCGCCAAACATCTTGCATCTTGCATTTTGACGACCTATGTGGCGCAGCGGGCGCAGGTCCGCCTGCGACGCAGAGGTTGCGGGTTCGATTCCCGACTCGGGACAAATGTTTGTACGATCTACAAATATTTGTTCCGGGTGTTCTGGGTTATTTTTATATTATAATAAAAAATATCTATCTATGTATTGTATTGTATTAAATATATATCAGTCATCTAGTACCCATAATACAGCTCTGTTTAACAGCAGCTTACCTTGGGGCTAGATGATGCTGTGTGGATTGTCCAGCATTATTTATTATTTATTGCTGTGTTCAGAGTGCTTAGCACGTAAAATTCGTTTGACAATCGTAAACGTAAACGTATCGTCCAGCCAAATTGACAGCTGGACGATACGTTTACATTCACTATTGTCAAATGAGTTTTTCGTGCTGAGCACTCTGATTCTATGGGTAAGGTTTCTGGTAAAATTATAGGTACATGAGACTTTCTTTCGATCTACGTCTCAGGGTCGCAACACGCAAGTGATATCTTTGGTACATAGGCTAAACGATAAGATACTCTGCCACCAGAGTTGGCCACTGACTCATACAAGCTTACTTACTTACGATAAGATAACAATTGAAATGTAAAGAAAGAAATGAAGAAGAAAAGAAAATGGAATTTACTTTATTATTTGACAACTTGAATGCTAAGACAAACATCGTTTTACAAACACCTTAGTTGCGGTCGCTGGAGAAACTATATTCTGAGAACAAGGTACAGTGCAATTTGAAGGCAATTCTTGTTTCAATTGGAAGTTTTAAAACTTGCTTTCGACTTTTTGAAAGTTCTGTGAACAAGCCCAGCTCGGGTTGGATTCTTGAGTTAGTTTACAACTTAGCACTGGTGGTCTAGTGGCAGAAACTTTCCGATCCTAAGTTCTTGGGTTTGAAACCGGTCATGCATCTTTTCATCAAGATTTTTCTATATGTCAAATATGCGCAATCGTCAAGTGTCCGTTTTAGTAGGTACCACCGCAGTGCCTCTAAGCAGGAGTGTGCAAAAATTTCTGTGCTTAGGTTTATAGAGTACTATAAGTGACGTTTTCACCAGAGATGTACTAGGATGTGTTTGTTAGAAACCAATAGAATCAGTGGTAGTGACCCCGCCTTCCGATCCGAAGGTCGTGAGTTCAAACCCGGTCGTGCACCAATGGATTTTTCTGTTCGAAAAATTTATGTGCGCAATGCCAGTGCTCTCATACGGTGAAGGAAAACATCGTGAGGAAACCGGCATGTCCAAGAACTAAAAATTCGAAAGACATGTGCCATCCGCCAATCCGCATTGGGTCCGCGTGGTGGATTAAGACCAAATCACTCTCGCCTGAGAGTAGGCCAGTGTCCCAGCAGTGGGAACATTAGAAGGCTGTCATGATGATGATGGTGAATAGAATCATTTCATTTACCTAGCCGCGCTCTGGTTCCGCAAAACAAAAGAAAAATGTGTGCTATAGGGATGTGTGAGAGACGGACACAAGCAAAAAAATAACTGTAGCCCGCGCATAAAAAACGAACCCGCTACTCATCCTCGCACCGCCCAGCTAACTTGCACATACCTGGTGGAAACGCAGCCTTACCAAGATCAGAGTGCTTAGCACGAATAACTCGTTTGAGAATCGTGAACGTAAACGTATCGTCCAGCTGTCAATTTGTATGGAATTTCGGTAGTTCATTTAACGAATTAAAGAAGCGCTGTTAAAAATCCTATACAAATTGTCAGCTGGACAATACGTTTACATTTACGAATTACAAACGAGTTATTCGTGCTAAGCACTCTGATCTTGCTAAGGCTGCGTTTCCACCAGGTATGTGCAAGTTAGCTGGGCGGTGCGAGGATGAGTAGCGGGTTCGTTTTTTATGCGCGGGCTACAGTTATTTTTTTGCTTGTGTCCGTCTCTCACACATCCCTAGCACACATTTTTCTTTTGTTTTGCATGTAAAAAATCGGCTGCGCTGAGCCATTACCACCAGAGCGCGGCTAGGTAAATGAAATGATTCTATTGGTTTCTAACAAACACATCCTAGTACATCTCTGGTGAAAACGTAGCTTATAGTACTCTATAAACCTAAGCACAGAAATGTTTGCACACTACTGCTTAGACGCACTGCGTTGAGTTTTTCGTGCTAAGCACTCAGTAACTAGGCGAAAACTACGCCTCAAGGTAACAAGCACAGCGTAGTGGCATTAAGAAGACTTAACATTGAGAAGACACATGGCTATCTCGTCATTTGCTTACATACATAAAAAGAGAAGATAGAACTCGTCCGAGGAAGTACTACCACCATATCTATTTCTGCCGCCAACCAGTAATGCTCGCATTGCTGTGTTTCGGTGTGAAGGGTATGAATTCCGGTGAAATTACTGGCACATGAGGCTTTCGATCTATGCCTCAAAGTGGCAACCCGCGAGTGATACCTCTGGTATTTCAAGCGTCCATAGGCTGCGGTAACCGCTTACCATCTTGTGGGGGCCGTACGCTTGGTTGCCACTTCAGTTGTATAAAAAAAAAACATACATTTTGTCAGTAAACCAGTACGCTCTAATATTTTAAAAAGATAATATGTACTGATAATGTATTCCTAACCAGCCAAAAACTTTGGTAACAAAATCTTAAGTTAGCTTTTAGGCGTTATTCTACTAATGCAAAGCGACGCGTGATCCAAAGGCTGGTTCATATCTGGCTCAACGTATCAGCATTGCGAAGCATGTTGGGAACGCTTCCTACTGGTAGTGATTTGGATCAGTTGAGCTATCTATAGGTCGTATGTAACGGTCTTTAGATGGCTCAACTGTTTCATATGTATTTTGTATATTTTGTAATGTAATGTAATTATGTACATATTTTATTTTGTTTAATAAATAGTTATTATTTTCTACTTATCTTTTATTCATAATTGTTCTGTTAACCTCTGTAAGTTATTGTGTTTTTCAAATCTGTTTTTGTTTAAGTTTGTTTTATGAAGGGTTGAATATTAACTCCACCTTATAAGATAACTTACTAAAAAACATTTACACAACTTTTATAGCATGCGTAAACGGTTTAATTTTCCCATTCCTTATTTTATAGATATTGATATTATCTTCTTTGTTATGCAGAAAACTAGCATACGTGTACGGATAGATATTATGACTCTTATTTCAAAGATATTAGAGGTGCAAATCAGGTGAGCTTTGGTAGTGTGTACTTTCGAAGAACGATAAAATCAACATCGGAGATATAGGCAACCAATAAAAGTAATGTTTTCTTATTATCAGCGTATTGTTCTACTCCTCCTTTGTTCCTGTTTATGAGGGCGCGAGATTAGCCAAGTTTTAATTGACTTAGAATTAGTTTTATTTTGTTAAATGGCTTTCGTTAAAACAATAGAACTGACCTATAAGAAAATATACCTTGTAATATCCCAATTTATTTATACGTACCAACCTGACTCGGTTAGACGATTACGGAGCTCTAAAGTTTAAAGTCATGACCAGGCGTGGGACTTAACGTGGCGCAATCGACTTGTGGATAATGACTTGCCTTCTAATCTTCCCCCTGCTATCTTAAGCTAGAGTGATTTTATTACTATTCCACATGGTGACCACTATTTGCTGACATAGAAAAAAAAATTACTCTCTAGGTACCGGTTCGAGCGACCAATTTGTACAAACTATCAAAACACAGAGCTAAATAAAATAAAATGTTTTTCTTTCATTTCGCATTCCAGTTTTTGAATATTCAAATATTTTACCACAAACACTGAGAACTTCCGTGAAATCATTACATGGGAAAACTGATACATGTTGTTTTAGAATTCAATTTTCGGGTTAGGGTGTGGGGTAGATTTCCCCGGGGTGCGGTGTGTCAAACATAATGCCGTCGGCAACGCCGCGCTAACAGTTGCGATATTATAATTCGTTACAACTATTCGTAGCGGTTATATTTCGGTTTCATGTTTTTTTTATAGCATTTAATATGACTAGTGAAATGCTCATTGACTTTGTCCGCGTTGAATTTTTTTATTTATGCTTCTATTTTTATTTAAGAAGGAAGAAAGGGAGGCCTTTGCCCTGCAGTGGGACAGCACAGGCTGTTAATAATAATAATGATAAAAATAATTTTTATTTGTTTCATACTAAGTGACCCGATTTAGTCTGAGATTTTAGTCTTAGTTTTGTCTCACAAACGCACTGATTTGTGCATGCAATCTTCAAAAGTGCAAAACTATGACCATAATAATTATGGTGTATAGTTTTATTTATTTTTATGTCATAGTTAAAATAAGCTTTGGTTTTCAACTGTTTTTTCTTAATTTTGGTATTTTTTTACAGTTTGGTTTATTTCACACAATCAAAAGTATGATGAACATTATTTTAAAGAGTTTTCAGTACCTATAAGGATTTCTAGATCGTTAAGTGCACCAAAACCATGTAGATATTTGTTTCAAAGTCTTCTGTCATTATCATAAAAAATCATTATCTTAATTTTTTCATTCTTCTTTTTTTTTCTCAAAATGTTTCCTAAGTATTTTGTATATTTAATAATGTACCTGATGTAATTATGTACATATTTTGTTAATAAACCATATCTTCTTTATATATAAAATGTTCGTACGTCTTGCTTAAAACTCGAGAACGGCTGGACCGATTATATGATTACGTCAGTGAAAAATAGAATGCGACTGTCAATGTGTTAATCTGAAGACAAGCGCCTCGCGAGAAAACCTATTCTTACAATCTGCTATTGCCCTATACTTCGATGCTTCAAATAGTCTCAATGTTTTTATGACAGCAATATAAAAGTTTTGAACCTCGTAACCAGAACTTTTATTGGGCAATATGAGATAAACGCGGAAGCATTGTTTGAGAGGCAACTACCATTTTGTATGCAACTCCTTGCTATTCTCAAAGTTATTGTTATACCCCTTTGTGGGGAAATTGGATTTTGTATGATACTCGTAGCACTTTGAATTTGATCGTACATTATAAAATGTCAATGTTGGTTTGAATGTTTGGGTGTTTCAACATAGTTTAAAGGTTGTTGAATCATTGTGAATTGTTTGACGCAGTGGACTGTTATGCAGAAATTTTTATCACACTGTAACCGTTATAAATCATGAGGTGTGGCAAAACCACATCTCGTCATTTTGACGACCGATCCGGAGCAGCGGGTCCGCCTGCGACGCTGAGGTTACGGGGTCGATTCCCGCCTCGGGTTAAATGTTTGTACGATCTACAAATATTTGTTCCGGGTGTTCTGGGTATTTTCTATATAATAATAAAAAATATCTACCTATGTATTGTACCTATTGTATTAAGTATATATCAGTCATCTAGTACCCATAACACAGCTCTGTTTAACAGCAGCTTACCTTGGGGCTAGATGATGCTGTGTGGATTGTCCAGCATTATTTATTAACTTATTTATTTTATTTTGGTGCTTGATTTTTTAAACACTTTAAGCTCACCGATTTTTCTATTGACTATGATAAAGTTGATATCTTCAGCCATTCTTCCAAAGGGTCTTGACAGAAAGACAGACGGACAACAAATAATGGTCTATAGATTTCGTATTTACCTCTTTTTCTTTTTGTTTCAAAGGTTCAACTTCCTTAGATGGTTTTGAACCAGCAAGTAGCCACCTTCACGGCTTCCTTGGTCGCTTTGATAAGGTCCTCTTGGGTTTTTTTTTTTTATACAACTGAAGTGGCAACCAAGCGTACGGCCCACAAGATGCTAAGCGGTTACCGCAGCCTATGGACGCTTGCAATACCAGAGGTATCACTCGCGGGTTGCCACCTTATGGCTAAGATCGAAAGCCTCATGTGCCAGTAATTTCACCGGAAACCATACCCTTCACACCGGAACTGGGTGCAGGTCGTCGGGCAAAGAGGACAAGATAGTAGATGTAACATATTTTGTGTTGGCGCTCCACACTCACTATGTATATAGGATTGGTCAGATATTTTCTTCTTCAAGTACGGAACCCTAAAAATAGTATCAACTATCTGCCAAGTATTTGCGTAAGTTGCGCTAGCTAATATTACTCATAAACATTCTCTCTCTTTTCTCCTTCTCGTAAAAACTTGTAAGTAAATAAATCTACAGGCGACATTTCTCTAAGTCGATAAACTTGGCACAACAAAATGGATTTGTTAATTAGTAGCAAACACGACAGGCTGATAACATCTTAGGGCTTATAGTGCTAAGCGTTAACGTATCGGAAACGATACGATTAATTAAGTTTGGGCAAACTTTGTTGACTGCGTTGAGCATGTCGTGATAGCAAAACCCATTTTAACTTAAACTTTAATTCAATATTGCTATGATCGAAATTAAATAAATAAATAAATAAAATGCATTTATTCTCTTTCACAAGGTAATCTTAGTGCCAGTCTGATGATATATTACTTTGTGAAAGACTGGTGCCTGAATTAGGTTCGTTAAGATAATAATAATGCTAGGACAACTGGCAAGGCGAAGTGACGACAGGTGGATAATGATGATGATGATGGGCACTCCACACAGCATCATCTAGCCCCAAGGTAAGCAGAACTGTGATATGGGTACTAGATGACTGATATATACTTAATACAATACAATATATAGATATATATTTTTTATTATTCAAAGAAAATACCCAGAACACCCGGAACAAATATTTGTAGATCGTACAAACATTTGTTCCGAGGCGGGAATCGAACCCGCAACCATTCTTGTTTTTAATATATATAAATGATCTACCCCGGCTTGTTAGGAACGATCATGAGATTGTACTGTTTGCTGATGACACGTCACTTTTATTTAAATTAAAGCGACAAGAGACTAACTTTGACAAAGTAAACAATGCAATCTCTAAAATTGTAGGGTGGTTTAATGTAAACAACTTATTGTTAAACGAAAATAAAACGAAATGCGTTCGTTTCATACTACCTAATGTAAAACAAAACCAAACTAATATAAAAATAAAAGATGAAAAGCTAGGCCTTGTGGACACCACAGTTTTTCTAGGCATAACCTTAGATAATAAACTGCAATGGGGCCCACACATAGATAAATTGTCGAAGAGACTTAGTTCTGCAGCATACGCAGTCAAAAAGATCCGTCATTTCACCGACGTAGATACAGCCAGACTAGTTTATTTCAGCTACTTTCACAGCATTATGTCTTACGGTATTTTGTTGTGGGGGAGTGCTGCAGATATTAACACCATATTCGTGTTGCAGAAGAGGGCTGTTCGCGCAATTTATAACATGGGTCCCAGAGAATCACTTAGAGATAAGTTCAAAGAAATCAATATTATGACAGTACCCTGTCAATATATTTATGAAAATCTTATGTATGTTCGCAAAAATATTAATCTGTTTAAAAAAAATTGTGATAATCATAATGTTAATACTAGAAATAAAAATAAACTCGCTGTTCCCACAGTTAGGCTCACTAAGGTCAGTAAATCTTTTAAAGGGCAATGTGTACGCTTCTTTAACAAAGTCCCAAGCGACAACAAAATTTATCAATTGGCAAATTTAAAAACTTAATTAAACAAAATCTGTCTCAAAAAGCTTACTATAAAACAACCGATTACCTAGATGATAAAAAAGCTTGGGACGAATGTGCTCCAACTCTACTTGGAATCCATAACAATAGCAAGGGTCATGCCAAATAAACGATAGGAACCCAGCCGGTGTTGTTGCCAGTTCTTTTACGGCATGGGCGCGTTGGAACTGGTGTAAATTTTCCTAGCTTGTAAGACGTTTCAAAGTGATCCTTGTGATTCTACTGAATAAATAATTTTTGATTTTGATTTTGATTTTGAACCTCCGCGTCGCAGGCGGACCTTCGCCCGCTGCCCCACATCGGTCGTCAAAGAACCCGTACAGGTCATCAGGCCCCACTCCGCGAGAACAGCAGATCTAGGCATAATATGTTAACTAAAAGAAACCGCTAAGAGCACCGGTGGTCTAGTGGTAGTGACCCCGCCTTCCGATCCTAAGGTCGTGGGGTTCAAACCCTGTCGTGCACCAATGGATTTTTCTGTTCGAAAAATTTATGTGCGCAATGCCAGTGCTCTCATACGGTGAAGGAAAACATCGTGAGGAAACCGGCATGTCCAAGAACTAAAAATTCGAAAGACATGTGCCATCCACCAGTCCGCATTGGGTCCGCGTGGTGGATTAAGACCCAATCACTCTCGCCCGAGAGTAGGTCAGTGTCCCAGCAGTGGGAACATTAGAAGGCTGTCATGATGATGATGATGATGAAACAGAAACCGCAAACTAAAAGCAAATATATTAGATAGGATCAAAATCCAGCTATCTGTTTTGTTTTTGTTTTGTTGTGAAGTCCAGTTTTATTATCATTAACTTTTGATATACATTATTGTAAATACAATGAGGTACTCTAACACTCACTACCCAAACCCAAACATTGTCTTACTAAGTAATTCTCACCACATAGCGGGCCCAGCATAAATTACGCAGTGGTCAGGCCTCAACATAATTCTACTTAATTAATCAGGACATGTTATTTGGGCCATGTTTCTTTGTGTGGCCAACGAACCGTGCGCAAAAGTAAGTGTAATCAGAAAATAATATTGTAGAAAGTAATTTTCGGTTTTGATGACTTTTTGTTACTGAGGGCAATTCCCGTAATGTAAAATAGTCATAATCAAGTTCCAATCTTGTCTCGAGGTATTATGACAAAATGGTATTTTAGTAAACAAAATCACAAGGTAATTATGAAACTATATTGTAATGTGATCGAAAGCTGAACGAAGGCTAAATCGGTGCCTATACAACTGACAAATCTTTTTACAATAGCTTAAATTGGTATTCTAGATGTTAAAAACGTCAAAATTGAGTTTGAAGATAACCGAAAAGGATACCAATAACCATCTCGCGATAGCAGACTGTCGCGAGATGGTCACGAGATATACTAAAAATTAAAGCGGACAAGAATACCAATTTTTTGTCAATTTATAATTTAATCTTGATTCGGTTCGGTTAAAACGGCAATAATAAAACAAAATTGAGTTTTTTGTGTTATAACTCGTTAGGAAAATTACCACCAGATTGCTTGTGCGGATGATACCATGTTTATTCCGCCAAGCAGTTTTATGCTTCTTGCGTTTATGGTGGCTGTACACTCCCGCACGAGAGCACTCGACCGAGAGGCCCTACCCGGGACGGAGAGCTTGCAAGGAACACCGAGACAGGGCGAGCGCTACCAAGTACATGGTAGAGAGTACACTCTCGCGCTCGCCCTGTCTCGTCCTGCCTCGGTGAGAGTGTACAGCCGCCTTAAGGTTCGAAGCGTGCAATTACTGGTACCTACATGAAACTTTAAGATGGCAACGCATGAGCAATTTAGGGCTATTGCGCAACCGTGGTAAGACTCTTCAGCAAAAATTCGTCTTGGTGGGCACCACCGCAGAGTGAAAATATTCTGCCTCCAAGCAGTTGTCTGCAAGCATTTGTTTGTTTAGACAGGCACTGTGGTGAAATTACTGGGCACAAGAGACTTAATAACTACGTCTCGGGGTGACGAGCGTGCAGTGAAACACAGAACTTTAAAACTGAAGTATATATGTGACACTTCATTATGGTCAGGCGTTGCGCTTAATCACGCTGGCGAAGGACTTGACCGACTAGTAATTGACATAAAAATAAATACTGCAATATTATCTGGTTGCAGTCAAAATATCTATTGCACAGTCTAATAAGCTTTAGTAACCACTTACCATTGACGGTATGCCACCTAACTGAAATAAATAAAGTTTATAAACAATTTCAAAAACACCCAATTCCTACCAGTTTAACTCAAACCTTTTTAGGATGCACAGTCCCATAAAGATTGTTTTTTGGGTTATCGAGACAACGAGCCTCATTTTTCCTGTTTACAACTCACCTTCCCAAGTAACCATTACTAGGAATCCGGGCTCTGACCCAAATACAAGGCATGAGTAAATTATGGGTACTAAACCAAACAAATAGGTACTTTAGAGCTACTTTGTCACACGGTACTCGTAAACTCTAACGGTGACCACAGTATCTTAAGCAGTGTCTAAACATTTTTGTATGCGTTCTTACTTATTGGGTATGCTTCCAAAATCACGCGTAGTCTTCTTAGGGCTGGTACTGTTGGTAAAAATGTCTGCCAATATTTTATTTATTTTATTATTTTCTATACATTTTGGGACCAACATTGTTATAAAATAAGAGTAAGAATATTAAGTCTTTTTAGGACTGTGTAAAAATGTCCGCCAATATTTTATTTATTATTATAAATTTTATGATATTAATTTTCGAGACCAACATATTTGTTACAAAACAAAATGTTGTATTGTGCTAATAATTGCTTCGAATACCTTCACTATAAAGAATCCTTGTAAGAATTAATCTAAATTTGTTATTTTATAAATCCTTTATGTAACTGATTGACCGATTGACTGTTGAATCAACGCACAACCTAAACCGTGTGTCACAGTGTCATAGAGACTTAAAATAAGGAGGGTGTATTATTTTTAATGTGTAAGAACTACCAAAGGCATTCCTTATTTTTACTTTTTGTAGTACTTTCACTAGTGTAACCGGTAAAAATAACACTACTTATCTAAGTTATAATTAAATCAATAGAATATGACTAAACAAGCCACGATGTTTTAAAAATGGTAATAATTCATTTACCCTTCTGCAAATTACTGAAACTCATGAATTTTCTGTGGCGGTAACCATAAAATACCTCGCGAATTAAATTACATACCTATTCTTCATAAGGACACATGGAGGGTGTAATTTTAGGGTTAATAAATGGAGGCTTAAAACGAGTGAGAAACGGCGTTTTGATGAACAACTCTGTCGATTTTGCTTAGAAATGGTTATTATTGTGGTACATAAACAAGATTTGTAAGAAAACGTTAAGTTTAATCTTAATTGGCAATGTGAGGTTTAGAGCCTGGTGATAATTTTTTACAACCGATGTGACGCAGCGGGCGTAGGTCCGCCTGTGACGCAGAGGTTGCGGGTTCGATTCCTGCCTCGGGACAAATGTTTGTACGATCTACAAATATTTGGTTCCGGGTGTTCTGGGTATTTTCTATATATAATAAAAAATATCTATCTATGTATTGTATTGTATTAAGTATATATCAGTCATCTAGTACCCATAATACAGTTCTGTTTAACAGCAACTTACCTTGGGGCTAGATGATGCTGTGTGGATTGTCCAGCATTATTATTATTATTATATTATTATTAATTTGTGTGGATGTTGCTTTGTTTTGTTGTTGTAACATTTTCTGGGAGTCAAAAGTAAAACAAAGTAAAATTTAGTTTATTTGTAAGAACTTTTAATTTTATCTTTATTTCATTATGAATGTCTAGTTAATTAAAACAAAACTGTTGGTTCTTAAATAAATAAACAAAAAACAAATTGATTGAATTGATTTATCAATACATACTAATTACTAAAGTTAGTAAATACTACAGTAATGTTAAGACGAGCCTTTGACTACACAATACCATGATTTGACCGCAAGGGACCATTTGTTCCTGGTTTTTACTAAGGTACAGCAGCAATAAGATGTATTTAAAAAATAACAATATAAGAGAAATGTAAACAGCTAAGGAGCTCCAAAATTATGTTAACCTCGAGTCAAAATCATGTAACCATTTACAGAAAAATACCGCTAACTGTACCTCCTGGGTGATTCTGTAACTGGTGTTGTACCTCTTTAACTGTTCCAATTATTGTGTGTCAAATAAACAAATTCGACAGTAAATAAGTTAACTACCATGTCAAATATGACGTCACGCAACAGACCAATCGCAAAAATCTATTCAGTAGTTTTTACGTGAAAGAGTAACAAACATTCATCCATCTTTCATCTCTCCATCCATCCCTACTTACAAATTTTTGCATTTATAATACTAATAGGATTAGAGACAGAAGTATTTTATTAGTAAAGTACAATTACTTAAAAGTCATGTGAGCTTATCTCTAAAACGGTATGTAAGATACACTTTTGAAATTTACAATTATTATTATGATATATAAGTGCAAAAGTGCAAATCATAATAATAACACAATTAATAGAATCGGGGGCGTCAACCACAGGTGCCTCGACCACTGGGGGCCTAAGCCACGAACCAGTCTTGTTATATTCCAAATGACAGATTATTAAAACATGCCTGTCATTTTTCTGAACACGTTTGAGACGTTAGTCAATAACAGTAGAAGTAGTTATGGATACCCCTCACCTCTCTGTCTTAAATTAAGTCTAGGATATAGTTTTTGCATGCCTTAGCATAGCGTTTCTAAGAATTATAAACTGATGTTCACAAAAGTGCGGATTCAGCGTCTAGTATGTCTAGACGCCAGCATCCGCCCGTAGACTCCTCATTATTAAAACTGCCTCCAAATCGGCATGAAGTAATTACTTAGTTTTATTTTAATATTTAATTAGTTAAGTTAATTTCCTAAAGAAAAACCCGTTCAAAACGTTCCCAAAACTTGAGTAAGTATCTACTTGTTATTAAAAACCAATGAGGATATCTATGGCTGAACGATGGCAAGATATACGAGTAGCTCAATTAAAACCCAGATCGGACCAAGTGTAAATCCATTTTCCAATAAAGTCAAATAACTCGGACGCGATTTAAAAATGCGGCTTTTTGTCGCAGCTCTATCACTTAATAAACATATAATAAACAATCTAAACAATTTGTAACAAAGTACAATCGGATAACAAATGCAATATTTTAGCTAAAACGCTATTTCCTAGCTGCAATGCCCAACCGGTTTTTGGCACGTATGTCTCAGAGTGATAAGCGCAGTGCAGTGCCGCGCAAATACTTAAAAACTTTAAGCTTTGGGTGGCACTGCACCTGTAATAGTCAGGCGTGGTGCTTAACATCGGGTGGGCATTGTTTTGTCACTTGATGACAAAAAAAAAAGCACTGTTACTTGACCGTCTAAAGAGACCTAAGTAACGCTACTTTATATCGAGAGCTACTAATTCTATTCTTATTAATCAAACACTTTGCATTTACTCTGTTTACAGGCTCTGTTTACATGCTTTGCGTGTATACAGAGGCTCAAGACGAAAGCCTATAATCAGTGCGTGTTGCCAGTGATGACTTATGGCACTGAAACGTGGTCGCTAACTATAGGTCTCATTCAAAAGCTCAAAGTCGCCCAACGAGCTATGGAAAGAGCTATGCTGGAAGTTTCACTACGCGATCAAATCCGCAATGAGTAAATCCGTAGAAGAACCAAGGTCACCGACATAGCTCTTAGAATTAGTAAGTTGAAGTGGCAATGGGCAGGCCATATAGCTTGCAGAAACGATAACCGTTGGGGAATACAGGTTCTCGAGTGGCGACCACGAACTGGAAAACGAAGTGTAAGACGCCCCCCCACTCGATGGACCGATGACATTAAAGCGGTTGCAGGAAGTCGGTGGATGGTGAAGGCTCAAAAAAAAATGAAACAGAGTGATTAAATTGTCATTGTAAAGAGTTCAATATAACTCAAATACTGCTGTTGGCCGCGACTTTGTACGCGTGGAACTCGGGAACCGTGCTCTTTTACGACCTTTTACGACCGATGTGGCGCGGCGGGCGAAGGTCCGTCTGCGACGCGGAGGTTGCGGGTTCGGTTCCCGCCTCGGAACAAATGTTTGTACTATCTACAAATAATTGTTTCGGGTGTTCTGGGTATTTTCTATATATATCATAAAAAATATCTATCTATGTATTGTATTGTATTAAGTATATCAGTCATCTAGTACACATAATACAGCTCTGTTTAACAGTAGCTTACTTGGGGCTAGATGATGCTGTGTGAATTGCCCTGCATTATTTATTTATTATTTATTTATTTATTCATTTATTTTAAGGGAAAGAAATAGCTTAATATGTAATTCTCCCAGTCATTTTAATATGTCATGTCAATTATCTATGTCAAATTCAGCTAAGTCGTATTATCGAGTTGACGAGGAACAAACATCCAAACTTTTGCATTTATAATAATATTGTAGTTTAATAAATGTCTTTTGAAGGCAACGCGGCAGACCAAAACGGAGATGGCGGGACGAACTGGATAAATTTTTGGTAGATTGGAGGTTTTTGGCTCGGGATCGAGACGTCTGGAGGGAATGGGGGGGAGGCCTTTGCCCAGCAGTGGGACACCAACGGCTGATATAATATAATAATAAATGTCTTTTAATAAATAAGGTATTTCTGTGTCGGTTGTAAAGTCGCGTCGATGTGCAAAACCTAAGTCACTCGGCATGTGTATCTTGTCGCGTCCGAGACTTCTGGGCTTTATTCTCGGCACGCACCGTTTTAATTGCGTTTGCACTAAACACAAACGCGTAATTAAAGGATTTAGGAAATCTCCTTTGAAGTTCTGAATAATGCCGCAATTAAACTGTGCGACCTAGATTGTTTTTATTGATTTAATTAAAATATTTTTACACGTTTGTTTATTTTTAGTTTTAAATTTCTTTCGAGAAGACCTATCAAACTGAAAGGTTCGGCGCGGCGCTTAGCTTCAGTTCAAAATCAGAATTTTCTGCCGTTTTTTCATTAAAAAAAAAAAAAAAATTAAAATTTTTTTTCATTAATAAATTTTATTATCATTGTTTCTTTTGGTAACCACATACTTTTATATACAGGATGTAATTACACAATAATATATACAGGGTGTATAAATTATTGGTTGTTTCTATTTATAGTATATAATAGGAAAGACAGAAATAGGTCTCCCTCGTGGTCCTACTAATAGGAGAAAATAGTAGGTCCATGAAAAAACGGCTGAATTTTCATACAAATTCATAGAACTAGAATTGAGTCGTTCGTCAACTCACACCATAAATCACTCAGCTTAAAGCTAAACGCTGTTTGAATAGTTAATTTTTCATGATCTTGCGTCCATCATAAGCAACAAATTTATCATTCATCCCACACCTGCGCAAACACGGCAGATGCGCTGCAGAAGCAAATTGTAAGTAGAAATATATTTATTCAATCATATCACAAGGATCATTTTGAAGTTTTAAAGCTAGGTGAATTTACGCCAGTTCCACGCGCTCCAGCCTAGAAGAATCTGGCAACAAACTCGGCTGGGTTCCTATCTTTTTTTTTATGATCCCTCTTCTTCAAGCTTCATAAAGCTTCATAGCTATCTTACCACCGCGCGGACTCAATGCGGATTGGTGGAGAGCACAAAATGTCTTTTGAAGTTTTAGTTCTTGGTTATGCTAACTTTTTCACGATGTTTTCCTTCACCGTATAACTCTGTCACCAGAGTTGAGCACTCACTCATACAAGCTTACTTGTATTGTGAATACGATTACATATTTTTTTTACAACTTAAGTGGCAACCAAGCGTACGGCCCACAAGCGGTTGCCGCAGTCTATGGACGCTTGCTATACCAGAGGTATCAAGATAAAAAACAGACAAAAAATCTCTGTCTCTTGTCTTGAGGCATAGATCGAAAGCCTCATGTGCCAGTAATTTCACCGGAAACCATACCCTTCACACCGGAACACAGCAATGCGAGCATTATTTATTATAGCCATCATATTTCTGTGGAAGAAAAAGGTGTGATATTTCTGTGATCACAAAGAACTCTGCTACACTTCTAAAACATCCTACTAATATTATAAATGTGAAAAATTGTGTGGGTGTGTGTGTATGTTTGTTACCACGTACGACTTATCCGATTAGCACTAGCTACTTTTTATCCCGGAAAATAAACTATTCCTGTGGGATAGCATAAAAACTGCAAAAACGCGGGTGAAGCCGCGCGGGTCAGCTCGTTTTTCATGAAACTCAATTGTAAAAGCAAAGCCAGATGATTTATTAAACAGCATAATCTATCATGCACCTAGAAGCAAATAGCACATGTCTGTTTTCACCGCACTCGCTTTATTTCTCTAGAGGCCCAAGATACGTCGTCGCTGTAAATGTTTTAAACGATCATACTGTTGTGAGTGATTCCAACGGAGAGTAACCAGTCATACTGTAGTACTGCTAACAGAAGGGTAATTCTCGTACCCTAATGTAAAATAGTCTTTTTTTTTTTTTTTACAACTGAAGTGGCAACCAAGCGTACGGCCCACAAGATGGTAAGCGGTTACCGCAGCCTATGGACGCTTGCAATACCAGAGGTATCACTCGCGGGTTGCCACCTTGAGGCTAAGATCAAAAGCCTCATGTGCCAGTAATTTCACCGTAAACCATACCCTTCACACCGGAACACAGCAATGCAAGCATTACTGCTTTGCGGCAGAAATAGGTATGGTGGTAGTCCTTCCCCGGACGAGCTCTATCACAGAGAACTCTACTACTCAGTCATAATCAAGTTCCAATCTTGTCTTGATGTCGTATGATACAAATGGTATTCTTGTAAACAAAATCATAAGGTAATTATGAATAATTAAATACGGGAACTAGAAGAACAATTGGAACATTAAAAGGCTGGCATTAGGATTCTTTTAGGCTGGGGTGCGTGGAACTGGCGTTTTACCTAGTTTTATGACGTTTCAAAATGATCCTTGTGAAATGATTGAATAAATATATTTTTTACTTTACTGTCATGATGGTGGAAATTTCCTTAAGGTCGTCATTCTATGTTCTAGATGCTCTATCAACAAAATGTATATAGCTGTATGAATGGTGCCACTGCAACCATTTTGGTAACGGCAACCAAATCACCCGCTAGTGGCGCGACCATGGTGTCCTAGTGTGATAAAACCTTAAGTCTTAGTTTACGCTAAAACTGGTGTGTGAAAACTAAGAACGGCTTTTTACTTCTTTACTATGAAATTGACCACTGACTCATACGAACTTACGTACTTTTGTTGAAGTATTACTACTCCGAGGTATAGACCTGAATGTTTTATGTAATGTCTGGTGTATGCCCTTCAGGGTTGCAGTAAATTTTATCAACTAATGCTTTTATATTTCACACGATGACTAGTGTTATGATGAGGTTTATTTTTTGCTGTACCGAGCGTGTAACATTTTGCGTATATATACCTGACAAACTTAAGGGATAGGTTCTACACATCAACAAAAAATATAATATGTACCTATAAATTTTTTTTATGTTTATTTTGTCTTAAAATCCCAAGTAAACATAAAAAAATCGATTACGTTTTTCTGCTCAATTATTATTTATTATTGTTGGGAATCGAGTTAAGCGGCGTAATAATGAAATATTAAAGTGTGTGCGCCCCGTAGCCGGTCATTGACACGCGCAGGTCAAGGACGCGTGGGTTATTGACCCGCGGTTCATTGACGCGCGGGTCACTGACACGTGCCGAGCGCTGCCTTTTTAATTTCTAACAAAGATAACTAATTATTAAGCAGAATTACGTAATTTTTTTTTAAATGTAAAAAAAATGTTTAGAAAAAAAAAGTACAAGTAATTTTTTTTTATGTTTGGAACCTATCCCTTAAGTTTGTCAGGTTGATAATGAATGACCTTATATGAGCATATTTTACACACAAGAGTATTTTACTGATGGGAAACATAAGCCACGCGAAAATGATTTAAAAGCCTCAATAGTGATGCGGCAAACCGATTCTAGGTACTGCCACACCACCACACTACTCATGAATCATATTTTGAAAAAACAGAAATATTTTTAAAATCAGTCATTTCGTCGTGTCTGTGTGATCACTTCTCAAAGCGATACCGTTTGAATTGCCAAGATTTTAGCACTAGTAAATTCGATGGATCGATGACATTTATGTAATTATAAGTAAATAAATGCTGGACAATCCACACAGCATCATCTAGCCCCAAGGTAAGCTGCTGTTAAACAGAGCTGTATTAAGGGTACTAGATGACTGATATATATTTAATACAATACAATACATAGATAGATATTTTTATTATACATAGAAAACACCCAGTCGGTGGATATAGTGAAGGCTCAAAATGGCACTTTTGGCCTATGGCTAGCAGTGGAAAGTCAGACACAATTGGAGAAGATAGAGTAAATATATTCGTATGAGTTCATTCAGTCATAAAACTGCGTTTAACGCGGCCGACTTTTTAAAGTCATTTTTGGTTAATTTGGATAATTTTAAACTTAAAAGTTTGAACGTTTGTATGTTTATTTCTCTATAACTCAAAAACCTCTTAAATTAAAACATAGATAGGATGAGCAATGGTGGTCTAGTTGTAGTGACCCCACCCCGCCTTCCGATCCTAAGGTCGTGGGTTTGAATCCGGTCGTGCACCAATAGATTTTTCGCTACGAAATTTGCTCATACGGTGAAGGAAAACATCGTGAGGAAACCGGCATGTCCAAGAACTAAAAATTCGAAAGACATGTGCCATCCACCAATCCGCATTGGGTCCGCGTGGTTGATTAAGACCCAATCACTCTCGCTTGAGAGTAGGCCAGTGTCCCAGCAGTGCGAACATTAGAAGGCTGTCATGATGACGATGATGATGAGGATGACACAGACTATTTATTTCGGAAAAATGAGGTATTCCCGCGAACTGCACCGTTTTCTAGTGCACACTTTTTATTGCCATTACTGCACAGAATGTTACAGTTCCCGAGTTCCATGCGAACGAAGTCACAGGCAACAGCTAGTTACAAATAAATGGGTGAATGTACCTTCCAAATCCATAATACAAGTCTACAATAAATTTTTTTCAATATCGAAAATGTATTTCACATTACTCCATTTGCAAACAAAGCGAAACATCGAACAGATAATACGCCCTCACTTAACTTCATTTCCTCCGGGAAATAGGGGACTTGTCGACTATAGCTGCATCTGGTACAATGAACGTGGTTTGTCTGTTGTATCGATACATTCAGCTGTACTTCAGTCGTCATAGGTTGAATGAGTAGATTGTGAGTGGATAGAAGAGCACCGGTGGTCTAGTGGTAGTAACTCCGCCTTCCGATCCTAAGGTCGTGGGTTCAAACCCGGTCGTGCACCAATGGATTTTTCTGTTCGAAAAATGTATGTGGGCAATGCCAGTGCTCTCATACGGTGAAAGAAAACATCGTGAGGAAACCGGCATGTCCAAAAACTAAAAATTCGAAAGACATGTGCCATCTACCAATCCGCATTGGGTCCGCGTGTTGGATTAAGACCCAATCACTCTCGCCTGAGATAGGCCAGTGTCCCAGCAGTAGGAACATTAGAAGGCTGTCATGTTGATGATGAGACTTAGAAAGGATTAGTTAACTCGCACGTATTAACCAAGTTTGTCTGTTTTGTGGATAACGCTGACCAAGGGGATAATTTAGGAGTAAGCATGCCTACTTTATCTAAAACCTGTCTCAGGCACTACAGCAACTGCACTTCACACATCTAGAGTTGGCTACAAGAGAAAATAAACTTGCCACTAGAAGCTGGATGGAAGCTGAATGGATGATGGTTGGAATAAGTCTTTTAAAGGAGTTGTTTCACGCAGTATAGAGCCGGGCCCTGGTCTTGTAGGGGTCTAGTATAATTAGATAATAATTAAAGAAACCATTTACCACGTTTATTTATTTTATTTAGGCTTTTTTCATAATCTAAAGTAAGTTTATCTTTTTGAAGGAGTGCAACACAATGTAAAACAACATGGCGGGTTTAACGAACAACTGGGTTATTAGGTACTGACAAAGTCAAGATGCGCCACGATCATTGGCTAATATTATAGCTGTCATGGCGGACCTCTAGTGTTCCCGCTTTAGGAAACTCAACACAAAAAAACTTTTTTACTTTAGAACTTTGTTTGTCTACTTAAAAATAAAATTGTTTGTTACTGTCAGTCCTATATTTTTTTCCAATTTTTCTATGGTGTTACAAAGACCTAGGCCACTATGAAGTTGGTTCATTTTAGTTCTTGGACATGCCGGTTTTCTTACGACGTTTTCCTTTACCGTATGAAAGTATTGCACAATTTATATTCAAATAAATAAAATAATTGGTGCACGTCTGGCTTTGAAACCACTACCTACCTTATGATCGGAAGGTACTACCACTAAACCTTGCTCTACCTATATTGTATCATCATATCAGCCAATAGACGTCCACTACTGTACTTAGGTTTTCACCAAAGAGCGCTATGACGACCGATTTTAAGGCTTCACCAACAACCTACTTCCTGCGACCGCTTGAATGACCTCGGTTCATCGAGTAAGGGTCCACTATTTGGTTTTATTTAAAGCATACAGAATCGTATAGTGTAGTTTTTTAAGAAAGTGCAGTGCAACTTGTAACAAGATTCACCTCACGTGCTCCTTATCTTCAACTTCACGGGGAGTCTCACATTGAAACTTTGAGTACACTACTACGGTATAGTTCGAGAACTTCTCCTTCGTGTTTTTTTTATACCACTAAAGTGGCAAAAAGCGTATAGGCCACTTGATGGTAAGAGGTTACCGTAGCCTATATACGCATGCAACATCATATATATCACTTGCGTCTACCTGGTGGTAGGACTCTTCAGCAAAAGTCCGTCTTGGTACCACCGCAGTGTCAGATATTCTACTTCCAAGCAGTAGTATGCAAGCATTACTGTGTTTAGGTTTAAAAGGCACTGTAGCAAGTCAAATTACTGGGTTAAAGAGACTTAACAACAATATCTCGGATTGATAAGCGCCGTGAAATTCCACGCAAACACTTAAAAACTTTAAGCTTTAGGTGGCACTGCATTTGTAATAGTCAGGCGTGGTGCTAAATATCAGGTGAGTGCATTGATTGTCCTGTGTGAAAAATTACTGCATTACTGCTTGGCATTTATATTTATATTACATTATTGATTCTTGTCGATGGTTCTCTGTGTTTTCAGATTTTGTTTGCCCAAAACCTGGCAACTTTGACGGCATTTTCTGTAGCCTCATTCAGATTCTTGAAAGTGCAGGAGTTGGTGCATTGTGGGCATGACATTCAGTTCGAGAACTAACGGAGTAAGTCTCAGTCCTAAAATCAGATTATGGTTACACCCCAACACTTTTAATAAAATGTATAAACAGTTGTAGCAATTACTGTAAGTTTGTGTATGTAACCGGTGCAGTTGTATGTGAGTGTCATAGTTAGCACCAATTATCTCAAGAGCAAGATCGCACGTTTTCTCTCGTGCGAGTCATGCGCGCGCTGTGGTGTGCACGTACACAAAAATAAAATAAACGCGTGCATAATATCCCTTAGCTACAGTGCCTGCGAAAATGCATGTAAACTCACAATCGGGGTGAGGTAAGTAAAACCGGTGGGAGGTAGGGAGTGGCCATTCTGTACTTGATATTAAAATCAGTTTCAGTAGTAGCCTTTTTACATCCTGTATTAGAAGATACCAAGCCAATAGTAGGGCACGTTTAGAGAGAGAGATACGTCGTCTTCCGTTACTGAAACATATCAACTTTCAGGCTTTATAATAGACTATAAGGAATGCACTACCTGTCTCCATACGGTTTGCTAAATCCTTGACTATATTTAAAAAATTTGTTGTTCAACATTACATGACATTACACTCTGCAGCAGAACAACGTTAGATTCTCCATTTTATTAGCAGGAGATTTTCGTCAAACATTGCCAGTGATTCCACGATCAACGCCAGCTGATGAACTCAATGCATGTCTAAAGTCCTCAAATTTGTGGAAACATGTCAAAGTACTTCATTTAAGCAAGAATATGCGTGTCGAGTTGCAAAATGACCAATCTGGAAACATATTCTCTAAACAACTCATTGACATTGGTAATGGCAAATTACCTATAGACATGTTGACTGGCTGCATTAACTTTCCTCAAAGTTTTTGTCAGTTAACTCAATCAAAAGATGAACTTATTCAGAAGGTGTTTCCAGATGTTTCTCAAAATTACAGAAACCATGATTGGTTGAGCGAACGAGCTATACTGGCTGCAAAAAACATAGATGTAAATGAATTAAATTTCAAAATTCAAGAACAAATTACAGGCGAATTGAGGATATATAAATCAGTTGATTCGGCTACTAATCAAGATGATGTAGTCAACTATCCACCGGAATTTTTAAACTCGCTGGATTTGCCAGGATTGCCACCTCACAATCTTCAATTAAAGGTTGGATCGGTGGTTATAATGTTGCGAAATATCAACCAACCGCGTCTTTGCAACGGTACACGGTTAGCGATAAAAAAATTACTAAACAATGTGATAGAAGCAACTATACTCAAAGGAAAGTATAAAGGAGAAGATGTTCTCATACCGCGCATCCCAATGATTCCGACTGATGTGCCATTTGAGTTTAAACGACTACAGTTTCCAGTGAGGCTTGCTTTTGCTATGACTATAAACAAGTCCCAGGGGCAATCATTAAGTGTTTGTGGTATTAATCTAGAAAACCCATGTTTCTCACATGGTCAATTGTATGTTGCCTGTTCCCGTGTTGGAAAACCATCAGATTTGTTTATCTATGCGCCGGGTAATCAAACAAAAAACATCGTATACCACAAAGCACTACAATGATAATAATAATAATTATGATTCACATGATTAACAATAAAGCGATTAATTACTTTTAAATCCATATATATGTTTTATTTAATTATTTTTTATTCACAACGCCGTATCACCAGGGTGACGGTTCTGTTCAGGAGAATTTTTTAAAATACGTAGGCACAAAAACTGCCACATTACAAATCTTTTTGACAGGACGAAGTCTGTCGGGTCAGCTAGTATATATATATATATATATATATTTAATAGTAGGTACATAATAATTGTATTTATTTTTATATTATTTAAATTACATTTAAGTTTACTATTTTGATTTATTATTATTTAGTTAAATGTGCACCACCGTCTATTTAATGTCTTAACTTATCCAGTCCATCCAAAGGTTGTCTGGAAGAGATCGCTTATTAGCGATAAGACCGCCCATTGTACCACTTATTCTAAGTTCTATTTTTACTCTGTATCTACTCTTTTTCTTAGGTGTTTGTACAATAAAGATATATTCTATTCTATTCTATTCTATAGTTAACTTTTACACGAGTAGAACGAAGCATTAGTTTAAAATGATAGCTAAAGCCAGTGGTTAGTGAGTGCTTGCTTGAGAAACGAGAGGTTGTTGGTTCGATTCTTGCTGCGGGCAAGTTTGTTGGTCTCCAAATATTTGTTCCTGGTTAGGGTGGTGTGGTATCATTAAAATATACATGTAGTTTATTGTATTTATTTGCTTTATTTACGGGTTTAAATAGTGTTTTTTATGTAGAGTTCTTTGTCGAATCGTCGAGTGCTTACCCTATACCTATTTTTGCCGCAAAGCAGTACTGATTAGTGTAATTGAATTACATAATTGATATATTTAAGAGTTACTTTGCGGAAATCCACCATAAGATTTTTCATTTTTTTTTTTATATAGCATTACATGGGTCCGGTTAAATCATCATTAACATCCACAGCCTGATTCTACCCACTGCTGAATTCCCCTTAGTTTGTCGTCTACCCATCTCACTAATGAACCACGTTACAATGTCTACAATAAAAGTTTTGCTCTAACAAAATAACAAATTCTTTTGTAATAAATGTGTGTAAGTGTGTAAGAAAGTTAAATGTGTGTAAGTGCAGAAATATTACATTTATACAAAATCTTTTGTATCCCGTAAAGTACGCTACGAATTTCCACTTACTATGATCATGACTACGACTACTAAAAGCGTATCTAACCTAACAACCGTATAAAGTGGACTAGCTTTGCTGACTCAGTCAATAAGTACCTTTCAGCGGTACAAAGAGCAAAGTGCACGAGTGCCAACCATTAATCATATTAGTTTCGAACAGCTGGGGCAGTTGGCATCTGATATTGGTTCAAAGCTACCACATGTTGGAAAAATCTTGTGGAACTTTTTTGGCGTGGTCCAGTGGGAGAAACTTCATGAAAGTTTGTACGCAGTGGCACTACTGTATCATATAACAATGGTTTAACATTTACAACTTTTAACTGACAGTTTTTTTACTCACAACCTTCGCACAGAACCGATATTAGTACTGCGAACAGTAGATATTACTTCGTACTTCGTTCAGAATGGCCAGTCCAAATTAGTCCCAATTCTACAGATTTCCATTACAGATTCCCAATTCAACAGATTCCCAGTTTTCTCTACCTCCCACCGGTTTTTCTTACTCCACCCCGGTGGTAAGTTTGACCGCACCTTTGTACTGAAGCTAAGGGCTAAAGCACGCGATTATTTTGATTTTGTGTGGATCCCAGCGCGCGCATGCCAGCGCGAGCGAAAGTGTGCTATCTCGCTCTTGCTATAATTGAGTGGGGCCAACCATGACACTCACACATACAACAGCACCGTTTACGTTCACAAACCATGCATGATTGCGACGTTTGCTTCGTACATTCTAATGAGAGTGACTGGGGTGTGCAACAGGAACAGTATTTTTTTCCGGGATAAATAGTAGCTTTTCCAGAATTTAAGCCATCCCACATTCAATTCAATTTTCATCACAAACGGTACGTGGTAACAAAAATACACACATACACACACACAGACCTTTGCATTATAATATTAGTAGGTATGATCAAACAATCTGTTGTAAGTAAATAAGTTCGTATGAGTCAGTGGCCAATTTGTTGTTAATTAGTATGATCAAACAATGTGATCATGTGGCCAATTGGCCATGACAAAGGTCTTTGGGCGGCCTAAAACCTCTGTCACCAGAGTTGGTCACTGACTCATACGAACTTATTTAGGTACTTGCTGACTGACTGACTGACAACAAAACATACAGTTTAAGCCATAAGGCCCTTATATTTGAAACTTAGAGGATGTGCACTGAGAGAGAAATTCTCTCAAGTTCTAGACAAACGCGCACAGTTGAAGATGAAGTTTGTATGAAAGACAAAGCTCAATGCGGGCAAAGTCTTGCGTTCCACACTGGTATTATTTATACTGTGTATATATATATATAGAATGTGCTCCAACTCTACTTGGAATCCATAACAATAGCAAGGGTCATGCCAAAAAAGCGATAGGAACCCAGCCGGTGTTGTTGCCAGTTCTTTTACGGCATGGGCGCGTTGGAACTGGTGTAAATTTTCCTAGCTTGTAAGACGTTTCAAAGTGATCCTTGTGATTCTACTGAATAAATAATTTTTGATTTTGATTTTTGATTTTTTGACTAAGAACCGATTTGTAGCCCGAAACATGTATATATAAGTAGATAATAAAATTATTTTAAAAGGAATTACATTTCTTATTTCATTTTTTTTCTGAATCTAAGATCTTTACATCATCATCATCATGACAGCCTTCTAATGTTCCCACTGCTGGGACACTGGCCTACTCTCAGGCGAGAGTGATTGGGTCTTAATCCACCACGCGGACCCAATGCGGATTGGTGGATGGCACATGTCTTTCGAATTTTTAGTTCTTGGACATACCGGTTTCCTCACGATGTTTTCCTTCACCGTATGAGAGCACTGGCATTGCGCACATACATTTTTGAACAGAAAAATCCATTGGTGCACGACCGGGTTTAAACCCACGACCCGATCAGAAGGCGGGGTCACTACCGGGGTGTTCAATAGTGTGTTCTTCTTAAATCTTACATAAAATATTGAAACCGCGTTATGTGTATATTATTAAAAAGTTATATTATAAATTCGAACCTATATATAAATAAATAAATAATGCTAGAAAATCCACACAGCATCATCTAGCCCCAAGGTAAGCTGCTGTTAAACAGAGCTGTATTATGGGTACTAGATGACTGATATATGTTTAATATAATACAATACATAGATAGATATTTTTTATTATACATAGAAAACACCCGGAACAAATATTTGCAGATCCTACAAACATTTGTCCCAAGGCGGGAATCGAACCCGCAACCTCTGCCTATAGATTCGTTTCACATTGAAATATAAATTAAATGAATCTAGCTTTTGTTCAAAACTG
The DNA here is from genome assembly GCA_951394395.1 of Colostygia pectinataria. NCBI lineage: Eukaryota > Metazoa > Arthropoda > Insecta > Lepidoptera > Geometridae > Colostygia > Colostygia pectinataria. The sequence goes on along the minus strand of OX596351.1, from coordinate 13,346,213 downwards.
CATTCATAATAATATATCGATGGTTTCTTATAAAACGTGCATAGATAGGGTTGACAACTCAGTTACAGAATAGGCGGAGACCTAAGGATTTCATTGCTTACTGTATGGTAATATTGACGACCAATGTGGCGCGGTGGGCGAAGGTCCACCTGCGACGCAGAGGTTGCGAGTTCGATTCCCGCCTTGAGATAAGAGATATATAATAGAGAGAATAAAAAATATCTATCTATGTATTGTATTGTATTAAATATATATCAGTCATCTAGTACCCATAATACAGCTCTGTTTAACAGCAGCTTACCTTGGGGCTAGATGATGCTGTGTGGATTGTCCAGCATTATTTATTTATTTACTTATAATCGACAATTCTATTATTCTAAAAATATACTTTTCTTTTATTGACAATTATTTGTATTTAACCAATATAATTTAATTAAGTACAAAAATTTTTTTATTGGTTTGACAGATTTTAAACCAATGTTTTGTCTTGGGGCAGCAAACGCTCTATTAGCGCCTTATAGAGTTTCTGAAAAATACTTTCAACTATATGTTTAAAAGCATCGGTAGATAAGTTGATTTACCGTGGTAAAGGGTAAAGGGGTTGTTAGAATCCTGTATAAATATTGATTGAAAAAAAATATTGGATAGTTTTATCACGTTTTGGTTTCATGCTACTAAAATGCATCCGGCAAAAAATAGACGTAGGCAACCCTACGTGCGCATGACATACTTGCTGTTCTCGCAGTTTTGCACCGCTTTCAATTTGCACGAAGTCACGTTTTGTAACGTCGTTTGTGATATCACTTACTTGTTGTACCTAGTTTTTCTGAAGGTAAAAATTTAAAGAAAAAATTCGAAAAACAATATATTTAAAAAAAAAATTTGGCTTACTGGTTTCCTCACAGTCAGACATTATGGACGGTCTGACGCGACGAACAAACGGACAACAATTTGGAATAATAAAAAAAAAAAAAAAACTACCTACAAAATATTTCACCATTTTCACCATCATTTCGTAGAACTTACCCCACAGTTGTAAAACTTTCTTTGTTTGTAAATACATATTTTTTTCTAATTTGTTTTGCATTCCGAAAGAATTATTCTTTATTCTTTATTCTTTATTGTACACACATAAACATTTAGAAAAAACTTAAAATATAGTGCATGTACACAGGCGAGCTTAACCCTAAAAAGAGTTCTCTTCCAGCAAACCTAGTAGTGAATGAGAGATGATTTAGTAGAAGTTAGAAGAATTACCTAAATTCTTGTAACAAAATCTCATCAAAAGATATCAAAAACATTACAACCAGCAGTTTCTGTACGAATTGACTTGTATTTCAGAGAGTATTGACAAATCAACCTTACACATAGATTTATACGCCACAAAGACGAACAACGAAATAGACCATGACAATAAATTGAACTGAACATCTCAATAAGGGTTAATACACTAACTCGTTACACGCGCTAGCTAAACGCAAAATCAACTTAACAGATTTGTAGGCCACTATAAAACCTTTTTAAAACTAATGAATATTAAAACACTAATCTCTGACAAATACAGTTATGACTTAACTTCGCGGTTTTTTCTTCTTTTATTCCAATAACTTTAACTTTTGACTGGATTTGACCAACTTCTGGAACAACTATTCTGCAGAATAAGAAATGTCAAATACAAAGTAAACTGTCAGTTTATTCTCGAATAACTACGATTTATTCATAGAATAGTGCCCATTTGATCGAATCTAATCTAATCCAAAGTCATAAACTTGTATCATAGATGTCTAAATACAAAGGTATATTACACGCGGAAGCCACGCTCCATTCCCGCATCCACCTTGTCGCGGGTAAAACGTAAGTAAGTGCGTGCACTCAACTTGAAATACCTTTATACCGGGCTAAAAATGGGGAGTGCTTTTACTGAAATCACAAACGTGAGAAACCAGAATATTTTATATGTTTTATCCTGACAGCCTTGTGCTTTTACTGTTGAAACACTGACCTACTCTCGAACAAGACTGATTGGGCCCTAAATCCAACACGCAAACCTCTTCTTCTTCTTCTTCGTTTATGGACTCTGTGACTTATTTGTCACAATTTTGCCAGTGTCAAGTGAATGAGTTTGATTTGGAAAAGAAATGGCAGTGTTTCTTTCAAAGTTCCCTAGGAAACCTTTGACGAAATTACAAACCAACATTACCCTTCCATTTCAATTATTTACACTTGTGCTAAACAAGCAAGTTAGATTGGATAAACTGCCACCAATTTACGCTACTCAAAATAACACGAGAAAAATAATGAAATTGGGAGGACCCATTTTGTTCTGACAAGATAGCCAAATACAATCAAGCAAACCTCTGCAACCCGCATTGCTACATTGAAACTTCTCGGTTTTTATCTTTCAAAATCTTATGCAAAAACGTCAAAAACTTCATCACTCATCTTAATGGTAGTGTTTCAGTATTCAGGCCAATGACTTTTAAACAATTTTTTTTGATATGCCAGTTTGTACATGTTTTTCTGCACCGTTTTAAAGCACTGGGCATTGCAAGACCAGATTTTTACAAACAACTTTACGATCAGAAGGGGTGCTATCACTACCAGAAAATGCACACATCTTTGCACGACTTGCAAATATTGTTAGCTAAGCTTTAACTTTAGGAATCGCGCGTACTATGATGTGCACTAGTGTACTAACACCAATCATGACGTCATAAATCTGGCCGATAAGCCAGTAAGTCAGGGTTATTGATATCGATGGGGAGGCAGTGATGAATCTGAATTATTTGTTACCGCATAGAATAAATTTTATTTTATTGCTTTTATCTGCTTATTCGTGTGACGTGTTCCGGGCTTTTTAGTGCTTTTCGCAACTCAATCACTAAAGTTGTCAGTACATTGGTAACTAGCCTTATTCCGTGGTTTTGCCCATACACTTAGTACGAAAAGTAAATGTTTTACCATTTTTTATAATTTTTTATATCAAGGTATAGATCAAAATGTTCAAAAAAACACGTGCTAAAATAGATTTAGATTTTTACGAATTGCAAAGCAGAATGGAACCTGCTTCCGCCGTTCAAATAATATATTTGAAATCGTTCCAACTGTTTTAGGAACCGTACGGAGAGACCTCAAAAACGTCATCGTAATGTTCCTGCTGTTGTAACATTGGTCTACTCTCGAACGAGAGTAATTAGACAATAACCCGACACAGTGCAGATTAGTGGATATTCTTGGATACGCTAGTACTCTCACGATGTTTACCTTCTACGTCCAAGAGACCTTGCTTGTTGTATGTATACATTTGTAGACAGATAAAATGACACCTATTCGTTCCATCCAACCACACTCCGGACACTCTCAATAAAATGTATGAAACAAACGCGTTGTAATAACCACATGCATAGTTCGTAAACGGTGCCGTTCTATGTATGAGTGTCATTATTGGCCTCGATTGTTGCCAGAGCGAGATAGCACGTTTACGCTCGCGCATGTGTAAAGAGTGCACTGCGCTTACACAAAACCAAACGCGTGCTTATTAGCCTTCTGTGCCGGTGAAGGGGGCAAACTCGCGACCGGGGTGGGGTAAGTAAAAGCGGTGGGAGGTAGGGAGTGGCCATTACTAATAAGTCCTAATATCTGTTCTGTGACCCAACATAAGATTAAACCCACACTCACAGCTTCCTTGCTAGCTTGTACCGCAATTTCTATTTGAAAACAAGCTCGTATTTCAATACATTGCGGGCTGCTTATGCGTCCCATGTAAACAGTCTAAAGTCGCCCCTCCAATGTTTGCTAATACTTTAAAGGGAAAGCTTTTACATCGCTTTCTCACCTTTTTGTTTGGCACATTTGAAGATCCACCATTCAAAACGTAATAACTTAACATCCACATTATTTTATCTGTTTTCAAACAATGTATCTTATGCTTAAAGGAATAAGAATAAATGTTGTGTGGTAGGATAAATGTTTATAGAATTAATACTGGTGAGTGGAGTATTTGCCCGCATTCTCTAGATAGAGATTCGTAGCTATAAAGTTTAAGCTTCGATTTTTTTTTTGCCATTTTTACTTTATAGGGAATCTTATCCGGTGGAATTAGGACTATGTAACATACGTGACTTTATTTGTTTTATGACAGCCTAATGTTCCCACTGCTAGGACACTAGCCTAATCTCGAGCGAGATTAATTGCGCACATACATTTTTCAAATAGAACAATACATGGTGCTCGACAGAGTTTGAACCACAAACTTTTTTTTTTTTTTATCAAGAATAGACCTTCGTTTGACCACGATCTCGCCTGGTGGAAAGCGATGATGTGGCCGACGGTGGAGCACGAAGGTCTATGAGACACCTATTCACTCTAGCCTTGAAGAGGCCCGGATTGTAATTGTCAGGAAAAACAGAAGACGGCAGAGTATTCCACACCTTGGCAGTTCGCATAATAAATGTTGATCTGAAACGCTTGGTGCGAATGGGTGGTATGCTGACAAGGTACGGGTGGTACTGCGCCGTACGTCTGCTAGTCCTTTGATGAAAAGGAGATGGTGGGATAAGATCATGCAGTTCCTGGGCACATTCACCGAAATGCAATCTGTAGTAATCTTAGGATCGAAAGGCGGGATCAATACCACTAGGCCACCAGTATTCACTTTACAAAATTGCTTTGTGTGCTATGTGCATCCTACTTTTTTGCCAGTCTTTTAAACACGTACCAAGTCGCTACCCAGCTTAAAATGAATGCTCTTAAATATGAAACTTGGTTTTGTTTGAGATTACAGACTGCGCAGCGTACATTTTTACAGTGTCACAACATACCTTAAGCATTTGTTTACTTTTTTGACGACCGATGTGGCGCAGTGGGCGCAGGGCGCCTGCGACGCAGAGGTTGCGGGTTCGATTCCCGCCTCGGGTCAAATGGTCATCTACAAATATTTGTTCCGGGTGTTCTGGGTATTTTTATATATAATAAAAAATATCTACCTATGTATTGTACTGTATTAAAATATATCAGTCATCTAGTACCCATAATACAACTCTGTTTAACAGCAGCTTACCTTGGGGCTAGATGATGCTGTGTGGATTGTCCAGCATTATTTATTTATTTATTTATTTCACACTTTTACTTTCAAAACTTTGTTGGACTATTGTATAAGAAACGGGAGTTTTCACGTAGCGGTGTGTCATTGTAGGCACTGACAATGTTTTGGCTCTGTACCTCTACTACGTACCTTTACCATATTTAAGAGCGCATCTCGGCGCCACCGCATGTTTTTTTTTTTTATACAACTGAAGTGGCAACCAAGCATACGGCCCACAAGATGGTAAGCGGTTACCGCAGCCTATGGACGCTTGCAATACCAGAGGTATCACTCGCAGGTTGCCAGCTAAGCTAAGATCGAAAGCCTCATGTGCCAGTTATTTCACCGGAAACCATACCCTTCCACCGGAACACAGCAATGCGAGCATTACTGCTTGACAGCATGTGTCTTAAATCCTGCCTCTAAGCAATATTGTGCAAGCATTACTGCTTAGACGATTGATGTGGCGACCTCCTTGGAACAAATGTTTGTACGACCTACATGTATAACAAAAACATCCATCTATGTCTTGTATTGTATTAAGTATCAGACATCTAAAAAAAATAAAGAATAACACAGCTCTGCATAACTTGGAACTAGATTTTGCTGTGTAGATTGTCCAGCATTATTTATTTATTTATTTATTACTGTGCTAAAGTTTGTAGCAAATAAAATGATTAACTGAAAGATACTTTACCAAGTCCTAGAGTGACGAGTGCAGTGTTTTTTCTCAAACATTGGGTGACACTACTTCTATTGCGGTCAGGCGTGGCAGGCACCTAACATTTGTTAAACAACTTAACCGTCTCTTCACACTATTGTTGATAAAATGTGTAAATACCATTTAATTAGACCATTCGATAAGATGGACTGACCGTGTATGTTGTGTACTATAATTAAAGGCATAAAATTGAGGTGCTACTCTTATTTACTATGCAATCTGCCTCAGGGGTATTTATACTACAACAATGCATTTGCAATGAATCTGCGGTGATCTCGCTGTAATTATCTGGATGAACCTCTGTTCTTTGTTGTAAGATTCAAATTTATTTTCGTCGCGAGAAAATGGACTGTTTTTTCTTTGTTTAGTTTAAAATTAAACTCAAATAAAATCAGCGAGACTTGATCGTTTGTTTGATGATTCTGTTGATATGATTCTTGTTGACCTTGTCCTTGACAAAAGACAGGCAGGAAATGATTTAGACATGGCTTTGCAAAAATTTAGCAAGTGCAAGATGCAAATGCCATTATTATGAAAATTTTTTTTGTGTCATTCGACATGCATTTTGTCTTTCAACGAAAAAACCTCAGGAAACTGGCAAAAATACGAGTCATTAAAGGTTTTGTTTGCAATAATCTTAATAAATGTGAGATATAAGTATAATTCATCATATTATTTATATTTTAATTATTTTATTTAACTATAAATGTTCTTGATTCTGATATTATTTTAAACTTAGTAACTAGATTTTTGTTTTAATCAAGAAAATATAATAATTGTACAAAGAATATGTAATATAAAGGGAAGTCACTACTTGCCAAAATACGAGTTCAAAACTTAGCTTGGTAATTAGGGCTACTATAAAATTGTAATGTACATAAGAGAAATAAACTTTTTTTATTTTTTTATTTTATCTAATTACGAGTAGGTACCATGTTGAGTTTTCAAAGAGATCCTTTTGAACTATTGAAACAAACTGATTAAAAATTTTTAATCTGATTTATTTATGGTATATTACTATTTCTATTTTCTGTACACGTACCTACCACTATAATCACCTCTCTCTAGCCTCAATGGTTTGCTGGAAGAAAACTCTTTTTATGGTTAAGCTCGCCTTTGTATATGTCTTTTCTATATTTTTTTTTAATGTTATTTGTGTACTTACAATAAAGAATAAAAAAGGTTAAAAAAACTAATTAATTGTATCAGAATAAATAGCCACATAATTAGCAGGTTGTTAAGCACTCCAGTATCGATATACTTATAAATGACAGCCGCCTAAATGAGTAGATATAACTAAAGGTTAAAAAAAAAAACTAAAAGTGCGCACCAGCTGTTTGCCTGTAAAGCATAATATGCAAAGAATTTGAAAAGTGCAGATACCAACCTCGACAAAATTTACACCAGTTACTCTCAAAAAAATGATATCGTCACTTGTTTTATCTCTCCACGGGACATCATCAAAACAAAAAAATCCTAGACATCTAGCCCCTGAGCAAAGCTTGTACTTGTAATAGCTTGGAAATCAATAAAGTATAGCAAACTAGATTGCAATTAGCTCCATCTCGCAGGTCATAACCACACATGCTCCAATATTCTGACCGCGAAGCTGCGGTACCCTTCCCTTGCTTCAAGTGGGGCACGAGGGTTAAGGAGGGTAGCTAAGGTATTTATGAGTGCATTTAAGTGGAGAAAACTAACCCTTGGAAAAACTACTTTTTATGTCAGCAAAGTGACGAAAGGATCGAGTCGTAAATGTATTTTGCTGATGTTAAGAGCCACGCGTGACCATAACACTTGTAGTGTTACGCCATGCCACTGAATAACACAATACTAGTAATACATTGATGCTTAAAGTCAGTCTACATGTGAGATTAACAATACAGAAAACACACCAAAAATAATAATAAAAGATCTCTGGAAGAACATGTTTGTAAAAAAAGACGCTTTTCGATCCTCGCTTCAAAAATAAATAACGCTAGAAAGCGTTTTTTGATCCAAAAGTAACTAAAACCAGAACCGTGGAAAAACCGCTTAACTCAGCCGTACAAAAAAGACAATCCTATCATTTCGGCGCGAACAAATAAAACACGGGAGAAAGGTATTCCTAAACGAACAATACCGTAAGGGAACGGAGTATTTACATATTCTGCAAGGTCAGCAGATACTCGTCAAGCGATTATAAACTTTGATGCCTTTGTAATACAGGATTGTGAAAATGTTGAACGAATAACTTTAATGCCAAACCGTTAAATTTGCTGACGTAACACTTGGGATAGGGTTGTCTCAAAAATGTATTGTAAAGTTAACACCAGTTTCAACTTTACATTTAGCTGCTTGCTAAGGTCAATTTGCATGATGCAAAGAAAATATAACTATAGAATAGAATAGAATAGAATAGAATAGAATAGAAAATATGTATTTAACGCCACACAATAAACATAACAATAACAATACAAATTAAAACTAAACTATTGTGACGAAAAAAAGGCAGCCACTCAGCATGTTCTGCAGACATAATGTGTCTATAGCGCTGGTTTTCAGAGTAACTATGATAGTCACATACAAAATGCAACTCATTAGAGTTATTATGTCAGCATTTAAACAAATTTCAGTACTAGAGAAACTGCTAGAAAGACAAAAAACAGTCGAAAAATCTCTAGTACAGACAGACAGACGTGTTGCTCCGTCGAGCGCTGGAGCCAAAATGAGCGCTCGACGGAGCAACACGTCTGCCGGAGAACAAGTCGATGGTCCTGAAGATGTCCCGTGGAGGGATGAAACACGTGTCGATATTTTTCTTTTGAGGTTAACTGTGGTAACTGTGTGACCTCATCAGTTAAAAGGTTAAGCGGAATAGTACTAGAGATTTTTCGTCTGTTTTTTGTCTTGTGATGGATTTCCGCAAAGTAACGCCTGAATCTATCAATTAACTGCTAGAAAAGAATAGTACCCAAAGTAGTAGTATTAGATTTGACAAAAACAAAAAATTCATTGTTTATGTGATTGATTATGTACCATAGGTTTTTTTATGTAATCCAGCAAGGGAATAATAGGATGCTTAACATACGCAGTACGGAGATTTTATCATAAAGCAAATATACGACTGACGACCGATGTGGAGCAGCGGGCGTAGGTCCGACGACTGATGTGGAGCAGACGCAGAGGTTGCGGGTTCGATTCCCGCCTCGGGACAAATGTTTGTACGATCTACAAATATTTGTTCCGGGTGTTCTGGGTATTATCTATATATAATAAAAAATATCTATCTATGCATTGTATTGTATTAAATATATATCAGTTATCTAGTACCCATAACACAGCTCTGTTTAACAGCAGCTTACCTTGGGCTAGATGATGCTGTGTGGATTGTCCAGCATTATTTATATACACTATCATTCTGCAAATTAACAATAAAAATCGCACACAGGGTGGCATATCAGTTATCCCACTTTACATACTATATCTCATCAAAACACAACAGAGTAAAAACTTTAATATCATCCAACGCTACAAAAAGTAGTCGAACCGTGTAATATGAGTCACACGTATGAATTTCTTGTCGCTTGCTGCAGTGGCAATAGTGTTTTTGTACGAACATTCATTAAAACTAGTTTGACGTCGAGTTTTCTTGTAGATGACGATACGATAGACGGTAGAGTTCTATGTGATAGAGCTCGTCCGGGGAAGGACTACCGCCATACCTATTTCTGCCGCCAAGCAGTAATGCTCGCATTGCTGTGTTCCGGTGTGAAGGGTATGGTTTCCGGTGAAATTACTGGCACATGAGGCTTTCGATCTTAGCCTCAAGGTGGCAACCCGCGAGTGATACCTCTGGTATTGCAAGCGTTCATAGGCTGCGGTAACCGCTTACCATCTTGTGGGCCGTACGCTTGGTTGCCACTTCAGTTGTATAAAAAAAAGAAAAAAACTATGCGAGCATTACTGCTTGGCGGCAGAAATAAGTATGGTGGTAGTCCTTCCCCGGGCAAGCTCTATCACAGAGAACTCTACTACTCTTAAACGATTATATACACTTATAATAATGATAAGTGTCAAAAGAGTGCGCTATTGATAACGCAAAATAACGTACAAGTGTAAACGCTACAAGTTATTTGTTTTATTTGATAACCAACGATATCTACCGCTCCAATAATGTCCTAACTAGTGCTAAAAACCCTGCACCGCTAAATACCGGCATCAATTCACAGTAACCGAAACCCGACAATAATAATTTCGAAAGCAAAATGCCCTTGTAAATTCACGTTTGTAATTTACACATACGCGACGCAAACCGCAACGATGTATTTCATCGACGCTGCAAGATACAAGCAGTAGCAGTTATGGTGGAATTACATACATTCTCCTTCTCGGGTAGCATTACTTGAGTGTCGTATTTCACAGAGCAAATGACCAACTTACGACTATGTTGAAAATTCTTCATAGAAAGATAGACGCTCCAGATGTACACGATGAGCTGTTGAGATTGTACGTCCCTAACAACTACCATCGTGCCAGAAAACACAAATTATTTTCGGAGCCATTTTGCCGTACGATCGCGCATGCACATTTTCCCATCCCGCAAACTCTGACTGTGCTCAATGCCCTCCTGGACGCAACTCCTAACTGTGATGTGATAGCGGATGGATGGAAGGTGATTATGTCGGAGTGCTTCAATTTCTGTGTAAAGAGTGTGTGAGAGTTGACCTAATTTGTTAGTGCATTTAAAAGTATCTACTTTATATCTGACATTGTTGACATTTACATTATTTCACTTGACATTATATTATTTAACTTGACATTTTGATTGACATGTATTTAATTTTGTTAGACCTAAGATAGTGTAAAATTTAATTATTATTTTTAATGTTTAATGTTTTAATTTTGTTTTTAATTTATTTGATTTTTTTGTTTTTATGTTAGTATTGTAATTAATTTAATTTTTTAATTAAATAAATATATTTAAATAAATAAAATAAATAATTCACCTTTGTGATCATCTTATGTACAATATTTTACCAAACTTTTAATAAAAACAGGATATTTACCATGATTTGTGAGTTTAATGGATTCCGTGATTACGGTGCATGTTACTGCGCTATATGCTCGCATTTCTGTGTTCCGGTGTGAAGGGTATGGTTTCCGTTGTAATTACTGGCACATGAGGCTTTCGATCTTAGCCTCAAGGTGGCAACCCGCGAGTGATACCTCTGGTATTGCAAGCGTCCATAGGTTGCGGTAACCGCTTACCATCTTGTGGGCCGCACGCTTGGTTGCCACTTCAGTAGTAAAAAAAAAGTATTCGAATTTTATGTCACATATATATATATATTTTTTTATACAACTGAAGTTATGATGGTAGATGGTAGATGGTAAGCGGTTACCGCAGCCTATGGACGCTTGCAATACCAGAGGTATCACTCGCGGGTTGCCACCTTGAGGCAAAGATCGAAAGCCTCATGTGCCAGTTATTTCACCGGAAACCATACCCTTCACACCGGAACACAGCAATGCGAGCATTACTGCTTGGCGGCAGAAATAGGTATGGTGTACTCTTTGAGGACAATATCATTCATACATGCATAAAATCACGCTTGAAATTGCAGTGACTTATCTGTTTGGTCTCTGACTATATGAACTTAGTTATTGAAAATGAGCTCTGAGTTATGAGAAAATAAAGTAGCGTGTCTACTAATCAGCTTGTGCCCTCTACCAGGTACCAACTGATGCCTCGGCACCACTGACAAATGAACTGAACCGGTCTTGTTTATATGTGAATGGGAACGTTTTACGCGGCCTTTTCGCCCTATTTACGACTCAAACTCGTAGCCAAAGTTTCAAAGTTTCTGCTGAGCTAGGTGTGTGGTGCTCAAGAAATATTTCTAAGGTACATGGAGTTTTTATATTACTTAAAAATGCATTAGGTTTTTTATATAAAAAAATGGCGCGGTGGTGTTGGTTGCAAAACATCAGCATATTACAAAAACAAGTAATACTCGTAATAAACTGTTCGTATATTTTATAAATGATTTTTACTATCGCTAGGAGCGCTCGTGTCGTAGCTGGCTAAGTTGTTCTTAACAGATCAACGAAGCTAAGCACTGTTCCGCGGGGTCATCATTTGGATGGGTGACCGCCAGTGGCAATTTCAACAGAGCGCTCCCGTGCTTCAGAGGGCACGATAAGCTGTCGGTCCCAGCTTTTTCAAAGTTAGGCCATGACAGAGGCCCATTCGGGCGGCCTAGAAACTCACCATAGTTGGCCACTGACTCATACGAACGAACGAACGAACTAACGCTGTTTTAGACTGAGTTTTATTAAGTGTTTGCACAAAATATCTGTTCATTCATAGTTTATTCATTCATAATTTATTTCACAGTACTGTACGGCACGTAAGTAAAGTAAAGTAAAGTAAAAAATATTTTTATTCAATTATATCACAAGGGTAATTTTGAAACGTTTGATTTTACGCCAGTTCCACGCGCTCCAGCCTTAAGAATCTGGCAGCAAACTCGGCTGGGTTCCTAGCTTTTTTTTTGATGATCTTTCTTCGTAGGTAGGTAAACTTTATTATAATAATGTAAGAAGCTTGTAAGTGTGCCACGTACGCCTTCAAATAGTCGGATCAGACTATCGGATCAGACTGTCGGATAGAAAAAATGAACTTGTATGTTCAGCTTCAATTGTACATATAATTCATCATCATAAATATTATTAAAAGTTCTTGTATAACGCTTTGGATGCCTTCTGTAATGTTGTCTTGTGGTTAATAAATTGAATCATCATCACGGCAGCCTTCTAATGTTCCCACCTCTGGGACACTGGCCTACTCTCGAGCGAGAGTAATTGGGTCTTAATTCACCACGCGGACCCAATGCGGATTGGTCTTTAAAGTTTTTAGTTTTTGGACATGCCGGTTTCCTCACGATGTTTTCCTTCACCGTATGAAAGCACTGGCATTGCGCACATACATTTTTCGTAGCGAAAAATCCATTGGTGCACGACCGGATTCGATCACACGACCTTAGGATCGGAAGGCAGGGTCACTACCACTAGATCACTAGTGCTCTTTTGCATAATTATATATTTTATTCATGTAAAACAAGCTCATGAGTGAAGAGGCTCTTCAAAGAATCTACCTGCTCTTTTTAAATTCCCACAGCCGGAAATATACTCCACAGATACTATTCTACTTTTGACCCATCCTAAATAAACCTCGCGAAATTATGCAAGCGAGCAGGTAAATTAAATTATTCATTCTATCATTAAAATTACTAGCTCTTGTTCGCGGCTTTGACTCGCTAACGCACGCATAATGCGGACATTCTGTGTTTGGAGGAACTGCGTCAAATTTTTGAGAAAAGTATGTTTTAATGACTTTAAGGCTAATTCCTTGCGCATGCAATATCTGGCATTATTTAATTCTGATAAATAAATAAAACTGAACTTTATTAATTTAATTCGTGTTTTTTTATTACTAACAAAACAAGCTGACAAACCGAATAATATTAAAGATAACCTATATATATAGTATAAATTATAATATCCCAAATATTATTTTGCCTCAAGCGGGATTTGAACCCGCAACCACCGCTTGGTACGCGGGTGCTCTACCAATCGGCTCGAGCCGAAGACATCCCAATGATTATCTACCGGAGCGCCCCGCGAATTTGTTATTCCTGCTGGGAAAAGAAATTAGTTTTTCTTTGTGAGTTGAGTTTCGGGAATTCAGTCTTCTTTTCATATCAAAGATTCAACTTCCTCAGATGGTTTTGGATCAGTAATTAGCCACCTCCACGGCTTCCTTGGTCGCTTTGATAAGGTCCTCTTGGGTACAGGTCGTCGGGCACAGAGGACAAGATAGTAGATGCAACATTTTTGTGTTGGCGCTCCACACTCACAATGGGTGGGTCAGCAAAATCCCATTTCACCAGATTGCTTAACAGCGGCCAATCTGGGTACGAAGTCGGCTAAGTGATTTCCAGATAGGCCACTGCAGTTCGTCCAAAGGTGGCAGATATTGTGCCGGGATAATGAAACCTGGTGGAATTCTTAGTGCACCCCTACCATACGTACCAACGTACCCTTGAAATTTCATATATCTAGCATTTAGCATAAGAGTAGTAGAGTTCTTAGTGATATAACTCGTCCGAGGAAGTTTTACCACCATACCTATTTCTGCCGCAAAGCAGTAATGCTCGCATTACTGTGTTCCGGTGTGAAAGGTATGGTTTCCGTTGTAATTACTGGCACATGAGGCTTTCGATCTATGCCTCAAGGTGGCAACCCGCGAGTGATACCTCTGGTATTGCAAGCGTCCATAGGCTGCGGTAACCGCTTACCATCTTGTGGGCCATATGCTTGGTTGCCACTTCAGTAGTATAAAAAAAAATGGTTTACGCTGTACTGTCAGTCAGTCACGAAAATCTTTTATATTACTCTGATGAGATTATTCGTAATTCTCATTATGCAGGGCGTAAAACTCGAAGCTGGAATGTTTATTTAAAAAAGACTTTATTACCGCTCCGCCTATTAATATTATTGGTAGGAGACTTTCGATACAGCGCTTGGGTCAATGTTCAATGATTTTGCTATGATACTCATACATAATGGAGTTGGTAAATAAATTATGTATCGGGTTCATGAGACGTGTCCCTGGACGTATTATGATCTTTCAAGAACCATACGGTACTTCATTACCATTGCTTAATGCTCCAAGTGGTGCGTCAGAGTAAGTCGTTCTGCAACTGGTACCGAAAGAACTGGTATCGAATAGTGCAAGTTGATGATGGTCAAAAATTTATTACACACACGATTATTACACTAAAACTAGGCGCGCTCCCTATGAACTTAATTTCTCAGTTATTCTGCGTCTTGAATTAAGTGTATTGCCATCTTGCACATTGATATTATTAAATGGCCTAAAAGCTCAGAGATCATCAGAGTTGGCCGTTGACTCATACAAACTTACTTACTGTTATTAAATGGTTTTTTTTTCGGGGTGTTGCCGTGGAATATTGTAAAGTTGAATGCCCGTGTGCGGCTTACTTTATAATGACGTGTACGCCTGTTGTTTACTTGCGTTTGCTTAGATAGTACCTTTGGTTTCAATTGTTTTTTTTTTAAAGGCTAGTAATATAGTATCTAGTAAAGACCCTGTAGTAATAATAAATAAATAAACTTTATTCATAGTCTTAGTACTAATAAGGTTTACAATATAAAGTGATTAATAACTAACTAAGAGTAAAAACTATACTACTGTAGTAAACAGCTATTGGCTGACATGATGATGTTTAACTTCATTTATAAAGTTGATCAGACGTCGGACGAAGGTTCAAGACGTTGGTAACCGTGCCATAGACTTGAAATGGAGTTGGGCAGGACATTTGGCTAGACGCGGTGATGGTCGCTGGGGAAAAGCCTTGACTGAATGGTGGCCAAGGACAGGCCGAAGAAATCCGGGTCGTCCAACAGCGCGTTGGGTCGATGATATTGAAAAAGTCGCTGGAACAACCTGGATTAGAACTGCACAGGACCGAGAAGAATGGCATAAGCGATAGAAGGCCTATACCCAGCAGTGGGTGATACTGGGCTGAAATGATGATGATGATGATAAAGTTGATACGAGTTTTGTTACTATAATAATGAGTTTTCGATTATGTTAGCAAACCGAAAACTCAATTTTTACCATTAAACTTGTTATCTCTTCTTAGTTTTGACGACAGAGAGACGCTATCTTCCACGAAGTTACTGGAACTTCCTGCTTCACAGAACTTGAAAACGGGCCTAGTTTATTGAGTTAGTAGAAACCCCGTGATTTGCTCTCGTGGAATTATACAAAGTTAGACTGACTTCGATGGATCGATGACATTAACGGTCGCAGGAAGTCGGTGGACTGTGAAGGCTCAAAATCAGTCGTCATGGCGCTCTTTAGGGGTGGCCTATGTCCAGCAGTAAATGACTATCGGCTGATATGATGATGATGGTTACTGTCTTACGTATGAATAGTTTTTTTTATAGTTATTAATTTAGTTAAGACTTAATAATATTATGGTAAGTGCGGCATCCAAGGAAGTCTAAGTATAGAAGGGCCCGAATCTTAAAAAACGTGGCAAAAATTCGATTGCACGCACTCACACAGTAATGTTTCCAAGGTCTCCACCGAATCATGACCTCTGGCTTAACGTATAATATGCGTAGTCGCGGGTCATAAAATAGTGATTGAGTTGCGCAGTTGCGCATCACAAGAGATAATTGAACTGCAGAGACAAAGTACTGTTGTCTCTCTTACTCCCGAGTAAAAACTGAACTTTCGTTCTCTTTCAATCAAAATGGCAAGAATACCGTTTTCAATTGGCTAAATAAAAAAAATTACGTTGTATAATCGTGTACTTACTTATGGAATGTTATACCATTCGCTTTGTTGGTGCTTCTAGAGTTATTGGACACTTTTTAAATACACAGGACGGCATTTTACGCCTGTTTTTCACAAACTCGTCCGATGCCCACAGGTCCGCGTCTGCCAGTCGACTGATGCGAATGGAGTGAGCTCACTCCTTTCAAGGTGAACCTATTTTAAAGCGGTCGGAGCACTGTCAGGGCCCTTCTATACTTAGACTTTCTGACTTCCTTGGCGGCATCCATAACAATTGCTAGGTTTAAGTCAAGAACTGGTAAGTATGCTGTCGCATACTTTTTACTGCTTGGACACGTTGGATCTGGAAAAAAATAAGCAAATCTGTAAAAACTTTAGTTTTACAAAGCAACTTTATTTTGTATCAGTAAATCGATTGAAATTCTCTTTGTCCTCCAATTGTTACTCGCTCGAATCTAGTTTTTTTATTATTGCATGCAGTCTGTCGTCTTTAACCAACACTAAGATTTAGTGTATTATTGTGTTAAAGGTGGCACTAAATAAATAAATAAATAAATAGTAATATTTTTTTTTATGAATTCATCAATTATTATTGCCATGAATAACCGCTTAGCATTACATCACTCATCAAACTCTCTTGACGTGTCCAACCACAAATCCGCGTCAATATCGCCAGTGTCCATTTGCAAATACATTAATTATTCACTACGAGTGGCATACGCCAATCCACTCGACATAATCCGCAATGCACAGGTAACAGATTTATAAATCGTGTTGTATTTATAGCACTAGCTTTTACGCGTAAAATGACTTGTATGATAGATAGCAATAACAGTATGCCACCATAGTAGGTGAAGATAGTAGATGAACATAGTAGGTGAAAATAGTAGGTGAACATAGTAGGTGAACATAGTAGGCGTGAGCTTATCGGGCGACGAGAATGAAACAACACCTTTAGTATCAAGGGTACAGTTGTAATCAGATCATTAACAAGACTGCTGTGGAATCGTCTAATTCCCTAAGTTAATGGTCAAACGCTGGCCTATTATTCTTCTTAAAAAAAATGAGTTTCTGTGCGCGACAACGGCTGGACTGATTTAGCAATTTTTTTTATTGGATACTAGAGTCAGCTAATATCAATTAAAAAAATATTAAAACTGACTTTGCGGACTTAGTCGTACACTGTCAATTACTTAAAACATTATAATTTTAGGCTGTTTTGAACGAGTTAAAACAAAACAGTGCCATTATGAAATCCAGACTTAATCAAAACGTTTCCGTTTAAGTTAGGCGCAATAGACTCTGGTATTTTTCACATACCAAAAGATATTTTAATTCTGTCAGTTGCAATGACAAGGGTTCTGTTTAACATTATTTTAATTCGTTTTATTGTATTTTGTTTGACGTTGGTTTTTGTAAAATAAAAAAAAAAAATAGTACTTTTTTTTTTAATTGTTTATACCTAGCAGAATTTACATAATTGCGTTGTGCATTGCAAATGTAACTAACATAAAAATCTATCTAATCTAATTGACGACCGATGTGGCCCAGCGGCCCAGGTCCGCCTGCGACGCAGAGGTTGCGGGTTCGATTCCCGTCACGAGACAAATGTTTGTACGATTTACAAATATTTGTTCTGGGTGTTCTGGGTATTTTGCTATATATAATAAAAAACATCTATCTATGTATTGTATTGTATTAAATATATATCAGTCATCTACAGCTCTGTTTAACAGCAGCTTACCTTGGGCTAGATGATGCTGTGTGGATTGTCCATTATTTATTTATATTTATCCAGCATTATTATTTCCCATTATTCTGTCGTGGAGTGTCGTGACGTGTCACAAGTATATCGTATCCATACATTTTTTTTATACAACTGAAGTGGCAACCAAGCGTACGGCCCACAAGATGGTAAGCGGTTACCGCAGCCTATGGACGCTTGCAATACCAGAGGTATCACTCGCGGGTTGCCACCTTGAGGCTAAGATCGAAAGCCTCATGTGCCAGTAATTTCACCGGAAACCATACCCTTCACACCGGAACACAGCAATGCGAGCATTACTGCTTGGCGGCAGAAGTAGGTATGGTGGTAGTTCTTCCCCGGACGAGCTCTATCACAGAGAACTCTACTACTCTTAAATACATTTACATACATTTAAATACATTTACAGAATGCGTCACAACATACTATGCTTTAGTAATATAATTCTTACCATACAAAATTATACGCAAAGCTGCCCTGAACACCAGATTTTTATATTAAATAACAGCTTAATGCTTCAAGAAGAAGGGTTTTACGTATAGTTGGTAACATTTAAGCCGTACAAGGCGGGGTGGATTGCTAATAGTAGCAATATTAGTAGTAAATGAAACAAAACGATGAATGAGCAAGTATTACAGAAGATTCATGCATAATAAAATTGAATAAGGGTTTAGGTTCGAAATCTCTTTGAGAAACACTTACCTGCTCACTCGTAAATAACAAACTAGTTTGAGATTCACTGGGTTTTTATAAAGACTCTTGAAAGTTTGAAGATGTGATTTAAGAAATTCATTAGATCGTTTTTAGGTTCAGATTTTAATTTTAATAAGTTCGATTTTGTAGACTTATTAAGTGAGGGCAACGTGAGAGTGATACTTGTTAAAGGTCAAGAGGCGAGATTCGGATCTTTTATTTTGATTTTAATTTCTCTTCTATAAGGTTTAAGAGTAGTAGAGTTCTCTGTGATAGAGCTCGTCCGGGGAAGGACTACCACCATACCTATTTCTGCCGCCGTGTGAAGGGTATGGTTTCCGGTGAAATTACTGGCACATGAGGCTTTCGATCTTAGCCTCAAGGTGGCAACCCGCGAGTGATACCTCTGGTATTGCAAGCGTCTAAAGGCTGCGGTAACCGCTTACCATCTTGTGGGCCGTACGCTTGGTTGCCACTTCAGTTGTATAAGAAAAAAATTAAAAAAAAATAAGTAAGCTTAAACGCTAGCGACAAATTCTTTAACATAGATTATGCTCAACTGATGTTAAGTAGGTATATTGTGTGTTGTGACTTACGTTGGTTTCTTGTTATTTTACTTCACTTATTGTCGTCTACATTACCTGTTTAAATTCTTTTTTTTATCCTGTTATAACCTATTTGTGAAAACTTTGAATTTTTTTTCTTGTATTGTGTATTTTGTTGCATAATATCTAATTCATAATATTAACTCTGTAAGCTAGCTGTAAGTTTTCCTAAGATTACAAAAAAAAAAAAAAACAATGAAAAAAGACAGTAATAAATTTGATGGTCAGCGACTACCGTAGCCTATGTACGCATGCAACATCATAGATATCACTTGCGTGTTACCACCCTGAGACGTTAGATAGTAAGTCTCATGTGCCTGTAATTTCACCGGAAACCATACCCTTCGAACCGGAACACATCAATGCGAGCATTACTGCTTGGCGGCAGAAATAGGTATGGTGGTAGTCCTTCCCCGAGCTCTATCACAAAGAACTCTACTACTCTTAAATTAATTTACTTTTAACAATTTTATGTACAATATTATTACGTAAATAAATAAAATGAATGAATGAATAAATAAGGCACTCAGTTTGTAGTTTGGACGAGCTTCTGACTCTAGACCTAGACTTTTTTCTACTCTTACAAAACAGGTTAACTAAAACTATCTAAAAATGACAAACTGTTTAATCTATATTTTTATAAAAAAAAATTATAAAATGTACCTAAGTAAATTGTTAGATAGACTCGTGTCGCAGCTAATTGCTGCTACTACTACTCATAGACTACACTGAAAACCAGCGCTACAGACACATTATGTCTGCAGCACATGCTGAGTGGCTGCCTTTTTTTCGTCACAATAGTTAAGTTTTAATTTTTATTGTTATTTTTATTTTTATGTTAATTGTGTAGCGTTAAATAAATATTTTCTATCTATCTATTCTATTCTATTCTATTCTATTCTATTCTATTCTATTCTATTCTATTCTATTCTATTCTATTCTATTCTATTCTATTCTATTCTATTCTATTCTAGTCTATTCTATTCTATTCTATTCTATTCTATTCTATTCTATTCTATTCTATTCTATTCTATTCTATTCTATTCTATTCTATTCTATTCTATTCTATTCTATTCTATTCTATTCTATTCTATATATTGTTTTATCTACCTATATTACTTCCATGGTGTTTTATAAATTGTAACCTGTGTTGAGATAAAAATAAATCATTATCTTATCTTTAACTCTTAGTTTTAAATCACGTTATTACCTACTGGATCAATTCTTCAAATATTTGTACCTACATTACCTATATACAAAGGAAATTTGATCTTATTAATCTTAGTTAACATTGTATTTTTGGAAACGCAATAAACTATTTGTATGGTATTGTAATGTAGTGAGGTATATAATAATGAGTGTTATTTAGTGCACATAAAGTTATGTGCAACCCTCTTTATTGGGGTACCTTAAGCTTTAAATAAAAACGGTCGACCATTCCGAGAAATCCTATAGAGGTAGACCGTGGTTCCACGCTCACGACCTTATTAAGTTTTATTTTATTAGTACTCGTTTGATTTTATTTAATATCTTTTCATTTAATTTTATATGTTTGTTCTTATCACTGAGTTTTACTGGTCAGTAATTATAGCACACTGGCCTACTCTCGGGTGAGAGTGTTTTTTTTTGTTTAACAGATGTGGCAACCAAGCGATTGGGTCTTAATCCACCACGCGGACCCAATGCGGATTGGTGGATGGCACATATCTTTTGATTTTTTTATTCTTGGACATGCCGATATCCTCACGATGTTTTCCTTCACCGTGTAAGAACACTGGCATTGCGCACATGTGCACACCTTTGTGTATGTATACATTTTTCGAGTAGGTAATCCATTGGTGCACGACCGGGTTTGAACCCACGACCTTAGGATCGGAAGGCGGGGTCACTACCACCACCAGTATCACTTGAGAATTACTATCAATTTTACTTAGTTTATAACACATAATTTTTGCCTCAAACGGGACTTGATCCTACAACCTTTTGTTTGATACGCAGGCGCTCGCTCTTTGCTTCACTGCCTCAACTTCTTGTTAGATTTTCTGAACCAATAAAAATTGACATTGCAACACAATAATTCTCTATCTTTCGAATTTTTTTAATGTTAGCCCTGAGATATAGATAGGAATGTTTTGTGTGTTAAATCATTTATCAGCAACCATTTAGAACCAAAACACGACAACACGTATTAATACGAGCATTACTGATTAAGGCAGAGTATGATCAGAGTATGTGAGATATAAAAGTGGTAAATCTTTATTATTAAACTATTTTTGAAACCCACGACATTAGAATAAAAAAAAAATTGTAGAATTCAATACCAACAGACCAACTTCTCTAAGCTGAAGCACTTTTATTTGCGAGTAATTTCAACACATTGAAACGCACTTTCCTGTGAAACTTGGAGGGTGATTCTTGCGTTTCAATGTGTTGAAATTACTCGCAAATAACTACGATTTATTCGAAAAAAAGTGCTTCAGCTTAGAGAAGCTGGTCTGGTGGTATTGAATTTCACATTTTTTTTTATTCTAATGTCGTATGGTCACATGTGATATATATTGTCAAAACTGTCAAATATGTATAGAAATTTTGACAATTTTGACGATATATATCACATGTAACCATCTATGCATGAGAATCGCCCTCCTGATAGATCTATATAGCACAAAGTGTTCTCTGGTTTTATTTTTCTTTTACCAAACACTTTGCTAACTTTAAGAGTGACAGCTTTGTCCAGTATTCAATAAATAAAAGTAGAACAACAGCTATCGATTTAAAGCAGATATTCCTTTGTCAGTGGTTGTCATGTCAATAAACTGCCTTACGTTTAGCATGATAACCCCCTCCCCCCTAGTTGTAAGAACAGGCGATAAGCTTTCATCAAGGCTGTCAATCCAACGTTTATAATTACAATTACAAACCTTGGAGATGACAAATTCATTTGCGAACAATAAACTTTGCTTTACTGTCAATAAATTTTGGGACGGTCCATAAAACGCAACATGGTTATAGAGCTAGCTCAGTCTATTACTTTAAGTAAGTAAGTTCGTATGAGTCAGTGGCCAACTCTGGTGACAGAGTTTCTAGGCCGGCCTCTGTCATGGCCTAACAACTTTAAAAAGGCAGGGCCGACTGCTTAACGTGCCCTTTGAAGCACGAAAGCGCTCAGTTGAAATATTACTTTAAAAAGTTAAACTAACTTAGCAGTAGTAATTTTTGTTTTAACTTGCCTGGGAAAGTTTGCAGCCAATGAGAGGTTTTCGATTCGAGATAAAAAAAGTAGTTCCGATTGCTTTGACAGATGGCTACTTCTAAAAATAAAAATTCAAAATAATTTAACTGCAGTACGACCAAAGTTAATGTACTACGGTAGTACGTACTATGACTTTGACACCAGCTAGAGGTATGACAAATAGTGACAGCAGTAGCAACCAATGTTGAATTCCCTACACATTCACCATAGCTCGCCAAACGTAGTGCTTACATTCTCTTGGGCATTCTCTCATTCAGTTGAGCTACCGCCATCTAAATAGACACCTTTTTTTTTAATAACTTGAGACGAAAACTCCTCATTACATGTTGACATTTGACACACTGGGGCACAAAATTTTGAATTTAGGAAAGTAAAGTAAAGTAAAAAATATATTTATTCAATAAAATCTCAAGGATCATTTTGAAACGTCTTAAAGCTAGGTGAATTTACGTCAGTTCCACGCGCCCATACTATTTGCCACATAGACAGCCAGTCCGCACTACAGACATTTTGACCTCTGCACTACCCAGCCCCAGAATAATTAGTTTGCATTGCTGTGTTACATGCGCGTCGTATCGCACCTTCTGCGCATCAATATTATTATGTGGTTGTAAAATGGCTACATTGAGCCACATCGCACAATTAATGTTAAAGCAATACATAGCCAACTTTTCAAGTTTATATTTATTAATCTGGGGCAAACGGCACGCCAGAAAAGAGGCAATTTCTAGGTCATACATGATAACATTAACTATCACCATACTGCGCAATTAATCTTATATCAATACCTTTCCCACTTTTCTAGTACCAATCTTTAAAACATTTTACTTCTCAACTGGGTATTTTCCCACCTCTCTAAACGAGGCCGTATCATCCAGGCATCAACATTTAAAAGTGATCTATCTGTCTACCACCTCAGCTGCGTCATAAAACTCAGAAGCCATCGAGCGAGGATAAATGGAAAAGTTGTGAAAATAATTAGGTACTTTCCTCAATTTTAATTAAGTGTTCATTTGGAAATTATAATGGAAATTGGAAATAACAAAGTTTTTATTGGTTTATTTGTATTTTATTTTAGCAAAAGCCCGCAACATTTTTACAGCTATTTTTAATACCACAGCAAAATTTTAATGGTTTATTAAATTAATTCTGAAAGATTACTACAGGGCGATTAAAGGGTGTAAGCCTCTCAATATAACGCATTGTTTACACAGTTTTTATGTTGTCATACTGTCAAAACTATTCGATCGAGATGAATGTGTTGAATACGAGTACTTACGTATGTACCCCACTTGTTTTTACTGTAGTGTTTAGTAATTTCGGTGCTTAGCATCTAATGCATTTATCATTCAATTTGTGTATAGTTCTCACAACGGACCTCGGCCGTCGTGAAATTAGCCGTTTCGATGCGTAATGGAGCTTTGTTAAATTAAATTGTCTTCGCGCATCACAAACGGCTAACTTCACGGAAGCCTAGATCCGCTGTGCGAACTATAATCGATAGGATTGTTTAAGTTTTTGATAGAGGAGTGAGATACAATCGGATTTTTTGGTAAAATATTGCCTCTTATTGAACTTACTAATAATTTTGTTATGTTTTTTAATAATTATCATGTGAAACTTATGTTACGAAAATATTATTGTACGATGATCCTTGAGAAAAAGTTAGAAATATTGAGGTATTGTGGCAAATAATATTAAATAAAATTTCAACTTTACCATGAAATTATTTTATAATAATTGATGACTCAGATTATCTAACATAAATAAAAATAAAATGATTAAAGAATATGGAAGGGTATTTATCCCTGCTAAATAATTTTAAAATAATTACTTTCTAAATTTCAGCCTTAAAAAGTAATTAATTTGAATAACTACAGAAAAAACCCCAAAATAATTACATTTGGAGTTCTGTCGTTTATCACGGACTGTACCTAATGGGCCTTTAATACCTGGAGAGCCGTTTGCACCTCATTTGTAAGTTCTTATCTATTTCGCGAAACGCTATTTGAATAGGAACAAAGTCTTTGATAAGAATACTTAGACATTCTTATTTTAATTCTTGTTCTAAAAAGGGGAATAAGAAAAAAGTACCAGGCTTACCAGGTGGTAGGACTCTTCAGCAAGAGTCCGTCTTGGTAGGTACCACCGCAGTGTCAGATATTCTACTTCCAAGCAGTAGTGTGCAAGCATTACTGTGTTTAGGTTTAAAGAGCATTGTAGCAAGTGAAATTACTGGGCGAAAGAGACTTAACAACAATGTCTCAGGGTGATAAGCGCAGTGCAGTGCCACGCAAACACTTAAAAACTTTAAGTTTTGGGTGACACTGCATCTGTAATAGTCAGGCGTGGTGCTTAATATCAGGTGGGCGCTTTGATTGTCCTGTCACTTGCTGACATAAAAAAAAAGAGCCATATACCTAGGCGACTGTTCGTTCAACTACAGTAGTTATTATATAACAAACTTTGCCTAGGTGGGTTATGGCTTTTATTCCCCTTTTTATTATAAAAAATAAAATAAGAATGTGTAAGGTATTCTTATCAAAGTCTAGTTACCAGAGAACGCTGTGGGAAAATGAAATTGGCTTAAAAACCCTCGGTCAGTTGATATTATGGAAAGAGTTTACGCAAGTTTTACGTTTGCTTCATAAAAGCGGTTACATAAGCCAGTTCATTCCTTCATCTCAGCGCGTCGGAGTGGTGGTTAAAAATTGGACTCACACACGATCACTTCACTCCAAATAGACGCGCCGTCACAGCATTTTTTCCCTGAAATGCAAAATTGCATTCGTGAAAAATTGCCATCTTGCACAAAAAGTTAGATTGTAGATGGTATAATCTAATTTAAGAGAGATTTTGTTATTACTACCACTAGAATAGAAGTAAAAATCAAACAAGATTTTAATCAAAGTTTATAAAAGAGCCAGTCAAAATAACGCAATGAAACTTAGACATGCATTTACGATATCCCTATTGAAATCTCGGGACCAAACATGACAAAAAACAAAAAGAAAACATCTAAATTCCCGCTAATCCGTTCTAACAAGACGTATTCCTCTATTTCATATCAAAGACGCCCACGACGCATCTGGTCTAATCTGAGCGCAAATATTTATTATACCCCTCTCCGTACGCCTCTTTCCTGCTTTGTTTAGGCGCGGTGCACAATTATTGTGGGCTAATCCGATATAGTTTGGAAAGGGGATTATACATTAGAGAAGTTTGGTGTTGTTTTAGGTTTGGGTTTCATGTTTTACCTATAGGTATTAGGGACGGTGGAATAGAAAATATAAAGTTAGTATTACTTTTCAATGTGCAGACCAGTGGGTAAACACGGTTAATTAATGTAATTATGTAATTGTCATCCACAAGAATTATTCGTCTTTATTAAACAAAATAAAATATGTACATAATTATATTACATTACAAAATATACAAAATACATATGAAACAGTTGAGCCATCTAAAGACCGTTACAAACGACCTATAGATAGCTCAACTGATCCAAATCACTACCAGTAGGAAGCGTTCCCAACAAGCTGGCTGCATTGCCACGTTGAATGGCAATGCTGATACGTTAAGCCAGATATGAACCAGCCTTTGGATCACGCGTCGCTTCGACCAGACGCCCGGAAAGAATTTTGAAAACGCGGTTAATTAATACTTTATCATGGCCTTATGTTTCTACAGTTAAGCACTAACACTCTTGACTAGGATTGGGTCGTAATCCACCAGACTTAATGTGGCACATTTTGAATGTTTATTTCCTAAGCATGTCATTTTCGTAACGATGTTTTCCGTCGCCGTTTGAGAGCACTGCTCTGCACTGCTCATAATTTAATCGAATAGTAAAGTTCATCAGTTCACGACCGTTTTGGGGTCGATTTATTGGAAAGCAGTGTCATTACAACTAATTTACTTACTGACCTCCTTATTACTACTAACTAACTTTGTCACCATACGAAATAAATAACCGAAATCATAAGTCTAGAATCTATTAATAAACAACTATGTCTAAGGAAACTAAACTCAGCAAGAGTTTTGAGTAAAAGGATTTATTCTGAAAATTTCATCGCCTCGCCGTTGTTTGCACGCCACTGGCTTCACTTGTCCGTCTGTACTTTTTGCAATCGATATCTCTGGAACATAGCAGCTGTGCCGTCTCAGGGTCTGGTCTCACATAAAGCGACTTAAGTGTACATAACATTGTAAAGTAAGTGTAAAACTACAAAAAGTAGTAAGTATAGTGTACATTGTAATAAGCGACGGTGTCTTACTTTAATAAATAATACTAATAATAAATAAATACTTTAATAATACTTTAATAATAGTTTTTTTTTTTTTCATTTATGTAAATTTATTTTTGTAGTAAATTTACATAAATGAAAAAAAAAAACTTTATTTGCAGCTAAAAAAAACTTGAAACTATGTAGCCAGCGGAACTGAGAAAATAAAAGAGTTCTTTGTGATAGAGCTTGTCAGGAAAAGTTCTGTACTACCAAAGCACCAAGCAGCAGAATATCATGGTTGCCGGTGAAATTACTGGCACTTGAGACTTCGGCCCCTTGACCCCTTGAGCTATGGTCAAACATAGCCTTATAGCATAGTCTTTAATAAAGATATAATAATGTTAAAAATAGATAGCAAATAGATAACAAAATAGCTATGTATAATAGATAAGAAGTAGAAACGTTTTTTTTTTTTTTTTTATACAACTGAAGTGGCAACCAAGCCTACGGCCCACAAGATGGTAAGCGGTTACCGCAGCCTATGGACGCTTGCAATACCAGAAGTATAACTCACGGGTTGCCACCCTGAGACGTAGATGGTAAGTCTCATGTGCCTG
Organism: Colostygia pectinataria; assembly: GCA_951394395.1. NCBI lineage: Eukaryota > Metazoa > Arthropoda > Insecta > Lepidoptera > Geometridae > Colostygia > Colostygia pectinataria. Next base: position 13,318,872 of record OX596351.1, on the reverse strand, counting down.
TAATTTCACCGGAAACCATACCCTTCGGACCGGAACACAGCAATGCAAACATTACTGCTTTGCGGCAGAAATAGGTATGGTGTTAGTCCTTCCCCGGACGAGCTCTATCACAAAGAACTCTACTACTCTTAAAGTACGTATTGTAATAAGACTAAAAATGTAGCGATTTAATTAGATATAGATAAATATGTATATAGAAACAAGAATACCCGAAAAAAATTCGTAGTATTGTAAATCCCTTCCCATTTCTAGCTCATTAGTAAATAAAGTTAAGATTAAGAAATAAAAGAAAGAAGAAAGAAAGAAAACATTTTTATTGACCCCCAAGATCATACCTAATACATAAAAAAAAACACACTCTAAATAGATATAGAAACGATACATTACTATAGATAGACACACTATAGATAGACACACTATAGATAGAACACTATAGATAGATTAACGATAGTATGTAAGAAAATACTCTGGTTATGTCAGAGGGCAACGCTGTTTAGTTAAATAAAAAAAAAAACATAGTCTTATATACAGTTTGAGATGAAGATCAATGAAGTTTTTTTTTTTAGGTAGTTTGGTATGGTTTATTTAATGAAAATATTTAAAAAAATGTCCTTATAAGGTAATTGATTAGGTAGATTAGGCGCTAACAGAATTATGTGATCAACCCGCTGGTCTACATCTCCGAATAGCAATGTGCAAGTGATCGTCTGGTACTTTTTGCGTCTATGTCTACGGTAAATGCTTTCCATGAGGTGGGACGAAGAGCCAATTGTTGGTCATCTTTTTCGACCAATATCTGAGATAACTATTCTGCGGAATAAAATGTCAAATACAAGTAAACCGTCAGTTAACTCGCGAATTACTTCGATTTATTCGGAGAATAATGTCTGTTTGGTCGGAACCAACAGTTTCCGCTATTTGTTTTCAAGAAACGGTATTTTATGCAGCGTTTTTAATATGGCACACATCCGTTCGGGGAAGGACTACCACCATACATTTTTCTGCCACCAAGCAGAAATGCTCGCATTGCTGTGTTCCAGTGTGAAGGGTATGGTTTCTGGTGAAATTACTGGCGCATGAGGCTTTTGATCTTAGCCTCAAGGTGGCAACCTGCGAGTGATATCTTTGGTATTGCAAGCGTCCATAGGCTGCGGTAACCGCTTACCATCTTACCGTAAGCTTGGTTACCATTTCAGTTGTATAAAAAAAACACATACTTATAAACGCAAAACGCAAGAGCTTTGTTCAATTAAATTAAATTTAGCTTTGCTTTAAGATCGCTACTTGGCAAAAAAATCACCACCGCTTTACCATGATGCGCGACAAACGATGTGACTTTTTGTCCCATTTGCCGCGATTCGTGATATTTTCAGAACGGCTCCTGAAATTCTGCAGACCTCAGTTTTGTGTGTTACTCACGTGTTTGTTTGATAAAGTAAGCATGTAAAAGTTTGATTATCGCATTGCGCAATTTAATTTTTATACGTTAATAAATATTGTATGGTTATACAAATTCATGCTTCTCATTTCTTCTGAAGTTAAAGAAAATTGCTTAGAATAAGCAAGTTAATGTTGCAATGGACATGCCATTATAGCTTGCAGAACCGATAACCACTGAGAAAAGGTATTGGAATGGCGACAGTGTACAAAAGCTCCCCATTCGATGACCCAATGACATTGAAGCAGTCGTGGGAAGTGATTGTATTGTGAATGCATAAGATTGGTCGTCATGGCACTTGGAAGCCAATATTAGACATAGCTGATATGAATCTTATAGGCTGAGGCGCATGGTACTGGCGTAAATTCACCTAGCTTTACGACGTTTCAAAATGATCGTTGTGATATTTTTGAATAAATATATTTTTACTTTACTTTACTAACTTTGATGATGTTGATACTACAGAAAGACGAAAAAAATGTTGAAAAAAAATCTCAATGAATATGGTTTTGGCACTGTCAAATTGACAGCTATAAATAAAGCTGCACGGAATCGGCAATCGGCACCACGGCTTATCTCCCCTCCGGCGACGGGATCCTTTTTCCCCCGCGATCAACAAAGACTCCTCAGATAAACAGTCATAAAACGTCTTTTACAGAGAAAAACGTCTTAAACACAATCTTTCCGCGTTCCACCATCCCCATTGGCACGTGCCGACGATAAAATCTTACGTAATGAGCTACAAATCTACGCATCAAGAGCTCGTTTGGCGCAAAATCTGAATTTAGTTGGAGTAAGTGGACTTTACTGTGAATGAAATGCCTGTATGTAAACCAGTGTAGATAATTTTGTGTAACTGATTTGTGTTTTATTTAGTCAATGTGATCGTTGATGAAATATGATGACGACAAAATGCGGCAAAAAATTATAATATATTTTTTTACAGTTTTAACAGAACAGTTTTAACGACTATAATATCGTTGGTATATTATTACTGCCAGCTTAAAACGATTTGCTTTAAGTGCGTGGATTTCTATACATAGTCGTAGTACTTATATTGGTTCTGTGACATAGTATAAAACAAAGTCACTCGCTTCCCGCCGTCGTCTGTCACTTTGTATGTAAGTGATCGAACGCGGTCCTTGCCCATGGTCCACCTTGTTAGTTCACCTAGGTGTACCACGGGCAATTTTATTTTCCCTTGGTTCACCCAGGTGGACTAAAGGTGGACCACGGGCAAATTAATTTTGGTCCTTACCCGTGGTCCACTTTGTTAGTACACCTGGGTGAACCACGGGAAAATAACATTGCCGGTGGTACACCCAGGTGGATGAACTAACAAGGTGGACCACGGGCAAGGATCGATCGAACGTATTTATATGACTGATTCAAAAATTAAAGTTACGTATTAATATACGCTATAGTTTAAGCACCTATGCAATGGCAGGGTGGGTCGCTAGTTTTGTATTAACTTCATCACCCGCCGGTCCTCGCTGTTGCAAAGTAGAATTTTGAGACTCATCTCTACTCATTGAAATGAACACACTATTAACATAATTGATAGATTCAGGCGTTACTTTGCGGGAATCCATTACAAAATAAAAAACAGACGAAAAATCTCTAGTACTATTCCGCTTAACCTTTTAACTGATGAGGTCACACAGTTACCACAGTTAACCTCAAAAGAAAAATATCGACACGTGTGTCGACGAGCCAAAGTACTTAGTACTTTGGCTCCAGCGCTCGACGGAGCAACACGTCTGCCGGAGAACAAGTCGATGGTCCTGAGGATGTCCCGTGGAGGGATGAAACACGTGTTTTTTATTCACTATTAACATATTAGACTTACTTCACGGTAAGTATAATTATAATATTTTTTTCTGAGCTACGTTTTCAAACAACGTAATTTAAAGCTTTATTCAGATCGGTGTGAATACTACGTTTCACGTGCGTACTGATACTCGTGTTGGCCATATTTTTTCTGAATAAAACAGGGGTACGTAAAATACTAGTCAGATCCGTGAGTACCTATTAAAAATGAGCGCTTCCTAAAGTGTTTATAATACATAATGTTATGTAAGGTCCATGTTCATGCACTAAACCCATACTTATATGCCAATAATTTAAATTAGATTTAAAAAGTGGTGTATTTTGTTAAAAATCTGTTAATTTAAAAGACTTATAAAACGCTACAGCTTGCTAGTCACTAAGATCTTGAGTTGTAATGTGCTGCTCATGTTAATTAAAGAACTTTTAAAAACAAAAGCAAAAGAGTCAGATCTGAATAGACGTTTATTATCTGCATCAGTCATACATTTTTGTGAGTTAGTTTGATTCGGAAAAACTCAGATATTTTATGAGTGTTTTGATAATACAATTTTATTTTGAGATAAATAATAATATTTAAAAGGGATTATTACTCTGCTATAACTCTGTGGATTAATAACTACCATACCTATATCTGCCGCAATGCAATAATGTTGCATTGCTGTGTTCCGGTGTGAAGGGTATGGTTACCGGTGAAATTACTGGCACATGAGGTTTTCGATCTATGCCTCAAGGTGGCAACCCGCGAGTGATACCTCTGGTATTGCAAGCGTCACAGAACTTTATTTAGGTAGAATGAGTGAGTGTATGTACCTCGCGTGCCGAAAAGACGGGCTAAATAAGGGCTGAGTTATCTCTTTACTCGCCGCTAAACTCAGTCTGCTCCCAACGGGGGGCGGTGTGGTGCCTAAAATCGGTTTGCCGCATGCTTATCGATGCTTTTAAATCATTTTGGCGCGGCTTATGTTTCCCATCAATAAAATACATTTGTGTGTAAAATACGCAAAATGTTATACGCTCGGTTTCCATACAAATTGACGAACTCTTTCATTCTACTTAAATATAGTTCATAGTGGCCTAGGTCTTAGTAACACCATATTTTATATTATAATTGGAAAAAATATAAAACTAACGACGCATCTTGACTTTGACAGTACTTAATAACCCAGTTGTTCGTTAAACCCGCCATGTTGTTTTGCATTGTGTTGCACTCCTTCACAAAGATAAACTTACATAAGATTGTGAAAGAAGTTAAAATAAATTAAATAAACAGCTTAAAATGGTTTCTTTATTGAATATCTAAATATCTAGACCCCTACAAAGGACCTAGGCCCGGCTCCATACATCGAGAAACAACTCCTTTAACAAGTATCAGTACTGTATACACCAAGAAAAAATTCATTACATATTCCGTAAACTATGATTCACGATCAATTTCGTCTTGTCTAGACGTATAAAAACATTTACAATCTGAATTATACAAAGTCGTTCTGTAGATCCGACTGACTGACTGACTGACTATTCAATGATCTCAATGGCGCGGTGGGAGAGTGACCGGTTGAGAACGAGAGGTAGCGGGTTCGATTCCTGCTGCAGGACACAAAATGTATGCATGATCTGCTAATATTTGTTCTGGCTCAGGGTGTTTTTTTAGACTAAGCTTTTCTAAGTTTAGGACTTGATTGCGTTAAGTAGGAAATGAATCTACTGACAAGGAATTTCTGCTGGTATTTATTTATTTATTTATTAAACAAACAGTCTAAACCATAGGACCAAATGACCTGATATTCAGAGTTAGTTAAATTTGTGTGCACTAAACTAAGAATTTCTAACTTACAGCTCCTCGTTCGTTCGTTCATATGAGTCAGTGGCCAACTCTGGTGACAGAGTTTCTAGGCCGCCCGAACAGCTCCTAGAAACCACACAGTGCAAAGTTAGTGTCTTACTTTGAGTATGTTGAGTTGCACTAAGAAAGAGATTGCCTAAATTCTACCCCTTGGGGCTGGACAGAAAAGACGTCGTCTCGCGTCTTTTCAGTGAGGATACAATGTTCTATCCACTGCCTTATAAGCCAAAGTCACGGGGCATTCCACTATTCACATAATACGACTAGTAGAGAAAATTTAGCAGCAGATTTTTGCCAAAAATACTTGATTTACTGACTGAACGTAGATTGGATCTTAGTTTATGGTAACTAACCTATTCTGTCTTCTAGCAAACATGCTTACATTGCTAAGTTTGATTCAAAGGGCATGGATCCCAGTTAAATCAGAATTGTTTAGTTTAATTTAATTTAACGTGTGTATTATATGTGTCATTATGATGTGCATCGGTACATAACACGATAGTATTACATAACAGCCCCCATACCATGAACTCTTAGAGCGATTCAAATTAGGACCTAAACTGAATTGTCAAAAAATTTTGTACCGTGAAATTAATAATTATTGAATTCATGATACACAATTTTTTGACAATTCAGTTTAGGTCCTAATTTGAATCGCTCCAAGAGTTCATGGTAGGGGGGCAGGAAGGTAACAAACATGAGTAAGGCATAAAAAATTGCACCACAGGTTAGACTCTGTTCTCCTCACACGGTCTAAAAAGCCAGTTTAAAGAGGTCACAGGGAGTCGCCAAACGGACTCTTTCTCACAAATTATCAGTATAAACAGCTGTATAAAAAACAAAAATTACAAGCACATGCGAGTTTTGATTAAGGTACGTTTAAGGGTGGCAACGCGCGTGGTTATTGAAGGCTACGGTAACCACTTACAACTAGGTGGAATATAAGCTTGATTGCCCTTTTAGTTGTATGAAAAACAAAATTTGTTGCATATATGGATGTTTTCCTAACTACGTGTCCTTTTACAAAGCAGCTCAGACATTTTTTTTTTTTTTATATCACTAAAGTGGCAACCAAGCGTACGGCCCCCTTGATGGTCAGTGGTTACCGTAGCCTATCTACGCATGCAACATCATAGATATCACTTGCGTGTTACCACCCTGAGACGTTAGATGGAAAGTCTCATGTGCCTGTAATTTCACCGGAAACCATACCCTTCGAACCGGAACACAGCAATGCGAACATTGCTGCTTGGCGGCAGAAATAACATACAATGTTCCTAGACTTAAGACAGAAGGGAGGCCTATGTTCAGCAGTGAACGTCTGTTATTGTTTCGTTCACTCGTAGTCCTGTGGTAGTGCCCCACCTTCCAATCTTAAGGTCGTGGGTTCAGACTCAGACGTGCACATCATATGAAAAAAACATAAGGAACCCAGCATGTCCAAGAACTAGACATTCGAAAGACTGTTATCCACCAATCGGCATTGGGTTAGTGTGGTGGATTAAGACCAGTATTGTACATCATGATAAAACATCATAAGCAAACCCGGCATTTTCAAGAACTAGAAGTTCGAAAAACATGTGCCAGCTACCAATCCGCATTGGGTGACCCAATTATTCGCTCGAGAGAAGAGCAGTAGAACAGCAGTGGGAACATTATGTCCTGGTGTTAATGATGTTTATGTGCACTAAAGACTAGTAAGTCTTTCTTCAACCTCGAACACCTAGTTTTAATAGATAAATAACTTCTAAGCTTTACCTAACGTATTTTAGACTTTAGTTTAAATGCATTGCTCTCAAAACAGCGTAATGTCTAAAGATGCATATATGCTGTCATCAAGCTGAGGCTAGGAGTTTGTTTTTAGTGTTACTAGAAACGCGTTCGGAAGACCAAACATGGAATTGGTTGCAAAGAGTAAAATGTAAATGCTTAGAGAAGCGATGACATGATCTACGCAACGTAGAGTCAAATACCCCGAAACAAATTAACATGCGTTAGCCATTGACGTCCTCGCTCATGTCCCATTAGTAATGCTTGCACACTACTGCTTGGAGGTAGAATATCTGACACTGCGGTGTTACCCACCAAGATGGACTCTTGCTAAGGAGTCCTACCACCAGGTAAAACCAGCATCCAATACAACGCATTCAATGTCGCCACTCATGTGTGGTTCTTGACTAATTTGAGTGTTGACATTGAGGATGCAAAACTTTTTTTATGCTACTAAAGGGGTAACCAAGCGTACGGCCCACTTGATAGTCAGCGGTTACCGTAGCCTATGTACGCATGCAACATCATAGATATCACTTACATGTTACCACTCTGAGACGTTAGATGGAAAGTCTCATGTGCCTGTAATTTCACCGGAAACCATACCCTTCACACCGGAACACAGCAATGCGAGCATTACTGCTTTGCGACAGAAATAGGTATGGTGGTAGTCCTTCCCCGGACGAGCTCTCTCACAGAGAACTCTACTACTCTTAGATTAACTGTACAGTAAGATTAACAGGCCATGACGGAAGTCTTTGGGCGGATACGAAGATTATTTCCATCCGTCACCTAGTTTGGTCCCTTTAAGGTGACATTGCACAAAGAAGTGCGATCTGTCACACTGTCAACGAAAGGAGAGATAAAACTTTTTCAACTAATATTCCATCTGTTCCCACGTCACGAACTTACTAGTTTGCGTGCGATGTAACTGATATTTCATTTATTTATTATTTATTTATATAACATAGATATATACGTTTTTACAGAGTTGTTTATACAGGGTCATTCATTATCAACCTGACAAACTTAAGGGATAGGTTCCACACCTAAAAAAAAAAATATATGTACCTATAATTTTTTTTTTTTTATTATGTTTTGTCTTAAAAATCACAAGTAAACAAAAAAAATCGATTACGTTTTTCCGCTCAATTATTATTTATCATTGTTGGGAATCGAGTTAAGCGACGTAATAATGAAATATTCGAGTGTGCGCGCCCCGTAGCGGGTCAAGGACACGCGCAGGTCAAGGACGCGCGGGTTAGTGACCCGCAGTTCATTGACGCGCGGGTCACTAACATGTGCCGAGCGCTGCCTTTTCGATTTCTAACAAGGATAACTAATTATGAAGCAGAATTACGTAATTATTTTTTTTAAATTTATAAAAAAAAACGTTTAGAAAAAAAAAAAAAAAAAGTACAAGTATTTTTTTTTTATGTGTGGAACCTACCCCTTAAGTTTGTCAGGTTGATAATGAATGACCTTATATACATCTGAAAAACCTTAGTAGGTTTGACTTAGATGCAATATAGCAAAAAAAAATACTCAAGAACTTAATATTTGTTATTCAAAAATATGGCGTAAAAATTTAAAAAATAAATAAATAAATTAGAGTACAATACTTTTTTACTACCGTCAAGTACCTACAAGTAGGTTGAAGATCTCTCTGTCACTGCCACCCAAGTTTATCTTATCACAAATTCGTAAAGGAATTTCAAATTTTAGAACGCATTTGGCGTAATATTTGCTGTCGTACAACTACGCCGTTAGCGTTGCACAATAATATGTGACAATGGTAAGTAAGTAAGTAAGTTCGTATGAGTCAGTGGCCAACTCTGGTGACAGAGCTTCTAGGCCGCCCAAAGGCCTCTGTCATGGCTTAACAACTTTGAAAAAGCCGGGACCGGCTGCTTAACGTGCCCTCCGAAGCACGGGAGCGCTCAGTTGAAATTGCCACTAGCGGTCACCCATCCAAATGATGACTACGGGGAACAGTGCTTAACTTCGTTGATCTGTTAAGAACAACTTAGCCAGCTACGTAACGAGCGCTCCTGCCACTAATGTTATTTACCCTCGCGTCCTATCTATACCATCTACTCTATGCAAGCTATTTATAAAGACGCAAAGATCGCAAAGCTCGGCAGGAATAATTAAATCGAAACACTTGAAGTTATTTCAAGTCGTGGTACAGTTTTATATTGCTTTTAGTTTCTATACAAGCTTTCTATTACGGTGGCGCGTTGGTCGAGTGTCCAGTTGGGTAACAAAGGTTGCCAGTTTGATCTCCGGCTGTGGGACAAATAATTTTTTTTTCATAAATAAATATGCTGTACAATCCACACAGCATCATCTAGCCCCAAGCTAAGCAGAGCTAGTGTTATGGGTACTAGATGACTGATTTACTTAAGTAATACTATGCACAGATTGATATTTTTGATTATACATAGAAAATACCCGGGACACCCGGAACAAATATTTGCAGATCGTACAAACATTTGTTCCAGGCAGGAATCAAACCCGCAACCTTCTGGCGTCGCAGATTCATGATCTGCAAATATTGATTCAAAGGCTGGGGGTTTCTGCATATAATAGGTATGTTTTATATTCACAAAAATGTATAGGTATTATTCTATCACATTGGTTACCATAGCTTTGCTTAGTTTGGGGCAAGATGGTGCTGTGAAAATGTTTTCCAATATTTATTATTTCCAATATTAATTAAATAATAACATTAAAATCTGATGACGTAGTTTAGGGCAGATGAGACACATGTCAAAGTGTCGTTTGTCATAGCGAAACCAAAGAAAAACGCTCATCTATCTAACTGATGACATAGAAGCCACAAGCTACTTTATAATCGCTTCCAGCAACTAAAGAACAATAACTCGTTACAGGCAGTCAAAAAAAGCCTCTACTAAGGAAGAGTTATTTATTTAAAAAGTTCCGCCGCTGTAAATCACAGAGCTGACACTAAAAGATCTAAAATTCCATGCATATTCTATAACAAAGCAAATTTACCTAATTCCAGCAGACTCCCAAAGTTTTAGAGCTCTCTTCGTGGACCTACTCACTTATTATTTAGGCCCTGTTTAAACTTTTTATATTCAGGCTGCCTGGAGGACCACAAGTACATTGTTAATGTACTTTTATAGGTTTCCACTCTTGATACCTAAGACTCCAACCCTGTATTCTTTTTTTAGGCAATAGCATTCTTTTGACAATATTGCCAATGTCATGTAGCCGCAAAAAAAAAATAGGTTAAGAAAATAATGATAAACAAAAATAATTGCAGATTACGTTATCATTTATTCCGCAGCGGAAATAAATGATTCATAAGGGAATAAATGATGAATATAATGAATTCGACGACGATTGAACAATTTGACGTTGACGTTAGATGGTTCAACTCACCCCTAATTGGTGATGACAACCGCAGTAGCGCGTTGGGTGCGCAATTGAGAAACGAGAGGTTGCAAGTTTGAATCCCGCTTTGATTGACGATTGAACAATTTGACGGACGACCGATGCGGCGCAGCGGGCGCAGGTCCGCCTGCGACGCAGAGGTTGCGGGTTCGATTCCCACCTCAGGACAAATGCTTGTACGATCTACAAATATTTGTTCCGGGTGTTCTGGGTATTTTCTATTTATAAGATCATTCATTATCAACCTAACAAACTTTAGGGTTAGGTTTCACACTAAAAAAAAATACATATACTTTTTTTTTTTAAACGTTTTTTTTATATATAAAAAAAAATTACGTAATTCTGCTTAATAATTAGTTATCCTTGTTAGAAATCGAAAAGGCAGCGCTCGGCACGTGTCGGTGACCCGCGCGTCAATGAACCGCGGGTCAATAACCCGCGCGTTCTTAACCTGCGCGTGTCCTTGACCCGCTACGGGGCGCGCACACTCGAATATTTCATTATTTTGTCGCTTAACTCGATTCCCAACAATGATAAATAACAATTGAGCGGAAAAACGTAATCCATTTTTTTTTGTTTACTTGGGATTTTTAAGACAAAATATACATTAAAAAAAAATTATAGGTACATATATTTTTTTTATGTGTGGAACCTATCCTTAAGTTTGTCAGGTTGATATACAAAGAATGACCCTGTATAATAAAAAATATATATCTATGTAATTGTATTAAATATATATCAGTCATCTAGTACCCATAATACAGCTCTGTTTAACAACAGCTTACCTTGGGGCTAGATGATGCTGTGTGCAATGTCCAGCATTATTTATTTTATTTATTTATTTTATTTGACGTTAACGTTAGATGGTGCAACTCAGCCTAAATCTATTTTTAAATAATTATAGTGCTAGCGCGAGCAATGTTAAATTTTGATTCAAATTGCACAAGTTTCAAATAAACAACACTACTTTTAACCATTAAACAGTTGGGTAGTTTTTGAACCATAAAAACCTTTTAAAAGCTCTGTTTCCGACTTTCCCGGCCACTGTCCGGATGTTTACTGAAAGCACGTGCGTGGACAGAAATACTGACGCACTGCAACGTATTCTGCGTCACCTTAGCTTATAATGAGAGGGGTACACATGTGATACACTTTAGAGGATATTTCTGAAAATACAGCTAAAGATTTTGAATTTTTTCAATACATGTTGGTAAAGTTACTGGCAAAATTTTTGTTTATATAATTTTTTTTACTTAGTGAATTGTATCATTCATTTTAAACGGGTGTTTTTACGTACCGGTGAAGGAACATGGTTTTTTTAGGTCATTTATTCGGGACATCAAACAGTCATACATATATAAGCTTAATCAATATATAACTAACAGCGTTATTATTATACATTTCATAACTTAAAAGTTTTAGTAGTGTTGTTTGAAATGACGGCGTCGGGGTACGCAACTTCGTGTGTTTGGTCAACTCGAGTGAGACCAGTTTTCGTGAAATTTGTTGCCTATCTCCATGACGACTTAACCGATTGTGATTGGAATGTAGTTATTTTAAGTTCTGGAATATCACATACTTAGATTACTTTTTTCCGGAATAAGTTACTGTTCTTTTATGCTAATAACTAAAAACCAAGTGTGTAAGCTCGTAGTTCCTAAACCGTCGTGGTAGTAGGGGTTAACACTCTCATACCTTTGACTAGTCATGCAATCACGGCATCAAATCGACCAAATGCATTCAAATGGCGTTCAAGGAAATCGATTAATTCACTCGAACTGAATCTAAGACATGCTCGATCCTATCTTGGAACCGCTCACCGTGTAATACACAAGACTTTGACGACCGATGTGGCGCAGCGGGCGCAGGTCCGCCTGCGACGCGGAGGTTGCGGGTTCGTACGATCTACAAATATTTGTTCTGGTTGTTCTGGGTTCTATATATAAAAAAAAATATGTATCTATGTATTGTATTAAGTATATATCAGTCATCTAGTACAACCCATAACACAGTTCTTTTTAACAGCAGCTTACCTTGGGGCTAGATGATGCTGTGTGGATTGTCCAGCATTTTTATTATAATTATATCTATGTAACTAAGCCGTGTCAGCTATGGCAGCTACATTTTTGAAATAGTTCTTGTATAGCAGTGCAAAGAAATTTCAAAATGCATCAATTATCCCAAGAATCCTATCCCCTCTGCTTCACATACTGTAGTATTTTGGTACAGCCGCAGAATAAATTAAATAGCTAGGACACTTATTTCAAGAACTAAAAGAAGTACTCATTAAAATTATCTTTTGCTATCATCATGACAGCCTTCTAATGTTCCCACTGCTGGGACACTGGCCTACTTTCAAGCGTGAGTGATTAGGTCTTAATCCTCCAGTTCTTAGTATCGGCAGGGCTTGGAGGTGAACTGTAAACGCCCCCAAAGGGCGACAAAACAAGTGGCGAACACAATAGGCCTGCATGGCCGCAGTGTTATAGTAGCCGCACCAATATAATAAAAAAAAAAAAAAAAAAAATTGGTCTTAATCCACCATCCACCCAATGCGGATTGGTGGATGTCTTTTGAATTTTTAGTTCTTGGACATGCCGGTTCCTCATGATGTTTTCCTTCACCTTATGAGAGCACTGGAATTGCGCACATAATTTTTTCGAACAGATAAATCCATTGGAGCACGACCGCATTCAAACCCACTACCTTATACCATGCTATACTGCGATACAAAATTTTCGAAACGTCGAATGTCTTTGAACTATGACCGCTCGGCCATTGTGTCGAGTTGGTAAACAAACAATAAATATATGCAAGTTAAATAATGTAATTTGTTTAAGATCTAGGACTCTAGGTGTAAGTAATACAAAAGCACCCAGACCCTTAACTTTGAGTTTGATTTTGAAAAACTTTGAAGATTATTTTACATTTATTCAAATGAAAACTGCAAACTGAGCCGCATGCACGAGTGTGTATGCAAGTAGGTTTAAAAAATAATAAATAAATAAATAAATGATGCTGGACAATCCACACAGCATCATCTAGCCCCAAAGTAAGCTGCTGTTAAACAGAGCTGTGTTATGGATACTAGATGACTGATTTATGCTTAATACAATACAAAACATAGATAGATATTTTTTATTATATATAGAAAATACCCAGAACACCCGAGATAAATATTTGTAAATCGTACAAACATTTGACCCGAGGCGGGAATCGAACCCGCAACCTCCGCGTTGCAGGCGGACCTGCGCCCGCTGCGCCACATCGGTCGTTAAGCAATAATTCAATGTCAAACTAGATACCTAGCCGGAAACAGCACTCATCCACTCATGCTGCTGGCTTGACCTTAAACGTTCACGTTCATATCGTAGCTGGTGCTACTGGATAACGACTGCAACTAACGACAACAACAATGCATGGGTTGTAGCATGACATTTGACGTGTAGATACACCGTTAGCCGTTAGTAACTTTAACCAGCCGCTGCTGGTCAGTCAAAAATAACTCAGTTATTTACGTGTTAGCTGTGGTATTAGTATCGCGGCGACAACTTTGGAAGCAATCCAGTAGCAAACACACGGTTTCGTCGCGAACACGCTATCGAGCGATGTAAGTTATCGTTAGAAATAACGGTTATTTATAACTGTGCTAATTTCGGATGAACTATAAAATGAAAGTGATGGCGCTTGTGACTAAAGAGCTTTAGTGAAAATAGATATTATTAAAATTTGTTTAGATGAAGAAAAACGTGTAGATGATGACAATGTGAAAATTAATAACATTGATGTGAAAAATGTAAGCCCTTTGTGCGATTTGAAAAGAAAGAGACTCAATAAATACAAAATAACTAAACACAGATGTGAGTCACTTAGTACACTGCAATAAAAGCAAAGTGCAAACAAACAATAAAACATCAACTATTTCGAGATCGGCAAACATAAAACGAGAACCATAGAACATAAACAAGATGGCCACTAACCGGCACGCGACTTATATAAATCAGAACATGTTTATTTATGTTGTCATCTCGCTCGCTTTGCCGATGGTTGGCGAAGGGGCGACGAAGATGTACGAAGATTCGCGGAGCTACCCGAACGATGACGGAGAGAGGAGATTGACTAGGGAGTACCATCTAAGACAGGGAGCTCTTCGAGGATTGATTGTGAAGCCGAGCCGTCAGTATGATCTTCAGAATGTGGAGGTGTTCTTGGGGATACCATATGCAGCAGCACCAACGGGCAGTTTTAGGTTTATGCCCCCAGGTTAGTAGTCCCTCTTTAGTTTTTAACCATCAAAGCTGTCATGGCGCATACGATAAACTATAAAACGTAATAGTTTTTCCAATTTTCATTTAAACCAATGGAAAAACTGTATCTTCTTTTAAAATAAATAACATTGGAATTGCAAAACAGTTGGTTGCATTTTTCGATCACTATTTACATAGAAAATACTGATACTCTAGGGATCAAATGCAATCGAACTACACAGATAATTGCAATCATACTTCAAAAGAGAATATGTAGAGCTGCTGCTACCAAATACATAAGCCAAAACTGATGTAAGACTGATATAAAACATCAGTATAAAATCTAAGTAACTAGCAATAGAGTAGCGTAGTTATTGAAAAGGATCAAAACCCTTTGCAGGAAAACTTGCAATAATATTGGCTGTGGTCTTGATACTACTATTTTCTTTCAGTCAGCGCTCCACCCTGGTCTGGAGTCAAAATGGCGACTCACTTCGCGCCTGTTTGCCCTCAAACTTTGCCTTTTATAAAAAAAGGCAATCCCCCTTCTATGGGGCGTCAGAACTACCTGAATAAGATCAAGCCGTTCTTGACTAACGAGTCAGAAGACTGCTTGTATTTGAACATCTACGTGCCGTATCGAGGTGAGTTACTTGATTCATGATAACACATATTGAAGTGAGAGTTTCATTTACGTGAGTCAAAATATCGACGATCGAATTTAAGACAGTCAAAGGTTTTAAAGGAAATCATTATGCCTTACACTATTGTTATTTCAATTGTCAAAATAAAAAATAATAAGTTACGTATGTGCCAATATATACCAAGGTTTATCAACTCCTTTGTAAGATGTTAGAATTTTAGACTATACTGAGTTCAATGGCTTTTCCCAGAGTTTTAATTAGTACATTTGAATAACGCTTAGCATCTATTTTGAAATTTAAAGCTTATAGATATGCTTGGACGACGTAAGATGACGTTGTCTAAGCCTATCTATAAGCTTTTAATTTTAAAACAGATGCTAAGCGTTATTCAAATGTACTAATTAAAACTAATATCTCTGATCTCATCCTTTTCTTAGAAAGAATCACCATGTGGCTTTGGCATTATAATAGTCATGATTCTGTCAATAAAATCTTTTGTTATAAAAAAATCTTGCAATATTCTCTGATACTGAAATAAATCTTTAAAAAACTTCATTATAAAAAGGCACGTTTCAAGGTCGAGCTGCGAAAAAATTAAACATCAACGCTTTTACCTTAACCTTAGATAGACATCGCGTTCTGTATTCACCGATCCCAAGATGGTAGCCTTAGATTTTTTTAACACAGCGCTTTGATCCCAAGGAGTATCGATAGAGATCAAAAATACTTGGAACAAAGTAAACAGACTGTTTTTAGGGTCCGATCTACCGAGAGCATTGAATTAATTCTACATTACTAAATATAGTAATATATGGCGTAGAGTAACATAGCCGTTATATAAAAACGACTTAGAAACATCACTATTTACAGGTTTTACGCAATTTTAAAAACACAATATGAATACTATATTTTTAAAATTTATCTTGATTTAGCCGTATTTTCCATACAATATAGTTTATAAGAAAGTCACTGTCCACTGCCTGTCTCTTTGTATGTATGTACGCTTAGATAGATTGTAACAGGTTTTTATGCGTTATTCAGCAATAGATAGTGATTCAAGAGAAAGGTTTATGCATAGATTTTATTCATGCAAAACCGGGCGAGTCGCTAGTTTCTTGCAACTAAGGGTTGTGACCACAGAAATCGGAATAAGTACTTATTTACATTTCTGTGGTTGGACCATCTATAATCATTATCCTTTTTTGACGATGATACGCAGATGGCGTTAGATGTTTATTTAAAAGTAAACATTTCAAACTTGAAAATGCTTTAAATAAACACATTGATTGTTTGAACACGCTTACTTAGTGCAAATAGTTTTTTTTTTTTTATACAATTGAAGTGGCAACCAAGCGTACGGCCCACAAGGTGGTAAGCGGTAACCGCAGCCTATGGACGCTTGCAATACCAGAGGTATCATTAGCGGGTTGCCACCTTGAAGCTAAGATCGAAAGCCTCATGTGCCAGTAATTTCACCGGAACAATACCCTTCACACCGGAACACAGCAATGCGAGCACTACTGCTTGGCGGCAGAAATAGGTATGGTGGTAGTCCTGCCCCGGACGAGCTCTATCACAGAGAACTCTATTACTCTTATATATAGTATTAATCTTGCTAGACTGTTTAACTTAGTTTATAAGCAAACATAGTAACGATGATTGTTATTGACTTAGCTATGATTGATTTGGTTTTACCGAGACGCAGAATGATCCAAACGCCAAATAATGTACGCCAAATAGCTTGAAATGCTGAAATTCAACATCTGAAGGCGAATCATCTAAACTCAAGATTATAATATCCCAAAAATTATTTCGCCTCAAGCGGGATTTGAACCCGCAACCACCGCTTGATACGCGGGTGCTCTACCAATTGAGCTATCGAGACATATCTCGCTTGAATTAAATACTTTTTGGGATATTATAATCTTTAGTATTCCCTTAGTGTGATAGTTAACACTCTAAAAACGTAAACTCTCGTTTGACATCGTAAACGCTATCGTATTGTCCAGCTGTCAATTTGTATGGGATTTTTTACGATTTATGCCGTATTCGTCCCGAGCTTTCGGCCCGCGTTTTTAAAAAGTTTTTATTTGTCCCGCATGTCAGCCTCTTTTTGAGTAATATGATCTACCAAAATCTCTTAGGTTGGATTCGAATAAGCTCTATTCGCAGAGTAAATCCTAAATATTCGCAAGTAAACTGAGAGTTTTCTTGTATTTGACATTTCTTATTCTCCGGAATAGTTATTCCAGAAGTTGGTCGGATCCGGCCTTCAACGTCAAATTGTTCGACGACGATTGAACAAGATGGTGCAACTCACCCTTAGTCTTTTAGACTTTGAACGAGCATTGCGCCTTATGCAAGCAATAATAAAAAAATGTTCTTTGTCAGTGCTCAACTTTATAAAGGTCTGATCTGACAATAAACAGAGGCGTCATCAAACAAATTCATTAATATAGAGTTCATGTTCCTTCGGTTTTGATCGATAAAAGCTTTTGTTGTCTTACAGCTTCGTTTGTTTACAAGAAAACCGGACGAGTTTAGTTTTTTAGAAATAGAAATGAACCTCTGAAAAGCTTTGTTTCTAAGAACACCGTCAAGTAAAATTGTTGAAGCGTGTTTAAAATAAATATTCTATTACACAGACAAAAAATATATTGATATCTGTTTTGGAAAGTCATGCTTAAATAAATAAACTGATAACATTTAGGCATTCAAAAGCTTTTTCCACATATTTCTAGATATCAAAGTTTTAATAAATAAATAAAAAATGGTTATTATTATAGTGCACTTTGTTAATTAATTGTTAGGCCACGACAAAAGCCTTTGGGCTGTCTAAAACTGTCACCAGAGTAGACCACTGATTTTTAAGATCTTATTGACTTACTTAATGCACTTTGCTGTAAAATACTTCGTTTCGTATCACTGTTAAAATTCGCATTATGTGAGTCATCTACCTATTCAATAAGTTTCAACTAAAACGCGATGAAAAAATGTTGACGCAATGAAATGGACAACTTTCGTGCAAATATTGAGAGCTCATTTTATTAGTATTTTATAAGATGGATAAAATGGGTAAAATATTCGCCATTATTTATTTATTTATGTTAAGCCTTAAAGTTCAATTCTGACTCATTCTAGTCACAAACACGTGGTTATAAGAAAACCTGGCGCCTGACAATGTGGCAATGAGGGCACTTCTTTGGCACAGACAAAGCATCTATTACTACAAAATAAATTGGCAGTTGTGTGCATATTTAGAATACTCACATATTCACGCACTTGTTTAAAACCAGCGAGTGATTAAGTAAATGGGTTTATTTTTTAAAACTTTTGTCTAGATTAATGGAGCTACATCATCATCATTGTCAGTTCTTCTTAATATGCTTGCACTGAGGCAGACTGACTTGGTCGAGCGAGAGTAATTGAATCTAGACACGGACCTCATACGGATGACAGACTATTCTTGGTCTTGAATATTGACCAGTAGGTCAATATTCAATAACTGTAGACCACCAATCGCCCCAAAAGTGGGAGGTGGATTGGATTTAAGAGTAGTAGAGTTCTCTGTGATAGAGCTCGTCCCGGGAAGGACTACCACCATACCTATTTCTGCCGCCAAGCAGTGATGCTCGCATTGCTGTGTTCCGGTGTGAAGGGTATGGTTTCCAGTGAAATTACTGGCACATGAGGCTTTCGTTCTTAGCCTCAAGGTGGCAACCCGCGAGTGATACCTCTGGTATTGCAAGCGTTCATAGGCTGCGGTAACCGCTTATCATCTTTTGGGCCGTACGCTTGGTTGCCACTTCAGTTGTATAAAAAAAAAAAAAAAAAACACGTAATAGGTATTTATTTTTTAGTTTTAAAATATTCGGTTTCATCACTATGTTTTTCTGAAACGTTTGCAAACGCTAGGAACGTCTGCTCTGCAAATTTCATTATGTAGAAAGAAAACAGAACCTGTAGGTATTTTACCACGAAATTCTCAAAAGTAAATACCAGTTGCACCAACCAATTAGCGTCTATTTCAGAACCTAATTAAAAGCAGCCGACCTAATTCCCACAGAGTAAATAAACGTCCATCAATCGTCGCTTTTAAAGCACCAATGAACTGGAAATACTCAAATGCAGTGTTGCCAACTGCACCATCATCACTGTAGCTAAATCTCTTGCCAAAAGTAGCTAGAAGTAGCTTATCAACTTTTCTGTGTTTTGAATTTAGTTATAGGCTTTCTGCAAGTGCAAGTCTAAACAGATCCATAAGGAAATTAAAATCTACACAAATAAAATCAGTATGATGAAAATTTACAGAAAAGGTAGCCAACTTTGTTATTCTTTAGTATTTAATTGTATCTACGGGAACACAAAAATAGCTAGATCTCGCTATAAAACAACTAAGTTGGCAACAGTGCTCAAATGGGACGATGAAATATCTATTATGAAAGCAAGTTTTATGTATCATAGTGTACCGAACCCTACCTCAAGCGAGGAAAACTACCTCACCGTAAAAGCTAATAATGTATCAAAGTAATACATTAAAATAGTAGTAGAAATATTGAAGAAATATCGTTGAAATGGCCACGTGATCGTCTAGAAGTAAAAGGTAGGACCTAACTTGTGTTCCGTATTAGTAACCTAAATTCTTTTTAAAAGTGATCAAGTCTTGTCTACTGCGATACTTATTTTATAATTGTCTACTTCGATACCTATTTTATAATTGTCTACTGCGTTACTTACCTCGTGTAATATTGTACCTAAATACAGGAATGTCTAATGTGTTACCTATATTTATTTATTGTCTACTGTGTTACTTGCTTAGTATAAATATTAAGCTAAAGTCTAATACTAAAGTACGTCGAGATAACATACTTCAGGCTATCGTACCTCGGGCTATCGTACATCGGGCTAACATACCTTTTATATTATCAAGATGAACGAGGATGATGATTATAAATAGAAACGGCTATAAGGATCATAACATAATCCTTATAGGATCATAACATAATTCTTATAGGATCAGAGCACCGCCCCGCTCAGATCAATGGGCTCGTCTCCAAACTGGACACCCTCTTCCGTATCATGAAATATTATCATGGAAATTATCATGGACATCCTAGTAACTTGGATGTCCATCAATAATTCTGGGAAACAGAAACTATATCTGTAAAACTCTACGTATTTCAACTTCAAGTCTGTCATGTGAGGGACAAGAGGGCTTTATCTTTTAGCAAGTCCAAGTCGAAAGTCCGTCAGTCTTTATTGCCTCTCCAGTAATCCTGCATCTAGAAATGCAACTTGGCACTTGGAGAGGTCCGTTCTAACTACCCTACCTACTTACCTGCCTGCCTACCTACCTACCTACATACTACTATATAGGCTTTTTAGAAAGTTTTGGAAGAATAATTTAGTTTAGAACTTTCAAGAATTGCTTAGTTTTCTGACAGAGAATATACCATAAAATCGGCGTTACTTAACCTTTGCAGAATGAACCAAATTCAGATATATAATTTGTATTGTTAATGTCGTGGTAACTCCGGTCAGGACTTCGAAGAGGTAGCTCACCATCCGTGAACAGGTCTGGGTATTGCTGGTGGGACTTATACTGCCCAAAAGTCCGACGTAAGATATACCAAGCGAACTTAACGTAGCTCACCAGTTGTACATAGACTGGATTATAGTTACACCGGTCGAGACTTTAGTAAGGTAGCTCACCATCCGTGAACAGGTCTGGATATTGCTGGGTGGGACTTATTCTGCCCAAGTCTGACGTAGGATAAACCAAGTGAACTTACCTCGTTCACCAGCTGTACAGTCTGGGTATCACAACTAGGACTAAATACGTCCAAAAGCCAAAGAAGAATATAATATTAGTAGAATTCAGCTCACTGTCTGCATTGATCTAAAACAACACAATTTAATATAATAAATTCAACATCAAGATCAAACCCAACCATTCCTTCAATTTAGGTAAACATTCACAACATTATAAAAAATAGCCCTTAGTAATTACTGGTTATTTTAAATGTACAAATAAATAGTATTGAGATCAAATAAGCCAATATCGAGAATTTCACTGAAACTACGACAATTCCGTATCCGGGCTTTCTAGCTTACAAACTCCTCAAAGGGCACTGAATCGATTCACGCTTTTTGTATTTAAATCACAATTAGTCTACAGCTGATAATAATGTGTTTGAATCAAATATTTTGAGATTTTTTAGCCGATAATTTTCAATTTGTTGTTTTTCACGACCTGACAGCCTGCCTACCAGAATTCCTCTATTTCTTTTTGACATCTACCAACTTAGTACTATTTCTCTACAGCTGTCTAGTAATGAGTTTTGAATATAATGACAAATAAGATTTTAATGTTTGTTTGAAAGCACTACTGATGTGTTTTAGAAATCTTAAACGCCCCAATAATAAATGTTAAAAGCCTCCTAAACTATGTTTGTGAATAGAACGAAACTAGGCATAGGCTGTTTCGTTACAATAGGTATGTTACATTAGGTTAAGATTAGCGACAATCGGAGTGAAAACGTAGTAAGTAATACTTGACAAAATAAACTTTTATAATAATATCTCTCTATGTTTTCTGAATGGTTTTGCGGCCCCAAACTTGTGGTGGGATACTGTCAAGGTGGTGGGGTAAAATTTTCACATATTTTCTAAAAATATGCATTCTTGGTGATAGCACCCAGTGTAGTCCATAGAGTAACACGTAAGTATAGTCCTAGTCTTAGATCAACCAATTATAATAATGTCCACAGCTGGACATAAACCTTCTCCAAAGAGTGCGATTTTTGGTTTCATCATCCAGGCATGCACGACTTTATGCGACTGCTTTAATATCATCGGTCCATAGAGTGCGAGTGAGTCTATTGTTAACCCTAAATCGTCCACGCTAATTATAGCAGCTACATTCCGTAACCAAATAAAATGTATTTTTGAATGAGAATTTCGACACCGACGGAAGTAGTTGAAATAGATCCAAAAGAAATAAAAAAGTAATGACATCGCAAGGAAGTTCGTAAAGGCCCGGAAGCTGACAAAATTTTCAGCAATTGAGAGATTAGATACATTTATAATATTGTCTTTATTAAGTTGGTCAAACTGTAAAGTAGATTTTGACCGACTTCTATAAAGGAGGTTGTCAATTCGACTTTATGTTTTTTTGTAAGTTTGTGTTACAGTTGGCCATTGACTAATACGAACTTACTGTATACATATTTACCTTCTCTTTACAAGTTTATTTCAGCAAAAAAGTGCCATAAACTAGCCCTTTTCAAGAAGTTTAACAGATGGCTAACTCTAGTAGATCAAAGACTAAACAAATTGTAGTTAAATCAACCGCTTAAACTGCCCTTCAAAGTATTACAAGGAAAAGACTGCGGTAAACCCATTAAAATAATTAAAGAAAATTATTCAAAGGAATAAAGTTCTAATCGAGAAAAAACAACTCAGCTGCAATTTTTAACTACCTAAGATATGAACTTTATCTAGTAAGCTCTAAGATTCAAAGCTGTACAGTAAAATGTTTAGTTTTACGTAAAGTTGGTACAGTTCCTATAAAACGAATGGACGAAGCGAATTCACGTAATTTTCCACAAACAAAGCTTGGGTTGAACAAAAGGGGTAAACAATAGGCCAGACGAAGCCAGGGTTCCGTATTGTACTAACGTTTTTATTGTCAAAAACATGAATTAACTCTAGTTTAGTTTAGTACGCGGTGCAGCTTTTGCTGAGACAGGACCTTTTGACCCTTAAGCGCGATTTTTTTTTCATTATAATATATACCTATATGTACTATCTATATCTATCTATATTTTTGTATGTATTGGTATGTTTTTTTAAGTATGATCTTGGGGGTCAATAAAAATGTTTTCTTTCTTTTCTTTCTTTCTTTCTTTCTAGTTTGAAGGAGTTGACAAAATGTTGAGCTGGTGAATGAATTGATCCATGTAATTGGCTAAACTCCTTTTATCTCCCAAGTTCCTCTTTGATCATAAATAATCGGTAACGATTTTATTTTAATGTTTTACGCCGCTAAACGTCCTGAAAAAAAAAAAAAAAAAAGCTCTTCTTCTTCTCAGTCGGACACTCTTGACAGAGTGGTCGTGGTTATGTAGGACTATATTGAGTAGCGGCTGTTGCAATACGTCTCCACTCAGCTCTGTTAGCAGCTTTCCGAGAGCATTCGGTCATGGTTGATTGTGAGATGGATTTTATGAGGTCAGACCATCGGGTGGGAGAACGACCACGTGCTCTCTTGCCTTCCATCCTGCCTTGGACTACTAGACGTTCCATTGAGTCTTCGTTGCGGGTTACATGTCCAAAGAAAATGTTAAAAATCTAGTAATACAAAATTAAATATCTATAATGTATTGTAATTTAAATCATTTTTTTTAAAACTGGTTAAAAACCACGACACAACAGTGCCTTTTCATCGATAAACCGGTATGTACTTGAAACACATTTTTAACATGAAAGTGTCCATAAATACCTCCATAAACTTTTACTAGGTTTCCTGTGTTTTAAGTGCTAAAGTAAAACAAGAATAAGAATAAGAATATTTTTATTGCAAAACTGTTATAAAATGTAAGATGGTAAAATTAAAAATACGAAAATTGTCCAACAGTTTGCCCTTTTCGGTCGTACAATATGCATAGAGTATTATCTAAAACTAGAAAGGAGAAAAGGAAACTTTAGGTGCTGTAAAGAGAGTAAACCTGGATTGAATAGGATGCTGATATTGTGCCTCAGATATTCAACCCACAGTTACAATAAAAGTTAAATTTACACTGTTATAAATTTTTGTTGACGCTGTGACTTTGTAGGTTACAAAGTAGGTTAGTAAGTTTGTAGACGACCGATGTGGCGCAGCGGGCGTAGGTCCGCCTGCGACGCGGAGGTTGCGGGTTCGATTCCCGGGTCAAAGGTTTGTACGATCTACAAATATTATTTTCGGGTGTTCTGGGTATTTTATATCGTTCGTTCGTTCGTATGAGTCAGTGGCCAACTCTGATGACAGAGTTTTTAGGCCACCCGAAGGCCTCTGTCATGGCCAAACAACTTTGAAAAAGCCGGGACCGACTGCTTAACGTGCCTTCCGAAGCACGGGAGTATTTTCTATACCTATATAATAAAAAATATTTATTTATGTATTGTCTTGTTGTTAGCGACGCTCAAACATATCTACTTACCCACCTACTTCATGCATTGCATCTTTGTAACTTTAGGGTACTCTTATTAGGAAGGTAGAATATGATTATTTTACGAATGTTTAGGGTAGTTTTGTGCAATGTATAGTCTTAGGCCATACTTCATGCAAATCGCCACGAAATTACTAAATAAATTCTCTTACAAGTTAAAAGTGCGTTTTCAGTGTTATGTACATTATCCACATCTGTATTTCAGTCATCTAGTACCCATAATACAGCTCTGTTTAGCAGCAGCTTACCTTGGGGCTAGATGATGCTGTGTGGATTGTCTAGTTTAGGACAAACCATATTTTTTTTTTTATACAACTGAAGTGGCAACCAAGCGTACAACCCACAAGATGGTAAGCGGTTACCGCAGCCTATGGACGCTTGCAATACCAGAGGTATCACTCGCGGGTTGCCACCTTAAGGCTTAGATCGGAAGCCTCATGTGCCAGTAATTTCACCGGAAACCATACCCTTCACACCGGAACACAGCAATGCGAGCATTACTGCTTGGCGGCAGAAATAGGTATGGTGGTAGTCCTTCCCCAGACGAGCTCTATCACAGAGAACTCTACTACTTTTAAATTAGTGCATACGTTCGTTCTACCAGTAATCTTCTTTCCGGCCGGAGCTGACGTCCGTCGACCACGTACGGATGGGCGTACTTTGGCTGAATTTCACTTTCAACACACGCGCTCTTTCAGCTCGTTAGCAAACTGACGCTACGCGTTAGATAAAACAAATTATGCAAACCCGCAACCGTACGCAACCGACGTCCGTCAGTCTAAGACAGAATGCAGCCTAAATAGAAACAATTTAATATTAAACTAATATCAATCCAGCAAATTTAGCAAACAAAGATAAATACGTACAAGCAGTCGACCTAATTATGCAAATAAACAATTCAAAACGCTGATTTATCAAAGGAAGTACAGCGAGCGATTTGTTTGAACTAATAACTTGAGGCAAATACATCAACAATTATATTTTAGTGCCCTTGTCAGAGTTTCTGAATACACTCAAACAAACTTGGTTGATTAGATATTCTTTACAAAAGGGTAACCTTCATTTGGCCGTGGTGGTTCCGGCTTTAGAATTGAACCCCTCCATATCCTCCCGTGGATGTCGTAAGAGTCGACTAAGGGATAACACACCAGGGAATGGGCAGCAGCATTTTCCTGAGGATCGATTACCGATACTGCGATCACCAATCCGCCTGCCAAGCGTGGTGATTATGGCAAACCCCCCCATTATGAACAGGACAACGAAGAAAACGGCCCCCAGTCACGGCAGCGACGCTATTCCTGGCACCGGTAGCGGCCATGGTAACGGCGGAGCAGGGGGTGCTAAGAATCGCCGGCAGAGGTTCAGCTACCAATCCCAACGACCTTTGCACCTGGCGACATACAACGCACGCACACTGAGGACTGACGAAAAATTAGCTGAGCTGGAAGAAGTAGTAAGCAAGTTGCGTTGGGATGTTTTAGGGTTATCAGAAGTCCGAAGAGAGGGGGAGGACACGATAATCCTTAACTCAGGCAACTTGCTCTACTTCCGGGAGGGCGACCACCTGTCTCAACATGGTGTCGGCTTTCTCGTCCACAAATCCCTCGTCAACAACATTGTGAAGATCGAAAGTGTTTCGAGCAGGGTAGTATACCTTATACTCAGAATAACCAAACGGTATTCGCTGAAGGTTATACAGGTATACGCCCCGCACTCGCAACGCCCAGACGATGAAGTGGAGGTTATGTACGACGACATTTCGAACGCCATGCATGCCTCGAAAACACACTTCACTGTTGTGATGGGGGACTTCAACGCGCGGTTAGGCATGAGAAACGGTAATGAACTGAGAGTGGGGCCATTTGGGTTTGGACAGCGTAACCCAAGGGGTCAGCGATTGGTCGATTTCATGGAAAAGGAGGGACTCTTTGCGATGAACTCTTTTTTCAAAAAACGGCCGTCCACAAAATGGACGTGGCTGCACCCCAACGGTCACAAACGCGAGATAGATTTCATCATGACGACCAAGAAGCAAATATTCAATGATGTCTCTGTGATCAACAGGGTCAAAACCGGCAGTGATCACCGTATGGTCAGAGGCACATTGAATCTCAACATTAAGCTGGAAAGGTCACGTCTGGTGAAATCTACTCTTCGCCCAAGTCCTGCCCAAATCCAAAACCCCGAGAGCTTTCAGCTGGAACTTCAAAACCGTTTCCAGTGTCTCGCCGAATGCGAAACAGTGGACGAGCTAAACAACGGGCTGGTAAAAATTGTCCAAGAAGTCGGGTCGCGGTTTTATAAGACTCGACCGAAAAATAGAACTCAGAAACTCTCTGAGCACACTCTTAAACTCTTGGCAGAACGAGGCGAAATGAGGCTGCAGTCTTCAGTTGACATGTCGAAATACGGCGTGCTCAACAGACAGATCTCCAAGTCCATGCGACACGATTTGCGTCTTTTTAATACTAATTGTATTAAAGACGCAATAGAGCGTAATAGAGGCTCCAAAGTGTTTGCAAGAGATTTGTCTATTGGGCAGAGTCAGTTGACAAAACTGAAGACCGACAGTGGCAATATCGTTTCGTCAAAGCCAGAGATTTTAAGAGAGCTCGAGAAGTTCTATGGACAATTGTATACCTCATCGCAAAACCCTGCTCCTAGCACGTCTAGCGATGCCAGAGCCCGTTTGACTCGACACTACACCGAAGACATCCCGGACGTCAGCCTGTACGAGATTCGGACTGCATTAAAACAGCTTAAGAACAACAAGGCACCAGGGGAGGACGGAATAACGACTGAGCTTTTGAAAGCGGGTGGAACACCGGTACTTAGGGTCCTTCAAAAGCTCTTCAATTCCGTTATCCTTGAAGGTACAACGCCAGAGGCGTGGAACAGAAGCGTAGTGGTACTGTTCTTTAAGAAAGGTGACAACACCCTATTGAAGAATTATAGACCCATTTCGCTTCTGAGCCACGTTTATAAGCTGTTTTCTAGAGTAGTAACCAATCGTCTCGCTCGTAGGTTTGACGACTTCCAGCCTCCCGAACAAGCCGGGTTCCGAAAAGGCTTTAGTACTATAGACCACATCCATACGCTACGGCAGATTATACAGAAGACCGAAGAGTATAATCGGCCGCTGTGTCTAGCGTATGTGGATTACGAAAAAGCCTTTGATTCTGTCGAAACCTGGGCAGTGTTGCGGTCTTTGCAGCGATGCCAAATTGATTATAGGTATATCGAAGTGTTGAAGAATCTGTATAGTAAGGCCACCATGTCTATCCGTCTTCAGGATCAGAACACGAACTCTATCCAATTGCAAAAGGGGGTGAGACAGGGAGACGTTATTTCTCCGAAACTGTTCACCTCTGCATTGGAAGATGTTTTTAAGCTTCTGCACTGGAACGGGTATGGCATCAACATCAATGGCGAACACATCACTCACCTTCGATTTGCCGATGATATAGTCATCATGGCGGAGTCGCTGGAAGACCTTGGTACTATGCTCAGAGACCTCAATACCGTCTCTCAACAGGTGGGTCTCAAAATGAACATGGGCAAGACAAATATCATGTCAAACGCTCATGTTGCACCCGTGCCGGTACATGTTGGGAACGATATCATCGACGTTGTTGACCACTACGTCTATTTAGGACAGGTGATTCAGCTAGGTAGGTCCAACTTCGATAAAGAGGTCAGCCGACGAATCCAACTCGGATGGGCAGCGTTCGGGAAGTTACGGCATATTTTCTCGTCACAGATACCGCAGAGCCTCAAGACGAAAGTCTATAATCAGTGCGTGTTGCCAGTGATGACTTATGGCACTGAAACGTGGTCGCTAACTATAGGTCTCGTTCAAAAGCTCAAAGTCGCCCAACGAGCTATGGAAAGAGCTATGCTGGGAGTTTCACTACGCGATCGAATCCGCAATGAGGAAATCCGTAGAAGAACCAAGGTCACCGACATAGCTCTTAGAATTAGTAAGTTGAAGTGGCAATGGGCAGGCCATATAGCTCGCAGAACCGATAACCGTTGGGGAATAAAGGTTCTCGAGTGGCGACCACGAACTGGAAAACGAAGTGTAGGACGGCCCCCCACTCGATGGACCGATGACATTAAAGCGGTCGCAGGAAGTCGGTGGATGGTGAAGGCCCAAAATCGGTCGTCATGGCGCTCTTTGGGGGAGGCCTATGTCCAGCAGTGGACGTCTATCGGCTGATATGATGATGATGATGAACCTTCATTTGCATGATCATCTCTATTACTTAAATATGAATAACTTTAGCATGAGTTCGTTTTTGTGAGTAGCACCGCGTTGATACACCTTCAAACAGCTGTAACATTACTGTCTAAGTTTGTAGGGGCCTGAATCAAGTAAAATTACTGGGTGAAATTTGGGGTGACGAGCGGCATGTCACATGTCTGTTTCTGCTCTGTGTTTTTTGTTTGTGCTGTGGAATAAATACTTTTCTTTCTTTCTTCTTTCTTTTTTTCTATATCACTCGGAACTATTCCTATTTCTGCCGTCAAGCAGTAATGTTTGCATTGCTGTGTTCCGGTCCGAAGAGTATGGTTTCCGGTGAAAGTACAGGCACATAAGACTTTCGGTCTACGTCTCAGGGTGGCAAGGCAATCCGTGTAAAGTGGCAACCAAGCGTACGGCCCACAAGATGGTAAGCGGTTACCGCAGCCTATGGACGCTTGCAATACCAGAGGTAGCACTCACGGGTTGCTACCCTTAGACCTTCGAAAGTCTCATGTGCCTGTAGTTTCGCCAGAAACCATACCTTTTGAACCGGAACACAACAATGGAAAACATTACTGCTTGCCGGCAGAAATAGGTATGGTGGTAGTTCTTCCCCGGACGAGCTTTATCACAAAAAACTCTACTACTCTTAAGATGAGTTGTGAGTGTTTTATGTCAAGCATAAAACACTCACTGTTGCTTCAAAGCCGTAGTTTACTGCAAGTATGTGAATATAACTGACTTTGTGACTCAGTCCACCGGAAATCCGCGGAATATATTTTAAAGTCACTGCAAAAATGTTTTAAATTCTTTGACCATGAGTCATTGTGATCACAAATGATATTTATAACTAGCATTTTATAATATCAGTGTAATTTGACGGTTGTTTTAAGTAATGCACGTACAAGTATGCAAGTAATGCAAGTACGTAAGTGTATAATCAAATTATTGATCATTATTTTGGTCAGAGCCCGGGGAATTAGGCTATTTACCAAAGGAGTTGTTTCACGCAGTATGAAGCCGGGCCCTGGTCTTTTGTAGGGGTGTGGATAATTAGATAATCATTATAGAAATCATTTATCGCTGTTTATTTATTTTATTTTGGCTTCTTTCATAATCTATAGTAAGTTTATCTTTGTGAAGGAGTGCAAGATAATACAAGAAAATATGGTGGGTCTAACAAACAACTGGGTTATTAGGTACTGTCAAAGTCAAGATGTGTCACGATCATTGGCTAATACCTGTCATGGCCTCTAGTGTTACGTTTTAGGAAACTCAACGCAATAAACATTTTTCCTTTAGAACTTAGTTTGTCTACTTAAAAATAAAATTGTTTGTTACTGTTAGTCTTACATATTTTTCAATTTTTTCTATGGTGTTACAAAGACCTAGGCTACTATGAAATTGGTCCTTTGTAAAAAAAAATCGCCTTCAAAGGGGATTTTGGGAATTTTAGTATCAAACATTATTCGTTGAAGCTAGTAAGGATAACAATTATAGATAGATATTAAAAGTAAAGACATAAAAAAGTAAAGACATAAATTAAAAAAGTCCTTACAACAACTTTGAGCTGAAGATTTCAACTCAAAGTTGTTGAATCGAAAGTCGAAACTTTTCACCGTTTCTTATAATAATTCATGTTAAAGTTTTGGATAGATTCCAGTATCCGCGGTATTTTCTAGGCCGAGTGCTTGCCCTTTGTTAATAAAGTGTGACGATAAAAGTATTTTAGGACGATAGAGATGTAACCGACCCACTTAGGTACACCATGATTATAGTCTTTTAATTCTTGCTAAGAGCACCGGTGCTCTAGTGGTAGTGACCCCGCCTTCCAATCCTAAGGTCGTGGTCGTGCACCAATGGATTTTTATGTTTGAAAAATGTATGTGCGCAATGCCATTGCTCTCATACGGTGAAGGAAAACATCGTGAGGAAACCGGCATGTCCAATAACTAAAAATTCGAAAGACATGTGCCATCCACCAATCCGCATTGGGTCCGCGTGATGGATTAAGACCTGATCACTCTTGCCCGACAGTAGGCCAGTGCCCCAACAGTGGGAACATTAGAAGGCTGTAATGGTGATGATGAATTCTTGCTGGGACAAATAGCTCACTTTTATAATAAAAGTACCTACTTAGATAAATAACAAAAAATGAACAGCAGTGGAGTAGTTTTATCACTTGCTTTTATCAAAGTTTTTTTTATACTACGTCGAATCCAACTAAAAAAACAAAGTCAAAGTCGAAGTCTCTCTCCTACTTTGTATAATGTTTATAGTATAAAAATATTTTATAGCTGTAATTTACTTTGTATCATGATTTTCATAAAAGCGCCATCTATGAAAAGAGATCAAAACTACTAAATACCTAAGCTGTGTTAAAATTACGAAGTGAAGCACCGAAACTTTCATGAACAGTAAAGCTTCAGCCCGTGTTACTTCTTATATCAACTCAAAGATGTCACTACTAGTATTCAAACCAAAAACCCACTGATACGAGTTAGTAAGGCTGGTTTCGACCAACTTTTGAAATAAATATTTCGCGGAATAAGAAGTCAAATACAAGTAAACAGTCAGTTTACTCGCGAATAACTACAATTTGCTCTGCGAGTAGTGCTTATTCGAGTTTGGTTGAATTCAACCTTATTTTTGAGTAAGTATTTTTTTTGCTAATAAAGAGCACTGGTGGTCTAGTGGTAGTGACCCCGCCTTCCGATCCTAAGGTCGTGGATTGGAATCCGGTCGTGCACCAATGGATTCTTCGCTACGAATAATGTATGTGCGCTATGCCAGTGCTCTCATACGGTAAAGGAAAACATCGTGAGGAAACCGGCATGTCCAAGAACTAAAAATCAGAAAGACATGTGCCATCCACCAATCTGCATTGGGTCCGCGTGCTGGATCAAGATCCAATCACTCTTGCTTGAGAGTAGGCCAGTGTCTAAACAGTGAAAACATTAGAAGGCTGCCATGATGATGCTTTTTGTTTCAGAACAAAAATCAAAAAGGTTTCCAGTTCTAGTGTTTATCCATGGGGATTCCTTTGAGTGGAGCTCAGGGAACCCCTATGATGGTAGGATATTGGCTTCGTACGGAAACATCATGGTCATCACCATCAACTTCAGATTGGGGATATTGGGTAAGACTTATATTAAGTTTTTGAGATGACAGAAAATCCTACTCGTTTGTTTGTTTTTTGATGTATACTCACGTCATTGACCGAGCGAGCGAAGCGAGCGAAGCGTCTCGGTATTGAGATTGGCCAAAAATGCTATTGGTTGTCAGTTTGTCCGGTCAGTTTGTGTTCTCGCCTACAGGTCGCATTTTTCAACCAATCTAGTTGAAACTTGGTATACAAGTTCTATGACTTTATAGAATTTGATTGTTGTCGGGGATTTTTGATAAGGGGCGTACTTTCTCCAAAAAGGGGGCTGCTGAATATCTCCGCTTTATGTGATTTTATTTCGATGATTTTTATTTTATATGAATTATATATGTAAGGTAAGTATTAACTTTAAGTTTGTCTGATATTTGGTAAAGATCTGATGAGGAACTTCAGCGTGATCAGCAAAATAGTTCCCTACAATGCAGTATGTTGCTCACTTTCAAAGCTCACTTTACAAGTTTGTGCTTGCTAGATCTACTGTTTGGAGAAGTGCTAGTGATTAAACTAAACAGCATTATTTAATTATACTTGCATCCGTTAGTAAGGTAGCATCTGTCAGTGACTTTGTCTATGATATTACGTAGGTAATAACTGTTTGTTTTCTTTTTCACACCTTTATGCTGCGAGATGATTGCTAGTGAGTGAGTCCAACGCCAACGATTTTACTATGTATGTATTTAGATGTTTAGACAGCAAAACATTACATCGGTAAAGACTTGCTACACAGATACGTAAATTTAATAACAAAATCCCAAAAGAAACACTTTGGTTTTTTTTGAAATTATTATTGTAAACTTTCCATCCACTAATCCGCATTGGGTTCGCGTAATGGATTACGAACCAATCATTCTTGCGCGAGAGTAAGCCATAGCATAGATCAGTTGAGCTATCTATAGGTCGTTTGTAACGGTCTTCAGATGTCTCAACTGTTTCATATATATTTTGTTTATATTGTAATTTAATGTAATTATGTACATAAAACATGCATGGTGGATTAACACCTAATCACTCTCGCCTGAGAGTAGGCAAGTGTCCCAGCAGTGGGAACATTAGAAAGCTGTCATGATGATGATGATGATGCACGTATATTATTTAGTTAATAAACTTTGTTAACCTCATGATGGTGCATTTTAAGATTATATTTCCAGGGTTTATGAAGCCAAGTCTAACGGAGCATGATTACGGCAATAACGGACTCCTCGACCAACTAGCAGCACTGCAGTGGATTAAGGACAACATCGAGGACCTGAATGGTGATCCCAACTCCGTCACTCTGATGGGACACGGCACTGGAGCCGCGTGTGTCAACTACTTGATGCTGTCTCCTATATCTAATGGTATCATTTTTAAAGGGTTATTTCAAAGGGAATTTTGACACTTACCAAAATCACTTCCTAACAATTAAGATTGGTTTCATTATCAGGTCTGTTCCATCGTGCCATACTGATGTCCGGCTCAGCTCTCTCCGACTGGGCACTGACGAAGGATCCAACACAGTACACCCTGCAAGTAGCGCAGAGTCTCGGCTGCAACCCCAGCTCCAGAAATATGATGAACTGTCTTCAGAGAAAACCGTAAGTAGAAAACAATCCGAAATATGAATCATGATCCAATATCTGGTTCAACGTATCAGCATTGCCATTCAACGTGGCAATGCAGCCAGCATGTTGGGAACGCTTCCGTCTGGTAGTGATTTGGATAAGTTGAGCTATCTATAGGTCGTTTGTAACGGTCTTTAGATGGCTCAACTGTTTCATATGTATTTTGTATATTTTGTAATGCAATGTAATTATGTACATATTTTATTTTTGTTAATAAAGTATTATATATGAAATAGAACTATTGTAAAATAGCAGTGTGAGGCACTGGTGGTCTACTGGCAACATGACGCCATCTTTCGATACGAAGGGCGTGGGTTTACGCCCGGTCGTGCACCAATGGAAACCGGCATGTTTAAGAACTAAAAATCCGAATGAAATGTGCCATCCACAAATCTGCATTGGGATATCCGCAGTAGACCAGTGTCCCAGCAGTGGGAACATTAGAAGACTGTCATGATGATGATGATGAATGTAAAGTATGTCGAAGCTGAGAGGTTAGCTTGACTGTTATATAAAAATACATGGGAAAGTAAAAGTGCGCATTGATGAAAATATAATTTCATTCAAAATATTATGCAACCTAAGCAGTAATTTTGGATTTAATAGACAATTAAAGTTTAAAAAAAAAACAGAAAAAACGGTCGAACCCGAGTGGTTATTTTAAGTTAAGACCCTTCAATGGAAAAAACCTCATTCGCTTCAAAGCTCTAAAAACTAAACTTCCGTAAAAATAAAACTCCCAAAAAATCTCCTATTATCATAATTTTCAACTCTCTAAACGATGTTCAAAGTTCATCCACGATTACAACTTCTGGCAATAACCGAAATAAAAGAAAGTTGTGATTTCCTGAAGATCGGGTTATCAACCTTTACAAGGGGTTCTAATGTTTTCCTTTTGTAACAAGGCCAGAGTTACATCATTAGAAAGTTTGATGCTCTATCACAATCTAATTGGTGAAATTTGGGCGTGTTGGAATTTCTTCATGGGAATTTTCAAGAGCTTATGGAGCAAGCAGTTTGAACAGGTTTACGACATTCGTTTTAAAATGTCATGGTTTCAACATAATTTATACACAGTTTTGCACAAGAAATTAGACTTTGGGAATTTAAGATCAAGAATTACTTGGCGGAGAGATGAAGTATTTATAAAAAGGCATTCTGTCTGTTGCAAATAATGATTATTTTCGTTGCTTTAAGTAAGATCATAATAAAATTATTCAACAGACTATCAGAAATCAAGAAGGTTCAGATCCTGGCGCGTAAATTCGAGACTCCGCTCGGTCCTGCAGTCGCTGGATCCTTTATCCCCAGCGAGCCAGCCAGGACTATGGAGGCATTCCCCAATTTACTGAGCAAGTATGAAACTTTACCACTTTAAAAACTTAGGCGCTCGTGATGTAGTTACCCCTTCTGGACCCACGACTCAATAATAAACATTTAATTGGTACACAAGTAGTAGGTACACGTCAGCAATTTATTAACTAAGTTTGTACCTAGGTTACCAATTACAATGGTAGTAGTACCAAGGTTAGCCATTTGAACAATAGGTATTTGTTAGGCCGTATAGAGGCATTCAGGCGGCTTGTTAGCTCTACTAGATACCACTAAGGCCGCGTTACATTATTCTGTCGTCGCGTGTCGTGACGTGTCATAAGCATTATCGTATATATACAAAATGTATCGTATATAAATATATACATTTTGTATTGTTAGATTTATATTACAGCGCAGTATGTCGTGACGCTATCTGTAAATGTATGGATACGATATACTTATGATGCGTCAGGACACTCCACGATAGAATAATGTAATCCCGGTTTAACTCACACGAACTCACTTGCGATTTAACGATTATCACGCTGACAGTAGCTTTGCTTAGTTGATCTATATTTATTAAGATTAAGCAAGAAACGACACGAGAGAATTTCAGTAAAAACTATGTGAAACTAGTGGGGCTAAATAAGTCCATGACATCTTTTGGATCATGTTATTATTGCATTATTGTATATAATCATGTTATAGTTGCATAGAGCCTCTCAAGAGTTTTCTTGTTGACCTCTTTCCAGTTCAATCAGGTCAGTCCGTTAGTTTTGTAACAATTTTATAATGGATTTGTTTTCTGCCACAATATTGATACAATTGGAAATGGACTAACTTACCTAAGTGACGTCCAATTATAATTTTACGAACATCTCTAAAAGAAATATCGTGCTAAGTACTTGCGAAGAATACTATTGTAATTATATTTATTTACAGATGTATGTTACGATTGTATGAGTTTGGTAAAGAGTTTTTATCAGATTCACCTCTCACCACTGTATATAATGCAGAAAGGTCTAAACGGAACCTGTGAATAGGACATTGCTGTTTCCTTTCCTACGTGCGACCGTACACATGCCCTTCTGTGATAGAGGTTATCTACTTAAGGAAAAAGTTCCGACCTCGGATCAAGATATGAATTGAATAGTTCGGTAAAGTTCTTTGCCGATTCACGTTCGCAAAAACGTTAGAATTTGCTACGTTATTTTTATCTGGCTGGGGAATTCTTGAATAGCGATCGTGGACTGGAAAACGAAGTGTAGGACAGCCTCATACTTGATGGACCGATGACGCAGAAAGTCAGTGGATAGTAAAGGCTTGAAATGGGTGTCATGATACTCCTTAAGCCCTTCATCGAGCAGTGGACGTCTATTGGCTAATATGATAATGATATATGAGATTGAGTTTATTCTGAATTAAGATTTCTTTGAGAAAAAAAACAGACAACGAGAGTAGGATACTTTAACAACGCTTATTTACAGAAATATAATGGTAACCACAACTATGTAGACGACGCGGTTAGTTTGCATCTGACTATACATACTAATACAGGAACATAGGTATACTACACAGCTATCAAATCGTATTTACATCTAGTTAGGCACTCACGGTACTTCGATATTTCCATTCCAACAAAGTTGGGATTTTAGGGCACGTTAAGCAGTCGGTCCCGGCTTTTTCTAAGTTGTTAGGCCATGACAGAGGCCTTCGGGCGGCCTAGAAACTCTGTCACCAGAGTTGGTCACTGACTCATACGAACGAACGAACGATTCCAACAAAGTGCACTAAAAGCAATATTTTCTAGATACCAACTCCTTAGTGGAGTAACTGAACTGGAAAGCTACCACGACTTCGGGGTAATAGAACTGGACCATGGAATCCTAGAAAACCAGCGGGATACTTTCATCTCTAACTACGCGAAAATAATATTTGAGACTGCGGAAAAAGAAGCACTGAACGCCATTTTGAAAAGGTAAGTCTTAGTCTACTTAAAAGTAAAAAACAGTAGAAGTAAAAAAATATAATTATTCAATCATATCACAAGGATAATTTTGAAACATCATAAAGCTAGGTGAATTTACGTCACTAATACTCGTAAATAGTTAAAGTTTGCAGCAACGTAGATAATAGGGGATGAGTTTAAAAATAAATACATAGGTCTAAATGTCTGTTTTTTTTCAAATCTGCCACCATGTTTATTATTTCTTATATAGTGCAAGAAAACATGTATTATGAGAAAACCGGCATGTCCAAGAACTCAAAAATTTAAATGCATTGTACTATCTACCAATCCGTTTAGGATGTTTAAGTTGGATTACCTGTAACCCAATCATTCTCATTGAAAAGAATGCCAGTGTCCCAGCAGAAGGGTCATTACAAGATTAAACTATAGTGAAGCTATCATGGTCATTAACATAATTTTCACTAAAAACAGGATATTTACTATAATTTGTGTGCTAAATTGATGCCATAGGTAAACATCACAAAGAAAAATAACAAAAAAAAATATTAAAACATGTTATGTTTTACTACTGAAATATTCAGATACGCCCCCTCAAAACTGGATCCTCAGCGCTGGACTGTGGAAACCAACAGAGACGTGATTCTGAACCTCTTCAGCGATTCAAGAACCTTGGCTCCTAGTATCCGCTTCGCCGACTACCAGTCGTTAGCGAATCGCCAGTCGTACTTCTATGTTTTCGGACACAATTCAGTCAGCAGTGATTTTGCTGCGGTAAGTAGATTATTAGCTGAGAGTAGGCCAGTGTCCCAACAGTGGGAACATTAGAAGGCTGTCATGATGATGATGATGATGAAGTAGATTATTATCTTTTAATCCACATTTTTACGTCTAGTATTTTTGCAAGACAGTGACATAACTGAAACAAAACTACTGTGACAAAATTAAAATTTAATTAAATCATGCCACACCTACTCTGCGGTCCGAATCGATCCATTACAAAATATTCTTAGGTAATTCGGTGTCCGAATCAACAAAAAGTTTTTAGGTGATTCGCACCGCGGGCGCGGTCCAAATCAACCTATTCAAAAAAAGCTCTTGGGCGATTCGCACAGCAGCGGTTCGAATCGCTTGCGGTGCGAATCGCCGAAAGACCCGCTGCCACATTGGACGGAATCCGTCACCAATTTTCCACGTAGTGTTGCCGACTACAGAAACATATTGAATTTTAATGTATTCTATTGGCGTTCCGCCGCGGTAGAATGGCCATGGAAAATCCGTTCAATGTGGCGCTAGGCTAAAATCTTGTTTATTTTCCATAAGACACAGTAAAATAACACTTAAGTCTATAATAGCATAAGTAGTTTTGCTGTGAAGGAGTTAGGATGTGTTCCTGTGAACGCATGTGAATTAAAATATTTTTTATTCACGGTTCATTGAAACACCTGTTGAGATACTTTGACCGAGTTCGAAACAGAAGTGCCGGTTTTTATTATAACACAAGAACAATATAACAATTTTTGGAGCCTAAGTTTATCTTATAGATAGATAGATAACTCTTTATTGTATAACACCATAAATAAAATTAAACTAAAATACAACTAAAATTATCAGTTTAAAGTTTGAGGTGGTACAATGGGCGGCCTTATCGCTAAGAGCGATCTCTTCCAGGTAACCTTTGGATGGACTGGAATTAAAAGCAGATGTATTAGGAGGAGGTGTGAAACAGGTAAACAAACTATTAAACCTACATAAAAAAAATCTATCTTATCACAAATTCGTAAAGGAATTTCAAATTTTAGAACGCATTTGACGTATGCTGTCGTACAACTACGACGTTAGCGTTGCACAATAATATGTGACAATGGACAGTAAGTAAGTTCGTATGAGCCAGTGGCCAACTCTGGTGATAGAGTTTCTAGGCCGCCCGAAGGCCTCTGTCATGGCCTAACAATTTTGAAAAAGCCGGGACCGACTGCTTAACGTGCCCTCCGCACGGGAGCGCTCAGTTGAAATTGCCATTGGCAGTCACCTATCCAAGTGATGGCTAGGCGGAACAGTACTTAACGTCGTTGATCTGTTAAAAACAACTTAGCCAGCTACGAGCTCACGAGCACTCCTAAATATGTGACAATGATTCATTATAAGATAAAATCTCGCAACATTAACTATAATTTGACTCACTGTGGTATCTTGCAATGCCATGGACGTTCATCCTACTAATATTATAAATGTGAAAGTCTGTGTGTTGATATATGTTTGTTACCACGTATCTCCGCGACGACTTTACCGATTAGAATGAAATTTAAAGTGTACATAGCATAAGTCCTGGAAAAACTTTTTTTATCCCGGAAAAATGAATTGTTCCTGTAGGATAGCATAAAGACTGCAAAAACGCGGGTGAAGCCGTGCGGGTCAGCTCGTTATTAGAAACTACACACGCCGGCAAAATTAGGGGAGAATAAGCGAAACGTTAGGACAGTTAAAATCATTAGTTTATTTTTATAACTGATTTTAACTGTCCTAACGTTTCACTTGTGTTCCCCTAATTTTGCCGGCGTGTGTAGAAAAATAGAGTCTATATTTTTTATCTTGACAAAACAACATGGTTATCCATTTTTAATTATTTATTAAACAAAATAAAATATGTACATAATTATATTACATTACAAAATATACAAAATACATATGACACAGTTGAGCCATCTAAAGATCGTTACAAACGACCTATAGATAGCTCAACTGTTCCAAATCACTACCAGTAGGAAGCGTTCCCAACATGTTGGCTGCATTGCCACGTTGAATGGCAATGCTGATACGTTGAGCCAGATATGAACCAGCCTTTTCATCACGCGTCGCTTCGACCAGACGCCCGGAAAGAATTTTGAAAACGCGGTGAGCCCCGGTTATTATTTATCTTATTTATCTTAGTTATATTATTTACCTCGTGTTATTTTAAGTTTAATTGTGTTAATTCGGTGGTAGTCTCGTTTTGTTACACAAATAAAATGTGAAGGTAAATTGCTGATTTTTAATTTAGTCAAAGACTCTTCTCTAAAATATTTTCTTATTACACCTATACACAAATGCTCGTTCACCGTCCACCGAGTTTCAGCGTTCACTTTAATGTCACCAGTCCATCGAGTGGGAGGCCAACTGTAAGTTTGTTTTCCTGTTCGTCGCTATTCGACAACCTTCATGCCCCAGTGGTTATCGGTTCTGTAAAATCAAATGAAGTGGTTCTACCACAAAATTGG
The DNA here is from genome assembly GCA_951394395.1 of Colostygia pectinataria. Taxonomy (NCBI): domain Eukaryota; kingdom Metazoa; phylum Arthropoda; class Insecta; order Lepidoptera; family Geometridae; genus Colostygia; species Colostygia pectinataria. The sequence continues at coordinate 13,278,915 of OX596351.1, read as the reverse complement.
TGCTCAAAGTTATCAAAATCAAGAAATTGGTGTCACATATTTTGCGGACCTATATGGAATGCAAATAAATTAAGCTATTTATTTTTCTGTGAATACCTTAAATCGTGAAAACCAAGTTACAAAGTGCGTTTTAAGCTCTGTCATAAAACAACCTGATTTACAAAACGTCACAAACAAGCGCATCCCGGAAAATATTTTCCAAGGAACTTGCAAATCATGGAAATATTGGTCTGCCGAGGAAATGGAATCTATTAAGCACCTTCGCTTTGCGAATAACGTATTTTTCACTGCTCCTGCAATTCTGATTTTACAGTTTTACCAAAGTATTACTTACTCTGTTATTGGAAATACAGTAGAGTATTAGAGGAAGTCTGAAAGTGGCACCAGTGACTGAGAAAATGAGGAGTAATAGGTTAGCGTGGTATGGGCATATTATGAGGAGGGATGAATGTCATCTGACAAGAAGAATGTTAGATATGAATGTGGATGGATATATAGGTAGAGGTAGGCCAAAGAAAAGATGGATGGATTGTGTGAAAGATGACATGAGTAAGAAAGGAGTGAGTACTGAGATGACGGTTGATAGAGAGGAATGGAAGAAAGGAACATGTTGTGCCGACCCCACATTATTATTATTATTATATTATTAATAATAATGATAATAATGTGCCGACCCCACATAACGTGGGAAAAAGGGCAGGAAAATGATGAGTAGAGTAAAACTAGAAGTTCCGTCAACAACCAAATCTTAATCTATACTTACTACTAAGGAGTTTCTTCGGTCATTTTGCCGGTACGACATGTTCCTCCCATTTTAGTTGGTTTTCTCGAGTTATTTTGAGTTTTATTGTGTAAATTTGGTGGCAGTTTAACCAATACGACTCGTAGTCTTGGCACAAGTGTAAGTGATTGAAATGGAAGGGTGATGTTGGTTTGTAATTTGGTCGAAGATTCTCCTAGAAAATTTAGAAAGGACGCCATCGTTTCTTTCAAAATGTTGTTCGTCAAATTCAAAATTCGAATTTGTTCGTCTTTGATGTTGTATACGTCGACACTACTTGACACTGGCAATATTGTCTAAACAGACAGACTGCCATTTAAAAAAGGAAAAAAAAAGTACTTACTACTAAAGATTTCCGTCAACAATCTAATCTAATCATTTTAACAACCTAACTATAAAACATGACAGTAAATTAATGTCAAAAAGTCTTACTCTATCAGTTACCTTTCTTTAATGAGTTGCTGTCGATTCGGACAAAATTTATTGGGACTCAGTATCCCAACTGACACTTTAGGTTTTAGTGTTTTTTTACTGTTGATTCGGACACCATCAAATTATTGAAGCTGTTGAGTACAGTTTGGGGACTGGTTTGCGCTGCGTAAAATGTCTGTCAACATTTTAAAATATGAATAGTAGGGATATACATAACACAGATGAAATCGTCATTTAGAGCCAAGATAAAGAGTCAAGCTATCTAAAGATAAAAGGAATGAAACTTTTAGTGGTTAGAAATCATTTTAAATACCTAGAGAAGCTCAATAAATTTTATTATTTCAGCTAAATAAAAGCGTGCATGGACAAGAACTGCCATACATTCTCGGGGTTCCACTTGGAGGTGCCAATACTCATTTCCTCACTGACTACACAATACAGGAGAAACTACTGAGCGAGGTCATAATGAGGTTATGGACCAACTTTGTGAAAATTGGGTGCGTATGTGATTTTTTTTATTACAAACAGCATATTAACATTTCTGCCAAATCTATTACAAAATCATCGCTGACGCATTGACTAAGCGCTTTATTGATAAGCGTTTTATAATCTTCTGTTAAGTAATATGTTTTTCAAATCTATATAATATCGTCTTTTTTTATTCGACAAGACAATGACAGGGAAAAACGATGCTTAGCAAGCCGCTAAAACTGTAGTTTTCTAACTTTTTATAAGTAAGGGCACAACTGTATACCTTTAGCTTTTATAACGGTAAGCTCTAGAGACTATTTTAAGGGTCTTTTCATTTTAATGCGTAGGGGTGCACTATATGAAAAATCAGAAATTAGTCTTTAAGCCTCCTTTAGCTTGGATATCTACCGCTAACCTGAAAGGCAATTCCCGTATTTACCTGAGATCGAAAAATAAACTTAAGCGAATCAAAATTTCATTGACGACCGATGTGGCGCAGCGGGCGCAGGTCCGCCTGCGACGCAGAGGTTGCGGGTTCGATTCCCGCCTCGGGACAAATGTTTGTACGATCTACAAATATTTGTTCCGGGTGTTCTGGGTATTTTCTATATATAAAAAAAAATATCTATCTATGTATTGTATTGTATTAAGTATATATCAGTCATCTAGTACCCATAATACAGCTCTGTTTAACAGCAGCTTACTTTGGGGCTAGATGATGCTGTGTGGATTGTCCAGCATTATTTATTTATTTATTTGTGTTATATTGCGACATCGAAACGAGATTGGAACTTGATTATGACTACTTTACATTTCGGGATTTGCTCTTTTGATCAATTTACGGCCCGTGAACTGACGATGTCTTCTACACATCTCACCCATGTACTTCTGCTTCTGAATCTGAACTTCTGATTCGCCAACCGCAGTACTACAGCCACTTCTCGATCACTACTCAGTAGTCGCCTCACTGTCCACCTGACGATGAATTATTAAGTTTATTTCAGATCTCCAAACACACAGAGTGTCAACAAGTACTACACCTTAGACCGAAAGCATTGGAACCAGTACAACGTGGAATGGCCTGAGTATGACGTCACAAATCAGCCTTATTTGAGAATAGGTTAGAGTTATTTTCAAATTCAATAATAATACACCACATTATTTTAATACACGTTGCATTTTTTCCCCTGTTCAGTGGTTATACCAAAAGAAACACTCAGAATGCAAATTCGTGAAGCATTCGCCATTAAATTATTTCACCTACCTTTATTAATGATTGTGTAATTCACTTTGCATGATACTGTAAGTTTAAGTTTGATATTGTATACATGTATTTAACTTTAATTTTATTCTACCAACGATTGTAAAGTGGTAGGTTAAAAATTGGAAAAAAACTGGGCTGGCCGTTCTCCGTTCAACCCCTGTTTCCCTTCTAAAAAAACTCGCAGGAAGTCATCTGAGTTATTTATTTTGCCTATAAAAACTACTGGCAAAGGTTGCGAAAGGTTCTCAAATGGGAAACGTATAAATACGACTCAGCTTAAGATCTCGCGTTCCCGATAAACTTATGTTCTCCTCAAAGTTTTATTATTGATAATTTACTATAAAACTAGCAAGTGTTTCTATAAATTCCTTGTAATTTACTTCTTTGTAATGTTTTTTCCAGATATGTCACCTTCAATCAGCAGTTCATACCGTTCAAACTTCACAAGCTTTTGGATCGATGATCTTCCGAAGAGAATGAGTCAGTACGCTGTCGACCCGCTCTTTGAGTACACTCCAAGTACAACCCCAAAGCCTAAACCAACACATAGAAACTTAGGTAATAGCACTCGTATTTTGTTTGAACTAACTTCAAGGTGTAGGCAATTAATACTTGATGGAGAGGTTAAAGTGAAATAGGTAGACATGATACGTTTACTTTTATTTTGACCTTTTTGTACTGGGTTATATTGCTTGCTTTACCTGCCTAAATATTTTTTTGCAGATGCGAATTACCTGCAATGATGATTATACGAGTAGTTTCCACCTAGCTTTAAGACGTTTTAAAATGATTCTTGTGATATTATTGAATATATATACTTTTTACTTTAATTACTTACTTTACTAGTTTAAGTTAAAATTTACTACTTGTTTATGAGTCTAATTGCAAGCAATCACATCTTTTTAGAAAAAATTGTAAAATATATTACTAGTGGAGTAAAGTAGGTTTAACTATACAGAGTAGTAAAGTTCTTTGTGATAGAGCTCGTCCGGGGAAGAACTACCACCATACCTATTTCTGCCGCCAAGCAGTAATGCTCGCATTGCTGTGTTCCGGTGGGAAGGGTATGAGGCTTTCGATCTTAGCCTCAAGGTGGCAACCCGCGTGTGATACCTCTGGTATTGCAAGCGTCCATAGGCTTCGGTAACCGCTTACCATCTTGAGGGCCGTACGCTTGGTTGCCACTTCAGTTGTATAAAAAAAAAACAAGTTATTCTGTAATTAATTTGTGTAGTTTTGGTTGGAAGCTATTTTGTACTGATATAAAATTTTAATTTGCAGACACAATCAGGAAAATTTGGTCACCGCAATTAGCTCCCGCACCCCATTATGTTCCAGCAACATTTGGAAAAGTTCGTCCATATTCCCAGCCAGCGCGACCAGACACGGATACAATATACAGACAGATACAGTCAATAAAAACGCCGTCACACGCGCCATCCGGCTTAATGGAAAATGCCGCAGCGCAAGCATCCACCGCAAAACCGAAGCCCAGCAATATCCCCGTTAAAACGTCCAGCGCAACAGTCACTTTAATAATATCACTTGGCGTTTTATTCCTCGTTTTCGACGTAGCTATCTGCTCGATACTATACTTCAAAAAGCGAAAACTTCGATTGCGCGAGCAAACTCTTCAGACATCTCGACAGTCGCGCGCGGAAATAGGTGAAGTGGATTTAATCGGTCAAAAGAGCAAAGAAGATAAAGGCGCGATTCAAACACTCAAAGATGGATGTAGTGTCATTAAATCCATGAGTTTTAACAAAAAACGAGGCAGCATGAAAAAGATTAGAAAAAAATCAGAGACTTGTAAAACACCAAAATCTGATGACTCTGGAGGTTTTCGTGAAAGATTTCAATTAAGAAGACATTTGTCAACAAGCACATTAGATGCGCACACTAAAGTAAGAGATTGGATTGCAAATGAAGTCATGCATAGATGTTCCCCAGCTATATTGAGAAAATCTAATTCAGATATCAATAACGACAAACGCTTAAGTGTAGTAAAACCATTTACTAGATCTGAAGAACTGCTTTCAGATAACAAACGAACACACAACGATAATAATTTAAAAATTAATGCAGAAATAAAAAAAACTGCTTCTAAAAATGATGCCAAAGGAAAAACATCTGAAAAAACGACTTCTACGTCAGCTCTTGGATCCTATTCCTCTATAACTAGTAATAAACATTCCTTGAACAAAAAAGCCAGTAAGTCTAGTGACTCAATGAAAAGTAAAGCTACTGATAGCATCAAATCTAAGAAAGTATCTGTAGCTATCGATGCCACACCCTCTGCTCGCACGCACTCTATACTACAGCAAGAACCGATAGAAATTTCAAAATCTTTTGATGGAACAAATGAAGAACATTCCAATAATAATAGTCAATCGCAGAAATCTAGAACTGAAGATGAAGAAATAATTATTAGTGTTACAGAAAAAAATAAAGATGCTGATGTTAAAACATACACTAATGAAGTAAAACTATCCGTTTGTCAAGACAAACCCTTGATTATTACTCACAAACATTCAAGATCCGATCCAGTGACTGACGTAAACTATGAAAAACTGTACAAAGAAAAAATGGAATCAGGAATGTCAGTCATAGATATACTGCCGCCTGTTACATTTAGAAATGATATAAACGTTACATCACGCGATGAAAATATACTAAATGAACATTTTACCGCTGAAGAAGCTCTAGTTTCGATACGAAGAATGAACTTTCCAAAAGTACTTCCAGACTTACCTAGGGCTCAAAAACGGTTGTCACTGCAGCCGTCGACTTTACAAACTTTTCGAAGCTATTCAAACAGTGTGGAAAATCAGTTGGAGCGTTCAAAAGTTCCACCGCTACCTCCTCCAAGAACTACAACTTTGGATCGTCGACTTGCATACAAAAATACAAAACCACTGTCTTCCTTTGACGCATCTAATGTGAAGAAAATATCCGAAGTAGATGCTTTACAAAATTACGTAAACATTAATAGTCTCACTCCTGAAACACAGCATTTTAAAAGATCATTTGAAAAGTCTATATCACCAAACAAACCAGAACCAACAATAATAATAACCAGCAAAGAAAGAGACATTCCTAAAGTAATCATAGCGTCAAGTGACACGACTGACTCAAAAACTATAACCAAACCAAATCAACAATTAAACCAAGTAGAAATACCATTAAATGTGCCAAGAGTAAGATTACCAGATGATTTTCATTGTAGAAGAACAGGATCTGTGACATCATTTTCATCATATTACTCAGATGAGGATGAAGATGAAGATACTGTTTTAGATGACTTACTTGAAGACAAATTGTTACAGGAGTTAATAGGTGGAGTTGACTCTCCAACTAATATGGAAGATGAATTAGACTCTAAAGGACCTGACTGTATCTATGAGAAGAATCTTGAACTAATACCGGTTAAAATAAACACTACTAAAATTCCATCAAAGAACAATGACGACTACGTATGTGTAAGTGACTTGCATTTACCAGAAGTAAGCGGTGTAGAGCCTACTGCCCAAATCAAATCTAATTTCAGTTTGAACAAACTACAACATAGAACTGATAGTATAAATCGACCTCCAGAAAAAGCTATCAAAGTAAAACAAAAGAAAAGTATAAAACCTTCTATTTTGAATAGAAGTACGAAAACTAAAAGTAGTTTTAGTAAAAGTGATAGTAAATTAGAACATTCGAACTCAGGCTCATCTAATGACACTGAAACTAGTACTGGAACTGTGAAAAAAGTTGAAGTGAAAAAGACAACTGGTTAGGTTTCTATTTTTGAATACAAATAAGATAGAAAATGTTGTGGTGATGATAATAAACTATTGTAAGTTGCTTAGAACATAGTAAAGGTTATAAAAATATTTGGTTATAATATTTACGAGCTACAAACAAAATCGTGTGCTGTATAGTTTTCAAGGAATCAAATTAAATCACCATTATACTGGTCTGAACTTGACCAATTGCGTAATAATAAATTTGTAACAAATGAAATAACGAGTAAGTGAATAATCTATTCAGAATAATCTGAACGATATAATATAATCGTGTGCCTTATATATCTTTTTTACGTAAACAAATAAGACCAAACATTTACCCTCTATGTGCCTTATAGTAAAGAAAGCATTTATAAAATACTTATAGACATTAAACAACATTTAAAAACTTATATTCGTTTTTTATCGAACCCGAAACCCGTGAAACGCTTATGGTGTAGCTGGCTATGAAGTTAATCAAAGTTTCGAGCAGTTATCATTTTATTATGTGACTGCCAGTTTTATTTTTACTTGAGCACTTGCTTCAAAAGTCATGTATCAATCACGGTCTATAACAGTCATGAAGGAGGTTTTCGGACGGACTAAAAAATCCATCGCTTGAGCAGTCAGATGAATTTACAACTAATACGTGTGTTGGGTGATTGGTTTGGGTTTTTCAAATAATACGCCCAAGTTCAATGACAGACTTATTTTTAATAACCATAACCATACTAGCTGAAGAACTGATTGGAAAGTATTTAAATTATCTATGGATCGACGTATGCGCCAAGCTGTTACAGTCAGGCAAGTACTTCATCAAGGTGCGCGCGCGCGGGGCGGGGAAGTTGCCGGTTCGTTCTACGCAGCTTACGGTTTATTATTTTATAACTAAATTATATAGGCGGCACACAGACTTGAACACGGCGCGCAGCAACGTCCGCCCGAACACCTTACAACGTTATGAAACACATTTTCAAAACGGGTGTAAACTAAAGTTAAGTATAGTTCTCACAACGGATCTCGGCCGTCGTGAAATTAGCCTTTTCGATGCGCAATGGAGCTTTTTCAAACTAATAATACGGTACATTAGTGAAGAACAAGATGTTACAAAAACACGATTCTATCAAAACACCATAACAAAGATCCAAGAGTTAATTGTAATAAACGTCTAAAGTTAAAGGAAGTGAACTCGTACATAAGATTAAAAAGAGCAATTGAAACTCTGAAAGGAGATTAACAGAAGTCCTGTAATAAACTGGGCGAATGAAGCGATCTTTCTTAGCATCTCAAATCTCTTATTGTCTTTTGAAACATTACTTCCAAAGTGTCTTGCTTGTTCTTTGAATACGCGGTCTGGTGCAAGTTATAAGAAAGTCCAATCACATCATTTATTAATATTTATTTTTAAGAGCCTGCAGTACAAGGCAAAGGCCATTCTTTTTCTCTCTAGTTGTCCCTGAATTGAGCTTCTGTGGACCAATCCGTTAGGTATATGAAAAGTGTATGTAATTAAAAGTGTGTGTAATGTAATACCTTATCATAATCCTACAATATACAAATATTACTGACCAACATACTAACGCACGACCTGAGCCATACATTCTAGAGACCTGTAAATTTCTGGGTGTGTTCCTTTTTTTTTTTTAAGACAATCAAGGCGCCCACCTGATGTTACAGATGCAGTGCCACCCAAAGCTTAAGGTTTTTAAGTGTTTGCGTGGCACTGCACTGCGCTTATCACCCCAAGACATTGTTGTTAAGTCTCTTTCGCCCAGTAATTTCACTTGCTACAGTGCCCTTCAAACCTAAACACACTACTGCTTGGAGGTAGAATATCTGACACTGCGGTGGTACCCACCAAGACGGACTCTTGCTGAAGAGTCCTACCACCAGGTAATTTACAGTTGCTCTAAAATATAATTCTTATAATGCAACTTGTCTTTAACCATACCAAGTTTATATTATGAAAAAAATCGCGGGGCTTTAGACTAATAATTTTTTACCTTGTCGAATTTAAATTTCGAGACCCAAAAATCTTTTAAAATGATAAATAAATAATAAATAACATAAATAAATAAATAATAATAAATAATGCTGGACAATCCACACAGCATCATCTAGCCCAAGGTAAGCTGCTGTTAAACAGAGCTGTATTATGGGTATACTAGATGACTGATATATATTTAATACAATACAATACAATACATATATAGATATTTTTTTATTATATACCTATAGAAAATACCCAGAACACCCGGAACCAATATTTGTAGATCGTACAAACATTTGTCCCGATGCGGGAATCGAACCCGCAACCTCTGCGTCGCAGGCGGACCTGCACCCGCTGCGCCACATCGGTCGTCAAATTCCATGTCGTCAATTCCATGTCTCATATTATTCACTCTAAGATTTAAAACGAATGATACTGTGATACTTGATTCTAAATATACCCAGAACTGATCAAATTAGTAACTCATACCAAACTAGAACAACAACTTAACGGTAAGTTTTAAGATAACACGCTCTATGCTTAGCGTTTTCGTTTATCTTTCAGTAACTTCCCTTTATCAAACCGCGACTTTATAATTGTTATTCTAGTTATTTCCATTTGAAATGATCCTCAGGACTTCATGAAGTCAAAACTTTGACAATTATTAGGTTTAAGAGCTCAGTGTGGAAGGATTTGGAGCTAAAATTATTAGTGAGTTTGAGATAATACTTGGGTAACCAAGGGCATGACAATGTGTCTTTTCACTTTAGCCTACGGATAAATTGTTTTGGATGTTGAGCAGTTTCTGGTTTAAAGTAGAGTTCTCTGTGTTAAAGCTCGTCCGGGGAAGGACTACCATCATACCTATTTCTGCCGTAAAGCAGTAATGCTCGCATTGATGTGTTCCGGTGTGAAGGGTATGGTTTCCGGTGAAATTACTGGCACATGAGGCTTTCGATCTTAGCCTCAAGGTGGCACCCACGAGTGATACTTCTGCTATTGCAAGCGTCCATAGGCTGCGGTAACTGCTTACCATCTTGTGAGCCGTACGCTTGGTTGCCACTTCAGTTGTATAAAAAAAAAAGTGAAAACTTTGGGATAATGAAAAAGTTCGGTGAAATTATGCTAAATGCGTTCTACATTCCGTTTTATAATTAACACAAAATATATTTTTAATACCTCTTCCCCTGTACGGCAAAGTAGCCTTAATTGAAATTATATAATATTGTGATGAAACGGCTTACGATTTTCAATATGTTGTAAATAAAATATGATAAACACACATGCAATTATTATAATTATTAGTAGGTTTAATTATTTTAATTTTAGGAGTTTTAATTGGGGTAGTTTTTTTAACTTTATTAGAATGGTTTTAGGTTATATTCAAAATCGTTTAAGTTTTATTAAAGAATACTCTAACAACGAAACCAATGAAACAAACCAGTTAAGTAAGGAACTATAATCAAAGTAATGAGTCTTTAGAAAGCTCAACTGTTTTATATGAATTTTTTATACCTAAAGTTATATATTAAAGATAAATTTGAAATCTGTAAATAAATATTTATTCAAAACTAAACGCTAAAAGACCTCACTAAAAATACTGGAATCACAAAAACAACTTTGTTAATTGTGATCACGTCCAAAGCGATGCGTAAAATGGAACACTTTTTTAACTGTTTTGTTCCTTTTTGCTTTTACCTTTTTACTTGTTCAAACAAGTACTGTTCCAGTACGAATTGCTTTGATTAGATAAGCCTTTTGAAAGCTAGTAGATAATTGAGTTTACTTTTTGTGCGACGATGCAATTATAGGAAACAGATATGGTTTCATTAGTAAATAATTACTAATGAGTCAATTTTCTCTGCAATACCAAAAAGCTATTATAAGTGAAAGGTACTAGTATTTTTAATAAAACTTATGGTTTACTATTTAACTTATGGTTTACTATTTTTCTTTTAAAGGGCAATGTGTACGCTTCTTTAACAAAGTCCCAAGCGACATACAAAATTTATCAATTGTCAAATTTAAAAACTTAATTAAACAAAATCTGTCTCAAAAAGCTTACTATAAAACAACCGATTACCTAGATGATAAAAAAGCTTGGGACGAATGTGCTCCAACTCTACTTGGAATCCATAACAATAGCAAGGGTCATGCCAAAAAAGCGATAGGAACCCAGCCGGTGTTGTTGCCAGTTCTTTTACGGCATGGGCGCGTTGGAACTGGTGTAAATTTTTCTAGCTTGTAAGACGTTTCAAAGTGATCCTTGTGATTCTACTGAATAAATAATTTTTGATTTTGATTTTGATTTTGATTTTATTTATTGATATTCTATTTATTGATCTATGCTAATATTATAAAGAAAAAAAAAATGTATTTTAGTATTTTTGTTTGTTACGAATAAACTCAAAAACTACTGGTCCGATTTCAAAAAATCTTTCACCATTAGAATTTTACATTATCTCTGTGTAACATAAGCTATATTTTTTACTAATAACGCGCCCCGGATTCGCATAGTTGCTTAAATTTTCATTGCACTCGTGTGAAGCAAGGCAGATCGGCTAGTAATATAATAAAAAACACGCATACTTTATAGTAAAATAATAATACATTCTTTAACAAAACGCGTAAAACCGAGTAGAATAAAATTTAAAAACATAATAATAACAATAATATTGACGATCAAACGTCATCACGATCCATCTAACGTCAACGTCAAATTGTTCGACGACGATTGAACAATTTGACGTTAAATATTTTTTTCTATTTTGTTAACCAATATTTCATACAGATAATGAACACATTTTTTAAATAAAAAAGCTCTTGCGTGTACTTTGTTACACAAGCAGGGTGCAATTTATATAACCAATTCATGCCCGCTACTGTACAGTAATATGAAACTTACAGCACGCCTAGCTATTTTCGTGCGCTTCAATTTTAAATCTTATAATAAAATAATTTTATTTATTTATTTTATTTTAAACGAAGGTTGCTGGAGCACTCATGTTGAATTCTGTAACCAAACCACCATGATTAAATTATAATCCGATAAATTTATACCTATGTATTTTCCGAACCTGTAATTTCCCACAGCTGGGAAAAGGTCTCAAAACGATAAAAGAGGACAATCTTGTTGGCGAGGTTGGCGAGTGCTGAGCCAACCTCTCGCTTAATTGGGTTCGATTCCTGCTGCGGAACAAATGTTTGCATGATCTGCACATATTTGTTCCGGTTCTAGGTTTTTATTTATTTTAGGTATGTGTTAACCAAAAATTAAAATACTGGATATTTATCACGAGCTTTAACGAGATTTTTTTTTAGGGTTAGGTGGTGCTGATAAAAAAAAAATCTGTCTCGATTTGTGTCAATTTCCTCACATACCATTTTGGACGGGACTGTCACCACAGTGCTTCCGCAGCCTATACCCTGGTAAAGTAAGTAAGGTGAGAGCGTATGAGTCAGTGGCCAACTCTGGTGACAGAGTTTTAGGCCACCAAAAGGCTTCTGTCATGGCCTAACTGGTAATACACCCTGATATCCTGACATGATACCTTTTTTTTTTCTTATTGGGTATAGACAAGCGTTTGACCACTTACAACACTTGATTTCAATTCAACCGCAACAAGACAAAGTATTGATACAAAGCTCAATAAACTAGAACTAAACTCATATTTTTGCAAAACAACAGCGTCTAAACTGTTCTCATGCGGTTACTGCAGAATGTTTTTATAGCAGACGATTATTTTTAAACAAAAACCAGAGGCAGCCTATGATGACTGACTTAATACTAGTAAGTTTATGTTTAGTTAAATTATTACATTAGAGGAGTAACGATGGTGCATTTTATGGTATAAACTTGTAAAGCCTACCAAAAACAATGATTGAACAACAATTGTACTAAGTTATTATAATATAAGAGATAAATTTTAAAATTTTATTATATTGCCACGAGTTAGAAGTAATTTTACAAAAATATACATAACTGTACAAAATATTTGAGCGACTCAATGCATTACCGGTCTACCCTAATAGTAAGTAGGGGGGTAATAATCCTAAATAAGCAGTAACTATTATTTTTTATAAGACCTACAGTTGATGATCTACGAAGTCGCGAAGCTTTAAAAACTTGCTTGTCGCAAAAGAAATTTAGCCGCTTTGTTTAATTTTAGACGTGTTAAGTTATTAAATTTTTAAGAGCAAAATGTCGAATGGTATAAAGACCTTTCTAAATATCACGTTCATATTTTGCTTAGAATTTATAGTTCAAGATATTGTGTGCTAGCGCCAAAACAATGGATAAACTCTTGCTTAAACATTTTCATAGAAAACCATAGCCTGCTCTTTAGTGCCCATAATTCTTAGGAGGCATTAATATGTGGCTGTTTTAAATTTTAATAAGCTTTACGAAGCTGATACTTTAGTCTTGCTACTGCAATATTGTGGAATAATATAAATTTCACTTGTGCTGCCTGCGACTTCTTTTACCGAGATTATTTTCTAAAAGCATGCTGCATCTGCAAGACTGAAGTGCTTAGCTTGGGGCTAGATGATGCTGAGTAGGTAGTCCAGCATTATTTATTATTTACTAGTAGACCCGGCGCGGTTTCACTCGCGTAATTTTTTTTAGCAAATTTTACACTCTGTATATTTTCTCTTTCACTCGTGTATTTTTTTTATCAAATTTTGTATACTTTCTCACCGTTTAAACCTTCTCTGAACTTTTGCGAACATTTCAAGACCAAAACTAGCCAAATCAGTCCAGCCGTTCTCGAGTTTTAGTGAGACGCACAGCAATTCCTTTTTTATATATAGAATCTCTCAATTTTTCACCTAGAATCTATAATAAAACCAATATGTATACCAGTCATAATATGTATAGGAGTCTATCAGTCTAGCGGAACATGGCAAAGAAGTTAATAAAAACATGCATGGTATTTTTGAACATAATCGTAGTTCAAATTAATTCAATTACATTTTCCTTTTAGGAACTATCTCTTTGAACCTATATCTGGTTCATTACAAAAGGTCAGTAGTTTCGAGATATCTGAAACTTCTACACAGCAGTTAAAAATGTTATATTAATGTTAGCGAATGTTAAAACAGCACGATAAAATAACATTTGGATACTGTTAGTCAAATGTTAATAGTCATAATAATAATAGTCATAATAGTCATTTATTGATAATAGATATTATAAGTCAAAATACCAGAGTAAATTTTATTACTCTGGTAAAACTGCTGAATTGTGCAACGTGCGTATTTTATTATCATTTTGTCATTTTGAGAAGTAGCCCTGCACGCCCCGCTAACGCTCAGGTAAACGTTGTTAAACCAGAGTTTTGATTTGCTAAAATAATTGTATAAAGGCCAGCAATTTATAATAACTAGTAATACCTGGTGGTAGGACTCTTCAGCAAGAGTCCGTCATGGTGGGTACCACCGCAGTGTCAGATATACCTCCAAGCAGCTTAGGTTTGAAGGGCACTGTAGCAAGTGAAATTACTGGGCGAAAGAGACTTAACAACAATGTCTCGGGGTGATAAGCGCAATGCAGTGCCACGCAAACACTTAAAAACTTTAAGCTTTGGGTGGCACTGCATCTTTAATAGTCAGGCGTGGTGCTTAACATCAGGCGGGCGCCTCTATTTTCTTATCACTTGCTGACATAAAAAAAAAACTTATTAACTCAACTAGGATTTATTGAAGTCAAAAAACACGGTCATGGTAATAATTTAATCTTGGAGTTCAAACAGTCAGTCTGACTCGCATCACTTTTATATATGTAAAGAAGATGCAGTGTTTAAGAAATGCTGTCTGTTTTCGTAAATTTATGCGGCTTGAATTCAGCCGGCTTGTCTTGTTGAATTTATACGCTGGGCTTTTTGAATATTTCGTCGAGAAAGTAGCAGAGAGACAAAACTAAGAATTTCCCTATTTTAAGGTTATAAAATAATCAAAGTACGAGTAATTTCGTATGAGCTAGTAGTCAACTATGGTGACGAAGTTTATAAGCCGCTTGAAAGCCTACGTCATGGCATAACAGCTGTTACGGCTGGGACCGACAATTTAACATGACCGCTGAAACACGAAAGCGTTTTTTTAAAATTGTCACTAGCATACAGAATGGGCAGGTCATATAGCTCGCAGAACCGATGGAAAATAAAAGTGTAGGACGCCCCTGGACGTGTTCTTGATCTGTTAAGAACGACTCAGCACTACACTACACCACGTAAGCCTTAGGGCTGTTTTGTTTGCAGACTATATCCAATTTCCTACTTCTTTTTTTCCCTTTTGTTAGTTGATCTATTTTGGTTTACTGCTGGACTTTTCCAACTACTTCTTTTTTTTCGGCTGTCCAGTGGCATGCTGAGTGGCTGCCTTTTTTTCGTCACAATAGTTAAGTTTTAATTTTTATTGTTATTTTTATTTTTATGTTAATTGTGTGGCGTTAAACAAATATTTTTCTATTCTATTCTATTCTATATTTTATATAAGCAAACGTAGGTACATAATGTCGTGGTGATAAGCAAAGTTTACACTAGAACTATTTATCTATTTCTATGAGAACAAATATGTCTTTAAATCGCAGTTCACACCCGCTTATGGAATCCTCTCGTCCCGTCAGCAATTAAAGCAGAAAAGGCTGGAACGGCCGCCTGGGGTACGATACGGTAAACAAAATGGAATGAGTATCGACAGAAGTAAGCATCAAGACAGCTAGGTCATTGCTGTGATCTAGTTTGAAAGCTAACAAAGAAGATAATATAGCACAGTCACTTAATTGAGTTGTATAGTAGCGTCTGCACTCCGCTTACCACCCCGAGACGTAGTAATTAAGTTTCTTTCACCCAGTAATTTTACTTGCTGCAGTGCCCTTCAAACCTAAGCACAGGAGCCTTATTCGCTATGACCAAACGCGGGCTCGTTACGATATCTCCGTGGAATTGTCGTCGACGAGCCACGTTTTAGGGCTCGTGTGACGGTTATTTTAAAGTCAAATATCGATAGCGAAACTATCGCTATTAAAACAACACATGCCGATAATAATTTTCTTTCTTTACTTCATTTAAAAGTAAACATCTGCTTCTGACTAAAATATTAAGATCGCACTTCATAAGCTGCTCTCTTGTTTTGCTGTGGACCCACAAAAGCTGAACAGAGCGAGTTGTTGAGCCAAACCGTTCGTTCGGGGAGCGTTTTGCATTTCGAGTTTTGTTTTGAAAATCAGCGGAGTTGAAAAACGTGAACGTGTTTACGGGCACGCCAATAAAGTTTCACGTGCGACGTAACGGCACGTGGATATGGTTTTTAGGTTAGTAAGGACTTTACCATTACTGAAGTAAGAGCTGTAGCCTTTGCTTGTGTGGTAAAAAAAATATTGCTACTGACATTGTTACTAAATTCCTAAAGATAAGAAAAATATATTTAATAATGCTGGTCAATCTACACACTAGCATCATTTAACCCCAAGCTGCTTGTCTTATGGGTACAAATATTTGCGGATCGTACAAACATTGGTTTCAAACCCGCAACTTCTGCGTCGCAGGTGGATATTCGCCCGCCGCGCCATCACATTGGTCGTTATGATGATCATGAGATACTTCAAATAAGATAAGTAGAGTTCTTTGTTATAGAGCTCGTCCGGGGAAGGACTACCACCATACCTATTTCTCCCAGCAGCAATGCTCGCATTGTTGTGTTCCGGTTCGAAGGGTATGGTTTCCGGTGACAGGCATATGAGACTTTCCATCTAACGTCTCAGGGTGGTAACACGCAAGTGATATCTATGATGTTGCATGCGTACATAGGCTACAGTAACCGCTGACCATCAAGTGGGCCGTACGCTTGGTTGCCACTTATTAAAAATAGCACGCATTGCAAAAGTCTTCGTAACCAACGGTGCAGGGCATTGTTAACTTCCACTCAATTGAACCTTCCAGTTAAGATATCATCTTGAAAGCTCCAGACAGGAAGCAGTGAGCGTAATAAGTTGTCTTTATACGTTAACAAAGCTATAGCGATACCTTATTAGGAGCACTAGTTTATTGGTTGTGTCTAACAATTCAGGCGTACGACTTTAGTTTTGTTTTTGTACATTAAAGTAATTGATAGATTCAGGCGTTACTTTGCGGAAATCCATTACAAGATAAAAAACAGACGAAAAATCTCTAGTACTATTCCGCTTAACCAATGAGGTCACACAGATAATACAGTTAACCTCAAAAGAAAAATATCGACACGTGTTTCATCCCTCCGCGGGACATCATCAGGATCATCGATTTGTTCTCCTCGACCTCCTTCTCCTATCAACCGATTTTGTCATCAATTCATCGAGTGGGGTACGTTCTACTACTGCAGTTATAAAAACAAATTTAACACTGCACTGAGCTTGTCACCCCGAAATTATTTCAAAGCTCGTAACTGTAAAATGTATATAGAACGTCTTCTACTTGATGGACCGATGACATAAAAGAAATTGGTTGAAAGAAATTGGTGGATTGGGAAAGTTTAAAATCAGTCGTCATAGCGCTCTTTAAGGGTAGCCTATGTCCAGCTTTGGACGTCTATCGGATGATATGATAATGATGAAGATCTCAAAGCGTTTTTAGCTTTGTAACATTGTATTTCGTGATGTTATTCTAAAGGAATAGTTTTATAGAAATTGCAGTCTGAACTGGCACTATGAATTTTGTGAGCAGTAAATATTTTATCTTTGTGATTTACTGCTATTTGCAACAGTATGTATGTATGTAGGTTCCACAGCTCGAGGCAACAGAAAAATATAAATTTAAACTTTGAAAAATTTGGTTAGTTGTGAACCTTCTTGATTATTTATATGACAGCAAGTAAAGGTACTGTTTAGTCCTTTGTCTTACATCAACATTGTTATTAACATAATTAGCTTGCTTATGAACTTTTAATCGTGATTAGCAGCTAATTTTGCATACAACTAAAGTGTCAACGAAGCGTACGGCTCTCCTGTTAGTAAACGGTTACCGCAGCTTATGGGCGCTTTCAATAGCAGAGGTATCACTCGCGGGTTGCCACCCTGAACGTACATCGAAAGTCTCACTGTAATTTCACCGGAAACCATACCCTTCAGAACGGACGTATTTGTGTCTTTGACAAGTTACAAATTGTAATTAAATTAGGAAGTTTACAATTAAATGTTCCACTGCAAGCCTAACTTAAAAAAAAAATTGTTTGTTTTATTTTTAAGTCTTCTTTTTCGGTTACTCTTATATTTTTTTTTAAATTTTCTATGATGTTACAAAGACCTAGGCCACTATAAAATTGGTTCTC
The DNA here is from genome assembly GCA_951394395.1 of Colostygia pectinataria. Lineage (NCBI taxonomy): Eukaryota > Metazoa > Arthropoda > Insecta > Lepidoptera > Geometridae > Colostygia > Colostygia pectinataria. Next base: position 13,260,904 of record OX596351.1, on the reverse strand, counting down.
TATAAAAAGCTGAGTTAAAATAAAGAACCCAGTTAAATAAAGTACGCAGTTAAGCATCGGAGTTTAACTGCAAAATGACTGTCACTAGTTTTCATTAGTGACCATTCAATCAACCACCAGTCCGAATGCAATTCAACCTTATTCCGTTGTAAAAGAGTTCAATGTGCAAAAGTTAAGTACTTACTCGTAAACAACTGCGTTCGCAATTGCCTGCACTGAGAATTAAAGTTACTGGTATTAAAAAGATAAATAAATATAGATATGAAACACCTTTGTAAATAATTACCTATTAAAAATTCTAGATTTCATCATCATCATCGTCATCCATAGCCTGACTTCACCCTCTGGGTATATGGACCTTCCTTAGCTTGTGATTAAGAATTTAATTTGAAAATTATCATAACATAGTAATCTACCACAAAATGGGCTTATTTGTTATTAAACAATTTTTAAATTGTCTAAAATTGCAAGTTCGAGTTCATTGAAGCGATTCCTGATTTTTGAACCGACTTCCAAAAAGGAGGAGGTTATCAATTCAATTGTATGTTTTATTTTATTTTGTATGTATGTTACGCGATTTCTCCGCCAATTTTGAATTGATTTTGATAGTTCTTTTTTGTTTGATAGATAATACTTCAGAATAGGTCCCATTTACATTTTATCGAAATCGGTTTTTGCAAAACTGTATACCTACCGTCAATTGTTTTTGTATATAGTTTACTATAATACCATCGTAATTATTATAAGCGTATACCTAAGTATAAACCTATTGTTTCTTAAGTTTATTTTTTAGCAAAATAAATTATTCTTATTCCTATTCTGAATCAATCCTCAAGAATCGAACAGCAATGGATTCTTTGTTCTTAAGAAGCTCGGGAATTTCACTTCTCATTATTACTATTCTATGCCAATGCAACCATAAACACTCTCCGGGGTGTTTCTTAGCGTTTTCTAAGATAAAACAAATTTACTAGGCGATAAACCAGCACTGTGTTAATTAAGATACGTGGAGCGCTTAGAAAGCGGATAGATGACATCAAAGCTTGACCCGGTTCAGGATGGCACGCTTCCTGAATAAACTTTGAAAATCAACATAACTATAATACAGTAACCTATATATTAATAATAGTGTGTGGTGTGGAATTAAATTATCAAATCAAATCAAATCAAAAATGTTTATTTAGTAAAAGGGTCTCAGACAACATTATTTTATATGATATTAACAAATATTATGTTTCTTGTAAGTAAAAAATGCTGTGTAAAAAGACTTTTGTGCCAGTGTTGCATTGAGTTGTGCCAGTGTTGCCAGCAACAAAGCCATACAAATGGTTATCATAATTTAACACAGTGTCCGTGACTTGCAGGACTAAACAGAATCTAATACAATACGTATTTTAATTAATTACAGGTGCTCAGAACAACGGTAATTACAGAGCTTTATTGCAAAGTAAGTTAACTGGCCACGGCTTGTAGTTTGGTAATTGTTTGCTTCAGCACAACAACTTGTGGTAATTGTAATTGGGATTTGTTTATGGGGCGAAGGTTCGCCTGCGACGCGAAGGTTGCGGGTTCGATTCCCGCCTCGGGTCAAATGCTTGTACGATCTACAAATATTTGTTCCGGGTGTTCTGGGTATTTTCTATATATAATAAAAAATATCTATATAAGTATTTTTTTGTATTAAGTATATATCAGTCATCTAGTACCCATAACACAGCTCTGTTTAACAGCAGCTTACCTTGGGGCTAGATGATGCTGTGTGGATTGTCCAGCATTATTTATTTATTAATTTTTAATTTATCTGTGTAACCATACGCCAAGCTGAAAATTTGGCGAGAGATCTCAAAAGGCATGTGTCATCCACCAATCTGCATTGGGTCCGTCCCAATGTTGTTTTATAATGTTTATATAATGTTTTAATTTAGTTTTAATTTTAACCTTAATCTCAAAATTCAAAAACGATTGTAAAATTGTTTGATGAATAAATATGTAGGTACAAATAATAAAAAAAATTAATGCCCGCGTGGTGTATGACCTAATCACTCTCGCTTGAAAGTAATCTAGTGTCCCAACAGTGGGAACATTAAAATGCTATCATGATGATTGTCCTAACAGTGGGAACAAAGGCTGTCATGATGATGACTGCAACGCAAACAAAGTTACAGGGAGTATGACTAGATATCAACTTGATCTTCAACTTGTTGTCTCGAAGGGTAAGCTGAAAATCAGTGTTTGCTCTTTGAGCATATTATCGCTGAGCTGTATCCTTTTTGTCATACTGCGACACATAGATCTTTTTTTTTTCCTTCACTGTATTATTTTAGTTATAGCACTCTTTCTATGTATTAATTTTGTATGTGTGTGTGCTTGAAGTTGCAAATAAATGACTTATATATCTATATCGAGATGAAAAATTGATGCATACATGAATTACTTATCAAAACATGTTGACAAACCCCTTGTGGTGGTAGCTAACACAACAAGAAAACACGTATTGGTTCTCCCGAGGGGGTAGTTGATAGTTTAAGGACAGACACACTACTGCCAACAACTTTCAATGGTATGAATATTTTATCAGTCACTTTCATAGTTTACGACACGACAAATTGTAGAGCGTAGAGAAAACTAGCTTTTATCAGTAGCTTTGCGTCCAGCGTACCTAGGTTAAAAGAACATGGCTTGAGAGCGTAGAGGAAACTAGCTTCTACCAGTCGCTTTGCTTCCAGTGTATAAGTAAAAAGTACATAGTTCGTCCATTCGTCTTCCGTTTTAACCACCTACACTTGACTTGTGCTAAGAAAACGAGCCATAATGGATAAACTGAAACTTAAGCAGAACTTGTGTTATGTGCACTGGGTAACTGTAATACAATAGACTTATAGTTTTTTTTATTATACGTAGAAAATACCCAGAACACCCGAAACAAATATTTGTAGATTGTACAAACATTTGTCTCAAGGCGAGAATCGAAACCGTAACCACCTGGTTCTTCGCCCGCCGCGCCACATTGGTCGTTAAAAAATCTCAAATTAACACGAAAAAACCATTGAAAAGAGGATCCATGTCGTATTGGCAAGGTGACCGAAAAAACTCCGACAAACGTACTACTTATTTGTGTCCGTACCAAAGCGACGCTTTTGTTTTTCCATCGTTACGCTTGGCTGTCATGAAGATTTAAAATTTAGTTAGTAGTAAGAGTAGTAGAGTTCTCTGTGATAGAGCTCGTCCGGGGAAAGACTACCACCATACCTATTTCTGCCGCAAAGCAGTAATGCTCGCATTGCTGTGTTCCGGTGTGAAGGGTGTGGTTTCCGGTGAAATGACTGGCACATGAGGCTTTCGATCTTAGCCTCAAGGTAGCAACCCGCGAGTGATACCTCTGGTATTCCAAGCGTCCATAGGCTGCGGTAACCGCTTACCATCTTGTGGGCCGTACGCTTGGTTGCCACTTTAATTAAAAAAAAAAGTTTAAACAAAATACGATCGTCGTGATAATCTGAGTGAAAATGGCGTCTTAAAAAGATGCTCTCACGCGTCTGCACATTTTGCAGTCGCAATATTTCAGGATAAGCGCCCGTCTGTCTAGATAGAGAGCGATATCCTGACTGATCGAGTATCGCGGGCGGGATTGATGGGGCGTGCATTGCTTAGTTGACCGAGCGAGCAAAGCGAGCGAAGAGTCTCAGTTTCGAGATTGGCCAAAGATGCTTTTGGATGTCAGTTTGTCCGGTCATTTTGTGTTCTTGCCTACGGAAACGGAACAATTATTTGTAGATCGTACAAATATTTGACACGAGGCGGGAATCGAACCCGCAACCTCCGAGTCGCAGGCGGACCTGCGCCCGCTGCGCACATCGGTCGTCTCATAGAAAAACATCAAATAAAACATAGAAAAACAAAACAACATAGAAACATAATGGTCGGAACATATAAAAACATATTAAATAAAAAGTTCACAACTTACTGTCTCACATTGAATAAATTCACACAAAACTTTGCATTGTCAAGCCTTCACCATAAACTTCAGTGTTATGATGATAAGCTCCTGACCGTCAGACAAACAACTTGAATTCTAACCTTGTTCGTAATACTATAAGGTTTAAATTGCATTGGAGAGTTTGTGACTTGGTTAACTTGTTAGAAACTTTTCCCTTTTCCATAGTTTGAAAGAAAATATTATGTAGAGCTTTGGGAAGGTAGCGTTTTTATTGAAATTGTGTTGCTACGTGTCTGGTTTCGTTTCGATTTTGGCAAAAATCGTGCTAAAAAGTTATATTTGGTTTTTATAGAACATTAGTTATTACTCAATTTGAAAGGAAGTTATTGCGCATTTATTTTTAACATGGTTGAAATAATCTAAAAGATGTTTGGAATGTCGAAACAAAATTTCATAAAAAGACAGTACAAACAGAAAAACACATTTACGAGAGTGAATTTTGTCTCTTCATTTGCTTACATAATACATTTTTAGAAAAAAAAATCCACTCAAAACAAAAAAAAAAATGTGTAGATTTTCGACAAACATAAGAAAAATCATCAAATCAGTTTATAATCATGGCGGACAAACGTACCAAGTACTTTTTGAAGTCGTCTCAAAAAGAGTATAATTGTGTTTTTTTTTTTATATAACTGAAGTGGCAACCAAGCGTACGGCCCACAAGATGGTAAGCGGTTACCGCAGCCTATGGACGCTTGCAATACCAGAGGTGTCAAACGCGGGTTGCCACCTTGAAGCTAAGATCGAAAGCCTCATGTGCCAGTAATTTCACCGGAAACCATACCTTTCACACCGGAACACAGCAATGCAAGAATTACTGCTTTGCGGCAGAAATAGGTATGGTGGTAGTCCTTCCCGGGACGAGCTCTATCACAGAGAACTCTACTACTCTTAAATTGTTTTGTTTGTTTATCCTCAGGGGTCAGTCACAAACAAGTTTGCATTGCCTCAGTGATTATTATTCAGATAGTGTTGATATTTATTTAAAAACCAGTAAGCGGTTCATGAATATAAATACCAACAAACACATTTACAGCGCAAATATATTTAACACATCGCAATAACTGAGTCGGCATTTTATACAATTTGCTGCGGCAATTTTTTTGGGCAAATAAAATGTACGCACGACCTCCACGGTTTTAACTGTACAGAGCACGTAATTGAGACTACTCTGAAACGAGAAAAGAGCGCTTGCTGAACTAAAAAGCGTAAGAATAAATTATATTAAATAATATTTTTAGCAATTACAAGCCAATTTAATTAAAAAAAAACAATATTCTTAACCCTTAAAATGATTTTAACAAAACAAAAGAAACGAATTCGTCAGAACAAAGAAAAATATTCAATGATTTTAACTAAATGAGGGTACTTAAACATTAATACAATAACCACGATAATTATTAACGTCCGTATAGCTCGACGACTCGAAACAGAAAAGGTCCCGTCCGCCGCTTCCTCGGCTTTTATAGCAAATGCTCGGGGTAACCTCAAAACGTGTCTATCAATATATATATTTAAACTAACCCATCCTTTGCACATGTATAAACTTTTACTAACTAAAAGTAAGTAAATTCGTATGAGTCAGACCAACTCTGGTGGAGTCATACATACATACAAACAGAGAAACAGACGTCGGAAAGCGACTCAAAGTCTTAGCTAGTTACATCTCGAGCGCTCCTAATAATGCAAATACTTTAAGAGTAGGACCGTTGGAATGTGCTGAATGTTGTAACAAATGAAAATCTCACTTCGTTCAGCAGATTTCCTTTCGCCAAGGCTTTAAAATACAGGTGTTCGAAACTTAGGCGGTTCTTGTCGTTATATTTTATTGATTATGTTAAGACTTTTAGAGGATAAAAAAGCTTTGCTCCAACTCTACTCGACATTCATAAAAATAGCAAGGGAATGCCAAAAAAGCGATAGGAACCGTTGGAACTGGCGTAAATTTTCTTAGTTTGTAAGACGTTCCAAAGTGATCCTTGTGATTCAAATGACTATAGCACTTTTGATTTAAATTTTTTATTTTTTTTATTTGATTTAGCAAACCAAACAACTCCTACGTTTTTTAGTGAATTTACAGGTACACGGAGCGCTAACGTGGATGACAATACTGAAAAGCCACTTAAATACTAAAGATCGTATTATCCGTTTCAAGCGTCGTTAATCTAAATCGTATGGAGAATCGTCAAAACGTCATCATTTAAATCGGTCTTTACCCGTGGTCCACCTTGTTTAGTCCACCTAGGTGTACCACGGGCAATTATAAGAACCCTGTAGTTCACCTTATTGTTCGTTTTCAAAAATGTATTGGTCATGGTTCACATCACACATTTGAGTTTGACAGCTGTCATCAAAAATAAAGGTCTCAAAAATACCTATCATTTGAGAGCAAGAAGAAGAAGAGGAGCGGCTAGGTGCGGTTAGTCTGGAATGACTAGATCCCGAAATATAGCCGTTTTAAGTTTGACAGTTTGCAGTTTGACAGCTGTCATCATTGAAAGGTGCCGTTCAGATCTTAACTTTGAATGTGTTTCAACCCTGTCGACATTGACATTGGCAAAATTGTGGCAAACCCGGCCACAGACGCCACAAATTAAAAGAAGAAGAAGTAACTTTGAATGACTGATGTCAAATTGAAATCTGTTAATCGAATCAATCCATCAAGAGATTTTTTCACTGAATTAAAATGGAACAGAGCTGTTATAGGGAGTAGACCCATTGGCAGTTTGAAATATTTTGTGTTAGTTGTAACTAAACTCATAATAAAATGTGTTTTCAGATAAGAATTTTAAAAACCCATTCATCATGACAGCCTTCTAATGTTCCCACTGCTGGGACACTGGCCTACTCTCAGGCGAGAGTGATTGGGTCTTAATCCACCACGCGGACCCAATGCGGATTGGTGGATGGCACATGTCTTTCGAATTTTTAGTTCTTGGACATGCCGGTTTCCTCACGATGTTTTCCTTCACCGTATGAGAGCACATTGCGCACATAAATTTTTCGAACAGAAAAATCCATTGGTGCACGTCCGGGTTTGAACCCACGACCTTAGGATCGGAAGGCGGGGTCACTACCACTAGACCACCGGTGCTCTCACCTGAGAGTAGGCCCATTATCCCTTTACAAAACCATCTAGAATGTTTCTGGCGGAAGTTGAAGTAATATTTTTTTGTTAAAAGCAATTTAATTAACTAGAAAATCCAAAGTACGTACATAAAGTTACAACCCACAGTACTTACATTGCTGGTTTCAGCCCTTAGGGACTACCCTTATTAATATGGAATTATAAGGAACAAAAAGTCGTGCTTGAGATGAGGTTTCTGCCGAAGTTAAACTCATTACTTATTTCGAGAATAAGTAACACGGTTACCTACTTATTATTGTGATTGCGGAAGTATGCACGAATGTTTAGATGTGGTTTAAATGAGCTGTTTATTAACGTTATGAATAATCTAAATTTAAAGAGTAGAATAAACTTCTTGATGAAAGAATAACGGTTAACTAGCAACCAGCCCCGACTTCGCACGTACTGTACGCATAAACAATCCTGTTGAATCTATCTATCTATTGATTCATCTCGTTTATTTGATATTACGTATTATTAAAAGCTCAAGATACAATTAAATTTTTAGTTATAAATAGAAGACTTTGAATTGTCCTTATTAAACTAAAGCACCCAACATGATATTACTAAACTATTTCACGTGCCAACTCATTCCGGTGTCGCTATAAATTTCAACTAAATAGAGTTCCGTGCTATAAATCACCGTGCAGTGAGCGGCGCAAGTGCGTAATTCTATCTCACGCACCGACCGTAAATCACTTTCGTGCCTCGTCACGCTCAACTCTTTTGTTCGCTATTGTATCACCGCTGTGGTTTCTAAAGGGTATTTTCGGACAGATTTGTGGAGCTAATAGCTAATGGATAGGGCTTTTTATTCTTGTATAAACCTTTCACAGCGGGCCAGCAGCTTCGGAGATAATAGATTTCTCTATGAAATAATAGATAAAATGACATTATTTTGTTCAAAGAAAAATGTCTCTATGTTGTTTCGCTAGCTGGGTTAATTATTATAGACAGTAGGTAAGTATTGAAAAGACGGTCCATTCCTTCATCTGATGTAGAGTGCTACGCCTGACCTTAATTGCACTTACTACATTTTCTTTTTGCACCTAAAGACAGTAACGCTTTCACACTTCTGCTTGGAGGCTGAATATCTGAAACTGTGGTGGTATCCACTAAAACTTAATCTTGCTGAAATAAGTCCTACAACCAGATATATACGGTACATATTGCAATAACAGAAGATATATATTCAAATATTTCGTAGTTTCATGTTATACATCTTGTATTTAAAAGGGACGTAGCACTGATAACACAGGCATTGTACTGTTGACGTTACAAAGTTATTTATAGTTAATTATTTACCTTTTAACTGTGCCCTCACTAACCATGCTTAAATAACTGCTGATATATCATGACATCTTGATCATCCTGATGTTTTCACTGCTGAGATACTAGATAATAGTCATAAAAGTCATTTATTGATATAATCAATGTCAAAATCCATGAATTAATTTATAAATTATAATAATTACACACAATAAAATTGGATAAATTACTAGGGTCTGAATGCCATGAATTCTGCATACATGTAAAAGGTTTTCTCAATAAGTCAGCGTTTCAATTTGTTTTTGGACACAGTGATGCTACGAGCCTGCTTGATGGTGTCAGGCAGCTTGTTGTACACAGCCGGACCCATAACATGCGTTAGTCTTGACGATTTCGTAAGTGTACGCGACAGCGACTCGAGCTTGTGCTGATAATCTACTTTCAAGTGAGAGGGATTGGGTTTTAGTACACCACAATAACCCAATGTTCATGGCTTCCCTAGTTATTTTAACAGAAAACGTATGTAACAAAATATAAAAATCCATTGGGGACATACTAATAAAATTGGAAGATTATCGATAGGAGGTAATTACATCAATGTTCTTTTCTGATATTTTTGAATTCATCTAAACACATTACAAATTGTATTTGCTTTATTCAGGCGTAATTTTTTAAAAACAATGTCTCAATGGAATATATCATACTAATAATAAATATAAATAAATTAATAATGCTGGACAATCCACACAGCATCATCTAGCCAAAGGTAAGCTGCTGTTAAACAGAGCTGTATTATGGGTACTAGATAACTGATATATATTTAATACAATTCAATACATAGATAGATATTTTTTATTATATACTTATAGAAAATACCCAGAACATCCGGAACAAATATTTATAGATCGTACAAACATTTGTCCCGAGGCGGGAATCGAACCCGTAACCCTTACGTCGCAGGCGGACCTGCGCCCGCTGCGCCACATCGGTCGTCATATATAATAATAATCATTTACACATCCTCAATCAACCCCAATAATCAAATTACCAACCAATCAGGCCACAATCGTTGATTGAAACAACATCCCCTAAACGGCGTTCTAAGCACCTTGATGTAATCACTAGGGCCCTGAGGGTTTCTAGATTATTATCTATCCGGTGTGTTCCAATTGTATACCATCTCAAATAACTACTCACGGCTTAAAAGAATCATCAATCTGTGCTAGATATTTCAAGACAAGAGTTAATAGGTGTTAAGAGTAACATAACGAGTACATAACTTATTCAATCTTTTAAGAGTAGTAAAGTTCTTAGTGATAGAGCTTGTCCGTAGAAGGACTACCACCATACCTATTTCTGCCGCCAAGCAGTAATGCTCGCATTGCTGTGTTCCTGTGAAGGGTATGGTTTCCGGTGAAATTACTGGCACATGAGGCTTTCGATCTTAGCCTCAAGGTGGCAACCCGCGAGTGATACCTCTGGTATTGCAAGCGTTCATAGGCTGCGGTAACTGCTTACCATCTTGTGGGCCGTACGCTTGGTTGCCACTTCAGTTGTATAAAAAAAAAACTTACTTTGAATAGGTTTTAATATATCGATACATAATACCTTTATGCTCCGACACATCTTTTTACATGATGGCAGGAATTTTAATGGGTGACAGATCGCACGTTTTTGTGCAATCTGTCACCCTAGGGGGACAAAACTATGTGACAGATGGGAATAATCCGGAATTTTCAGCAAAATGATATATTAGTGAAGTCAAAGTAAAAGTCAAAAGGGCTTCAGTCAAATCACAAGAATCACTTTAAAACGTGTTGCAAGCTATGTAAATTTACGACAGTTCCAACGCGCCCATGCAGTAAAATAACTAGTAACAACACCGGCTGGGTTCACATCGCTTTTTGGCATGCCTTTCTATTGTTATGGATGCCAAGTAGAGTACTTTTTTTCCCTTGAAGGTTTAAATGGCACTGCAGTTAAGTGCGATTACTGGATCTTGGGTTGACAAGGGCTACACAGACTTTAAAACTAAGCTTTGCGTGACACTACAACTTTTATATTTAATACGGTCAAGCCACCGGCGTGTTTTTTTTTTTTTTTATACAACTGAAGTGGCAACCAAGCGTACGGCCCACAAGATGGTAAGCGGTTACCGCAGCCTATGGACGCTTGCAATACCAGAGGTATCACTCGCGGGTTGCCACCTTGAAGCTAAGATCGAAAGCCTCATGTGCCAGTAATTTCACCGGAAACCATACCCTTCACACCGGAACACAGCAATGCGAGCATTACTGCTTGGCGGCAGAAATAGGTATGGTGGTAGTCCTTCCCCGAACGAGCTCTATCACAGAGAACTCTACTACTCTTCTTTGTGTCTTCGCCTTAGCTATAAAAGACTTTGATATTAACGTTTCTTTGCAATCAGCAAACAAAAAGCGACCTTAACCCATTCAACCACCTTAGTAATTACTTGGGTAATTACCGAGGTCTCTAAGGGTTACCAAAGTGGGGCGATGGTTCCTTGTTACCAAGTTTGGAAAGGTGAGTGTGTATATAGGTACATCCTGTTAATTATTGGAAGCTCAAAGCGTAGTTTCCGGGAGAACTCTAAAACCCAGGTTTAAATTCTTCCCATTTGTTGACCCATCTTTGTTGTGTGGCAAGGGGGTTTATTTATTGCGATGGGCCAACAATTTTCAAGATCATGACATCATTTCATAACTTAATAACTTTTGAAATAGATACATAGATATCCTCTGCTGTAACATATACCGTTGTATATTTTTAATCTTTCGGAATTTTAACAATAGTATTTGCAAATAAATACATCATCATAATCATTATCCCTACTTCATCCACAGCTGGGTATAAATAAATATTTAATATAAATGTATACGGAGTCAATAAATTCTGTCCAATCAAAAATTTTTGGTGTAAAAATAACATGGATGATGGGATAGACGATTTTATCGAAGATTTAAAGTGTCAATAAAAATGGCTTCTATGTTCATGAGTCATGACTAAAAGAGCAAATGTCTTGAAATATAACTGTTTTCTTTCAATTCTGGGTGATCGGTGACCGTCATCATAAACGCTTTCGTACTTCAGAGAGGAATTTACGCAGGGAAGTTTTAGAAAATCGTTAGGCCATGACACAGTCCACACAGTCTTTCGGGTGATCTATCTATCTATCTATCTAAGTTTTATGGTACTAGATTCATAAAACAATTAAATACAAACTATTTTGTCAGTCTGTACCTAATTTTGATACAAATTTTGATACAATATTTATTTTATTTTCAAACATTTCGACGACCATAAATTTCTTAGTATCATCGGCAATTCTGAGTGCCAACGATAAATTCCTGAAGAATTTCATACGTTTAATTTCAGACCAGAAATATGGCACAATAAAGTGGCAGGACTGGTATTAGAATCGGTTACAGAGATGTAAGACCGTGTGCACACCAGCTATTTAGTATTCATACTCCGGTTTTAAAATAAGATAAAACTAAAAAAAGAAAAATGAGGCTCTTTACTCGGTTTATGACGTGTTTTGCTTACGATTGCACAAGTACAGTACTTGCATGCCTTTGCCTGTTTTCTGTCAGCGCTGATTTTTCTACATGCAAATTTAAATGTAAAAAATGAAAAAAAAAATTATAAATTTTTTTTTTAATTTTTTTTTTCGTTTCCATGTTTATGTTATCATTATAAACTAAAAAAAATGAATGATATTATATAATATGATAAACTTAAAAGGAAAAATGAACAAGGAAAAGAAAAAAAAAATGTTTCAGGATTAGAAATGAATTTTAAATAAGAGTCTCCTTTTATGCAAAAATTTGATTGTGTTAGGAAATATTGCTCTTTTAAACTCTTAGCTATGATAAATTATATACTATACCACGTACGCCTTCGCATTTGTCGGTCGTAGTAACCTAGCCCTTACGCCGATTCCATTATGAAAGGTCCGCATCGGGGTTGAATATTAAACGCGATGAAGGATCCAATTTTATTTGTATTATTATTTAGTTTAATTTATCCGCACTCCCTGCGGTCTCGGGGCACTGAGCCTTGGCCAATATTTTAGAGATTAACTCCCGATTACTGGAAAGCTACTCAACTATATTATTGACGACCGATGTGGCGCAGCGGGCGCAGGTCCGCCTGCGACGCAGAGGTTGCGGGTTCGATTCCCGCCTCGGAACAAATGTTTGTACGATCTACAAATATTTGTTCCGGGTGTTCTGGGTATTTTCTATATATAATAAAAAAATATCTATCTATGTATTGTATTGTGTTAAATATATATCAGTCATCTAGTACCCATAATACAGCTCTGTTTAACAGCAGCTTACTTTGGGGCTAGATGATGCTGTGTGGATTGTCCAGCATTATTATTATTATATTATTATAGGCAGACCAATTAACTTGTCTTCCTGCGATTATATAGGCCCAATCGTCATCGCGTTTTCTCACCATCGTATCGTCATCATCACGCAAGAAAGAAGTATGCATGAAGTCAGCAAAATAGGTTGCGGAGCTTTCTACTAGTAAAATAAATAAATAAATAATGCCACACATCATCATCTAGCCCCAAGGTAAGCTGCTGGTAAACAGAGCTGTATACTTAATATGTACTTAATACAATACATAGATAGATATTTTTATTATTTAGAGAAAATACCCGAACACCCGGAAAAAATATTTGTAGGTCGTACAAACATTAGACCCGAGGCGGGAATCGAACCCGCAACCTCCGCGTCGCAGGCGGACCTGCGCCCGCTGCGCTACATCGGTTGTCTGAACAGTATGACTTTAGTTTTAAGCTTTCGTGTGTCGTGTTAATTGCGAATATCACGTACATCTCAATTGCTAAAAAACCTCTCTGAAAAACCCCTTTTATATCAATTATTTGCAAACGTCTGAGCAATCAAGTCTAAATTAAAAATTTAAGCAATTTCTTTCGCGGTTTTGTAACTTCAATTCCCTTGCTGGTAGCGATTAAACAGCGTAAAAAATCCATTATAACTTAGGTTAATTACTAATTTAGTTTAAGAGTTAAGTGCAGTCAAAGGAGTTACACAATTATTCTTGTAGAGTTGGGAACTAGTCGATGAGTACTATATTTGTTTAAAATAACACATAGTAGTGTTACGACTAAATTTGTAAAGTTTATGTTAAGTTATTTAAGTATAGTAAGCTATCAATGTTAACTCATCAGTTCTGTCACCAGAGTAAGTAAGTTCGTATGAGTCAGTGGCCTGACTCATACGAACTTACTTAATTTTTATTGTTTAAGCCTATTTTTAGTATTTACAATGTCCGCATGTGTTCATTAATTTCATTGTATGACCCAGCACTATTTATCTCAAATTGATTCCTGAATTAGGAAAAACTTAAACAAATGTTTTATAATATATAATTTGTGATTCATCAGCGCAAGCGGCTGATTAACACAACTTTAACCAATTCCATATTTTTAGTTTGTTTCAATATCTTATAAGGTCACATTTTTTTTTAATACTACCGATAAATTTTGATAAAACTACGACCAATGTGTCGGTTAAATTTCATGCTTCATCTCTATTAAAAGTTTACTCAAAGAGGTAATCACTTCACTCGCGAACAAAAGCGTCGGAGTTTTATTTTTACAATTATGAGCAAATGCCGTTCCGAACGGGGAAGTTGCAACGTGATTTTAGATGTTCTTTTCAGGGGTTCTTTCACCTAAGAGCTTTTGCACGTGACGGTATTTGAACGCGCTGTGACGACGCATTTCACCTTAAGGTCAAGCAATAAACGCGTTAGACAGTAGATTTTCTATGGTAAAACGCTCCGTCACAACATGTTTAAAAGTCGTCATGGGAGCTCGTAAACGGTACGGCACAGAAGCTATTTTTGAATAAGGAATAGACATGTTTAAAAAAAGATATTCTAAGCTTAAACAACGCATTTAATTCGTAACAAAGTTTCACCTTTAGGCTCAGTTAAATACCAAAGTTTTAACTTTTAATTTAACCTGTAACAAAGCAGGCTTTCAACAAAAGCGCTTCTTCTTTGTTTAACACTAACACCGCTAAGACAGCTATTCAAAACTTGAGTATGAATGGATTAAACGAAGGTTAAGTTCGAGGGGAAACGGGCACAAACAATAAATATTTAGCCGAACAAAACATGAATATGCATACGACCCGAAGTCCAGCTTAGGTTGTAGACGCGTGCTTTTAGCAAATTCAGCCTCCAGCGGTTTTGCGGTTTGGGGCAAGAAAGTTAAGGGTCTGGCTGTAATAATGCTGCCGAAGCTGCAAAACAAAAAAAGGCTTCGTAGGTACTTAAATAAAAGAGTTACGCAATGTTTAGCTAACCTCATCTTGTATTTGGTTAATTTTGTTTTATAGTGTTTTTTTTTTTTTTTATTATACAACTGAAGTGGCAACCAAGCGTACGGCCCACAAGATGGTAAGCGGTTACCGCAGCCTATGGACGCTTGCAATACCAGAGGTATCACTCGCGGGTTGCCACCTTGAGGCTAAGATCGAAAGCCTCATGTGCCAGTAATTTCACCGGAAACCATACCCTTCACATCGGAACACAGCAATGCGAGCATTACTGCTTGGCGGCAGAAATAGGTATGGTGGTAGTCCTTCCCCGGACGAGCTCTATCACAGAGAACTCTACTACTCTTAGTGTTAAACTTCACACTTGAAGAATACTAAAGATTATAATATAATATCCCAATAACTATTTCGCCTCAAGCGGGATTTGAACCCGCAACCACCGCTTGATACGCGGGTGCTATACCAATTGAGCTATCGAGACATATCTCGCTTGGACGAAATAATCATTGGGATGTCTTCGGCTCGAAGCGCCGATAGCTCCACCTACAGGGGAAACGTTACAGTTATCCAAGCCTGTTCAATGACTAAAGTTAAATTAGTTCATTGACGAGAGGTGTCGCATTGCTTATTCAATTGGTTAATTTTGTTTTATAGTGTTAACCAATTGCTCAATTGGTAGAGCACCCGCGTATCAAGCGGTGGTTGCGGGTTCAAATCCTGCTTGAGGCGAAATAATTTTTGGGACATTATAATCATCTTGTATTTGGTTTTAAGTTTCAACCCGAGATATTGTACATCTTATTTAAAATAATTACAAATAAAAAATGTAGTAGCTAAACTAATTGCTATCTATGACTTGGATCTAGTTACCAACGCTGGAGCTACACAGCTTCCCGAGATAGAGTTACTCACAATCTTTGACGATGTTTGCTTTAATGAAGACGTAGTAGATAAATAAATAAATAAATAAATAATGCTGGACAAACCACACAGCATCATCTAGCCCCAAGATAAGCTGCTGTTAAACAGAGCTGTATTATGGGTTCTAGATGACTGATATATACTTAATACAATACATACAATACATAGATAGGTATTTTTATTATATTGAAAATACCCGAACACCCGGAACAAATATTTGTAGATCGTACAAACATTTGACCTGAGGCGGGAATCAAACCCGCAACCTCCGCGTCGCAGTCGACCGATGTGGCGCAGCGGACCTGCGCCCGCTGCGCCACATCGGTCGTCAAAGATGATGTAGATGGAACTTCGATCGCTTGCTTGAAATTAGCCACATTGAATTTCTTTCTAAGGTCATCGTAACAAATGACGTTCAAAGTCGTCTACCTGATGTTAAGCACCACGCTTGACAATACGAGTTAAAATTTCATCTTATCTCCTCGAGAATAAGATTTTTATTATTATACACCTGATTTTCTAACATTAGAAATAATCCTCTTACGGTTTATTAAAGGAAGTTGATCACCTAAAAGTAAACACACATGTAGCGAAAACGAATGAAAAACACATTTTTATTTAAGCGATTAAATGAAAGAGCAGTGAGATTCACACAGACTATTCGCAATGGTTGAATCAGTCCGTATAAAAGTCGTATATTCATATTCATATATTTATTAAAATTTTTGGATCATAATAAAGGAACTCTTAGTTACGTCAAGTGACATAATTACAAAAAAATATTTTTTTATACAACTGATGTGGCAACCAAGCGTATGGCCCACAAGATACGGATACACGGATACGGCGCTCCGTGTTCAGTTCACTCCTTCAGTTTAGTAGAATAGCTTTTTGGGTAAAAATCCAAACTCGATAGGAACTAAAATACAGTTGGAACTTAAATACAGTTGGAACTTAACAAAATGTCAAGTTATTTAATAACAGAATCGGGCTAGTGAACGCTTACCTTGTAAGTTCTGGGCTGTATAAATAAACGTATATTATTATATAACTAGCAATCCGTCCCAGCTTCGCGCGGGTGCAATAAAACCGCACCCGTGCAAAGCCGGGGCTGATCGCTAGTAATAAATATAGCCTATGTTACTCAAGGATAATGTAACATTCTAATGGTGACGTAATTTTTGAATTCGGCAAGAGTTTTTGAGTTTATTACAAACAAAAAAAAACACAAAAATACAAATCTTACCTCTTTGTAATATTAGTAAGAGTAGTAAGATTATATTACTTTGAGTAGTAGAGTTCTCTGTGATAGAGCTCGCCCGGGGAAGGACTACCACCATGCTTATTTCTGCCGCCAAGCAGTAATGCTCGCATTGCTGTGTTCCGGTGTGAAGGGTGTGGTTTCCGGTGAAATTACTGGCACATGAGGCTTTTGATCTTAGCCTCAAGGTGGCAACCCGCGAGTGATACCTCTGGTATTGCAAGCGTCCATAGGCTGCGGTAACCGCTTACCATCTTGTGGGCCGTACGCTTGGTTGCCACTTCAGTTGTATAAAAAAAAAAAAAAAAAATAGTATAGATAAATAACCTATTGCGTGTAATAAACGCGCTTATTGTCATCGCCCAACTTAGTTTAGAAAACGTGCCTATTTTTGTCCCCATCAAAGAAATTTATGAACATACCAGCTGTTATTATAAGGCACAGAGTTCGAGTTATAATTTCCCCCGAGATGAGAACATTGTCTTGAAAAATTAAAACTGAAAGGTTGTTTCAGGATTATGAGTTTGAAATAGGTATTTTTTATTTGTCATAAAAAGAAATAAAGGTCAATTTACATGGCTCAATAAATATATATATAATCTATTGCTAGCAAATCAATTTCAGAACAAATTACTAACGTAAAACAATGTTTACTAAAATCAATTTGACAAATAAATTATAGCTTATTACACTACCAGTGGCCACCAGCTTGCTGTCAAGCAAAAACATTACAATTTACAATTACATTAAAACGCGTGCGAGTAGAACCGGCTTTTAGGTTTTGGCATTGTAAAGGTTTTTGAAAGCTTTTTATGCAACCCTGTAGTAGAGTTCTCAGTGATAGAGCTCGTCCGGGAAGGACTACCACCATACCTATTTCTGCCGCCAAGCAGTAATGCTCGCATTGCTGTGTTCCGGTGTGAATGGTATGGTTTCCATTGAAAAAGAGTTTGGGTGTTTGTCAGTTTATAATATTATGATGCTCAAGCAGCTAGGCAGATTTAAATGGATTTGAAATTAACTTATTCATTGTTTATTTTTAATAAATAGCCTACTTTTTATCCCAAAAAATAGACTGTTACTGTGGGATATCATAAAAACTGCATACCCGTAGGTAAAACCGCGGGATGCAAGTTATTTGCAAATTATATACAGAAGTTATGAAGCAAAATTTATGAAGAAGAGGTGTGTCATGACTGTAGCAAGTAGAAATAAATAAGTGAACAATAAATAATGCTGGACAATCCATACAGCATCATCTCGCCCCAAGCTAAGCAGAGCTTGTATTATGGGTACCTAGATGACTGAAGAGCACCGGTGGTCTAGTGGTAGTGACCCCGCCTTCCGATCCTAAGGTCGTGGGTTCAAACCCAGTCGTGCACCAATGGATTTTTCTGTTTGAAAAACTTATGTGCGCAATGCCAGTGCTCTCATACGGTGAAGGAAAACATCGTGAGGAAACCGGCATGTCCAAGAACTAAAAATACAAAAGACATGTGCCATCTACCAATTCGCATTGGATCCGCGTGGTGTATTAAGACCCAATCACTCTCGCCTGAGAGTAGGCCAGTTTCCCAGCAGTGGGAACATTAGAAGGCTGTCATGATCATTAGATGACTGATATACTCAATATAATGCAACACATAGATAGATATTTTTTATTATACTCACATACAAAATACCCAAAACACTCGAAACAAACATTTGTAGAACGTACAGCAATTTTGTTCCTAGGCGGGAATCGAACCCTCAACCTCCTGTGCCACAGGCGGACCTTCGCCTTCTTGGTCTCTGTCTACTTCTACGGGATACAGGCGTGATTTTATGGATGTATGTACAGAAGTTATTCAGATATATCAATGGTTATTGGCTGCTTGTGTATTCGTCGTCCAATACCGATTTCCGAATATTCGCCTAAGATTTCTAGCAGAAGTGCTGGTAAATTCGTCAGTAAATTTGCAACGAAGATCTGATCTGTTGAGAGCAGACCATGTGGAAAACGTACTCCTGCTATATGGGGTAGGTTACTAGGTACAATATTTTGAGTATTTGCCGGCCGATGGCAAACTTGGCTGCGCTGAGCTTGAGTCATATTAGTTCATAGTAATTATTGTTTTGTACGAAAACATATCTATCATTGTTATATCACACCCTTAAAAAAGTTAATTAAAATCAATCAAGCAGTATTTCTTAATACTGCTTGAGCTTCTTAGCTTAATCCCAAAACAAACGGTCACAGAAAGGTCGAAGAGCCAGCTTAAATAACGTTTAGAAAGAATGCCTACAAGTAAACATGTTGACTCCAAACTTCCCGAACTAGTGTCAACATGTTTTTCTCGCTCCAGATTTATTTTAGTAAATTTTCAGTTCAACTCAGTGATTTTTGAGTCCTTAAAATACTTTTAGCAATCATGTGATATGGTGCGCGTTTCGTATTAACTTTCATTGCTCTATTTTATTCTATAGAAAGCTATGTTAGAAGTTTCATCATTCGAAACTTGCGACATAGTTTTTAGAATTATGTAAGTTGTAGTGTAGTGGCAGTGGCAGGCAGGCTATACAGGGTCATTCATTATCAACCTGACAAACTTAAGGGATAGGCTCCACGCATAAATATGTATATTTTGTCTTAAAAATTCCAAGTAAACTAAAAAAATCGATTACGTTTTTCTGCTCAATTATTATTTATCATTGTTGGGAATCGAGTTAAGCGCCGTAATAACGAAATGCCGAGCGCTGCCTTTTCGATTTCTAACAAGGATAACTAATTATTAAGCAGAATTACGTAATTTTTTTTTATACAAAAAAAAATATTTAGAAAAAAAAAGAAAAAAGTACAAGTATTTTTTTTTATGTGTGGACCATCCCTTAAGTTTGTCAGGTTGATAATAAATGACCTTATATAGTTTGCATAACCGATAACCGCTAGGGAATAAAGTTTCTTTATGTGAGCTGGTAAATGAAGTGTTGGAACAACAGCCTCCCTCCCAATTGATAGACCGACAGAATGAGGCTGGTAAAGGTTCAAAATCAATCATCATGGCGCTCTTTGGGAAAGGTCCAATGGACGTATTAATTAACAAATTTGATGATGATGAACTTAAAAAACTAATGAAAAATCTCTAGTACCGTTTAATCTTTCAACCAATGAGGTCACACAGTTAATACAGTTAACCTCAAAAGAAAAATCGACACGTGTTTTATCCCTCCAAGGGATATCATCAGGGCCATCGACTTGTTCTCCGGCAGACGTGTTGCTCCGTCGAGCGCTGGACCCAAAGTCTTTGTCAAAGGATTTTTAGTCTGTTTTTCATCTTGTAATGGATTTCCGCAAAGTAACGTGATGATGAACTTTATTATCAATAATTATTTTGCTCCAATTCTGCAAAATTACCAACTAGGTAAAGCTACGTAGAATTGGGCGTATCGATGTTTCAAATACTCTAATTTCCATGTTAATACGCTCGCCAGCAATCAAAATATCAAACATGGTCTCGGTATAATATTACTGGTTATGTTTTCAGCTGAATTCGCTTGAATGAGCATCCAATCGGAGTTAGAGCGATTGGCTCCGAATCGAGCGCGATGCAATTGTCTATAACAGCTAACCTATCACACACATTCGTACGGTCAACTGTCAAATACAACCGGGGTGATTCATATACTGTGTTGTTTTACTTTATGGTGGCTCCAGACGCTCGACCAACGTTCTTTAAAGCGTTTTGCCCGAGCTTCGCAAATTCAAGCAAGCTGGAAACTCCACAATAGATTGAGTTTTACAACCGATTTTCTATTATCATAAAATTTTTTATTCACATTAATCTGGCAAAGAGACCGATAATTGTACAATGTGCGCACGTAATTTGCGTAAAGAAATGTACGTCTGTCTCCGTCGCTTGCCGCGTGCATTCTAACATGTGAGTGGGTTTTTTAGGCATAAAACTTGCGAGCTCCTTTCAGTTGTTTAATTATCCACCGCGCCCGAATTTTTCCAACCAGCAAACTGTTGGGCCAACTTAGCCAAGCTTTTAAACGAGCCTACTTTTCTACATTACAGGTTGAACGTATAGTTGGAACGTTGGCCATGTGTCTGGAGGGACCATTACTTTATGTTCAATTTAATCGTTAGTGTATCCAAACCCCTAATCAGCGGCCGACTGGCCATTCCAGCCTTCCGATTGGCTGAATATGACAGATATGTGTCAGATTGGGCGAGCCTAACAGTGTTATAATTTCAATGCACAATATTAGGGTTTGATTTCGAAATTACAAATACAAGAATGTTTATTGCCAAAATATATATACAAAATGCACTTACCTTATGGTTATAATACTACTTCATCATCATCATCATCATCATCATCATCAACCTATTGCAGTCCACTGCTGGACGTAGGTATCTCCCAATGCGCGCCACTGAGCCCGATCTTCGGCTTTCCTCAACAAAAAAAAAAACAAAAAAAACCTTTTTTTTTTTAGGCAAGCGTAGTGTAGGACGCCCTCCGGCTAGATGGAGCAATGACTTGCGGAATGTAGCTGGCAGAAATACTACTTCTTTCTTTCAATTTGTATGAAGCAACTAAATTTATCCATGTGAACATAAGTGTGAACCATTCAATGACAGCAGAATCTATACAACTCTGTTACATTCAACCAAAGTGATTCAATTTGATTGAACCGTGTAAACCTTTATTAGGAGAGATATGTTACAATTTGACAAATGGATTGAACGATTGGATTAAAATTTAGAGAGTTAGATGTAGACCACAGACATAATTTTATTTTTTTAGTTTGTGTGAAAAGACATCGCGACAACCCTGGAGCGCTCGTGACGTAGCTGGCTAAGTTGTTCTTAACAGATCAACGAAGTTAAGCACTGTTCCGCGGGGTCATCATTTGGATGGGTGACCGCCAGTAGCAATTTCAACTGAGCGCTCCCGTGCTTCGGAGGGCACGTTAAGCAGTCGGTCCCGGCTTTTTCAAAGTTGTAAGGCCATGACAGAGGCCTTCGGCCGGCCTAGAAACTCTGTCACCAGAGTTCTGCCACTGACTCATACGAACGAACGAACGAATGAACGAACGTGACAACCCTAAGTAACCGTTCTAAAAGTACAACTTAATAATAAACCATTCAAAATGCATACTGGTTACGCTATCCGTAAGGCGCCAACATCTTCCCCTTAATTGACACTTAACTCTGATTAATGTCTACGGATAAACGCCATCGTCATGGAGTAGCTTCGGAACAGAAGGTACTAGCTGTAAACGGTTTATTGGGGGCAACTTTGATGACCCTTGGCAGTTCATGAAATAGTTTAATTTAGTGTGTACTAGCAGCCCTTCCCGGTTTTACACGGGGGGAAATAAATAGCCTATGTTATTTACGGAGTATAGATTACTTAAGCTGAATAACCTTCCTTTTCTCTGATGGAAAGACTCTTCAAGAGGACACCGTCAGGTAAGCTTGGTTGCCATTTTAGTTGTGTAAAAAAAATTAAAAACTTATTTTTTTAAGTGACAATAACAACTCAAGATTAAAGTATATTTGCTTTGACTATGTAATAGACATTTTTGTTTATTTGACTTTTAAACGCTCTTGAGCTATCACAGCTTGTTTCAATAAAAAATAAAAATTATCGACTGTACTAAAATGTCGTGTAACAAACAATTTTTTTTTTCACCAGGCTCCTAACTACTCAGCAGTCAAATTGATTGACTGTTTATATATAAAATTTATTTTTAGACATTAATAAAAGTATTGGCCATAGGAAACCATACAAATGGGTTCCTTACAACGGTATCAAGTTTATAATTTGCAAAACAACATTGAAAGGTTTCGTAATTAGTTTTCACGAAATTGCTGAACAAGGTTCTTATTAAGGTAAATTTAATAAACAGTAGTTGAGCAATTCAGGAAGTAATTTAGGTAAGTAATTTGAATATAAATAATTTGTTCGTAAACCATCGTTAGACAGTGTGCATGTGGTATAAAAAAGCTATAGGTACCAAATAACTCAGAGCACGGTGGTCTAGTGGTAGTGACCCCGCCTTCCGATCCCACCTTCCGATCCTACGGTCATGGGTATTTAATAAACAGTAGTTGAGCAATTCAGGAAGTAATTTAGGTAAGTAATTTGAATATAAATAATTTGTTGGTAAACCATCGTTAGACAGTGTGCATGTGGTATAAAAAAGCTATAGGTACCAAATAACTCAGAGCACGGTGGTCTAGTGGTAGTGACCCCGCCTTCCGATCCTACCTTCCGATCCTACGGTCATGGGTATTTAATAAACAGTAGTTGAGCAATTCAGGAAGTAATTTAGGTAAGTAATTTGAATATAAATAATTTGTTCGTAAACCATCGTTAGACAGTGTGCATGTGGTATAAAATAAAGCTATAGGTACCAAATAACTCAGAGCACGGTGGTCTAGTGGTAGTGACCCCGCCTTCCGATCCTACGGTCATGGGTTCAAATACAGCTCAGTTTAACAGCAGCTTACCTTGGGGCTAGATGATGCTGTGTGGATCGTCCAGCATTATTTATTTATTATTTATTTATTTATTTAGTATACCTCTAGTATGGTTACGAGTATAAAAACGATTAACAATATAAAAACAAACATTCTAGCTGTTAATTTGTATGGAAATTTTGTGATACACGCACTACAAAAGCGCTGTAAAAATCGATCGTCAGTGGACGTCTAAGTTTTATCTCTTGTCTCACTGACAGGGTGACAGATTTAACTTTTTTGTGCGATCTGTCACCTTAAGGGGACAAAACCATGAACTAATATATGGACAAAACTAGGTGACAGATGGAAATAATCCTAGATATAGGTCCAAGAGTGCCATGATGACCGATATTGACCTGTCGTCATTCAGTAAGAGTAGTAGAGTTCTTTGTGATAGAACTCGTCCGGGGAAGGACTACCGCCACACCTATTTCTGCCACCAAGCAGTAATGCTCGCATTGCTGTGTTCCGGTTCGAAGGGTATGGTTTCCGGTAAAATTACAGGCACATGTGACTTTCCATCTAACGTCCCAGGGTGGTAACACGCAAGTGATATCTATGATTATGCATGCGTACATAGACCATCGTGGGCTATACGCTTAGTTGCCACTTTAGTGGTATAAAAATAAATAAATCACCGATTTCTTAGAACTTTTTCAAAGTCATCGGTCTGTAAAGTTGAGGCAACTTTTGTAAAATAACTTATCTGGAAACTATTCTTTGCTTATCCACGTAGTTAGAAATAATTGCACCCCATCAGACAATGATAGATTTTGTCTTTATAAGCGCTTGTTACACGTTATGTTTTGTAGGAGGATGCGTGGCGTCTCTTTGGCTATGGAATGGTTAGTACATACCTTTTTATAATAATAATAATATATATAATATTATTTATTTTAGGCCCTGCCTGAAAATCAGTGCTACTTATCATGGTTACCATGATAGGTAGCAATAAGCTGAGTCAGGACCTGTTCGACGCACACATTTTGACACGAGTTGGGACTGGTTGGTGGGTGTGTTTTTTTTTAATACAACTGAAGTAGCAACCAAGCGTACGGCCCACAAGATGGTAAGCGGTTACCGCAGCCTATGGACGCTCGCAATACCAGAGGTATCACTCGCGGGTTGCCACCTTGAGGCTAAGATCGAAAGCCTCAAGTGCCAGTAATTTCACCGGAAACCATACCCTTCACACCAGAACACAGCAATGCGAGCATTACTGCTTGGCGGCAGAAATAGGTATGGTGGTAGTCCTTTCCCAAGACGAGGTCTATTACAGAGAACTCAACTACTCTTATTTCTCTACTGCGCAGATTATTACCAAACTGTTATCCAACATGTGTTATTTATGTATACTAACAGGTACCCACCATTACACTAGTCTGTTGTTAATAAGAGATAATGTAGCATTCTAATGGTGAAAGAATTTTTGAAATCGGATCAGTAGTTTTTGAGTTTATTCGTAACAAACAAATATACAAATATTTCCTCTTTATAATATTAGTATATATTTTGAAATAGATCTAGCATAATAAGTATTTATTATATGTAAAGAAAGAAAGAAAGAAAGAATTTATTTGACAGCACAAAGACAAAGACACAGAACTGAAATAATAAAATAAATAAAAAAATAAAAAATAAAAAAAAAAACAGCTAACAGTACCTACTTAAAAACATCAATTTGGAAATAAAATTATTAATAATAATAATAATAATATTAAAAACAAAATTACAAAAAATAAAAAAAATATGTAAATTTGTGTTTTGCATTATTTTAGAACTGTTATTTAATAATAATAGTACATCGCTAAAACCCCTTGTCAACTACCATTCAATTCTATCCATCCAAAGGTTGTCTGGTAGAGATCGCTATTTAGCGATAAGGCCTATTGTAATACTTGTTAGTAATTAAGATTGTTCTTGTCAAATTTGTTATAATGTGGTGTTCAATATAGTATTTTTTATCTATCTATTATATATATAAATCTAATACTTACGTTGTATCATATTTTATTTTTATTTTTCTTTTGTTTCTGTATTGTTGTTTTTAGTTTATTCTAAGAAATTGGTATTTACTTATACTCATTTACTCACCTTGTCATGTCACATGCTGAATGGCTGCCTTTTTTTCGTCACAATAGTTAAGTTTTAATTTGTATTGTTATTTTTATTTTATGTTAATTGTGTGGCGTTAAATAAATATTTTTCTATTCTATTCTATTCTATTTCCTTATTTGTGTGTGTGTCAAATAAATAAATTCTTATTCTTATTCTTAAATATGTTCTATAATATAAAACTACAGACTAGATAGATATATCTAGTCTGTAGTTTTATTACTATTATTATTAAAGCCATTTATTCCCATTTCATCTTAGTTAACTTTACAATCATATGAGTTTACAATTATGAATATTTTGCATACACAAGATATTATTATAGATAATTATTTAAATTTCTTTCTCTTATTGTTTATGGGTCTGCCCATATTTGGGCAAAGGCCTCCTCCAATCTTTTCCAGTCGTTCCTTTGCTGGGCTAGTCTTGTCCATCTGGCGTCTGTAGTTACTTTATACATACAAAATTTATCAATTGTCAAATTTAAAAAAATAATTAAACAAAATCTGTCTCAAAAAGCTTACTATAAAACAACCGATTACCTAGATGATAAAAAAGCTTGGGACGAATGTGCTCCAACTCTACTTGGAATCCATAACAATAGCAAGGGTCATGCCAAAAAAGGTTTAGGTTTAGGTTTTAGATTATTTATTTCTCATAAGATTTACAAAATCGCTTACTGAGAAACATGATAAAACTTTTACAATATTATGCAGTGAGCAGGAAAATAATAATTACAAATTTACTTACAAATCAATACAACTAAGCTTACAGGCACAAAATATAAAGATTATCTGCACGAAATTGTGGGTAGTTTTTGTAAACGTACGACGACTTTGCACTCAATGCTAGACAAAAGAATCAGAACTTGTAACTTTGTTTAGTTAGGTAGCGGGGCCGGTTGCACCTAATAATAATGTTGTTATCACTAAGTCACCAAAACGTCGGTTAAAAAGTTTGAATATGTAAATTAGCTAGAGAAGAGAGAAAAAATAATAATAATATTCTTATAATTGTAGATTAATTAATAAACTGCATTTTATATATTAGGTAAAACATTATTTACTTACACAATAATACTTACTACTACTACTAATAGTACTAATTACTTAATACAAATATGTACCTATAGTTTATAATGTTAGGTAGTACATATTCGTTATCTGCTTGATTTTCTTTGATAATGCATGCCTTTTTTTTTTTTTTTATATATACTTATACTTATAATAATTATATATATTTACATTTTATGCTGTTTTATATGTATTTTGTATATTTGTACTGTAATTTATGCACATATTTAAATAAATTAAATGTTAATTGGTCTTAAATGTTGTATAATTATATCGTTTGCTGTATTTTATGTGAAAATGCATGCCATTATTGTTAATAATTAATTTTATTATTATTTTTTAGATTCCTACTTATAATATATATAATATATATATATATATATATTTTAACATTTTATGATTTTTCATATGTATTTTGTATATTTGCAATGTAATTTATTGAACATATTTGAAATCACTTAATATTATAATTTATAAGTTTTAAAAAAAATTTACGTGTTATCGTCTTGGCATATTTCCTCGATGAGATCGTGTTTTAGATCATTGTGAATATAAATGGAAACTCCTCCGCCGCGGATAAGTTTTCGGTAGCTAAAATAATGCGAGTAATTGGATATAATCAGTGTTTGGGCTTCCACCTCTGTCTTGATCCAGGTTTCCGTAACAGCAATGATTGGAACCTTTTGAATTTTCTGCAATATGCATTTTAGTTTGTCTAGCTTCCCTGGTCTCACAAGGCTGCGCGCGTTGAGATATAAAAACTTCAGGGATTTTTTATCTATAGTTAGTCTGTTATATTCGTTAACGACTTAGTAGGTAACATGTATTTTTCTACTTGTATGCTGGTTGTCTGCTACAGTAGAAGTTTTTGGTTTTTTGTCTGTAACTTTACAATTTTTGGCACTCCTTTGAAGTATTTAATGGCAATGTTGTCTTCATCTTGATTTTGCCGATTTTTTAATTCTTCTTTTAGAATTTTCATGTGTCTTTGCTGTTGCGGAGTTTTGTCTGAGAAAATTTTTATATTTTCTAAGTTTATTTTAAGTCTATTGCGAAGAACTTCTTTTGCAGACTCTGCAGAAACCAGCGAGGCTTTAAGAGACCTTGAACTACCTTGTTTGTATTTTCCCAATCTGATGCTATGGATAGGGTCAGGGCTGTCTGGATATGCCATTTTAATAATTTTTGTCGCTTGAGTTAGATCATGAGCTGCTCGATCTTTAGAAATATTTGTGATCAGCTCAGGTACCCCTGTAATTATTATATTACATTCCCTGGTAGATCGTTCTCGTAGTTCATAGATAATATCCTCACATTGTGAAACCGATGTTTGAACCTCCTTCATTGGTGGTTGGTCGGCTGACGATTTTAGTGCTTCTATATCATTCTCCATCGAAGTCATCTTTTCTTCGGCGCTGTGCAGGCCAGTTTTCATGCTTTCCATTTCTATTTTAAGTTTATTTTGTTCTTGGATCATGCTGTCGGTTTTCTGTTCTATGCTTTGAACTTGGTGTTTTATTTTTGAAATGTCTTCGGATATTTTCGACAGGCTGCTTTTTTGTTCATTTGAGAATTTCTGAAGCACTGCGAGTATGTCTGCGCGAAAATCGGCAAGTTCCTGAGTGTACGGGTTGTGGTCGTCGGGTTGCTTCCTTTTTCGTAATGCGACATCATTTACAGAACAGAAATCAGGTTTTGCTTGATCACCTTCATTCCCGCTAGGTGTCCCAGGTGGGCTACGCTGGACACTCATTGCCGACACAAAAAAGGATATCGGCTAAAACAGCTGATTAACTCGTAGGTGTAACCGACTCGGAGGTATGGTGAGGTGGGGCAGGTACCGTGATCAGGACTGGCTTGTTATAGAATAGGAACGTATTATAGCTCACTTGATGCACATGCAAATCAAACTTTTATTATTCTTGTGTTAAGGTCGATATTTCGTTTGTGTATTAATTTTGTTTTCGCAGAGATTTATCGATACGTCTGCTCAGTGTGCTCACTGTCGCGCTAAAAAAAAAAGCGATAGGAACCCAGACGGTGTTGTTGCCAGTTCTTTTACGGCATGGGCGCGTTGGAACTGGTGTAAATTTTCCTAGCTTGTAAGACGTTTCAAAGTGACCCTTGTGATTCTACTGAATAAATAATTTTTTATTTTGATTTTGATTTTTGATAAAATAAACAAACTTTTGTTCCGGAAATTGAAAGTCTCTTTCATAAACTAATAATTACTATTATTTTATTATGTTATTATTATGGATCACCAACGAAAGATACACAGGCATACAAATTTTTAAATTACAGAGGTACTCAGGTCAGGTGCTCTCTCAATTAGAGGTGACCATAATAAGATATGATAATAAGAGTAGTAGAGTTCTCTGTGATAGAGCTCGTCCGGTGAAGGACTACCACCATACCTATTTCTGCCGCCAAGCAGTAATGCTCGCATGGCTATGTTCCGGTGTGAAGGATATGGTTTCCGGTGAAATTACTGGCACATGAGGCTTTCGATCTTAGCCTGAAGGTGGCAACCCGCGAGTGATACCACTGGTATTGCAAGCGTCCATAGGCTGCGGTAACCGCTTACCATCTGGGCCGTACGCTTGGTTGCCACTTCAGTTGTATAAAAAAAAAAAGTAAAATATAATACGAAAATAACCTATTATTATGAGAAAATATATTATCTGTATCGCCTTTGAAGTTCAAAGGCTATAAAACTTTTTATCTCAAAGCTTACTTAAAATAACCTTAAAAATTCGGCCTAAAAGTAAAACATCCGCAACATTAAGCAAAAGAACTTTCCTCATTTCCCTTTAAAAAGATTAACACGTTGCTGGAAACGTGATCAGAATTGTGTGAATAATCAGCTTTAGTTGATGTTATATTTTTCGGTGTAATAGAAGAAGGGTTGGACGAGCTTTGTTTTTACTGTAAGTTATTAAAAATCTTGTTCTTTTTAAACGACTTCAAAAAAAGATGAGGTTATTATAGTTCGCACAGCGGATCTAGGCTTTTTTTTTTTGTTTTTTTTTTTTTTATATAACTGAAGTGGCAACCAAGCGTACGGCCCACAAGATGGTAAGCGGTTACCGCAGCCTATAGACGCTTGCAATACCAGAGGTATCACTCGCGGGTTGCCACCTTGAAGCTAAGATCGAAAGCCTCATGTGCCAGTAATTTCACCGGAAACCATACCCTTCCACCGGAACACAGCAATGCGAGCATTACTGCTTTGCGGCAGAAATAGGTATGGTGGTAGTCCTTCCCCGGACGAGCTCTATCACAGAGAACTCTACTGCTCTTTAAAGGCTTCCATGAAGTTAGCCGTTTGTGATGCGCGAAGACAATTTAGTTTGAAAAAGCTCCATTGCGCATCGAAACGGCTAATTTCACGACGGCCGAGATCCGTTGTGAGAACTATACTTAGTTGACTGCACTCAATAATTTGATGGTGTCAGAATAGACAGTAAAAAAATATGAAAATCAAAAGGGTCAGTTGGGACACTGAGTCCCAATAAACTTTGTCCGAATCGACGGCTCATCAATTCGACTACATGACGTTTTTTGTTATGTTTGTTTGTTACGCGATTTCTCCAGCATTATCGATTTTGATGATTTCTTTTTCGGTTGATGAATAAATAAATAAATAAATAATGCTGAATAAATAATGCTGGACAATCCACACAGCATCATCTAGCTAGCCCAAGGTAAGCTGCTGTTAAACAGAGCTGTATTATGGGTACTAGATGACTGATATATATTTATTACAATGCAATACATAGATAGATATTTTTTATTATACATAGAAAACACCCAGAACACCCGGAACAAATATTTGCAGATCCTACAAACATTTGTCCCAAGGCGGGAATCGAACCCGCAACCTCCGCGTCGCAGGCGGACCTTCGCCCACCGCGCCACATTGGTCGTCGAATAAATATCGTATTGGTCGTTGAATATGAATATAATTAAAAATTGAGGTATCCATCAGCCGCACCGTATCTTGTCTTTTTTTTCAACTTTTTGGTCAACTTTATGAATTAGAATAGAATAGAATAATTTATTAAAGGAAAAATACATGAGTCAAAACACGGTAGGTAGGTACTAAACTATTTAAAAACTGAAGATTATAATATCCCAAAAATTATTTTGCCTCAAGCGGGATTTGAACCCGCAACCACCGCTTGATACGCGGGCGCTCTACCAATTGAGCTATCGAGACATATCTCGCTTGGACGAAAATTTGCGGGTTCAAATCCCGCTTGAGGCAAAATATTTTTTGGGATATTATAATCTTTAGTATTCCCTTAGTGTGATGGTTAACACTATAAAAACAAAAATAACCTATTTAAAAACTGGTTTTAAATATCATCATAGTGGTAAGGTAACTTTAGTGTTAAAAAGCCTCTGATGCCTAAACTAGGCTAAAAGCCTGCAAGATAGACATCTGCGCTCGCCCTATAATTGAACTGGAAAATTACATTTACATTATTAGTAATCCTTGACAAAATGGTACATGTTTTTTTTTTATTTGTGGAACCTTTTCATTAAGATAAGATAAGTATTTATTTTCTCTCAACACAGGTTACAATTTATAAAACAACATGGAAGTAATAGAGGTACCTAGTAAATAAAACAGTACATTAAGTTTGTTTGGTTGTTATTGAAAGACCCTGTATAAGTACGTTTTTTTTTCCATAACCTAAAATCATAAGTCTAGGTACGTTACCTTCTTTTTAATTCTATTAAAAGCTTTTTTTTATGTCTGCAAGTGACAAGACAATCAAGGCGCCCACCTGATGTTAAGCACCACGCCTGACTATTACAGATGCAGTGCCACCCTAAGCTTAAAGTGTTTAAGTGTTTGCGTGGCACTGCACTGCGCTTATCACCCCGAAATATTGTTGTTAAGTCTCTTTCGCCCAGTAATTTAAATTGCTACAGTGCCCTTCAAACGTAATCACAGTGCAGCTTGCACACTGCTGCTTGGAGGTAGATTATCTGACACTGCGGTGGTACCCACCAAGACGGACTTTTGCTGAAGAGTCCTACCATACAGCAGTAATTGGGTATTTTACCTAATTCAGCTTGTTTATACTTATGTATTAAATTACTTATTTTTCTGCAATAAACCTATTTACTAGTGAACGGTTTCCACGCTTCAATCAATTTTAATGTTAATCACCATTGTACCATATCAACTCTTGAATAACTCCAATTACCATAATATTACCAACTCCATTTCCCTAAAGCTCTGCCCCAACTAGAATTATTTGGCATAAATTAAGAAGTTATCAACACGGAAACAAAAACCACATGTCATATTTGAGGAGCTGGTGATGACCAAGGATAAGTTACTCTCTTTGTTTGTAGATGTACACTTGGTAGTGTACTTGACCTTTTAAATTGAGAAGATAATTATTTTTTATTTATAAATGATTAAGCAATGCACGGGCGACAGCCGCGTGGAAGGCCCAGAAGGAGATGGAGGGACGAACTTGATGTATACCTCAAAGAGTGGTCCCAACTAGCCGGTAACAGAGAGGTATGGAAAGTGAGAAGGGAGGCCTTTGCCCTGCAGTGGGACACTACAGGTTTATAATAAATAATAATATAATAATAATAAGCAATGCTAGCGTGCCTTTAAACGGTGAAAAAAAAACGTCAGGGATACCCGCATGTTTATTTACTAAACTTTCAAAAGACGTATTATTTAGACAGTAATCAGCATTGGACACAGTGCGTACAAATACTCTCGATTAGATTACTGTCCCAATAGTGAAACAGTTAGTAAAAGGTTAGCTTATAAGTAGAAGTGGTTCGATATTTTTGCGGGACAGTACATACACTAATTTTACTAACAAATTTGAAACCTATTTAAAACCTATTAAACGATACAGCCGGTTCGTACAGACATTTTGACCTCTGTACCTACCAATCTCTGAATCAATAATATTATATTGGCAAGCATAGTAGTAGTCATTTTTTGGAAGAGAAAGAAAGAAATTAAAAAAAAATGTTATTTGTTGCACAGCGCCATCTAGCCCCAAACTACACAAAGCTATTGGAGTTATTGATAGAATACTAAATACATTTTATTTTGTAAATACATAACCTAAAGAAACAGAAATAACTGAAACAACACAAAAAAAACTGACCTGACAAATATTTGCAGACGATGCAAACTTTTGTCCCGCAACGGGGATCGAATCCGCAAGCTCTAGCTTCTCAACCGGGCAATTGCCCATCACGCCACCGAGGTCGTCGAGGTTGAAATAAAGTGACAGTTCTGTTAATATTAGCTCTGTGACCAAAGGTTCTGTCAAATAAATAATTTAATGAGGGTAGTGCGGTTGCGGTGCGACATAATTTGCATATTTTGTAAGTACCAGGGCCGCTTTGATGGATATTAATTTGAAACTAAAATATTCAGTCACTGATTTTTAAACAGATGGTACCATGCATATTATTAATAAATTCAAATTATCTATAAATAATAAACCAAAGGCTGGTTCATATCTGGCTCAATGCCATTCAACGTGGCAATGCAGCCAGCATGGTGGGAACGCTTCCGTCTGCTAGTGATTTGGATCAGTTGAGCTATCTATAGGTCGTTTGTAACGGTCTTTAGATGGCGCAACTGTTTCATATGTATTTTGTATATTTTGTAATGTAATGTAATAATGTACATATTTTATTTTTTTTAATAAAAAAATCTATAACTCTATTTAAATAAATATTTATCGATCTCTATCAATATTAATATTATTCATACGTCTTATGTTTTCGAAATGATAATGCCTTAAAGGTCTAGAGCTTATTTCGTTATCATACAATAAACTCAAAAGTGTCTTTAAAAAACTCTTTCGTCGACTTTGTGCATCAACATTAAAATTACAAAGAAAAATACCACCATAAAAATCCAACCGCTACAAACTTTCTAAATAATTCCTGAAATTTATCTTTAGAGAACACAACGGCAATACAAGTTTCCGATGACCATGCTGACATAACCTTAGACAATTTTACTCAATTTTTGTTTTTTATACAACTGAAGTGGCAACCAAGCGTACGGCCCACAAGATGGTAAGCGGTTACCACAGCCTATGAACGCTTGAAATACCGGAGGTATCACTCTCGGGTTGCCACCTTGAGACTAAGATCGAAAGCCTCATGTGCCAGTAATTTCAGCGGAAACCATACCCTTCACACCGGAACACAGCAACGCGAGCATTACTGCTTGGCGGCAGAAATAGGTATGATGGTAGTCCTTCCCCGGACGAGCTCTATCACAGAGAACTCTACTACTCTTGATTAATGAAACGTTTCTAAAATCATAGTCAACTGTACTCATAATACAGCTCTGTTTAACAGCAGCTTACCATGGCAACGGTCGTCAGTATTTTTTATACTGACCACCGTAAAATAAATTATTATATATTATATATATATTTTATAATTATTATATAATAAATTATTAATAAATTATTATTATAGACCGTAAAGTAAAGGTATTAAGAGTAGGTAATCTTTTTTTTAGAAGGTATTTTGAGTGGGAATGTTGAAAATAGACAAAATACCTGATATACGATCTACTTTAGAGACTAATAGCGCCATCTGTACTGGCAGTGTTGCATATGAATAAATTAGTTGTTTCAGTCAGTTCATGAAAAACAGTCGTTTTATTTTAGGGGCTAGATGATGCTGTGTGGATTGTCCAGCATTATTTATTTATTTTATTTATAATATCCCAAAAAATATTTCGCCTCAAGCGGGATTTGAATATTACAATCTTTAGTTTTCCCTTAGTGTGATGGTTAACACTATAAAAACAAATATTACCAGATAATTATTAATAGTACTGCGATTGCGTAGTGCGCAGAACGTGAACGTAAAGTAAGTTCGTATGAGTCAGTGGCCAACTCTGATGGCAGAGTTTTCAGGCCACCCGAAGGCCTCTGTCATGACCAAACTACTTTAAAAAAGCCGACTGACTAACGTGCCCTCCGAAGCACGGGAGTGCTCAGTTGAAATTGCCACTCGCGGTCACCCATCCAAATGGTGAGTATGCGGAACAGTGCTTAACTTCGCTGATCTGTTATGAACAACTTAGCCAGCTACGTCACGAGCGCTCTTATTTAGAACAATCTTTTTTCGTAATAGCGACGCACCCCAGCTTCGCACGGGTGTAATGAAAACTTTATAATATTATTGTAGCATTGTTTTAATTCAGTTTGAAATACATAGAAAAGTTATAGCGCTAGCGTTAGAACTTTGAAAGAGTCGATAAAAACACATAAACATTTTGAAACCAGCATGTCCAATAGCTATAAATTAGAATGTAGGACTGTGTGCATTTCAGCAATCTGCACACTCTCGCTCGAGAGTAGACCAGTGTTTCAACAGTAAGAACTTTAGAAGGCTTTGATGATGAGATATTATCTTCCCGGCAATTGCGCATAATAACAGAATATTATCTAAAACAAATCTGTTTTCAAGTTAAATTCCAACTTTCCCGTATAAATTCGCGCCGTATTACCAACGAACGGGGCAAATAAATGTTAAGGCGACGCCTTACGAAAATACATGAACTAGTTTATATAAATGCCAATAACCTATACTTTTTTTTATTATTCTGAGGTAGACGGTGGTGGTACTTTAATATTACGTAGTATGTAGTTATATACAATACGTTAGCTTTGCTTATTTTTTTTAATAGTTCGAACTTTCATGTTTAATTATTTGAATAGTTATTGTGAAGTTCCGCTCGTATCCTACCGGATAGGGAATGGGGCTTCATTCATCATTCTTCAAACGATTAATATTGTTTTAAACACGTGCACGCGACCGTCTCACTCGCTCGCCCTCGACCGAATGCCGGCAGGCCCGAGCGATGCAAGTCGATCCCACGTCGATCGTCTTTGCTTTAATCCGCAAACACCACAGTTATATAACTCTGATAATAATAAAACCGTTTTTTTTTTTTAAGTAAATAAATAAAATCCATAATTGAAGACAATTCACACAGCACCGTCTAGCCCAAATACATGTACTTAAGTAAAAAAACATTAAAATCGAATTTCTTGAGGCACAAATATTCAATATAATGCCTTAACACTTTTTAAATTTAATAAAAAATCACCAACGACAAAAATCTTTAAAGTCTTAAAATCTTTACAACTTTTTATTGTAAAAGACGTATTGTAAAGGAATACCAACAAACTGACAAATGAAAGCAATTTTTCCAGAAGTTCGCTTCGCTCACTCGATCAATTAATATAATGTACGAATATTGTAACACGCAGCCTTAACAATAAAATAAAATTTATATTCACAAGGTTATTATTAATATTAACAACCCTTTTACTCTAACGACTTTAGTTACAAACTTTTATTGGCAATTATTAAAATGTGTCGCCGCCTTATTAATAAGATATATTGCTTAATATATTGTTATTGCTGGAATTCTGGAAGTTTTTGACAGAGGAGTCTTTGTAAAGTTATTAGAAAACTGTTCCTAGGGCTGTCAATCGACGTCCTTCCTGGCATAGTTAAGGCTATGTAGCATTTTAATTACACGACCATAAAAATGTTAACTAACCTTGTTACAATATAAAAATGAATTATTGTGCGTTAGTTTCGCTAAAACTCGACAACAGGTGGACCGATTTGGCTGATTATTGTTTTGAAATAATCTGTGAAATTTGGTGTGAAAGTGAAATTTAGAAAAATTTAGAGAATACAAGTGAAACCGCGTTGGTCGGCTAGTAAATAAATATAAACTAAGTCAGAAATTAATTTTACACAGCGTCATACAACCCTATAGAAAGCTTGTTTTATTGGAACTAGATATCAATTATAATATTAACATATTTTTTTTAAACCCATGCTTTAAAGACATAAATACACAAATATACACATACAAAAAACACTAATAATATAAATTCCAGACTTAAAAAAACATTTGTAGATCATGGAAATATTTGTCCCACAACGGATATCGCACCCGCAAGCCCGTCGCACTATTGAGGTTGTCAATAAAGAATACTCACAAATTGTTTTGTAAATAAATACTTAAAAGACATAGAAACATTCAATCACAGAACAGACATCTATATTCATCACAAAATATGTTGTCCTGTCCGGAAATAAAACCCAAAACCTACAGCGCAAAAGACAGAGCTACTACCAACTAAGCATAAATGCCAGTGAAATATATAATAAACTGCTTTTGCAAATCAGTCTTTATTTTGTTAAAGCAAAAAATTTATATAAAATTATTTTTATAACTTTTTTAATGGATGTTGTCACGTTTCCCAGACCCCTGTCAACAAGAATAATTCTAACTCCACAAAGCTGCGAAACGCGCTGCAATTTAAAAGGGTGGCTTCATCCCTTATATTTTCGATTTCCATGAAGAAAATTTAGGTAGAGACTTTTTTATTTACAGAGCTATGTATATAAATACATATATTACGTTACAAATGCAAATACTTACATCATGACAGCCTTCTAATGTTCCCACTGCTGGGACACTGGCCTACTCTCAGGCGAGAGTGAATGGGTCTTAATCCACCACGCGGACCCAATGCGGATTGGTGGATGGCACATGTCTTTCGAATTTTTAGTTCTTGGACGTGCCGGTTTCCTCACGATGTTTTCCTTCACCGTATGAGAGCACTGGCATTGCGTACATAAATTTTTCGAACAGA
Organism: Colostygia pectinataria; assembly: GCA_951394395.1. Lineage (NCBI taxonomy): Eukaryota > Metazoa > Arthropoda > Insecta > Lepidoptera > Geometridae > Colostygia > Colostygia pectinataria. The sequence goes on along the minus strand of OX596351.1, from coordinate 13,223,568 downwards.
AAAATCCATTGGTGCACGACCGGGTTTGAACCCTTAGGATTGGAAGGCGGGGTCACTACCACTAGACCACCGGTGCTCAAATACTTACAGTGTTACTAGTATTCATCATCATTATATTACACGAGAGGACTGCCAAAACCACTTGTCGCGGTATTTTGATCAGAAGCCCCAAAATTTCTATAGCAAATGCGATCATGTCCCTACCTTCATAGCAAAAAGTTATCGAACAAAATGGTACCTACATACTTTAGTTAAATGTTAATAAACTATATAAAAAAATGTTTTGAATTTTCATAAAAAATGCGAAGAAACTTTTTCCCCAACCTATTATAATCAACAGCAGTTGTGCTAAGCCTCCTCTAAAAAGCTTGATGACGACCGATCTTAGCCTTCACCACACATCTGTTAAACTACGCGAGAGTAATACACAAGTTAAAGTGTTCATATTATTTTATTTAAAGCTTACATCAATAGATAAAGGTGATTCAAAAGGACGGTGTATTAGTACCTATAATTTAGGTACACGTGCAAAGCCAAAGCACGTTACCAGTTTATTATTTATAAATAATAATATAAATAAAATAAATAATGCTGGACAATCCACACAGCATCATCTAGCCCCAAGGTAAGCTGCTGTTAAACAGAGCTGTATTATCGTTACTAGATGACTGTATACTTAATACAATACAACATAGATAGATCGATATTTTTTATTATATATAGAAAATACACAGAACACCCGGAACAAATATTTGTAGATCGTACAAACATTTGACCCAGGAATCGAACCCGCAACATACGCGTCGCAGGCGAACTTACGCCCGCTGCGCCACAATGGTCGTAATCATCATTTATGGGTAATAGAAACATCTTTTGAATATCACTAAAAACAAAAAAGGCAATCAAAAAACAGCTCGCAAAAACGGTTCTTAATCAAACGCCACTCGAATACCCATTACCCTGACGTTGAAAAAATTAATCCCAATGATGGATTCCCGAATTCCCCGATCTAGGGTAAGGTCCGGAGGTCCGTGATTGATGGGGACCTTGCGAGTCCCACATTTGTCAGTACCGTGACTGATCGTGTGATAATTACCGTATTTCTGTTTGATTGTACATGTATGCGTGTTGGAAAACATATTGAATTTTTGCTTATTTTTAACGCGTTTGTTTTTAGTATTGGTTTGCATATTAATTTTTGAAAAATTTTAAAGTAAGTTAGTTTTGGAAAATTGTATAGTCTCATAACTTAGTAGGTAAGAGTTTTTTGTAAGAGAGCTCGTCTAGGGAAAGCCTATCACCATATCTATTTCTGCCACCAAGTTTTTCTAGTATATCTGGTTCCCATACACAAGTTTAATTAGAATCCGGTGTGAAGGGTATGGTTTCCGGTGAAATTACTGGCACATGAGGCTTTCGATCTTAGCCTCAAGGTGGCAACCCGCGAGTGATACCTCTGGTATTGCAAGCGTCTATAGGCTGCGGTAACCGCTTACCATCTTGTGGGCCGTACGCTTGGTTGCCACTTCAGTTGTATAAAAAAAAAAAAAAATCTTAATATGCCTTATAATTACCTGTGTTTTACAAATATATGCATTGCATGAAATAATTCCAAAGCTTAAAAAAAATTCATCAAATACTGCAGTGACGACTTGCGACTGATGAATGAAGATAAGAAGCATTAGGACAGGCAACTTTATCAAATGATCCAAGTAAAGTGTAGCGGGGACGCTGACATTCTCTCAATAAATAACTTGGAGATAATCGTGCGACATCCATCAGTCTGAGCTTACATAGTAAATAGTACTTTATTGTATTATACACAGATAGTCTAGTGGTAGTGACCCCGCCTTCCAATCCTAAGGTCGTGGGTTCAAATATAAATAGAAATAGAAAAATATGCCAGTGCTCTCATCATCATCATCATGACAGCCTTCTAATGTTCGTGGTAGATTAAGACCCAATCACTCTCGCTTGAGAGTAAGCCAGACTCCAGCAGTGGGAACCACCAAGAGAGTAAATTTTTACCGTTCCTAGGAAAATAATCTTGACATATAGACAGACAAACAGACGAACAAAGTAAAGTCATGTTTTTTTTTTATGGCCCTACATAGGCAATTAGCCAAATTCAAGTTATTGACAAGTCACAACATTTTATATATCGTAAACTTTTGATTTTTAATGCCAAAAGATTTCACACAAAATCTCGAAAACTGTACAACAGTAGGTAAATACACTAAAATACACTTCAAACAACTGAAAAAGTCATGTTTAATGGTTCCTTTTTTCTTTACAGAACCCTAAAAAGGTAAGGAGTCCGCGGTGCGTTACTTACGATAACTGCGCCCAAGAGGTCCGTAATTCCCTATCTCAGCAAATAATTATCCTACTTACCTCCAAGAAGTCCTCTTACATCACTACCCTTTTTGCAGCTCTTACTGAAGTAAGAAACACTCACCCGCTCTCCCGTTGCCTGTAACGGGCTTTAATGCCCATTTTTAAGACCTTCCGCCTAAGTGGGCAATTTATTTACATCCCTTAAACCTTTGACAGTGCCATCGCATATTCATGACCTTTTGTATGAACGGAACAAGCTTCTAGGCACAGAGCTGGTTGAAGTTTTTTACGATGAAGTAATGATTTGCAGTTTAACGTTAAAATATTTCTATTACTATAACAAGCATTTCGTGTACTACTTATAAAACTCGTGATCTTACCAAGCACACTCAACACCTACATACATAATTTTAGGATTATGAAATATTCAGCATAATTATTTAGATCGGTTAATATTCAGTATTTAGGATTGCAAGGTAGTGGGCATCAGAAACTATAAATATGGTACCACACTACCCAGAACAAAATATGATTGTAAAAGGAAGAAGGTCAGCGGTTACCGTAGCCTATGTAAGCATGCAACATCATAGATATCACTTGCGTGTTACCACCCTGAGACGTTAGATGGAAAGCCTCATGTGTCAGTAATTTCACCGGAAACCATACCCTTCGAACTGGAACACAGCAATGCGAGCATTACTGCTTGGCGGCAGAAATAGGTATGGTGGTAGTCCTTCTCCGGACGAGCTCTATCACAAAGAACTCTACTACTCTTATAGTTTATAAAAACAAAAAAAATACATATATGACATAAATGACGACCGATGTGGCGCAGCGGGCGCATGTCCACCTGCGACGCGGAGGTTGCGGGTTCGATTCCCGCCTCGGGTCAAATGTTTTACGTTCTACAAATATTTGTCCCGGGTGTTCTAGGTATTTTCTATATACTTTTATTAAAAAAAAAAAACTAGCTATGTATTGTATTGTATTAAGTATATATCAGTCATCTAGTACCTACCCATAAACACAGCTCTGTTTAACAGCAGCTTACCTTGGAGCTAGATGATGCTGTGTGGATTGTCCAGCATTATTTATTATTTATATATTTTTCTGTCTTTATAATTTTACGTAGAGAGAAACAATGTCTAAAATACCGGCATCTTTATTAATATACATCTTTGGATCATAGATATCAAGTAAGAAAATAAAGTAATGTCTCTTGAACATATAGCCAAGAAATAAATTTTACCAGAATTATCGGCAAAACTTTGCAAGAGATTTTTCGAGTAATAAACAACTCGTTTGTTTATCATTTCGACCGTGATTTAGAACTGTTTGAATAAACACCCTTTTAGAACCTAAAGATGAGTGTCTACTATAGCGGAAAAGAGTGGAGATGTTCAAGTTTAAGAGTTAATCTATATAATATAAAATCATTAATAATTGATAGATTCAGGCGTTACTTTGCGGAAATCCATTACAAAATAAAAAACAGACGAAAAATCTCTAGTACTATTCCGCTTAACCTTTTTACTAATGAGGTCACACAGTTACCACAGTTAACCTCAAAAGAAAAATATCAACACGTGTTTCAGTCCTGTGGAGGGATGAAACACGTGTCGATATTTTTCCGCTTAACCTTTTAACTAATGAGGTCACACAGTTACCACAGTTAACCTCAAAAGAAAAATATTGACACGTGTTTCAGTCTCGTGGAGGGATGAAACACGTGTCGATATTTTTCTTTTGAGGTTAACTGTGGTAACTGTGTGACCTCATTAGTTAAAAGGTTAAGCGGAATAGTACTAGAGATTTTTCGTCTGTTTTTTATTTTATAACACACATTATTAACACAGTTAACCTCAAAAGAAAAATATTGACACGTGTTTCAGTCCCGTGGAGGGATGAAATACGTGTCGATATTTTTCTTTTGAGGTTAACTGTGGTAACTGTGTGACCTCATCAGTTAAAATGTTAAGCGGAATAGTACTAGAGATTTTTGTCTGTTTTTTATTTTATAAAATCATTGTTTTAATAAGTGACTGACAGCCAACCTATGCACAGTCAAAAAGTCCTAAAGGCTCTTGGCACAGACTCATATAAACTTACTTACTAGAGACTTAAATCGACGTCTGTATCTTTTAAAGTATTTAAACCACACAACGGAATTTAATGCATATTTCATTAACAGATGGAGTGATTCATAAGGAAGGTTTATACGCATAGTTAAGGCACCCGTGCGAAGCCAGGGCGGATCGCTAGTACGTATTTCAAACATCAATCAACATATAATACCATAATACCATTCTTCAAGCAAATAAATACTATTTTACTATTTAATTTAATTTCACTTCATCATTATATATTTACTATCGAAATTTGAAGTCAAAAGAATTGTATTTTTCAAAACTCTAATAATCTACAAGTCTCAAGAGGGTAAAGTTTGAATGTCAATTGCAAATCTATACGAAATTACGCTCGTAAAATTTTTGTTATTGTAAGTACACTTTTAAAGTTTTTCTACAATATATACGGACGCAAGTTTTTATAGAAAGTTTACGATATTTATTCGTGTGAAATTTCAATGTAAACAAGCCAAGGACAAAGCGACCTTTTTTAGTCTCAAGTGCGCGCTCAGCGGGTGTGATTGTATAAACAATGCCCGCCATTTTTAGGACGTGTGGAGGGGGTAACGCCTGCGTACGTGGGACGTTCAAGTGGTTATTTAGTTTTTCTAAAAACAGTTTTTATGTTACCCAAGGAGTTTATTGGGCTCAACGTTAGCGCTTCACGGAAATGCATTCTACATAGTTTCATAGATAATTTCAAGATGTTATGTCAGCAAGTGACATCACAATCAAGGCAACCACCTGATGTTAAGCACCACGCCACCACGCAGTGCCACCCAAAGCTTAAAGTTTTTAAGTGCTTGCGTACCACTGCACTGCGCTTATCACCCCGATACATTGTTGTTAAGTATTTTTTGCCCAGTAATTTCACTTGCTACAGTGCCCTTCAAACGTAAACACAGTAATGCTTGCACACTACTGCTTGGAGGTAGAATATCTGACACTGCGGTGGTACCCACCAAGACGGATTCTTGCTGAAAAGTCCTACCACCAGGTAAATGAATATGGTTTGAAATTAGAAAAGTAAGTGTCATGGAAAACCAGCTAAAACCGGTTCATTCAAGGCTAAGCGCAGTGACGGTCTAGTTTGCTATTGTTTTACACTATGTAAAATAAAGGTACTTGTTTTTTTTTGTGTGTCGAACCTATTCCTTGAATATTATGCACCAATAATGAGAGACCCTGTATAAGCTCGTTGGAAGGCTAAAGTTTAAACGCTATGACCAACCGTATGTTTTTGTTTAGTTCTCCAGAGAGAGCTAACTTCTTTGCAGTTTGACGTGTGGCCTCAAGAACTCGTGCCCTGGGACAGAACTGAATTATTTCTTTCAGTATTTTTGTTTTACAAACTTTTGAAATACTTTTTATTTCTTTGATTAGTTTTACAGTTTTTGGTATAATAACTTGGTTGGAGAGTCGCTGTTTCAATTGAAATTTTGTGCTTTTTTGAGTATTTGTTTTATAACCTTTGCTATATGCTATTCACTATGTTATGCAATCAGGTATAAATTATACGTGTTTTTTGGGATGCTGGTAGCATTAGTTGAAAAAGCTGGGACTGACTGTTTAACGTGCCCTGCGAAGCACTGGAGCGCTCAGATGAAATTGCCACTGGCGGTATCCAAATAGTGTAATACGTTACCCGTAAGGTAAATTTTTTAGGTCCATCACCTATGAAGACAAAAATGTTTAAAATTTAATAATATAATTAAACAAGTTAAGAATTTAAATAATTTAATCTGTAATTTATAAGCACCAAGGTGTTGAAACTTGAAATGTAACACAAAACGGCTCAAAACATTTTAATTCAAAACCGCACAATTTATTAATATCTCAAGATCGTTTCAGAGATAATACGGTGAATTTAACAGAAACAACGCCATTTTAGTAGCAACTTCAGTGGTTCCAGTAATCAGACTTAACAAAGTTTACCTTTTAAATTTTTCATAGCTATTTTTTGGGTTCCGCACCAAACACTACCAAACTGTCTTAAGTTTAAGTTGTTCAACTGCTTAGTGTCGAAGCCAGTCGGAGGACTAGCCTCTTAGTTTGTAGCACGTCTTCTACTCTGTAGGATGCGGGTTCAATTCCCACCAAGGTCAAACATTGATTGAGATTTGATGTTTTTTCTGTGTCTGAAAGTAATTTTGTAGGTAGTTGAATACATACTAATATATTTAGTAATCAGTAAATACTAATGAATTTAGTAATCTGTTGCAGACACTTTGAACTGTGATCTCAGATAACGAGAAGTCTTCAAGGAGAAGGCGTTTGTTTTAGTGATTTAAAAGCGGCGACTAGTGTTCCGCAGTTGCCGTTGGCGCCATGGAAGACCAGCGCTAAAGTAGTATGTATGCTGTTTTAGCAAATGCTGAATGGCGGCCATTTTCGAAGATTTATGATCTACATGTACTCGTATATGCTTAACTGCTTAGATATACACTTTTAATATTATTACCACCTACTATGTATCAACTGCTTCGAAATAAACTTTTTTACTTATTACTTACTTTACGAAAAGTCAAAACATCTAAGTATTTGTTGACTCAGAGTTGAAAAAGACAACAAAAAACAGTTAAAGGGACCCCCGCGGTTTTACACGCGATTTTTTTTATATTTTCCTTCCCTGGACTCTTACAAATATTCAAATAATCAGTTAAATCGGTTCAGCCGTTCTCAAGTTTTAGCGAAAACAACGCGCAGGAATTCATTTTTAATGAGGTGGTTTGAATTATACTGAACATAAGAATTATGACCAATACTTGCTCTTGCCTGAATTTATTTAATTTGCCTGAAACTCTGGCAATGAGCCGTTTTCCGCGGAGGGCTATCCACACATTTTACATTATTTATTCAACGTGTTTTGAGTTCTCCTCGCAAATTTATGGACATTACAATAAAAAGTATTTTATTTGATTTCCGGAACTCGATACGGTTCTTTGCACTTCGAATTGTATTTTTAAAGCTTTTAAGCGTTGATTACAATTTTTAAAGTAAACACAATTTGTGCACCAGACATTTTTGTCAGTAGCACAAATACAATTTTCAGCAGAGCTTAGCTGTAAAAAAGCAATCGCTATTTATTATGTAAACCTAATAACTTAAATGTCTCCCTGTCAATTTTTAATGCCCCCTTATCTCGATTTGTTTTGCCAACTTTCATTTTCTGTTTTTGCTACACAATAAAAAATATACTTATAAATTAAACTTGGATATTATTACTACAAAACTTACTTGAATAATCAAATCAAGTTAATTTTTAAATAGCTGTCTTCCGTTTTTGGTTTTCCCAAAAGTAAAATAATTCAATAAGAAAAGAATTCCACAGTTTACTACAGTCGGTTAAAACCTTACCCAAAGCATCATTCCACTGAATTGATTCACTTTATCACCGCCATTTTTATCCGAAGATAATCTAGTAGGCCGCGGTCTGCAGCGAAAATAGATTTAAAACGTCTCGTGGGGCCTGTTACATAAAATACTTTATTGTTTATGTACTTTACAATATGAAGATATACTTCTAATGTCTAACGTTTAAGTACTTTGATTTTAAAGACTGAGTATACATTTGTTATTGACGCTGAGACAATAATTAGCTTATTATTAAATTAACATAGCAATAGTTATTCATGAGCGACGCGGTGGCAAAATGACGCAGGGGAAACCATTCTACGACACTGGCCTGCTCTGATGCGAGAGTAATTGGGTCTTAATCCCACGCAGACCCAATGCGGATTGATAGATGGCCATGTTTTTCAAATTTTTAGTTCTTGAACATGGCGGTTTCTCACAATGTTTTCCTTCACGTATGCACTGGCATTGCGCATATATTTTTTCTAGAATAGAAATAGAAATGCACGACCGGGTTTGATTGCCATTATTTCTAGAAAAAAAACACGATCGTAATCGAATTCGAACATACGTTTAAAATTTTGCTTTGAAATGAGATAAGTAGTAAACTAAAACACATAATGAATTCATCATAATATGTCAAATGTGTAGATACGTTTGGAGCGTGGAAAGAGCAATAGAATCTGATGATGTCTTCTATGAAACAGGGCCCAGCTCGCTTTATGTGGGTTCCGTAGCCGTAGATAATAGGGTTATCTTCCCCACATATTTCTGCGGGAATTTTATTTTTGTCACTATAACTCTTTGGAGATTTGCTTTGATGTATTAAGATTATTTGTAGAGGGTTTTCCGTTGAAAGGATTACATGTTATTGTATGTTTTTGGGTTCAAATACAGCTGCGTCAGCGTAATAAACCAAATTATTTTGAATAGAATAGAATAGAAAAATATTTATTTTGCACACAATAAACATAAAAATAACAATACAAATTAAAATATAATTAATTAATTTCGGTCCTTACCCTTCAATATTTCTTGAGAAACTTATATAGTCTAAATCTTCGAAAAATGCTCCGTTATTTTTTCTTTGTACAATGCTATTAAATATACGACAAAAACAGATTTTCTTATTTCATACAGCGCTGCATTAGCTTTGTGCGGATAATCAGAAAACAAAATTAAATGTTTAGTTTAACATATAAGAATACATTTTAATAGCGCGTCTCTCTCATTGAGTCAGAAGAAAATAAAAGAAATAATACATAATTGCCGTAAAGTGTGAACAGATTATAATACGCTGCAAATGACATGCAAAATAAACTTACTTAACAAAGTTTTTTTTACATTTATATCATCTATATTGTCATTTAAACGTAGGTAATATACTATTTATTAATATTATTTCTATTTAACACAATAAAACCATTTTTAATTAAAAACATTGTGTATGTTTTATTACATCAGTAATTTTGTTAAATGTGTTTTTATTGTTATCAAATAAATAACTTTTCAGCGACATATTTTATGAGAAGAACAAGGAAAAAGGAAAAACCCTTTTGTGAAAAAGTGATCCAAGTAAAAATATATATAACTAAAATCTCTGCAATACACGTGACACATAAAAATTCTTCCAAAATACAAATCTGGCTATTCACAACACAAATTTTTAATAATTGTAGAATTATATTATAATGGTTGACAACCCACACAGCATCATCTAGCCCCAATCTAAGCAGAGCTTATATTATGGGTACTAGATATACTAGATGACTGATATACTTAATACAACACATTATCATAGATAGATATTTTTTTATTATGCATAGAAAATACCCAGAACACCCGGAACAAATATTTGCAGATCGTACAAACATTTGTTCCAAGGCGGAAATCAAACCCGCAACCTCCTGCGTCGCAGGCTTTTGCCCGCTGCGCTACATCGGTCATCAAATCAATTGACCAGTTAAACTTTTGAAATAACCACTCCGCCGAAAATGAAATGTCAAATACAAAGAAACTGACAGTTAACTCGCGAATAACTACGATTTACTTGGAGAATAGCGTATATTCGAGTTTGGTAGAATCCAACCTTAGTCGTTTAATATTGTAGTTCACAGTATCATACCTACATATTCACACCTATTTTGCCTATTTTTTCGTGCTTCGGAGGGCACGATAAGCAGTCGGTCCCGGCTTTTTCAAAGTTGTTAGGCCATGACAGAAGCCTTGAGGCGGCCTAGAAACTCTGTCACCAGAGTTGGTTGACATACGAACTTACTAACATTAGATCGCTTAGGTAACTATTACAACATCATTGTAGAATGCTCAGTCATATATTTCTACATCAAATTTCGATCTGGGCCGTCACTGTGCTAGTTTTGAACGAAAAATATTTCGCTACGTTAACATTTAGAGCGATAACGGACCTGGGAAAAGGTTCGAAAAGGCTGCTACTCCAAACTTGTCAATTGTGACGTTTTGATCTCCATAAAGTTTTCGCAAGACATCGCAAATTACGTGTCGACCCATCTCAACTGACGATTCCACTCTATTTCAGACAGTGCACAATGTGTATGGAAATTGACTTTATGGCAAGTAAGAAAGAAGTTTAAAGAGTAGTAGAGTTCTCTGTGATAGAGCTCGTCCGGGGAAGGACTACCACCATACCTATTTCTGCCGCAAAGCAGTAATGCTCGCATTGCTGTGTTCCGGTGTGAAGGGTATGGTTTCCGGTGAAATTACTGGCACATGAGGCTTTCGATCTTAGCCTCAAAGTGGCAACCCGCGAGTGATACCTCTGGTATTGCAAGCGTCCATAGGCTGCGGTAACCGCTTACCATCTTGTGGGCCGTACGCTTGGTTGCCACTTCAGTTGTATAAAAAAAAAAAAAAAAGTAAGCATGCGAGTGGATATAACAAAACGCAAACGTTCACTTAATTTTCGTAAATGAGACTCAGGTATTGATATTTTAAAAGTTGAGATTCGAACATTATTATTTATTCTACTCATGCAGTTTTTATTATATTTTATAGGTTCAAAATCTGAGACTGAGCTTGAGGCTTCAAAGGGGATTTTGACACTAAAACTCTCAAAATCCCCTTCAAAGGAGATTTTCAAAGGGGATTTTGACACTAACCCATAAAAAGACGCATAATAGTAATATAAAAATAGTACAGCTAAATAATATAAACAATTAAGGGTGAGTTGCACCATCTAACGTTAACGTCAAATTGTTCAATCGTCGTCGAACAATTTGACGTTAACGTTAGATGATGCAACTCACCCTTAAAAGCTTATTGTAACTAAGGCTTGCTTTTATCTTGTAATCATCATCATCATCATCTTATCAGCCGATAGACGTCCACTGCTGGACATAGGCCTCCCACAAAGAGCGCCATGACGACCGATTTTGAGCCTTCACCATCCACCGACTTCCTGTAATGGATTTCCGCAAAGTAACGTCTGAATTTATTAACTATCTAAAGCTTGCTGGTGATAAAAACGAAAAAACTAATAAAACAATATTAACTTTAATATATTTTTTTAATTCTGATATTAATGTAGCAAACAAGACAAGTATACTGATATCCGCTAACTTATACTAAAATTAACTGAGTTGCATTTTTTTCGTTATTTATTTTGACATGGTCAATACCGTGAGTTTCATAACTATATATTGTTTCGCTGCCGTTTTATGCACGTGTTCATTTGCACATAGATTTACGAATTTAAAGGTTCATTGGTATTAAAGTGCACGGCCAAGATCGAATCCAGGACATTCGGATCGGAAGTCGTGGTCGATTCCACTGAGCCAACACGGATAAACAAAGCAACGCAAATAATACCCTGTTTTCGGTGAAAATTTATTTGGTTTATCTAAATTTTAATCCTAAATTAGGCTCACAATTTCCTCTATAACAAGGACGTTTTGCTGATAATTATGTGAATTTCCGCTTCCTAAGGCTATACCGCCGTTACATCCTTTGTCAAAATCAGAGTGCTTACAGCAAAATATAATTACCTTGGGGCGCAGTATAAGTAATAACACCAAGGATCTCATGATAAAAGAGCATTTTTAACAGTATGAACACTTATACCTGAACCAATTACAATTTTTTGTCTAGAAAGTAATTTCGTGTGTCAATGACCAACCGTACTACTTTACTCGGCATCGATAGCGCTAGCAAGAGTCATGCCTAAAAAGCGATAGGAACCCAGCCGGTGTTGATGCCAGTTTTTTAAGGCATGAGCGTGTTGGAACTGGCGTAAATTCACATAATTATCTGTTTTTTTTTTAATACTAAAGTGGCAAAATGCGTTTCGAAGCGATTCTTGTCTTTTAATTAATAAAACTCTTTTGACTTTGGCTTGACTTTAGTCTTAAGACAGATAGTTCTGTGCTTTAATGACAGAGTTAATAGGAATAGGCCACCTGAAGGCTTTTGTTATTACCAACAACTTTGGTAAAGCCAGGAGCGACAGCTTAACGTGCCCTCTGAAGCACGGAAACGCTTGTTAAAAACTATTTAGCCAGCTGCGTCATAAACGCTTCTCAAAATAGTAAGCATGGTACTGTAGTGTTTTTACTGCCATAAATTTTACTTTTCCACCGCCCTCGGGGTTTCAAAACGTGTCGTCACCTCCAAGTAATTAATTATTTCATTATTTTCCCTCAAATTATTAAAAATTCCGTTTACGGACTGTCGTCTAATTACTGTGGGTTCCAGAAAGGAAGACAAACATCGAGAAAGAAATAAAAACAGCCTAGAAAAAGTCTTATTAGCCCTAAGAGAGTCATAAGTCGAGAAATAAACTAGCGAAAAATCATGAAAAGGCTGTGGCCTGTGAATTAACTTTATAAAAAAAAAAACATTACTACAAAACCCAAAAAATAAAATTTATAAAAAAAAAAATAAGTTATTAACCGAATGACAGATTGACAATCAACATTCAGTCTGATCGTAAGTCCTGGACATATATGGTGTGGTATTTTTTTTAAATACTACTGTGTACTAAGTGGTAACCAAGCGTACGGCCCACTTGATGGTCAGCGGTAATTTGGAGGGATGCATAAAGAAACTCCTTAAATTGAGCTCATAAAATGTGCCATTCATTTTATCCCATTTTAGCCACGTGGTGGATTACTCCAATTACTCCCAATCAAGCTAGTTCAGCTGTGGAAACAATAGAAGGCTTTTTTTAATGCTGGATAATCTTACACAGCATCATCTAGCCCCAAGCTGAGCAGAGCTTGTTTTATGGGTACTAGATGATTGATAGACCAATTCAATCTTGAAAATCAACTCCTAGAGGACGCTGTGAAAAGATGATGTTTGTGTAAAAACTCAACGCAGACAAAATCGCCGGAAATTTATAATGTAAATATATAAATAGTAAATAAATAATGCTGGACAATCCACACAGCATCATCTAGCCCCAATCTAAGCAGAGGTGTGTACTAGAAGACTGATAGAATACAATACATAGATAGATATTTTTATTATACATAGAAAATACCCAGACCACCCGGAACAAATATTTGCAGATTATTTATTTATTAACTTAGAAAAAGACCATGTTTTCCATGAAGCGTTCAGTTGAAATTGCCGCTGGCGGTCACCCATCCAAATGATGGCACTGTGGTACAAAGATAGTAAACAATAAAACCTTGACACGATCGACAGCCCGAGTAAAGGCAGTTGACCTTTCATAATGGAATGACCTGTATAATCCGCGCCCCGAGAGCGTTAGTAATGCAGTTATTTAAGGCGGCCGTACTAGGGACGTCTAACCTACTGAGGATTAGTGGTTAATTTTAGCATGGCTTACTAGCCGAACTGAACTTTGGCTTAAATATCTAACTAGTTTATAATGAACGGAGTTTCGTCCAGTTTTAGGACAGGGTAATTGGATACTGAGGTTTTGTTTGTTTGTTTTACGTATTTTTGGGTCTTTCTGTGCTAGGTAAAATAAAAAATACTTCTCTTCATTATTTCTCTTTCTGTTTTGTACAATATGTGTTGTGTCATGTCAAATAAATCATTCATTCATTCATTCATTCAAAATACTTTTACGAAAATATCCGGTGATATTTACCATGATTGGTGAAAGTTGATGATGGTGAAAGTTTTCAGCTGTAGTCTGGTTTTGGGACACTTGTTTGAACTACTTAAACTTACTTAAAAATTAACATTAAATAGTTGATATAAAGTTAGAATTAACATAAGTTTCACGGTAAAACTTTGAGCTTTGTCACTGTCAGCACTGCGCAGTTCACGAACTTAAACAAAAACATTTCTGATACATAATAAGATAAGATAAGATAATGTATTTATTTTCAAAAAAGGTTAACAACAGTTTTAAAAGTAGGTAGCTTTAAGGAGCATGAATAAAACATTTTATTAACAGTGCAGCAGTATCTATGTTGCAAAAATTTTGCTAATTGTAATACCATAATGTTTAAAGTCAAATACTTTGACTCCTCTAACTAAGTAATTACATGTATGTAGTAGTGTGTTGTGTTCCCGACATTTCGGCGCAGTTATGCACCATGATAACGCGAGAAACAGTTCGAAATTGCGTCGAAATATAGGGAATCAGTAAAACTCACAAATCATGGTACATATCCCGTTGATAGTGAAAATTATGGTAATAACCATGATGGTTTTAAAAACTAAATTTCTGATACATTATTAAAATAAGCCCTCATTGAAATCAATCAAAATTCACAAAAAAAAAATCAGCAGCTTAATTCAAACCAGCACCTCTTTCAACCGGACTTTTTTCCACTACGCCATAGGTCATCAATATTACCTGTTGAAATATATATTCGTGGTAGGGGTGAATTCTAATCTGTTTATAGTTCCGAAGTGCAACGTCGCGCCGTCGTCGCCATCTCAGAAAATAAGTTATTACAATTTTATTAGTTACAATCTAGTTAGCAGGTTAAATTTTTAGTTGAAAGAGCACTTAGAATCTCCTACTAATATTATAAATGCGAAAGTCTGTGTATTACCACGTATCTCCGTGACGACTATACGGATTGTGATGAAATTTGGAATGTAAATGGTTTAATTCCTGGAATAACACATAGGCTTCTTTTTATACCGAAAAAAAATATTGTTCTTGGGGGATATCATAAAAACTGCAAAACGCGAGTGAGTGAAAACACACACTATACAATAAAACTTAATATAACGAGAAAGGACTATGTCGTATTGGAAAGATGGCCAAAGAAACTCACCGCCAAGTTTGTAGTTTAAATCAAAAACTGATTATTCTGCTTGAACATGACATCTTTATGACAGGTTTCTGAATTGTAATAATTTGGATTGCAACAGAGATCCGTTATTGGCTAGCCCTCGCTCCAGCCACTTTAATAAAGACCAAGTCAACTCCACAACTAGGCCCATCTCAGTCGATTTAGTACAGTCAACATCAGAAGTAGGCAATAAAAATTGTGACTTTATTTAAAAATCGAATAGCCCCTGAGCCCCAAAATTTCACCCGTGGTTATGCAGTTGTTACGTTATCCGATAGGAACCGTTATTGTTTTTGGGAGGATCTGTGTTATTTTTTGTGTCAAACATCTAAATCCGCTGTTTGAGCGTGAAGAAGACAAACTAACTAAGACCCTCACATCCTCGCGGGGCACTTATGCATTTACAATAGTGTTATATACAAAAATATCCAAATTAGCATTAATTGATAATGATATAATATATTAATTTTTATGTACCAACTCCTTACAATGTTTTTTTTTTTTTTTTTTTTTTAACCTGTTTCGTCCCACTGCTGGGCAAAGGTCTCCCCCAAATCTCTCCAATCATCTCTCTCCTTCGCAATGTCCCACCATCCTCTTTTGAAGGAGTCGAGATCGTCCCGCCAACGTCTTCTTGGCCGACCACGACGGCGCCTTCCATCAAGCTGCCATGATGTTGATATGTGTGCCCATTTGTCTGAAGGCATCCGGCTTACATGACCTGCCCAGTCCCATTTTAGCTTGGCCGTTTTTGTACCCACATCAGTAATACCAGTAGTTGAACGCAGTATGCTGTTCCGGACTCGGTCAGTGCGTTTGAACCCGAGAATACTGCGTTCCATGGCCCTTTGGCAAATCTTGAGTTTGGACTTCTGTAACTCCGTTAATGACCACGTCTGGGCACCGTAGGTTAGAACAGGCAGAATACACATATCGACAAGTTTGCGCTTAAGCGTCAGAGGAAGGTTGCCCTTCATGTGCGTCTTCATGGACCAGTAGCTCTTCCAGGCATTATCGATTCGGCGACCGATTTCTTTGTCCTGCCGGTTTTCGAAGCTTGCTAACTGGCCCAAGTAAATGTACTCGTCGACATACTGTATTTCCTGCCCGCCTACCTCGACCCTACGTTTTGTGCTGTTGGTCATCAACTGCGTCTTTGATGTGTTCATCTGAAGTCCAACCTCAAGACTTGCCGTGCTCAGTTCTTGGAGCATCTTTTCCAGGTTGTGTGGGGTTGAAGCAAAAAGAACAATATCGTCTGCAAATCGCAGATTCGTTAGGCGTTTGCCACCGACGTCTATGCCCTCTGTTGCCCACGTAACGGTCAAAGTTTTGAAAATCTCTTGAAGAGTAGCATTGAATAATAAGGGGGACAGGGGATCACCCTGCTTAACTCCTTTTCTGATATAATTGATAGATTCAGGCGTTACTTTGCGGAAATCCATTACAAAATAAAAAACAGACGAAAAATCTCTAGTACTATTCCGCTTAACCTTTTAACTGATGAGGTCACACAGTTACCACAGGTAACCTCAAAAGAAAAATATCGACACGTGTTTCATCCCTCCACGGGACATCCTCAGGACCATCGACTTGTTCTCCGGCAGACGTGTTGCTCCGTCGAGCGCTGGAGCCAAAGTGAGAATTCGATGCGACAACCCCACTATTTATAGTCTCAACCGGTATGGCCACTCCCACCTGCGTTCTCTGAGTCAACGCTACTTGTTGTAAACAAACGCAACAAAGGTGACCGTGGATAGGACATGTTTAACTCGTTCAACAGTGTAAAATTTGAAGTATTATGTTTAATAATTTCTAAATTTTCCAATACAGTTAATTTTAACCCTTTATTACAAATATGCAAAATATCAAATGAGTGATTGTTACTTAGCGAATGCCCGGAATCAATTAAATGCTTAGCAAAATGTGATCTATCTGGGTAATTATTTCTATAAGCAGCTATGTGTTCTTTGTATCTTGTTTGAAAAGTACGACCAGTTTGACCTACATAAATACTACCACAGTCATCGCAAACCAACTTGTAAACACCCGATTTCTTGTGACACTCTAACCTGTCTTTCCCATTACAAATCTTACGTAGTGAATTGTTTGTGTTGAAAGCTACCCTTATTTCATTTTTAAACAAAGTTTTTGAAACCTTATCACTAATTGGTCCAAGATAAGTCAAACTACCCAAAAATCTTTGTGGCTTCTCAGGGGGAACTGGATACAAAAGAGAACGAACGATGTTACGTCGTTTACTCATAATTAATCCATCTACTATACTTTTATCATAACCGTTTCTAGTAGCTATATGATAAATTATATTAAGTTCCCTATCATAATTCTCTTGAGAGAGTGGCACTGAAATCAATCTATGTACAAAGCTACGAAAAGCTGCTAATTTATGCTGATAAGGGTGACAAGATGTTGCCGGTATAGTAACGTCTGTGTAAGTTGGCTTCCTATAGATTTTGAAATCGTGCTTGTCGCCTATTCTTGAAACAGTTAAATCCAAAAAATTCAAAGATCTATCAATTTCTAGTTCTAATTTAAACTTAATTTTGGGATGTATTCCATTAATTTTGTTTACAAAAACATCTATTTGACGAAGTGTACCGGTCCAACACATAATAATATCATCGACATATCTATAATAATACAGTATGTTTGGCTGACCTACTATATACTGGTTTTCAAAATGATCCATGAAAATATCAGCCATAAGTGGACTTAACGGAGAACCCATAGC
This sequence comes from Colostygia pectinataria, assembly GCA_951394395.1. Lineage (NCBI taxonomy): Eukaryota > Metazoa > Arthropoda > Insecta > Lepidoptera > Geometridae > Colostygia > Colostygia pectinataria. The sequence continues at coordinate 13,205,737 of OX596351.1, read as the reverse complement.
TAAACCTTCTTTTTGTTTATAATATTCACCATTAAATCGGAAATAGTTTTGTTCCATACAAATCTTTGTCAGAGATATCAATTCCTCGATCTCTCCTGGATGCATACGTCGTCTTTCAAAATGACCTTCGAGAATCCTCAAACATTCCCCATATGGGACGTTCGTAAACAAACTTTCTACATCCAAAGACAACAACTTAGCATTCACAGGTAAACTGACATCTTTAACTTTATCTATTAAATCTAAACTGTTTTTCAAACTAAACTTAGGATCGAAATTTGATTTGGATTTTAACAAAAAGTTCAATTGTCTTGACAAATTGTGTGCCGGAGCACCGATATAAGAAACTACTGGGCGAATAGGAATGTTATCTTTATGAATTTTCGGTAAACCATACAGCATTGGGGATCTAGGGTTCATCGGGGTTGCATATTTTAAAGAATCTGGTGATACAAAGGATGTGTTACTAGTAATACTCTTTAACTCTGATGTGAAAACTTTAGTAGGGTCAGAAGCCAACTGTTCAAAATCATCACCCTGTATAACCTCATTAACTTTTTGTACATAGATATCCTTATCCATAATAACTACTGTATTACCCTTATCAGCTTTAGATACTATTAAATCGTTTTGATCAATTTTCAGTTTTAAAGACCTGAAGATATGACTTTCTGATGGAGTTCTTTTCTGATGGAAAATTTTGGACCTGTAATATTCAGTTTTATATCTGCTGTACTATTGTTATAAATTATTTTAAGGAGTTTGATGTATGTTTGATCTATATGTTGATTTTCTAAAGCAGCAAATATGGCTGTGTGTTTTACGCTGTCAAAAGCCTTTGTGTAATCCACAAAGGCTATGTACAGAGGCTTGTTAAATTCTGAATATTTTTCAATGATTTGATTAAGCGTGTGTAAATGGTCTGATGTAGAAAAGCAAGGACGAAAGCCAGCTTGCTCAGGAGGTTGATGTTCATTTAATATACGAGCAATACGATTTTGTATGGTTTTGATAAAAACCTTGTACAGATGTGACACTAAGCTAATAGGTCTATAGTTGCCGATGTTAGTTTTATCTCCTTTCTTATGAAGGAGTACGATATTTGAATGGCACATCTGTTTTGGGAGCTGACCTGAATTTAAGATGGTATTCAATAGATTAGTAAGATGAGGGAGTAATGTAGGTGAGCCAATTTTTAGCGCTTCGGTGGTTATACCATCTTCTCCCGGACTTCTATCGTACTTCATGGTTTTAAGAGCATCGTGAACCTCTTTTCCGGTAAAAAATGGTACATATTCTGAACGACTGTATTCTACTATTTCATCAGTTTTGGAAGAATCAGAGTAAAGGGTTTTATAATAGTTGGTACAAATATTCATTATTTTGTCTCTACTGTTTTTTTTGGTGCCATTTTCGTCTTGGAGACTATTTATCCAGTGTTTTGCTGTAGTAAAACCTTGTTTGGCTGATCTTAATGAAGTGCAATTTTCTATAGCTATTTGAATCAATTGCGAGTTAAATGTTTTTATGTCTTTCCTGATGCTACGTTTTACTTGTCTGTCTAATATTGTGTATTCTGGTGTGCAGATTTTTACTTTCTCCCTCTCTGATATTAATATTTTGTTTTTTTCCGAAAGTTTTGCTTTATCTCTCTTGACACATTTAATTTTATTACTGCTAGTCTCTATTGATTTTATTATTTTATTATATTGTTCTTCGACATCTTGGGTTTCAATTAAATTTAATTTTGAAAATTGATTAGAAAGTTCTAAATTAAAGCATTCTGCATTTTTTAGTAGTGTAAGTTTAGTGTGATTTGCCGATTTATTACTAAATGATTTGAATCGGTGAATTTTGAAGTTAAACCGAATTTTGGTACGAACTTTTTTTTAAAAAAAAATTATTTTGTTAATGACGCTTACGTCTTTTATTATTGTGTTTATTTCAATTTTATATATTATTTTCAATGTTTATAATATTATTTAATTTGTTTTAAACCTTTAATAAGTAAAACATTTACTTTTGATGACAACTGTACAATCGTTAAAGTTTAACTATTAGTTTTGCAGGAACCCTTATCAATTAAACTGACTGACTGACGTGCGGTATTTAAAAAGTTATTTACCCTATTTCCGATAGATAATAGTTTCCCCAAAACATATCTCCCGATTGTAATATGGGCTAAGCCTTATTCCCATCCTCCTTTGTTCCCAAATTCTCCCCAATTACAGGATACTGACATCCTGTTCACATAATTGATTCGGTTTGGCTTCGGAATATTCTGCACAGTAGATTTTATTCAGTACAATTGGGAAAAAATGTTCGAGCTCGAGAATAAAAAATATGTGAAAACGTATTTCAATATTATTAGTTCAATCTCATTGTTGCAAAAATGTATTAGCCAAATCCGTCCATTATCCATTCCACATATTCACTAAATTGGCAAACACGCGTACGGCACACTTGAAGGTAAAGAAGGGAAAAATCCTGCCAACGCGTTTTTTGACTGTTTGACCGTTGATTTGACTTGGTATATTGTTTATTTTATTTTTATATTCATAAACGTTACTTTCAACCTCTTTTAGCTATTTTCAGCTATCATCGCTTTTTTTATTGACAAAATAATGCCAAAAAAATACAGTGCTGCTAGAATGACCGTTTTTTTTTTAGACGCAAGTGTTTTTTTTCGTGGGAGCATTAAAATTGCCTATTTTAATTCTGTCTAATTTAATAACTTTAATTTGAATTAAAAAACAAAATAAAACAACATTACTTAGCTTACTGCTAGAATGACAGTTTTTTTTTTGTTAAGGGCTAGTGTTATAAAAAAAGAACCATCAGTGTATTTTCTGTTTAAATATTGTATTGTGGCATCGGAAGCGACGGACAGTTCAGCGGGTATATTGAATTAGTTTGCCGAAGGTCGAATATTATGTTTGTCTGTTCTTGGGACATAATATTTTTGGTTTATATGCTCATACTGTTACATACGTGGTAGTAGAAGTTTCTGTTCATTGTTTTCAACTTACTGAGCTTGTTATTGAACTTATTATTGAACTAGTTTGTATGTGTCTTTAGAGGAACGAGTTTTATTAGCAGGAATTGGTTTTGATATCAATATTCATGTTTTTTTATACCACTAAAGTGGCAACCAAGCGTATGGCCCACCTGAAACCATACCTAAGAGTAGTAGAGTTCTTTTTGATAGAGCTCGTCCGGGGAAGGACTACCACCATACCTATTTCAGCCGCCAAGCAGTAATGCTCGCAATGCTGTGTTCCAGTTCGAAGGGTATGGTTTCCGGTGAAATTGCAGGCACATGAGACTTCTCTCAGGGTAACACGCAAGTGATATCTATGATGTTGCATGTGTACATAGGCAACGGTAATTGCTGACCATCAAGTGGGCCGTACGCTTGGTTGCCACTTTAGTGGTATAAAAAAAATACCTTTCAAACCGGAACACAGCACGCGAGCATTACAGCTTGGCGGCAGAAATAAGAATGGTGGTAGTTTTCCATAAACGAGCTTTATCATAAAAAACTCTGCTACTTTGAATTCTAAAGATAATTAAGGAACTATCTTTAGAATTCAAATCGTGCTTGTATGTTTTTGTGGCACTAATATTTTGTGCATTTGGTTTTTAGATCAAATAAGCTAAGCGATTTTTGTGAGATTCTTATTCGGAACCTATCTAACTGCTAGTGGTGGTTCTATCGATGTGTTTCCGTTATATATTAATTTTTCCTTCATAAAACTAACAATTTCACAAGATCGAGATAACTGCAGAGACCAATAAGAGGCTTTTGCCCAGTAGTGGGACACAACAGTCTAAACCTAATTGTAATCGTAACGAACTAGCATAGCCATTAATCGATATGCCGATAAGTAAAATATATTATATGAAAAAAATAGCAATTGCAGTTTGCGAAGATTGACTTCGGCACCAATCTTGCTGATAGGCAGTTAGAGATCTCCCACGAGAATGCCAATCGGAGGCGTAGGGAATGTTGCATAGAAATTTCCGAGCTTAGTTCGGTGGGCGACCGTCTACCCATCAATTACACTGTCTAACACGTGCTAACACTATAGGAACTGCGTTGGTTTGCTCTTATTAGGTTTGAATGAAAAGTCTGGGGTTGTTCGACAGCACTAATTCAATAACGACCTAAAGGCGCGGCGGGCGAATGTCCGCCTGCGACGCAGGAGATTGCGGGTTCGATTCCCGCCTTCGAACAAATGTTTGAGCGATCTGCAAATAATTGTTCCGGGTGTTCTGGGTATTTTCTATGTATAAAAATATATTTTCATGAGTTGTATCGTATTATGTATATCAGTCATCTAGTACCCATAACACAAGCTCTTCTTAGCTTGGGGCTAGATGATGCTGTGTGGATTGTCCAGCATTATTTATTTATTTACACATAACAGGCGGACGATCTCGGTAGCGCGGCTAGCTAGTACCTAACCTACCCGGTTGAGTAACGAGAGGTTGCGGGTTTGATTCTTGCTACGCAACAAATGTTTGCAATTTGTTCCGGGGGTATTTCTACGTATTACTTTTATGTATTTAAAAAATAAATATGTGTATTCTATCAGTTTCTTGGCTTCCATAGTATAGCTTTGCTTAGTTAAGGGCTAGATGGCGTTGTGTCAAACGTCCGCCAATTTATATATTGCATATTTAATAAATTTTGTACTGTTACTGGCCAATTGAGTCCAGTGGAGTCAGTGAGTTTTGAGAAAACGCAGCACAAAAATTACATTTCCTGTATGAAAAACCTAATAAACCTACATAACAAAAAAATATTGTATTACTCAGAACAACAATAATGTTACACGATGCAATAAATTGAAATATGAAAAAAGTCGGAGTCAGTGAGTTTTGAGAAAACGCAGCAGAAAAATTACAGTCATATGTTTAAAAAAAACCAGCGTGGACAAAGTCGCGATGTGCTCCACTAGTTCTAACATAATATCTGAATTTTAGTTCAGTGAACGTTGTTATCTATACATCAATCACATTCACTAGCAATGGCGCTAGCCAGTCTGGTGCTAGTCATGTAGAAAAGTGTTTAGAAAATTTGAGAATTGATTCACTATATTCCAGTGGTTATTGGTTCGGCGAGTTTATCACACTTACTCATTATCACACTAATCACACTATAAGTTTGGATGTTTGTTCCTATAGAACTTTACAACCACTGAACCGACAGCTAGTACTTAATAATACTCAAAATATTATGTTATAGATTATAATAGATGCGTATTTGGTTTTTAATATTTTTAGAAAGTACTTTTGTTTATAATGCTGGACTATTCACACAGCAGCATCTAGCACCATGTAAAGCAGAGCTTGTGTTGGGTACCAGATGACTTATTATTATATTTTTAAATGCAAAAATGCGTTCAATAAACCCCTAATTTTAAACATGAACGACCTACTTTAAGATAATTTTACCTTATTTAACCGTAGTTCATTAAAATTTTGTTGTTCTCATTTAAGTGACATGTACATATTTTGTCTTTTTGAGAATAAAAATATTTAAACCATGAACCATTAACACGATGCAATACAAAGATAGATATTTCGAACAAATCAAACCCACAACCGGACCGTCGCAGGCGGACCTTCACCCGCCGCGCCACATCAGTCGTCAGAATTACAAGTTGCCATCTTTTGCCACGAATGTGTTGTCTGAATGATTATGGACGGTTTTATGTTAGCGAATAATTTATGTTCGCGACTGTCCAGTATAGATCATAGCGACTAGTTAATTGATATCTGCCCTATCTGCGTGTTTGTGGCATAGGTACGCTTTAAATATTATGGTATTATGTAATACGCGGCGTAATTAGGTTGCAGTAACTATTAAACTGTAATTATAAATCTTAACTAAAAAACGCTGTTGGTCTAGTGGTAGTGACCTTGTTTTCTAACCCTAAAGTAGCAGGTTCAAAACTCTTCAAATGTCAACATCATTTCAACTCGAAAAAAGTAAATGCGTAATTCCAGTGCTCTTAAACTTAAAGGAAATATAGCAATGATACCAGTGTCATTAAAAAATGAAAAATAAAGTAGTTTTTTTTAGCCTGTATTATCCCACTACTAGGCAATAGACTCCCCAATATCTTTTCACGTTTCTCGGTCATCCGCCATTTCCCACCAGTCTCTTTGTTTCCCACCAGTCTCTTTGAAAGGTGTCGATGTCGTCAGGCCAACGTTTCCTCGGCCTGCCTAGGGTTCGTTGCCCATCTGCAGGCACCCATTGTGTGACATCTGCCGCCCACCTATCCCTATGCATACTGCTGACATGTCCCGTCCAATCCCACTTTAGTCTGCTTGTCTTCACACCAACGTCTATGATCCTGGATCATCTACTAATCATGTACTAAGCAGTTTTGGATCCATATGGTAGATCCAAACCCTATTACTACTTGCGCTTTTGTATTCCAGTGTCCCAACAGTAGAAACTTTAAAAGGTTGACCATGATGAACAACTAAATAAACTGACCACACTAAGCATGTGATTGATAAAGTTTAACGTTTGCTCAAACTATCCGATCCCTCTCTTTAAAGTTAAACAATATGGGATCCTGTTCGTAAAATAACACATGAAACTTACTAGTGGAATTCCCTTTAACTGACTTTTGTTGTAAAAAATCCCTTATAAAAATGGGCCCCGAAGGGAAAGCACTTGAAATTAATAAAATGTTTTTTTTTCCATTGGAAACATTACTCTCTTCTTTTATGACTTTGACTTTGAAATTGCTTTTTTATTACCCTGGTGGTAGGACTCTTCAGCAAGAGTTCGTTTTGGTGGGTATCAGTATCAGATATTCTACCTCCAAGCAGTAGTGTGCAAGCTGCACTGTGTTAAGGTTTGAAGGGCACTGAAGCAAGTGAAATTACTGGGTGAAAGAGAAACAACAATGTCTCGGGGTGATAAGCGCAGTGCAGTGCCACGCAAACCCTTAAAAACTTTAAACTTTGGATGGCACTGTATCTGTAATAGTCAGGGGTGGTGCTTAACATTAGGTGGGCGCCTTGATTGTCTTGTCACTTTTGCTGACATAGGAAAAAATATTAGCCCTGAATCTGATTAGATTCTTTAAGGTCCGATACCAGCGAGTTGATCACATAACTCTGTTAGCGAGCAATCTCCATCGATCTCCATCTCAACTGTCTATTATAGGACAGTTTGAGTATAGCTCTATCATATTAGACAGTTTGAGATGGAGATCATTGGTCGCAACTGCCGCAAAGCAGTAATGCTCGCATTGCTGTGTTCCGGTGTAAAGGGTATGGTTTCCGGTGAAATTACTGGCACATGAGGCTTTCGATCTTAGCCTCTAGGTGGAAACCCGCGAGTAATACCTCTGGTATTGCAAGCGTCCATAGGCTGCGGTAACCGCTTACCATCTTGTGGGCCGTACGCTTGGTTGCCACTTCAGTTGTATAAAAAAAAAAAAAAAAAAACCGACAGACGCCACAAATTAAAAAAAGAGTTTGGTCGCTAGCATAGTTTTGTCACAGAACAGGGGCCTTACTCTCTTATTGGAATATGACATTTCGTACATTTGACAGCAAACCTAACGCCAAATTCAACCTTATTTTAAGAGTACGAAAATTTTACAGCAGAAAATAGAAATTGGGATTGGATGGGAATTGTCATTGGATTCAAGAGTAAGGCACCTGGGACCTTACTCTTGAACGCGATCGGTATATGACAATTATTGGAATATGACATTTGGTACTTTTGACAGCAAACCTAGCGCCAAATTTAACCTTGTTTTCAAGAGTAAAAAAATTTACCGCAGTAAATAGAAATTAGAATTGGATCGGAATTGTCATTGGATTCAAGAGTAAGGCACCTGATATGTGATCATGGGGCAAGAGTTGGCTTAATAATAGATTTCCTAAACCATTGTTTTTCTATGGGTCTTGGAAGGTTAGAGTGTTAGTCGTTCATCGAATAGGCTTCCGATCGGTAACACATCAAAACGCGTGTCACGTCCCACAAGGCCTGGCGGATGTAAATTCTGAACGGGGACCGGTTTCGAACGATTGGAACCTTAATTTGGGACGAAAAATGGATTTGCCTTTCTCATTTCCTCCCTTTGTTTGTGACGGAAGTGATTTTACATTGCGGTTTCATTGGTTTTAGAAGACTTTTTAATTTGTTTTTCATGTTTTTAATATTTTAATGCACTTGTAGAATGTCCCGTATTTTTTCTGAGCTGACTTTTGACACAAATTAAATCGAATTAGAAAATGCATGATACAATGAATTTGTATTTGGTATCATATAATTAATTAAGTTTAACGGATTCATACCAGGAATTAAAGTCTTTTTTATTTTTTTTATTATTATTTAGGTTGCATTACACCTAGCTGTTATATACAACTAGTTGTTTTATACCATTTGAATAATAATTAAAATACTTGCATATCAAAGTTTGTGTAAAGTTTCCCACGAACCGACTTGCAAGCGGTCTACTAGTCAAATATTAAGCTTCTCAAATAGAAGCATCAAAGCGTTATCAGGAAACAATAACGATAGTTTTATAGCTCGAACTGCCATTACAATTAACGCGAGCTCATAACGACGCTATTATTGGTAACGACGAGCGATAATCACTGGCCAGAAATAGATTATAATAGTACGTTTAAGCTAAGCGCACATGAGCAACTGTTACCGAAGCGATTAGCTGCTCTTGCTACTTTTTTTAAACCATTTAAAAAAAAACAGGCTAGCAGTAATTGGTTTCGTTATTTTGTTCTTACTTTGTATATTTATTTTATTTAATATTTTAACGCGATTTCTCATATTTCTCCGATAAAAAAAAAAAAGTTTTACAAGTAATAGTAAAAACCTGTCATTAAATACATCACACATCGTTCATCGCCTCGTATCACCACGATCTGTCACACCGGAGCGCTCGTGACGTAGCTGGCTAAGTTGTTCTTAACAGATCAACGAAGTTAAGCACTGTTCCGCGGGGTCATCATTTGGATGGGTGACCGCCAGTAGCAATTTCAACTGAGCGCTCCCGTGCTTAGGAGGGCACGTTATGCAGTCGGTCCCGGCTTTTTCAAAGTTGTTGAGCCATGACAGAGGCCTTCGGGCGGCCTAGAAACTCTGTCACCAGAGTTGGCCACTGACTCATACGAACTTACTTACTTACCACGATCTGTCAAAAGCTTACTTACTAACTTACTTACTTACTTACCACGATCTGTCGAAAGCTTACTTACTAACTTACTTACTTACTTACCACGATCTCCTAGTTTGAAATCGGTATTTGTTTATAATAATTATGAATAAAACATTTTGAAATAGAGATTGGTCGCTAACAGAGTCATCTCATCGGTGCTTATGTAGAGTCAAGCTTCTAAACTCTACAAACTTTAACTCTACAAACTCTTACTTCACAAACTCTACATAAAAGTTTGTTTTTTTAAAGTTCATCACTGCATCATCATCATGACAGCCTTTTATTGTTACCACTGCTAGAACACTGGCCTACTCTCAGGCGAGAGTGATTGGGTTCGTTCACACATCGTTCATCGCCTCGTATCACCACGATCTGTCAAAACATTCTCTTAGTTTGAAATCAAATAATTATGAATAAAACATTTTGAAATAGAGATTGGTCGCTAAGAGAGTGATCTCATCGATGCTTATGTAGAGTCAAGCTTCTAACTCTACACACCCTAACTCTACAAACTCTTACTTCACAAACTCTACATAAAATTTTGTTTTTTTTTCAAGTTCATCACTTCGTCATCATCATGACAGCCTTCTATTGTTACCACTGCTAGAACACTGGCCTACTCTCAGGCGAGAGTGATTGGGTCTTAATCCACTTAGCGGACCCAATGCGGATTGGTGGATGGCACATGCCTTTGAATTTTTAGTTCTTGGACATGCCGGTTTCCTCACGATGATTTCCGTCACCGTATGAAAGCGCTGGCATTGCGCATATAATTTTTTCAAACAGAAAAATCCATTGGTGCACGGATTTGAATCCACGACCTTAGGACCGGGAGGCGGGGTCGCTATCCACCACCACCAGTGTTCTCTACCACTAGACCACCGGTGCTCTACACCATCACTTACATTCATCTAAAACTAGCTGACTAGTTACTGTTTCACTCGCGTTAATTTTTTTTCAAGTTTTCCATAATTTATTATCGTTTAAACCTTCCCTTAATTCCTACCAACATTTTAAGATCAAAATTAGCCAAGTCGGTTTAGCTGATCTCGTTTTTTTTTTTTTTTGAAATCCAACGTTATTACCTACCAATCTAAAAATCATTATTTAATTACTTACCTTCTTCGACACAAATTATTGCTTGGTACCTATGATAATTGATAGATTCAGGCGTTACTTTGCGGAAATCCATTACAAGATAAAAAACAGACGAAAAATCTCTAGTACTATTCCGCTTAACCTTTTAACTGATGAGGTCACACAGTTACCACAGTTAACCTCAAAAGAAAAATATCGACACGTGTTTCATCCCTCCACGGGACATCCTCAGGACCATCGACTTATCTCCCGAAAGCCGGATTAAAGTCATGGCAATATTGAAATTTCAAACCAATGTCCAACGTTGGCCCAAGCGATAGCCAACAAACCGAAAGGTGATTGCCAATACTACTGCAGTTTAATGAGCCTGTGGTTTGTTTAATATCACGGCGGTGTTGTATCTAAAAGCTTATACTCACCATGGTTATTATACGCACTTCATCACACTAACTATAATATATGCGAAAATTTGGATGTTTTGAGTTGTTTTTTTTTTTTATACTACTAAAGTGGTAACTAACCGTACGGCCCACTTGATGGTCAGCGGTTACCGTAGCCTATGTACGCATGCAACATCATAGATATCACTTGCGTGTTACCACCCTGAGACGTTAGATGGAAAGTCTCATGTGCCTGTAATATCACCGGAAACCATACCCTTCGAACCGGAACACAGCAATGCGAGCATTACTGCTTGGCGGCAGAAATAGGTATGGTGGTAGTCCTTCCCCGGACGAGCTCTATCACAATGCTACTACACTACTACTCTTAAATTTTCACTTGGTGATTATATCCGCAACGCGTCTGAAATCATCTTTGGTTTGTGTCCAGTAGTGGACGTTGTCTAGTACGTCCATGAACATCTATCGGCTGATATGACGATGATGATAATGACATGTCTTTCGAGTTTTTAGTTCTTGGACACTAACTGCTTGTTCACGATGTTCATTTTCACCGTATGATATTTTAGGAGAAGCAGAGTTCTTTGTGATAGAACACGTCCGGGGAAGTACTAACAGCACACCTATTTTTGCCGCAAAGCAGAAATGCTCGCATTGCTGTGTTCCGGTGTGAAAGGTTTCCGATGAAACTACTGGCACATGAGGCTTTTTTTTATACAACTGAAGTGGCAACCAAGCGTACGGCCCACAAGATGGTAAGCGGTTACCGCAGCCTATAGACGCTTGCAATACCAGAGGTATCATTTGCGGGTTGCCACCTTGAGGCTAAGATCGAAAACATTATAAACGCGTCAAACACCTAAACGCAACTCGCAATTTATTCATACCCCCGAAACCATCGTTTACGCAAAATAACCGTAAAAAAATTGACCTGCTAACAGATGCGGACTAAGGGCGGGTTCTTTAATCGATAGTCAACGGAACCAATGCTTAAACTTATGAAGCAAGCACACAATTCAGCCTTATTCTATTTTTAGCCTCATGCTATTAAAATTGTTAAGTTTAAATAAGCGTGCATTGCAGTGCCGCTATACGCTCACATACTTTTTAGGCAACCACAGAAAACCAGCTCTGCGGCATGAGTTGTTCTGCCGTAGCATATGCTGAGTGGTGGCCATTTTTGTTACCAACTGTAATATTATTAACTACTTTTGTCAAAAAAAAAATATGTAACAGAATAAACGTTTATATTATTATTATTATTATTTTAATATTGACAGCTAAATATTTAAACAAAATGTTTTCCTATTTGAACACTTAGGTTCTGCTAAAGATAGATTTACCCGTAGATGTTTTAAGACAACATCTCTAGCAGTAATGCTCGCATTGCTGTGTTCCGGTTCGCAGGGTATGGTTTCCGGTGAAATAACAGGCACATAAGACTTACCATCTAAGGTCTTAGGGTAGTAACACGCAAGTGATATCTATGATGTTGCATGCGTACATAGGCTACGGTAACCGCTGACCATCAAGTGGGCCGTACGCTTGGTTACCACTTTAGTAGTATAAAAAAAAAACATCTCTATTAGCGTACAGTCATTTAATGAATCTGTTGTTTTGAAATGAATGTTTTGGGAACGAGTGTTTTGGTAAACGGTAGCATGTTTCGAAACGACTTCTATCACCCGTTTATTGAAAACCTTCAAGGCTTCATAACTTCACTATCAGAGTAAAGACTGAGCGCACAGCTGAGCGTGCGCGCTAATGCTTCTAATTATTATTCCCTCTTGGTTATTCTTCAGTATGTATGTATCGGACTATTGATGTCATATTAACCTAACATATTTATTATTCATGTAGCAGTGTTTCTCCTCACATGACATAGCTCTTAGAATTAGTAAGTTGAAGTGGCAATGGGCATGCCATATAGCTCGCAGAACCGATAACCGTTGGGGAATAAAGGTTCTTGAGTGGCGACCACGAACTGGAAAACGAAGTGTAGGACGGCCCCCCACTCGATGGACCGATGACATTAAAGCGGTCGCAGGAAGTCGGTGGATGGTGAAGGCCCAAAATCGGTCGTCATGGCGCTCTTTGGGGAGGCCTATGTCCAGCAGTGGACGTCTATCGGCTGATATGATGATGATGATGAGTGTTTCTCCTACGTATGTATAAGATATAGACTAGGTATTAAAATTATTAACTTAAGACGAATGTGAGTACTCAGACAAACCCTAGGTGGTTTTTGAAGTACAATAATAATATTAATGTAAAATAATTTGTGATTAAAAAATAAAGTTGGCCACTGACTTATAAATTAAGCAGAAGGATAATTACGTATCAAGTATTCGTAATTCATAAATTTTTATTTGCATCAACAGGGGTTTGTGAGATGTACAGGTTTTGGGTAAATTTAGTGCTGCCACATTCTGCTAACTAGAGCATGCAAATCTTTAAAACGGGTAATCTTACAATAATCATAATAGTATATACTGATGGTTTGTAGTATGTAATAAATATACAATTTATATATATCGGAGCAATGACGTCATCACATCCTGTATCTAAAAACACATTGTAGAAAACCGACTTAAAACAACTTGTAAATCATGAATTGATTAGCTGATTAAGTAATCTAGTAGTTAATTTAAACTATTCAAACCATCAGTTAGTAATCTAGTGGTTAATTTAACTATTCAGACCATAAGTTAACTAATTTGATTGTTAAAAGCAGGACTCAGGCATTCACAAGTAATTTTAACTTGTTGTAAACAACTGTGGACGCATGCCTGCGTTTTGCTATAAATACGGCCGACGACCCGGGTACAATTCATTCGCACTCGAGCCGTCGGACCGTCAACACCTACTGAAGCTTGAAATAAAGAAGACTTAAACAGTTTCTGCCTTTTCTTCAACAAGATGGGTGATCCATCATGAACATAGGCTAGTGACGTCACTCTATCTACGAAGCATCCTGGACCTGCTCCATCCTGCATCCGTCATATACAATATTATATAAACTTATTTACCCCTTTAGTGTGCACTGGTTACAAACCTGGTTAGTAACACTCCCTGTTGTTATACCCTTAGATAAATGAGTTCATTTCGTGTTATGAGGAAAAAGTGGTCCCAACAATTTGAGCGGGCTTCCTTGCGGGACGCGATCATTTCTCATGGTTACCATGTTTGTGTAATTTTTGTAGATAACTTAAGCAATTTATGTTCAAAATGAACGATCGTGGCTTTGTTTGATGGAGTTATTTTCGAAAAGTTTGAAGGATAACCATATTTCTCATCCACTTTGAGGGTTGAATTCATCAGTCACCTTTTTTGAGCTTTAAATAAAATAAATAATAAATAATGCTGGACAATCCACACAGCATCATCTAGCCCCAAGGTAAGCTGCTGTTAAACAGAGCTGTATTATGGGTACTAGATGACTGATATATAATTAATACAATACAATACATAGATAGATATTTTTAATTATACATAGAAAACACACAGAACACCCGAAACAAATATTTGCAGATCCTACAAACATTTGTCCCAAGGCGGGAATCGAACCCGCAATGGAGGATGGAGGATAGAGGACTGGTAGTCGGTACTACTAGTACCGAGTGACTAAAGCAGGCACAAGCATTGTAGAGTACAGTACTGGTTATCGGCTGGGTGATTGCGTAACTTGGTTGCAATCCGATTTCAATCAGCGAACTGTCTAAAAGTCGTAAAATATGTCTTGTTTTTTATTGAAACCAAGTGAAATCGATTGCAACCGAATTACATCCCTAGTAATTACATAATTTTTAAAACTTATACCGAACTAGAATACTGAGTGATATTTTTTATTATTTGTAGATCCTACAAACATTTGACCCGAGGCGGGAATCGAACCCGCAACATCCGCGTCGCAGGCGGACTTGCGCCCGCTGCGCCACATCGGTCGTTAATAATTGAAACTACAATTAAATTTTAAACTATGAACCAATAATACAGTAGGTACTTCTAATTAAAAAACAGTTAGTGGTAAATTGCCAATTTCATAGCAGTTAAATAAGTGATATTTGTTATTCTGCTAGTCGATAAATTTGACTAATGACTAATATTAGCTAATAACGGAACAAAATTATTGTTTATTTTACGTATGAGCTCGAAGCCCAGTAGCCACTACACACCCTGAAATTTTATTACTAAATATACTGGTCCCTTATCATCGACGACGAACGTATTTCAGAGTTCGTAATTTATGACTTTTTCTTTTCTAAATTTTAACAAAAATAGCTTAGCTTTGACTCTCTGCTACAAAAATAGATCTCTCTGCGCTTTGTCCACGTCTGCGTAAACGTTTGTGTTATATTTCTGAATAGTCCACTCAGGGCCCTGTAAGTTGTGGAAGAGTTTGAATATGGAAATTATTTCTGGAATAATTTGTCTGGTGTTATTTAGGTTTTTGTTTGTGTTCGGTATTTATTTATTTACTCCTTTATTTTAGAAAAACCAACCTTTTGTACATCTAAATACACACTTAAAATTATACCATGTACCTGCTTAGGAGGGCACGTTAAGCAGTCGGTCCCGGCCTTTTCAAAGTTGTTAGGCCTTGACAGAGGCCTTTGGGCGGCCTAGAAACAACTGGCCACTGACTCATACGAACTTACTTACTTTACCTGTCTAAACAAATATATGAAGCTCATGTAAACAATTTGTACCGGGAATCAAATACAGTGAATCAGCCAGCCCCTCCCTCCATTCCCTCTATGGCTACAACTCATAAAGCCATTATAAACCCAAGTTGCATCCCAATATAAATGTCCGGATCAACGCAAACAAGGAGTTATAACACAGCGCGATTAACTTGTAAGAAATGACGCGACGAGACGAGATAAAATACGATGGATTAAGGTAGTGATGTGAAATGCATCGAGCAAGTTGGCTGCTAGTTTTAATTGACCGAGCGAGCGAAGCGTCTCAGTTTCAAGATTGGCCAAACATGCTTTTGGTTGTCAGTTTATCCGGTCAGTTTGTGTTCTCGCCTACAGCCCCCCTACCATGAACTCTTAGAGCGATTCAAATTAGGACATAAACTGAATTGTCAAAAAAAATTGTATTATGAAATAAATAATTATTGAAGTCATGGTATAATTTTTTTTGACAATTCAGTTTAGGTCCTAATTTGATTCGCTCTAAGAGTTCATGGTATGGGGGTCAAGGTCGCATTTTTCAACCAATCTGGTTGAAACTTGGTATACAGGTTCTATGACTTTATAGAATTTGATTGTCATCGGGGACATTGATAGGGGGCGACAAAAAGGGGCTGCTGAATATCTCCGCCTAATGTAATTTGATTTAGATAATTTTTATTTTATTTGAAAGATGAGTATTAATTTTAAGTTTGTCTGATATTTGGTGAAAATCTGATGAGGAGCTTCAGCGTGATGAGCTAAATAGTTCTTTATAATGAAGTATGTTGCTCACTTTCAAAGCTTACTTTACAAGTTTGTGCTAGCGAGGCTACTGTTCAGAGAACTGCTAGTAAAAATTTAATGTGAACCTCTACTAGTTTGATCACCACATTGAAGCTTTATGATGAAAAGGGGTCATCAAAAAAAGCTAGGAACCCAGCCGAGTTTGTTGCCAGATTCTTCTAGGCTGGGGTGTGTGGAACTGGCATAAATTCATTTAGTTTTGAGACGTTTCAAAATGATCCTTGTGATATGATTGAATAAATATATCTTTTACTTAACTTTACTTACTTTATTGTGCTGAGCTAACAGTATCTGCACAAGCTCAGCTTATCCTCATATTTGGCACAAGACTCACAGTTCTTTTGCATTAAAATCGCACCGCTCGCCATCGGCAGAGGATCCATCCACACACTCTAGAGCTATGCTGGTCGCGCACCGTAAGGTTTCAGAAGGATTTCTTCCCGCAAACACTTAGACTGTGGAATGATCTCCCTGCTGAGGCTTTCCCTGGAGACTACAGTATGGGGTACTTCAAAAACGGTGTTTTAAAATTCTAAAAGTGTCGGCAACGCGCGAGTGATACCTCTAGTATTGCAAGCGTCCATAGGCTACGGTAACTACTTAACATCAGTATCGTATGCTTGTGTTTATCTTTTGTTACGAGTGTTATTATAATGTCTATTTTAGGTTATAAGTATTATATTATTTAGGAGTTAAATCGTTTGCCATTAGAGTTGCAATGCCAATCGAATATTTCTACGTAGCAATTCAAATGGCTTTGCTTTGAAAGGTAACTATTTAGACAAAACATCATTAAAGTTATCATTCAAAAGACCAATGGTGGTCTAGTCGATGTGACCCCGCCTTCTGATCCTAAGATAGTGGGTTTGAATCCGGTTATGCACCAACTAATTTTTCAATTCGAACAACTTACTAGTACTAGTGCTCTCATACGGTGAAGGGAAACATCTTGAGGAAACCGGCATGTCCAAGAACTAATAATTCGAAAGACATGTGCCATCCACCAATCCGCATTGGGTCCGCGTGGTGGATTGAGACGCAATCACTCTCGCTTGAGTAGGCCAATGTCCCAGCAGTGGGAACATTAGAAGGCTGTCATGATGATGAATTAAAGTAGTACTCACTACGTCTACGTACTGCATTCGCATGGTGTGCCGTGGCCTTAAATAATTGAATTACCATCAACATAACAATGTTACCAGCAAAATACCAGTAATATTAGAAATACACCCTTCACATATCCAAAATGTTGGGCAGCATTGACTCCCGTATGTTTACAGCCAGCAAGGTTAGCAAGCAAAAGAGAAACACTTCTCACTGAAGCAATTTGTGTAAATATTCATGTTAATCTAGTTAGCAACAGACTTGGTACCGGAAATCTTCATGATTTGATTTAAGAACTTTACAATATTCGTTTCATGATGAGGAAAGTTTACTGAAATAATCGTGATCATCATGTAAAATTCAAAAGGTTTGTTTTTTAAATAGCTGCCTTTGACCTGGTTATGCTATGATAGAGGCCTTCAGGCGGCCTAAAAATTCTGTCAAGAGAGTCAACGACTCATACGAACTTGATGGTACGTACATTACTAAAATTTCCCGTTCATGGTAGATGCAAAATGGCATGTCCAAGAACTAAAAAACCAAAAGATATGGTGGCATGAATCACTAATTCGAATTGGATCCTCGTCGAAGACCCAATAACTCACACTCGCGTGTAGACCATCAGCAGAAAACCTTAAAATCATGATGGTGATAATAAATTTGGCTCATATTTTATTTTTCTCTTTTTTACATGCTACATTATTCTTGGAATGAGCCTTACCTAGTTTGATTAGCACCACACTGAAGCTAAGATGAAGAGGGATCCTCAAAAAAATCTAGGAATCCAGCCAAGTTTGTTGCCAGATTCTTCTCGACGCGCGTGGAACTGGCGTAAATTCACCTAGCTTTAAGACGTTTCAAAATGATCCTTGATGATTGAATAAATATATTTTTTACTTTCATCATCATCATGACAGCCTTCTAATGTTCCCACTGCTGGGACACTGGCCTACTCTTAGGCGAAAGTGATTGGGTCTTAATCCACTACGCGGACCCAATGCGAGTGGCATGTGCCATCCACGAATTGGTGGATGGCACATGCCTTTCGAATTTTTAGTTCTTGGACATGCCGGTTTCCTCGCGATGTTTTCCTTCACCTTATTTTTTACTTTACTTTACTTTAAACTTCAAGCAAGAAAACCCTGATGTATTCGTTTAACAAACAAACTAATTGTTCGTACTTCCTGCAGTAAGTCATCAATCTCTAATTATGCTCCACTCGATCACTGGCCGCTTGGATACTTGAGAAGTTTCCTATCGATTGAGGTTGGACTCTCGACAAGGTTTAAATTGAAGTAGGTTATAAATAAATGTACAAATAAATAATGCTGGACAATCCACACAACATCATCTAGCCCCAAGGTAAGCTGCTGTTAAACAGAGCTGTGTTATGCGTACTAGATGACTGATATATACTTAATACAATACATAGATATATATTTTTTATTATTTATAGAAAATACCTAAAACACCAGGAGTAAATATTTGTAGATCGTAGAAACATTTGACCCGAGGCGGGAATCGAACCCGCAACCTCCGCGTCGCAGGCGGACCTGCGCCCGCTGCTCCACATCGGTCGTCGGTCGGTTGGTATAATGTTGAGCTTCGGCACACCCGGACCGGGGAAGGACTACCACCATACCTATTTCTGCCGCAAAGCAGTAATGCTCGCATTGCTGTGTTCCGGTGTGAAGGGTATGGTTTCCGGTGAAATTACTGGCACATGAGGCTTTCGATCTTAGCCTCAAGGTGGCAACCCGCAAGTGATACTTCTGGTATTGCAAGCGTCCATAGGCTGCGGTAACCGCTTACCATCTTGTGGGCCGTACGCTTGGTTGCCACTGCAGTTGTATAAAAAAAAAAAAAAAACTTGAAATCTTCAGCATACGACGTTTCTTGTATTAAAAAGGTGTAACATGAAAGTAATTTCTGAACTCATAAAAAATACAGCGGGAACTTTGCATGGTTAAAGCCAGCGCGGACAAAGTCAGGCGTTATACTTGTAATTTATGAAATTGTCTCTATCATCAACAGAAGAGCGATTGAGGTCTCTTTTAGATTTGTGGGTGATATAGTGGGTACGTGATGTTATAAACGTGACCCTTATTACGTTAGTGTTGTTGCTATAGCGATAATCTATCGTTAATACTGTGGCCTTGAAAATCAGTCGACGATTGATAGTTCTATCCAAACTATCGACCTTTCACGATTATATCGACACTGTTGATAGTGAAAATTTGGCAATATTTTTTATCATAATTAATCATTATTAATCTGTTTAAAAAAATTGTGATAATCATAATGTTAATACTAGAAATAAAAATAAACTCGCTGTTCCCACAGCTAGACTCACTAAGGTCAGTAAATCTTTTAAAGGGCAATGTGTACGCTTCTTTAACAAAGTCCCAAGCGACATACAAAATTTATCAATTGTCAAATTTAAAAACTTAATTAAACAAAATCTGTCTCAAAAAGCTTACTATGAAACAACCGATTACCTAGATGATAAAAAAGCTTGGGACGAATGTGCTCCAACTCTACTTGGAATCCATAACAATAGCAAGGGCATTCCAAAAAAGCGATAGGAACCCAGCCGGTGTTGTTGCCAGTTCTTTTACGGCATGGGCGCGTTGGAACTGGTGTAAATTTTCCTAGCTTGTAAGACGTTTCAAAGTGATCCTTGTGATTCTACTGAATAAATAATTTTTGATTTTGATTTTGGTTATCAAACATGATTATACGAAAATTAAATTAGAACCAAAACATTTCCATTTAATCGATTTTAAGTAAGATATTCATATATAGATGTCAAGTCACTTCACTTTGTTGTTTATCAACAAAAAGCATATAGGTGGACGAACCGCCTTATATGCAAACGAAAATCATACAACTCAAGTAATTGAGTACCAGGATGGCATAACTTACACAAAGGTCATAATACATTGGTTACAAACTAATAAAGTTCTCAACATATTAACTACTGAAGTAGAAGTTGTAGTGCACTCGGGAACTTTTAGCTCAGTTAAAGTATTGGCAAATTTACTTTGAAACTAATTTCGAGTTTTGAAGAAATTCAAGAAATAGGAATTGAACATATTTTTATTTTCTGTTATTTATATTAACGAGATGCCAGTTTCTGAGCTAATAAAACGTTGTTACTTCCTATTTTTATAGCAGTCGCTTAATATAATGCTTGTACACTACGCTTGGAGGCAAAATATCTGGCACTTATTAGCATAACTAAATCACAAATTTGAAATTATAATTTTCGTACGAAATGTTAACATCGTTTAATAATGATGCCGCTATTTCTCTTGCAATTTAACAACACGGATGTGGGAAATTAATGTAAACCAATTATACATTTGCCATTTGGAATTTATTTCTCAAAATAATTTAATATCAAACATTACCAATAATGTTTCCATGAAAAAATGTATTTGCACAAAATCAGTGCTATCACAGGAAAAAATTTAAAGAAAACAGCATGACCAAAAATTAAAAATTATAATAAAACAAACTTCCGTTTTTCTATAACTGGTACGTAACTTTAAAAACAAAAGCAGACGCCTAAAAAGAAGTAGTATATTTATAGAAGTTTTTTATGTGTGAAGTAGTAACATTTTCTAAGTCACTTCTAAGTAGCAGAGAACTTTAGTAAATAAGTAAGAGCTTTGTAAAACTTATCTCGCCACGACGCGGCTTAGCGTTACGATAATAGCTACTAAAGTTTAGGTTTTCATGAATACGGTAACTGTTTTTTGAAGACCGTCAATTATTTAACAACTGAATAGGCATGAAAATAGTAACCAAGAATCTCATTCACCTTATTAATAAAGATTGAAGGAATATAAAAACTATATTTAAATAACTGATAGATTCAGGCGTTACTTTGCGGAAATCCATTATAAGATAAAAAAATAGAAAAACTTTTTAACTAATAAGGTCACAGTTAACACAACTAACTTCAAAAGAAAAACATCAACACATGTTTCATCCCTTCATGGGACATCATCAGGACTATCGACTTATTCTCAGCAGACGTGTTGCTCCGTTGTGCGTTTACTTTGGCTCCAGCGCTCGACGAATCACGCTGGTGGATGAAACGAGACGAGGAGAATTATGTGATAACGTAGCTTGTCTCTGTAGTTTGCGGTGTGACCCGAAGTATTTAAAGAGGTGAAACGATGCTTACTCGGCTCGCTCGTTTGCTCGCTAGCAAGCGGTGGTGTGGCTTGCGCTTTATCCGATTTACAAACTGGCCAGTTTATCAAACCAGATTTTTTTGTCATTTGATTTGCTAGTTTACATTATTCCAGTGGTATTCCAGTCCATAACAAATTCAAAACCTCACTTGCTTCATAACAACAGGCAATTTCTTCTAACGTTCGTCGCGTTTTGGAACCCAAAACTTAAGCTCAGAGTTACTTACGGAGTATCTCAAGTTAAAGTTTTATAACTGCTGGATAGAGTTACGTTATACAAGAGTTTTTTGGTTTCTACGGAATGAACTTGTATTTATTTATAAATAATATAAACTGTAAATAATGCTTGAACTAAAAGGACAAACGTAATAAGTTATAGGATTTTTTTTTAATATTATTTAATAAAATAAGAAAAAAAACAGCGATCCGTTTCATAGCCTTAGATTCAAAATTTGAATGAATTAATGAATGAATGAAAATTCTTTATTTGATTGTGCCTTAAGCTTCTTCAAATTCGAGTTTCCAATTTAAACTCTATTGCCTATATATTAGTATGTTATCAAAATCAAGAAACTAAGAACCGACCCGATGCTCAATAGCGAACTACTTTGAAAAAAAATTCGCAATTCCCACCACCTGGTTTGTGACGTGGAAATAATTAAATTATAATCTACGTAGCTCGCTATCACGCTGTTTCTATATCTACTTTAAAACGGTACTTTACTTCTAAACTACAAGTTCAATTTGAGATACCGTAGGTAAAGCTACACAAGCAAGGCTATAAATTAAAGTCAGAGTTCACTGCAGTGACCTGTGGATACGCTTTGTAGAGCATTGCCTGTAGTGCAAAGTTACTGCTGTAGAACCGTATAATCGTAGTAAAAACTTAATAATAGGTACCATTTTTATGCTTATCATTTTTATGCTAATAGTATTGGTATATTTATTTTATCAATAAATAGATACCACATATGAATGGGCAGGATTCGAATCTGTGTCTTTTGCCTTGAGTCGGCGATCGACATAACCGTATAAATTACTTTTTTTTTTATACAACTGAAGTGGCAACCAAGCGTACGGTCCACAAGATGGTAAGCGGTTACCGCAGCCTATGGACGCTTGCAATACCAGAAGTATCACTCGCGGGTTGCCACCTTGAGGCTAAGATCGAAAGCTTCATGTGCCAGTAATTTCACCGGAAACCATGCATAACCTTCACCGGAACACAGCAATGCGAGCATTACTGCTTGGTGGCAGAAATAAAAACCTACTACGTCAGGCAGGGGCATTCAATGAACATTACAATTTGTAAAAATACAATTAAATGTAATTATCTAAAATTTTACGTGCGTATTATGTAATCTTTATTAAACGAATTTTTTGGCGTCACAATTGTATAAAATATACTTGTAGACTTTTTTTTTCATTTCATCTAACATCATTCATTTAACAAATGAATTGTAAAAAATAAGTTATTAAGGAAATAAATGAGGCTTTATTATTATTATTATTATACTTGTAGACTTTGGATATATTTATAGGTTTTATAAACAGCATTTGTCGTAAATTCAAACGAAAATCTACAAAATTGTCACTTTTTAAAAAAATTGTGGCCTTGTAAAGTTTATTAAATTGGGGCCTCGATCGAAAATCTTAGATGCTGTGAACATATTAATCAGAAATTCTTTAATAAATTAGAAATGGTTATACAGCCAGCCCTAAACACACCGCGTCAGCTCTCAGTGTTGCCCCCATCCATCACTTACGCAACACTGCCTCACCACAATAGGCATTACTCACTCTGTAATTATTTACTGGCAACACCTGGATGCCATTGTTGAAAGGGTTAAGTGATTATAGTTTATGATAACAATTAGGAGTTCAAGTATAGTTCACAGTTCGTGGGCGTTCAGGTAGTTAAGTACCTACAACTGGCAGGTAAGCACTTAGGTTTTAACTACTTTGCAATGAAACAATACTGAGTTGAAACCTATTTGGAGCTGTTTTAGATTCAAATCATCATCCACAGGCTTCACCTACACTACTGCTGGGTAATGGGAGAGATTCTTGTGTGCCATGACAGCCTTCTAATGTTCCCACTGCTGGGACACTGGCCTACTCTCAGGCGAGAGTGATTGGGTCTTAATCCACCACGCGGACCCAATGCGGATTGGTGGATGGCACATGTCTTTCGAATTTTTAGTTCTTGGACATGCCGGTTTCCTCACGATGTTTTCCTTCACCGTATGAGAGCACTGGCATTGCGCACATAAATTTTTCGAACAGAAAAATCCATTGGTGCACGTCCGGGTTTGAACCCACGACCTTAGGATCGGAAGGTGGGGTCACTACCACTAGACCACCGGTGCTCTGTAAACTGATGAGATATATTCAAATTGGATTGTCTATATTTCTCAAAACAGGATTTATTGTGATCAACTTATTAGCATTTATCACAGCAAGACGTACATTCAATTGGTAAACATTTTATTAAACATAAACACAGGATTAAAAAATCAAAGTTCGACACAAGTAAAGTCGCCAGCAAAAGTATGTAGTTAAAAATGCACAGAAAACAAAACAAACTCCCTGAAGAAATCTCTAATGACCATTGTAAGAATTTTGCTAACAAGATAAGACACATTTTTTAAGCCCAAGTCGGCTTTTGGCATGAAACACAGCTTTAAAGATTACGTTACTTTGCAAAATGGATTAGTGTTTTGTTTAAAAACGTGCTTCTAAGTCTACTTGCTCAAGAATTGTTAAATGTGATTAGCAAAGCTAAGTCTGTTTAAAACTGATTTGTTTGTAAGCTTAGATCAAATACTAAGGCTGGCTTGCACAACATTTTTTAATTTAGTAAGTAAATTCGCATGAGTCAGTGACCAACTCTGGTGACGTGACAAATTTTAATTTAGATTAGCAACTAATTTTGGTTGAAAGCCAAATCACAGCGTAGTAGACACTGCGTTGTAATGTATGGCACACAGCTTGCGTGACGTGCGTATGCACGTAGAATTACGTCTATGTGCACGTGCGTGACAGTTCCCAAGTGACAAAGACGCAGAACGCTGACCGGAACGGCAACGTCAAGTTACGGCGTGCGTTGTATTCAATAACGTACTTTACATTGTTACTCCTATAATATTAATTAACCACTATCTATTTAAAGACATGTATTTCAAGCAATAAATAATAATACTTTGACTTTGACTTTTATTAGAAGCTACACCAAACAGGAACTACGTGCGTGATTACGTCTATGTCCTGCAACCGGAGCAATATGCTGTGGCTCCTAATTTGACGTTTTATAAATTAATGGGTCATGCACTAAATCGCGCTGTGACTACGCGTTTAATCACAGATTAAATTTTAGTTTCACTACATAATCTCTCATGCTTGTTAATTACTATTTGCACTTGGGACCTTCGATCAATCTAATTACACAAACATTCACACAATCCCATTAATAATATTAATAGGAATGTCCAAGGTTCGCGAGTCGCTCATTTATCAGGCTCCCATGTTCTAATAGCCTATGATACCATTATTATTACAGACTAACAGTCCGTCCCAGCTTTGCAAGGGTGCAATGAAACCCGTGCGAAGTCGGGGTGCATCGACTAGTAATAAATATAGCCTATGTTACTCAGGGATATTGCAGCATTCGAATGGTGAAATCATTTTTGAAATCGGACTAGTAGTTTTTGAGTTTATTCGTAACACACAAAAATACAAACATACAAAAATTCTAATCTTTCCTTTTTATAACATATAGATGAGTAATACAAGATACTAATTTAAGAATAGTAGAGTTCTCTGTGATAGAGCTCGTCCGGGGAAGGACTACCACCATACCCATTTCTGCCGCCAAGCAGTAATGCTCGCATTGCTGTGTTCCGGTGTGAAGGGTATGGTTTCCGGTGAAATTACTGGCACATGAGGCTTTCGATCTTAGCCTCAAGGTGGCAACCCGCGAGTGATGCCTCTGGCATTGCAAGCGTCCATAGGCTGCGGTAACCGCTTACCATCTTGTGTGCCGTACGCTTGGTTGGCACTTCAGTTGTATAAAAAAAAAATACTTCAGCATTTACACTGGTGATTTAGTGGTAGTGATTCAGTGGTAGTGATTTAGTGGTGATTCCGCTTTCCGATCTTAAGGTTCGAGACCGGTCGAGCACCAGTGAGATTTTTCACTCGAAAAAAATTATAAGTGCAACGCCAGTTTCACAAACATTGAAGCTAACGTGAAAAAACCAGTTAAACTTGTAACCTGTAATTTGTTGCATACTATAGAATACAAGATCTGTGTTACGAAGAGCCTCCAACTACCCTTTCTAAACAGCCGTCTAGATCTTAAACGATGCCTTCTACTATGAAAATGTAGTCATGAGCATTTTATAACTATAATTAATAAATAATAATTTAATAAATAATGCTGGACGATTCACACAGCATCATCTAGCCCCAAGGTAAGCTGCTGTTAAACAGAGCTGTATTATGAGTACTAGATGACTGATATATATACAATACAATACATAGATAGATATTTTTTTATTATATATAGAAAATACCCAGAACACCCGGAACAAATATTTGTAGATCGTACAAACATTTGTTCCGAGGCGGGAATCGAACCCGCAACCTCTGCGTCGCAGGCGGACCTGCGCCCGCTGCGCCACATCGGTCGTCATAACTAATGTTTTACACTATATCAACGATACATTTTTAAAGTGTTTTTTCAAATATACAGCGCGTACACATATTAAATTGTCATGTGCATTAACTTAAAGTTCGGCAATCATTCAAGAAAAAAAAGAATCGCTTAAAATCGATTAGGATCCAAAAGTTCAGTGAAACATTGCAAAAGTTCCGATGGAAATCTGTTCGCAGCTTTCCGATTATTTTGTCTAAATTCCGAGCGTAAGATCTTTCTTTATCGCGATCATTCTTGAAGTTATCTAGATCCATCTTTCTCATGATAGTGATAAATCTGCGGAAAGTCAGCGTATAGCACATCGGTGCTATTGTAACATACTCGTATATAAATTTATCGAACCCGCCAACCTAAGCTTATAAACTAAACTTTAAACGGTTTTTTGCGGTCAAAATCAATTCAGATTTTAAATGAACTGACCGTGTGAAGCCTGCTTTGAACAAAAACGGATTTACAACGCGACATCGTAGCGTAGCGATGAGCGTCGAATAAAATTATCGTAATAATATTGCTAGCGCAACCATAGTTTTAAAAATATTTTTTTTAATTATGGTGGTACTTGATACCAAAATTTTCCTCTTGACGCTTCCGCTCTCTTGCTTGAAATAATTCTTAGGATGTATTTTGCTCTAAGCGCCGATAGCTCTATCAAAACCTTATTATTCCCATAGTGGTGATCAACAATATAACCAAAATGAACTATGTACAATTGTACATAGAAACGCATTTAGAGCACTAGTAGTTTATTGGTAGTAACCCTGCTTCCCAATTTTAAGGTCGGGTTTGAACCCAGCTGAGCATCAATGAGTTTGTTTATCCAAAAAAGTGCGTGTGCACAATGCCAGTCCATGAAATAAAGATTCAAAAGACATGTGCCATCCAATCCGCATTGATGCCGCGTTGTGGATCCAATCACTCTCGCTGGAGAGTAAGCTAGTGGTTCCCAGCAGTGGGAACGTTAGAAGGCTGTCATGATCAACGCTATCGCACCACAACACTGAAGCACCCGACTATTTATCACCATCCCCTAGAAAATACGTACAGTACTTATATATCTACTTCGTAAAAACTCACTTTTAAGCTCTCAAGTTTACAAGAACATGGCTCGGGAACTTTATAATGAAAGCCTCTTGCACGATAGAACTGTGTTTCTCAAGTTAAAATCCAAGCCCTTTAAGTTTTTTTTTTATAATCTGACTCCTTTGCCCAACAGTGAGACATGAATGGCTGATATAATAATATTAGTTTGACTCAAATTATAGTACAATTCTAGACAAAGTCACCTTTCAAATAATTTAAGAGGTGCCTTTGTCCAGAACTGGAAATCAATCAAAATGTTACTAAAATGATACATACGAACAGCGGCCAATGCGGCCATGTATGCTTATAAACGTTTAAAGTAACATTCAATAAAACTTGCAATGTTTTCACTATTTATAACCTTTATTCTACCTCTTACCTTACTCGTTGAATCAAAAGAGATTTGCATATTTTTCGGATTCAAAGATAACAAATTAAAAAATTAGATGACCAACTACGTGAGCACTAGGGATCACGAAAAAAGTTGACTTTTTATTTCATTATTTATTTCACAAATGAAATTGTGATAAGATTTTGATTTATAGTTTTATTAATTTCCAACGCATTTTACTTTTATATATATTTATTGACTTTAAACACAATTATAGAGTAGTTAATACTGTATTAAGCCCACAATAAAACTTTGAGCATCTCAATCTTGGTAACAAAAGAGAAAACTTGCGACTTCCTGATGCTCTAACAATAGACTGAGAAAAGTTGTAAAAAATCGGAACCTCGGGGAACCTAATTTGACCACTTTCATGACAGACTTAATTCAGTGCACTTAGCACTCGTCACAACTTTGACGAAACGGGCGAGTCATTTGCCTGAATTCGCCACGCCAGTCCAATATCAATAAAATTTTAGTATCATTTTTACTTATCTTATCTGGAATATATTTTAATATAATTATCTTTAAAATCGGCTAATAAGCTTATATCTACTTATGTATTAGTCCCACTAATGCGAAATCTATTGTTTTCTGAAGATAAATATAAAAAATGCTGTACAATCCACACAGCATCATCTAGCCCAAAGGTAAGCTGCTGTTAAACAAAGCTGTATTATGGGTACTAGATGACTGTTATATACTTAATACAATTAAATACATAGATAGATATTTTTTTATTATATATAGAAAATACCCAGAACACCCGGAACAAATATTTGTCCCGAGGCGGGAATCGAACCCGCAACCTCCGCGTCGCAGGTGTACCTGCGCCCGCTGCGCCACATCGGTCGTCAAATAAAGCTTCATTTCTATGTCTATCTAACTATCTAGTTGCGATGACAGTTTACAAGTAAATCTACTAAAACAATGTTATTCTTTTTGACGAATGCTGTAAAATTAGTGCAACTCAGAAAAGGAAGAGCTTCGTGTCACTCAACCATGATGTCTTAAAATATTATTATATAAAGTTTGATACAATAAGGTTACATTTTTGCGGCATAATAAAAAGTATTGTGCTCAAGGAGCTTTTAATAGACTTTTGAAGGTAACTTTAATGGTGTCGAAAATCCATAGCACTTTCAGTTTGAAATAAATTAGTTGAATCCTGTTTTGGAGTGTCTTTATTAATTTGTCACTTTTGTTTGACTAACATGGTGCCACCGCAAAAAAACTCAAAACAACAAAAAAAAACGATATTTTTTCCTGTTTCTTTAAAGATAAAGATAAAGATAAAGATAAATTTATTGTTTGTAGAACTAGGTATTACATAAAATGGATCTTATTCTAAAATATTTAAGTATCTCTAGTCTAACCTAATAGGCTTACAAACATTTAGGTACATAATCACAATTTAAACAAGTCAAAGTCTTTCTCCAGTTCCTCTAGTCAGAGTTTCTATGATTTGACCAAACAAATTGAGTCCAAATTAAAACAGTTTTCTGTAAAATCACACATATAATGCACCAATTACTGTTTTACATCACAACACTATAAATATCATAAGCCACGGCACTCAAATCGTAAACAGCTCAAAATGCAATGATTTACTGGAATACGTCCAATGACCAATTTCGTTGGAGATATATTTGTGGTGTATGAGATTTAATAGAGGCTTTTTGGGGTCGCGTTTGTAATAATTTCTAATGTAATAGTATCCCTAGCAAATCTGGCAGATATTTTATTATTTATTTATTTTATTTATAAGGTTTGCAACAGTTTGTACATAATTACATGAGTTAAGTTACAGAAGAAGTGTTCTAGGCTACATGTGAAACCAATAATAGGGAAACACAGCATGCAAATAAAAATAAAAAAATATCTAAAACTATTGACAATAATAATAAAAGTTAAGAGTAGTAGAGTTCTCTGTGATAAAGCTCGCCCGGGGAAGGACTACCACCATACTTATTTCTGCCGCCAAGCAGTAATGCTCGCATTGCTGTGTTCCTGTGTGAAGGGTGTGGTTTCCGGTGAAATTACTGGCACATGAGGCTTTCGATCTTAGCCTCAAGGTGGCAACCCGCGAGTGATACCTCTGGTATAGCAAGTGTCCATAGGCTGCGGTAACCGCTTACCATCTTGTGGGCCGTACGCCTGGTTGCCACTTCAGTTGTATAAAAAAAAAAAAAAGTTCAGTAATTTCTGTAGCCAAGCTAATAAACTTTGTTCACACCCCGGACACCTTCAATACGAATGAAGCAAACACGTAGCAATTACCACGTGCATGGTTGCATTCAATTACAGCATGAGCGAGATAGCACACTTTCACTCAAAATGAACGCATGCCTAATTAGATTGACCAGAATTTAAAAACAATCTAAATTTTCAAAAATGTCATGATGCTTATTCCCAAAAATGGTTCTCCATCGTGTTGTAAACAAAGTGCAAACGCGTAACATTTCCCGGACAATACATCAAGCGTCCCAGGAGCCTCCGTGCATTACGGAATTTATCCCCTCTGGCAGAGCCTACACGAAGACTGTTTATTACTAGAGCGCACGCGACTTTATTCATATTTACTGACGCTACCCTTTTCAATTTTTTAAATATTTTTGAGCATAATATTTATCTTTTTCTTAACCACATTCAACCTTAGGGGTGTCTCTCTCATTTTGATGCCATTTCTTTTAGTCTTGTTCGATTTCACTCCAGCTACCAAGCGTACGGCCCACTTGATGTTCAGCGGTTACCGTAGCCTATGTACGCATGCAACATCATAGATATCACTTGCGTGTTACCACCCTGAGACGTTAGATGGAAAGTCTCATATGCCTGTAATTTCACCGGAAACCATACCTTTCGAACCGGAATACAGCAATGCAAGCATTACTGCTTGGCGGCAGAAATAAGTATGGTGGTAGTCCTTCCCCGGACGAGCTTTATCATAAAGAACTCTACTACTCATAAGATCCACAGTATAGGGTTTTCAGTAGGACATGATTTGAACTAAACCTAGAATCAGTTAATATTGTCAGTCACATGTATGAACTTGTAAAGTATGAGTAATAAGTTCAGTATTCTAAGGCGGTTTACCCATCTTAGACCACTCGAGCAAGTGAAGTGACTCGACGTTTTCAATGCAAGTGGTCAACTCTACCTACTTGCTTGCAAAGTGATATTGAAATGAAAATAGAACTAACGCTATCAATTTAATGATTCAGTTTCAGTGCAGGTTGTCAAGTCACGTCACTTGGTGGCGCAACGATGGGCAAACCACCTTAGGAAAAGTATTTATATAGCTCTGAATGGGGAAGCTGTCCGAAAAACCTTAATATTTCCACAAGTGACATCTCCGCGCGTATAAATAAACCTACACAAAATATTCAACAGTTAATTTATCACGCGCGGGAAATGAAAGGCGGCCATTTTATAAGATTGAGGATAGCTGTTTGAGAGGATTTTTATTGTGGCTGGTTTATTACACTTGTTTAGGGTTTTCTTTGAATAACGGGGCTTCTTTTGATATATAATTTTTAATATTCTGTACCTTAAACGGATGTGATTCAATAGAAGCTTGAAATTTACATGTTTAGTCGAACGTTAAGAAGTGAGCTTATCATTATTTTTTAGGAATAATAACAAAAACCGAATTAAACCAAAAAAAATTGTTTTTTCAGATTGTGGTTGTACGAGACGGTGAAGTTAATGACACGTTTTTTTTATTATTTATTCACAAGTACTAGACCGATGTTAATAAAATTTAAATGGAACCTATTCTGAAGTACCTATGAAACAAAAAATACCATCAAAATCAATTCACAATTGGCGAGGAATCGCGTAACAAACATACAAAAAAATACAACATTGATATCCTTCTCTGAAGTCGGTTGAAAATATTAAAGGAAACTTTAGGTGTGTCCAACTACCGGCACTAACTACTCGGCATCCATAATAATAGCAAGGCTCATGCCAAAAAAGCGATAGGAACCCAGCGGGTTTTGTTTCCAGTTCATGGGCGCGTTGGAACTCGTGTAAATATTCCTAGCATGTAAGACATTTCAAAGTGATCCTTGTGATTCTATTGAAATAAATAATTTTTGATTTGACCTGATTTGTATTACCCAGTCCTAGGGGACACAGCGGGATAAAACAGAAAAAAAATAGCCAACGCAGACAAAGTCGCGGTGCGTTTTAATAGTTTCCTCATAAGGTACAGGTTGTTTTAACCGACATTTTATATAACTGTTTATGTAAATATAATCCGGGGTTATAAAGTGTAATCCACACCCTTATGCCCCTGCCGTTTAGTCGTATAAAGGTAAATTACACTGGGTTATTTACTTGCGCCGTTGTAACGTTACACCTCATAATACAAAAAAAGGCTTTCATTTTGTTGTAATATTACGCACAATTTGTAATATTTTACACGGAATTTAAACATAACCCGATTATGCTCAACTTTGTTTTATTTATGCAAGTAATTCCATGTGTTTTTTTTCTTATTGAACCATTTCATCATTATCATGACAGCTTAATGTTCCCACTGCTGGGACACTGGCCTACTCTTAAGCGAGAGTGATTGGTCCTTAATCCACCACGCGGACCTAATGCGGATTGGTGGATGGCACATGTTTTGCGAATTTTTAGTTCTTAGACATGCCGGTTTCCTCGAGATGTTTTCTTTCACCGTTTGAGAGCACTGGCTCTATAAGTTTACTATTTCCAGCCTAAAATAATCTAGTCACAAAAGCAGCTTAAGGAAAATCACTTAAGTTCAAAACTAAGGAAGTGTAGAACTAAACTATAAAGCAAGCTTTCTTACCAGACGTAAATTTCAAAGCCATTTCCGAATAGTGCTTCACCATTGCATTACACTGTCAAATTCTATATCGAAACAGAAACATTTGAGACCGACGTACATTTTATGGTAAGGACACACTGATAAAACGTACATACTTAATAAATTATGATTTTTTTAATAACTTTTTCGTTTGTTAGTTCCCATATAAATAACTAGCCGATCTGCCCCAGCTTCGCACGTAATAATTATTATATTAATATATTGGGTGCAATGAAATGACCCACTACTGCGAAGCAGAGTGGGTCTCTAATAATAAACAAAACCTATGTTACTCAGGGATAATGTAACATTCTAATGGTGAAAGAATTTTTGAAATCGGACCAGTCGTTTTTGAGTTTATTTGTAACGAACAAAAATACAAAAATACAAATCTTTTCTCCTTATAATAAAAAAAAAAATCTAATGTAAAATGTAATATTGATATAGATATGAATAAATATGTAGCGACTACTATCACTTTTTGAACAGCGCCATCTAGTTCCGAACTAATTCAAACTTGTACTCAGGGAACCAGTTATCTGATTGAACACACACCTTTAAATATGTTGTTATAGTACATAGAAACACCCAGACCCGGAACAAATAAAGGTTATTTTGGGGGTTTTTTTAGAGTGAGCTTTAAGCTTCAAAAGAGATTTTGACAATTAAATTCCCAAAATCCTCTTTTTCCCAAAGAGGACTTTCAAAGGGGATTTTGACACTAATCCATCCGTAAGTCTAGAACGGCTCCTACTCAATGAGCTGATGTCATAAAGTGGTTGGAATAAGTTGGATGTTGAAGGCTCAAGATTAAATCAAAAACATATACAATGCGTACGTTGTGTACGTGCAATCAGTCTGTATCTCGCCATAACAGAAACATTTCAAGCAGACGTACCGTTTTACATATCAATGAGTTTCCAAAGTTGGAATTTATGCAAGCTGTAGCGTGATTTTTATTTCGAACCAACGGGTTGGATATCGATTGGAAAAGCCTGCGGGAAGCTTTAGTAATGTTTTAGCGAGCCACGTCTGAAACGTTTCGTTTAGAAAAAATAACAATCAAAGTATAGGTCTCACAACGGATCTCGGCCGTAGTGAAATTAGCCGTTTCGATGCGCAATGGAGCTTTTTCAAACTAAATTGTCTTTGCGCATCACAAACGGCTAACTTCACGGAAGCCTAGATCCGCTGTGCGAACTATAAATTATTACTTACTAAATTAGTACTAGATGACTGATATATATATAATATAACACAATACATACATAGATATTTTTTATTATATATAGAAAATACCCAGAACACCAGGAACAAATATTTGGTTTTCAAATTTCGGTCGTCATTTGTTTGTCTGCTGACCCTTCTACTTTAGTGGTTCATCGTGTCATTCATTTGAATTTAAACAATATAAATTAGGTGTGGGTAATAAGTAGGTGTAGGTAGAAAGGGTAACTTAAATCAATTAGGTAACTTAAAGGGTAACTTAAAATTTTTTTAGAGTTCTCTGTGATAGAGCTCGTCCGGGGAAGGACTACCACCATACCTATTTCTGCCGCAAAGCAGTAATGCTCGCATTGCTGTGTTCCGGTGTGAAGGGTATGGTTTCCGGTGAAATTACTGGCTCATGAGGCTTTCGATCTTAGCCTCATGGTGGCAACCCGCAAGTGATACCTCTGGTATTGCAAGACTCCGTAGGCTGCGGTAACCGCTTACCATCTTGTGGCCCGTAGGCTTGGTTACCACTTCAGTTGTATAAAAAAAAAAAATAGGGTAGAAAATTATTGGGTCGAACGGGTAAGCACTCAAAAATAAACTACGAACAATCATGTAGGTATAAGATAAGACTAAATAAGTAGGATAAGTAATAAGTTTCTTTCTAATAGGACTAATCTAGATACTATAACATACTTATTACTAGTTATGTGCTTTGGTTGGCACGTTAAGCAGACGGTCCCGGCTTTTTCGAAGTTGTTAGGCCATGACAGAGGCCTTCGGACGGCCTAGAAACTGTCAGCAGAGTTGGCTACTGACTCATACGAACTTACTTACTCGGCTCAGCATAAAAGCTGCTTCGCAGATAATACATTATCATTGTGACTTGTGCAAGTATGCGCGTATTTGCACCACTTGCACCAAAAATGCACGTGGTGCAACCCGCGCTTCAACATGTCCAAAACAAGTCAAAAACCGTGGAAACGCATTATAATAATCCCTAAAAATATTCATGATTTAATTTTGGTACGCACCCGGTTTTAAAATCTAAGAACTTCTGTTTCTAGGCGTACTCAAAGCTGAGAGTTTGGTTTTGATGTACACTCGGTATTGAAGCTTAGAATTTCTGTGTTTTTTTTTTTATACAACTGAACTGGCAACCAAGCGTACAGCCCACAAGATGGTCAGCGGTTAGCCTATGGATGCTTGCAATACCAGAGGTATCACTTGCGGGTTGCCACCTTGAGGCTAAGAAAGCCTCATGTGCCAGTAATTTCACCGAAAACCATACCCTTCACACCGGAACACTGTTTAGGCTCGTACTCAAAACTACTCTTGCGGACAAAGGGATAAACCTGACAGTTTACGTGATTTAGCTTATGTCCGTGAATGCTCTATTAGTTGTCACCGACATAAGAAAATTGGCAATGCAGCCAGCATGTTGGGAAGCTTCTGTCTGGTAGTGATATGGATCAGTTGAGCTATCTATAGATCGTTTGTAACGGTCTTTATATGGCTCAACTGTTTCATTATGTATTTTGTATATTTGTAATGTAATCAAAGACATATTTTAATATCATTTTATTAAAAAAAGTTATTAAGTAAACTACGATTTTTTCGTTTATTATTAAACTATCATTTTTGTGCTTTTTTTTATAGTAGTAGAAGTTTTGTTTAAGTAATAAAAGTTGAAGATGCTTGAGCGTCCTTTGAGTTTGAGATTTGTTCTCGACCTTGAACTTAGAAAGGTCGCTCCAACTTTTCTATTTCAAACAGCTGTGTTGTGTACTGTTATATCGTCAAGCAATACCGTCATCTAACCGCGTAACCATTTGCATACATATTACTTGGTGCGACTTCGCTTGTAGGGTGTGCATGAATTTTAAAATTTTCGATTTGCGGCAACCCTCATCTAATATGCCGTTATAGCCTCTGTTATTGAATTTGCCTTGTGTTATTTTCTGGTTTGTTTGACAATTGTCTTTTATTGCGTTAGGATTTAGTGATACTCTAGTAATCAGATTTTTTGTTAACAACGTTTTTAGATTTTTGTATGACCCTGAAGACATTGCGTGGGAGGAGTAGGTACCATTTTCTCTATTAGGGGTGTCATGACGTAGTTGGCTAATTTATTCTTATCAGATCAACGAAGCGAACGCACTGTTCCGCGTAGTTATCATTTGGATGGGTAACCGCCAGTGGCAATACTAACTGAGCGCTACCGTGCTTCGGAGGGCGCGTTAAGCAGTCGGTCCCAGCTTTTTAAAGTTGTTAGGCCATGACAGAGGCTTTCGGGTGGCCTAAAAACTCTGTCACAAACTGTTGTATTATAGGGTCAGTTTCCCTTCTGACATTGCTAAAAAAAACGTCAAACTGTTGTATTATAGGGTCAGTTTTCCTTCTGACATTGCTAAACAAAACGTCAAACTGTTGTATTATAGGGTCAGTTTCCCAATTCGAATAGTGTTTTATTTAGCGGAAGGGTTCGCTAATGATACGTAGAGAGCGATATACGCCGGGCCCCGCAGCAATTTGTCATTAAACTTAAAGGTTCAGGACCCTTGTAAAATATTCGGTTGATTAAATCACTCGGCGCCCATAAAACATATTATCATGTAAAAATAAATCTCTATATTATTATCGTTTTTTAGTTTTACATATCAGTTTTTTTTATACAATGAAGTGGCAATCAAGCGTACAGCCCACAAGATAGTGAGCGGCTACCACAATTTATGGTCGCTTGCAAACCAGAGGTATCACTCGCAAGTTGCCACCTTGAGGCATAGATCGAAAGCCTCATGTGCCAGTAATTTCACCGGAAACCATTATTCTTGACACCGGAACACAGCAATGAGAGCATTACTGCTTTGCGGCAGAAATAGGTACGGTGGTAGTACTGCCTCGGACGAGTTCTTTCACAAAGAACTCTACTACTCTTACCAGTTACGTTGGAAACAAGATAACTATTCAACTGGTGTGTGGTCAATAATAATTAATTGGCTGTTGAAATATAATAGGAGAGATTAATTATTGGTATGTGGTCAGCATAGTTTATTGACGCTTGAAATAATAACAGTGATGTCAGAGATGCGTGATCAACTCTGATGAATAATAGGCTGCCCAAATGCCCGAAGGCCTAGCAACTTTGCGTGCCTTTTTTGAATTAAAGAATTGTGCTATTACTAGTGATATTGTTAGTGCTCTCACTGCCTTCTGCAATATTCTATATTTCGATTGTTGGATAATTGCTAATCAGTGACTTGTAAAAATAAAAATTAGTAATAAATAAATAAATAAATAATAAATGAATAATGCTGGACAATCCACACAGCATCATCTAGTCCCAAAGTAAGCTGCTGTTAAACAGAGCTGTATTATGGGTACTAGATGACTGATTTATATTTAATACAATACAATACATAGATAGATATTTTTTATTATATATAGGAAATACCCAGAACACCCGGAAAAAATATTTGTAGATCGTACAAACATTTGTTCCGAGGCGGGAATCGAACCCGCAACCTCTGCGTCGCAGGCGGACTTGCGCCCGCTGCGCCACATCGGTCGTCGAATAAAAGAAGAGGCTGGTAACGTTGGCGGTTCTGCTTCATTGTAATAGATTTATAGTCAATTATTTACATATTTAATTAACACCGACGAGCGACGTCACGTAATTGTTAGGTACAATTTCTTTGAAATTTTAAGTTGTTGTGAAAGCAAAAATGAAAATTGAAACGTCTTGAAACCACTTGAATTATGTATATAAACAATTTACTTTTCTTCGGGACGAGAATAAATTGCTTCCGGACGTCTTCACTTCGCACCCAATTATCAGTGAAGCTCTATATTACCTAAATTAAATTGACTTACAAAATTATGTTGGGATAACTTTTTTTTGGCAAAATCTCGGAATTTCCCGAAATTGGAACGAATCGCCGACGCATCGGTAATTACCGATCCTTATTGAACGTCGAATGGAATGCCAAATAAGCGAAACGTGAAGTTTAATTTGAGGATTTTGGGGAATCGGTTTGTAAGGGATTTTATTGATGAAGCCATTTTCATGGAGTAAATTAATAGAAAGAAATGAACGATGATTAAAAAAGTCAATAAGCAA
This sequence comes from Colostygia pectinataria, assembly GCA_951394395.1. Taxonomy (NCBI): domain Eukaryota; kingdom Metazoa; phylum Arthropoda; class Insecta; order Lepidoptera; family Geometridae; genus Colostygia; species Colostygia pectinataria. The sequence goes on along the minus strand of OX596351.1, from coordinate 13,167,862 downwards.
GATCATGCGAATTTGACTTGAGCAAACCAAATAACTCAGACCCTGTTCGTTTTACATGTGTGCGTAGTTGGCGCGTGGAGTCATTTTCTCTCTCTGTTCATGGATATGATGATTTTTGTGACAAAAATGATCATCTGGGACAATCACAATACATGATCATTTTGTCACAATTCTCAAAATCATTTTGTAACACAACAAAATAGCTGTGCAAAATTGGAATTTAAAAGGTTGTTAGACTACCTACGGTTTTTCAACACTGTCACCGGCTACGAACTAATTTAGCATGGAAAGTAGTACCTATTCTATCCATTTTTTATGAAACTGTTCGAAAAAATTAAGAATAATAAAAAAACCCTGCAAACAAAACTTTTCATTCGGTAAGACTTGAAACTACAAATCCTCATTTAGCTGTATCACATTACAATCCCGTGAAAAGGATGAAAGGGATTTTTTTCGCGACATCTTTTCCTTTTCATATTTACGACTGGAATTTTACGAGGAGACCTATTCTTTTCGTTGTGGTAGTTTTGCAGAGTGAGTGAAAGTCATACGCTTAAGCGGTTACCTAAATTTAAAATGTATTTTTTTTTTACAAAACAGGTTTTTACCTTTTTTAGTGTTCTAAAAAACCTTTTGTTTGCTAGAATTATAATTATTTAGCCATAGCTTTTAAATAAAAATATAATTTGTAACGAAACAACCTTTGGCTCAACAGTGACGTATACGATGCGAGGAGGAAAAAGACAGGACAAGCCTGCAATAAAAAGAAAATAATTTATCAAATGTATTTTAATGTATTTTACTAATTTTTCATGTGTGTTAACAATAATGCAAAGGGTAGCCAACCTATTAGCGGAAAGTGATACGACAAAAAATATTTGTGTTTAAAAAAAGGCCAATTCATAAACGAGTTCTATTAACTTTGAGCCTATACAATACATTTATTTATTTATGACTAAAATATTAGTGATATTAAAACTCTAATAAAAAAATTGAACCTAAACAAAAGATTTAATTAAAAGCCAATAAGCAAACCAATAAATAAATAATAGATAGATTTTTTTTATTATAATATAGAATATGCCCAGAACACCCGGAACAAATATTTGTAGATCGTACAAACATTTGACCCCAGGGCGGGAATCGAACCCGCAACCTTGCGCCCGCTGCGCCACATCGGTCGTCGAACAGACGAACAAGCCTCTATCTTGCACCACATCCGTTACGTCACGTAAGTCATAAGAAGCGGGGTCCCGCATAAAATGTGCATTAGTCTGAACAAATAAACGCTCTTATCCTCACATTCTGAGGCGGGATTTGCGGCTCGCTCGGCTATAAAACGAGTGCGTCTGTATTGTTGTGTGACTCTTTTAAAGTCGCTGAAAGCAATCGATTTCTTTAGTTTATCGGAAGATTCTGAAGAATTTCTTCGGGAATTTCTTTCTGCGCAACACACGATATTGACAAAAAGCATTTTCGGGTTTCAATTCAATTCGTTTATTTCTCATTATGCACAAATACAATGCACTTAGAAATGTCAAATCAGTAACAGTTTTGTATAACATAAATTTGAATTTGAAACATAACAGCTACATGAATATTATCTTATTACCTACACACCTAATAAACATGAAAAAACAATATATAAACCAAACACAATGATCATAATAACTATGTAGGTATCTATTTACATTAAGTAAGTTTCTTGGATATTACCAGTTATATACCTTAAAATAAACAAGATTTATTTAATTATATGTTAAAAAATTTTTTCGCATCATAAGCTTATTACGACTTTACTGGACTAATGTGCCAGGACAGATTTTTTATTTTTTATTCTCTAAATAGTTCCTCCAATAGAGGCTCAAGATACTGTCGTCATGGCTTTCGTTTGGGGGAGGCCTATGTTCAGCAATGAATGTTAATTGGCTAACTGACCTAATGATGACGACATGGTCAGGCGTCGCGTGAACGACTTTACTATCTCTAGCAGGCATGAAACAAAAGTTTGTGTAAGGTTTATCCGTCTTTTCTTCATCTCTCATCAAACAGAGCCTATTTCCCTAGTTCTAAGTAAAGCACAATAGAAAAGTTTCACCCCGCCGTAAGGATCTCAACTTTATAAATGAACTCTTTCAAACAAAAGCAATTCCTTAAAAAGTTGGGACGATCCGTCTCGGAACAAAAACAAATGTCGATCCGATAATCGACTGTTGTATCGTCTCGATTGATCGGCGCATTATCGAAAGCCTTTAAGATGGGGATTTCACCAAGAATTTGCTTAAGATAGATGCTTAACACATTTTGAATTTACTAATACTAAGAAATTGTGAATTATTACTCATTTTGATTTAAATTAGGTAAGCTAAGCAAGCAAGTTCGGGATTGAGTAACTCTTATGACGGAGATAAGATAACACAGTCAATCATCATAGTACAGGGCAGCAAGCCATTTTAACCGCATCAATACAGATCGGTTTTTTTATTATTATGTTTTTTAGTTATTGTTTATTTTCAAGTTTTTGTTTTATTTCGTATCTTTAGTATTACGATCGTCTTGTGTTTGTTACATCATGTGTTAGGCTGCGTTTCCACCAGAAATGTGCGAGGATGTGACGCGAGGAAGGTGTTTTAAGGAACTAATAGAATCACTTCATTAAAGCTGTCAGAGCGAGGCTAGTTAAATGAAGTGATTCTATTGGTTCCTAACAAACACATCCCTCGCTACACATCCTCGCACATTGTATCTCTGGTAGAAACGTAGCCTTAATGTGTGAAATAAACGTTTTTCTTTTTTTTTTATTGCTTATACATACTTTCAAGACATACTGTCAACTCTGCGTCGTTTGAAGTTTTGTTCTGAAATACGGACCAAAAATTCCTACTAAAATTTGTATGTCAACAAAATTGTATCTCTGTGGCCCGAACAAATGACTCCAGTGTAGCATCATCCGTCCAGGATATTGGCTCGATATAAAATTACTTCAGCGCGCGTGCCTCGAATCTTAACGACTGCTGAAGAGTTTTATAATCATGAGTACCAGTGCTTTCGGTAAATCCTTGGTGTAAGTTGAAGAGTTTTGTGTGGCAAATACGGAACGCGACTCGATACAACTTCACTAGCTACTGTACTGTTCATATGTATTTTGTGTTTTGGAACACTGTTGTGAGTGTAATAGTATGTTAGTTTGTTCTTACGTTAGTAATGTTTATTGGTACCTAATAATTATGTAATAATTATGGCATTCTTAAACGCCTTTTTTCTCTACCTACCTTTGAGGTTGGCAGGTAGAAAATGCTGTTAGCATTAAGCCCACCTTTTGTACTTATATGTGCAATAAATAATTAAATAAATAAATAAACATTATGTTTGTTTTCAAATGGGCTAAAAAAGCGCATAACGAGCCTGATGCTCTTGCGTCCGCGCGGCAGACCGCCACAGAGATGGCGCGATGAGTTGGATGTAAAGTAAAAGTAAAGTAAAAAATATCTTTATTTAATCTATCACAAGGATCATTTTGAAATGTCTTAAAGCTTGGTGAATTCACGCCAGTTCTACATTGTATATAAACCAGACTGGTTTATTGCAGCAACGGATAAAAAAGGAGATCATTATTGCCCTGCTGTGGGACAATTAGGCTAAAACAAAATAAAATATTAAAAAACCAAATTTATTGATGATGGTGATGATGATGATGATGATGATGATGATGATGATGATGATGAACTGCATCAGGTGGCCTAGTGGTAGTAAATCTGCCTTTCACTAAATAAGGTCATGGGTACGAAACAAATCATGCAACTACCACCAATTAGTTAAAAAAAAATACCTGCGCAATGCTGGAAATAAATATCATTATATTTTTTCAAAATGAGCGTGGAAAGCCCTGACTCAACGGTAAAGTTTCCTTTCAATGTTTTTACGCACCGTTTATAAAGCTGAAACGGAAGGATGATGCACCGGAACCAACCTTTCCGCTTGTTTACACTCTCATCCTTGTGAAGGCACCAACAATGAGAGTGGAACCTATCTGTCGGCCAAAATAAACTAACTGTTACAATCAAAGCCTACCCTCAGACCAAGCTAACCTTTTTAGGATTCGGTCGGGTCTAAGCCTGATGAGGTTTCAACCGGGTTTATTGAGGCTTGTTGGAAACTAATTAATTGACCAATTTAATAGAATTTATTCGATATTTTCTTCGTTGTTGAAGGGCTTTAGTTTGTCAGTATCTAAGGATTCGGTACGGTCTAAGCCTGATGAGGTTTCAACCGGGTTTATTGAGGCTTGTTGGAATCCAACTAATTGACCAATTAAATATAATTTAATCGATATATCTTTCGTTGCTTAAGGGCTAGTTTGCCGTATCTAAGAGTAGCAGAATTCTTTGTGATAGAACACGACCAACAATACCTATTTCTGCCGCAAAGCAGCTCGCATTGCTGTGTTCCGGTGTGAAGCGTATGGTTTCCGGTGAAATTACTGGCACATGAGGCTTTCGATCTATGCCTCAAGGTGGCAACCCGCGGGTGATACTTCTGGTATTGCAAGCGTTCATAGGCTGCGGTAACCGCTTACCATCTTGTGGGCCGTACGCTTGGTTGCTGCTTCAGTTGTATAAAAAAAAAACTACTCACTGCACTGCTGGTTTGGTCTCGTCATTTTGCTGAAATTATAAAGAAAATCTTAATTTCAATTTTTATTTTCAGCCCAGTTACTGTTCTTGAATCCATTACTTTAAAACAAGTGCTCGCTTTCCTTGAAACCAATAAAAGGTCATGCAACGTTACTTGCGAATGTCATCGGTTCCTAAGAGAATTTTCTGATCATTGATTCCAGTACGGTACCCAAGATCAAAGCATTAAAAATGCTATTTCGATAGAGTTCTGCCCCCATATTTAATCGAAGAAGAAGAATCAAAGAAGTCCCAACATATGAGATTTTTTTTATTTTAGACACACCGTTTTCCTTCATCGCCTAAGAGAACTGTCATTGGGCACATGATAAAAAGGCGGAGTCCACTACCACCATAGTTTTTTCACATTGGAAGGATGCTGACACATTTATTTTATGGTAATAATCAATAGTTGATAGTTAAGATTGCAAATTAGTACAAACTTTTCGTAAATGTATAGATTGTGGTGAAATTGTTTGTATTTTATAACTTTTACATTGCCGATACACATAGGGAAAAACAGAAATATGTCAGCACCCATCCTATGTGAAATAGGCTGTAAACCACCATCTTCTTTGTGAATAAGGAGTCTCAATAGTACAAAGTTAGCTGTACTCTAAAACGCGGTCATGCGTTGCGTTTGTAAAAATAAACTTATATGACGCTGACATATTTCTATTGAATTTAAACCGCTCGATAAGTTAGTCAAAGTTAAAGTCAAAATAAAAAAATAAAAACAAAAATCAAAATATATTGACAGGGTACTGTCATATATAACAGTCATGTCTAAAAAGTGGAACAAAGTCAGTATAATTTAATTGTTGCCAAGTTCGTTTTACGGTACGTTGTAACTAGCTTAATTAAATTCACCTAGCTTGTAGTTTTGCAAAAGTGACCCTTGCAATCTTATTAATACTCTTTTGAATATTCTTTTACGGCATAGGCGCGCATTGGAACTGGTGTAAATTTTCCTAGCTTGTTAGACGTTTCAATGTGATCCTTGTATTGAAATTTAGAATATTCATTTATTTGTTCAATTTAAAGTAGGTATTTCTGTGTTAGTTGTCAAGTCACGACAGTTTTATTAAAACACAGACGTGGTATTTTTTTAAGTATCCTTAATACTTAAAAAATACCACGTCTGTGTTTCAGGAACGTGTATAATAAAATCAATGCAAATAAACTTTTAGTGTAACTCACAAACCAATAAAATCTGTTTAAAAACAATACACTTAAAAGAGATACAGTTTTTATGTGATTCAGCTCGCCCGGAAAATAATTACCACTATACCTATTTCTGCCACCAAGCTGTAATGCTTGTATGTCTGTCTTTAAATTCGAACGGTTTCGTTTCCTGTGAAATTACAGGCACTAAGGCTGGATTCGACCAGCTTCTGGAATAACTATTCCGCGGAATAATAAATGTCAAATACAAGTAAACTGTCAGTTCACTCGCGAATAACTATTAACGATTTATTCAGAGAATAGTGTCTGTTCGAGTTTGGTCGAATCCAACCTAAGTCGTTCTTTCTCTTACTATCTATTCTTTTTACTTACGCAGCTTGTAAGATGTTTCAAACCGATTCTTTTTATACCATCAAAGTGGCAACCAAGCGTACGGCCCACTAGATGGTAAGTGGTTACCGTAGCCTATATACGCATGCAACATCATAGATATCACTTGCGTGTTACCACCCTGAGACGTTAAATGAAAAGTCTCATGTGCCTGTAATTTCACTGGAAACTATACCCTTCGAACCGGAACACAGCAATGCAAGCATTACTGCTTGGCGGCAGAAATAAGTATGGTGGTAGTCCTTCCTCGGACGAGCTCTATCACAAAGAACTTTACTACTATTGTGATTTGACTTTTAATTCTTTTGACTTTGATTTGGACTTCTCAGGGTGGTAACTCGTATCACTTGCGCGTTGCCACCATTGCACCACCTCTGATATTGCAAGCATTAATATAAACATCCATGCAAAGCCGGACAGGGTTGTTAGTTAATTGTTTAATTGTTTAAAAGCCGCTAAAACGTATCATTTACTACACCGTCGCAAAACATAATTAAAGTTTTACTATTGCACTAAAACCATATACACAGTTGAACAACGAAAATACTGTTATTTAACATCTCCATTCATAAACTAAGCAGTAAAGTTATGTAGTTCGCGCATTTTTATGTTAATGGCGGTTTCATAGCCAAAACTATTTTTCATGGAAGATGGTGAGTTCACCTTTACGTCTGTTTTATTGCACTGATAGTATAGCTGACGCCACGCTTCCTTTAAACTAAAATCAGAAAGCTTTTGAACAGCTTGAGACTTGTGCAGCCATCAAATGAGTGGGGTCTCTGTGCCATTTTTAGTGATACTTTTAATGCATACGTCAGATAAAGTACCAGTTGATTGCCAGCACGTCTAGGAGCTTTATTGTTTATCAAACGATGACGTATGGTGCTAGGGCAAGGGCAATCAGTCAATATCGAGACGACTCCGGGTAATAAACGCCATGATGTCATAATGTGCTAGGAGCCAGATGGGAAGAGTGTCAAAATGTACAAAATCCTCACGACAAAATGGCCAATTGTCACAATGTACACATGATCAAAAACATTGAAGATAAAATGGCCAGATGACAGAACTTCTGGTAATTTCTCCGCATTCGTTCTGTGATTTAAAAACTTTACCAACCTATATTATGTACATATCTATACTAATATTATAAAGAAGTAGCGTTTGTGAGTTTGTGACGTTGTAAGGGGTAATCTCTGGATCTACAGAACTTCTGGCGCTTCGGCGGCCGCTGCCGCGGCTAGCTCGCTACGCTCGCTGTTTAGGTTATGTTAGGTTAGTTTGTACATTTTGACACTCATACAAAATTACATTTATGATTTCTGTCGTCACTGCATTCCTGCATTATATCATTATAATAGTTATTGACATAAGTACATTTTGACACTCTTCCCATCTGGCTCCTAGCACATTTTGACATCATGGCGAACTGCACCTGCACCATCGAGACATGCCTACATGCCTGTTATGCAATTTGACTCTCGTACCATTTAGCACCTATGTAATCGAGCCATTTGAACGTTTAGACATGTGAACAGCCATGTCCTGTAACGATTTCAAGTTACTGGGCGAATTAGATTTAATTAAAATTTCTGTCTTGATCCCACTAATTTGATCCCACTCACTATTAATTTTTATTTAATAAAAATAATTAACATGAACTATCATTTGGTCCCAATTCCAGTTTAGGTATGAGTAAGTAGCAAAAGTTGGCATTTGATATCATAAAAGACTGGCATTTGAACCCTAATAACTTGTTTTTTAATTTTAGTCGGGGTGAGGGGCGCAGTGTGACACTGCATTTTCTTATGGTCAGGCGTGGCGGTTAATATCAGTTGCTTGCAGTGTCATCACTGCAGACTATAAAAAAGATTTGAATCCAAACTAGACTAAAATGTTAGCATGAACTGCGTTTGCATACTTATTTGTTTTAGATCTATGATAATCAGGTAAACTCAGAGGGTTTACTAACCTTACTTTTGCAGAAAAAAGCGATGTATCGTGACAATTTCTGTGGTTCAGCTTATACTTGTGAATGTTCTGAACATAATTGTCACCAGCATAAATTGAACTACGATATTTGCTACAATAATCGTTTGTCGCTTTCAGAAATAAGCTGGTGTATTGTAATTGTTGTGTTAATAAATCTCAGTTTCAAAGACTTGTTAAACGTGCTTGTGAGGCGTATACAAGGCTTAATTCTGACAGTCCTGGCTTTTACAGTGATTAAGCGATGACAGAGGTCTTAAGGTGGCTTGAGGGCTGTTATCAGAGCTTGCAAGTACGAACTTAACAGAGAAGTGTCAAAATGTCTTGAAGAGGACTATTTACAAGATTTAAGGCAAACGCACACCGACTGCGTACGTAGACATGCACGTACATCTACGTTGTTATGTAATTATGTATAGAACATAATAAGACGTGGCCACAGAGACGTGGCACGCAGCGTGCGTGACTTGCACGTGCACGCAGACGTAACACGTGACAGCAAAGCTAAGATAAACACGCGTACCGTACTCATAACGGAATGGCAACTTCTCGTTGCGGCGTGCATTGATGACGTTGTATTCAACAGAATGATCCAACGCGTTCCGGATCGGCTGGAGAGCACTCCTTAGGAGCGTTTGGCCTCGTGCGATCAAAACTCCATAACGAACAAACAAACAAATTGAAACACGGTCTGTGCGTTGCGTGGCTATTCGTTTGACTACGTCTACGTTTTTTTTTTTTTGGGGGTAGGTGTGAAACTCATCACACACATTGTTAATAACTTTATCAATAAAAAAATATATTAAAAAGTAATAGATAGATAATTTAATGAGTAATAGTTGGATTTAACATACCACACCTGCCTTTTAGTGAATTTCACAAAAAAACTACACTTATTATCCTACACAAAATTTAACTGCACTGTCACCATTCTGACCACTTCACAACACAAGATGGAAGGCGTTAACGAGGCAATCAGTCACACACTGGCTGAGATGATGACGTCTTTCTCTCAACGGATGGACTCTTTTGATAAAATGTTGCGGAAAAAAACAACGCCAGCTTCCAGTATTGAAAGCCTAGCGGAGGAGTTTGCTGCATTCAAGACATTCATCTTGAGCTCGCTGAGGTCTCTTCAGCTTCAGGTTGGCTGTGTGGCTAGGGAGCTAGACCAACTTGAAATGCGCGGCAGGCGCAAGATTCTTTTACTGCATGGAGTGAGTGAAGATCTTAAGGAAGATACGGCGGCGGCTGTTGTCAGGACTGTGATGGGTCCACTCAAACAGACAGGGTTCACTGTTAGTGATATTAGTCGCTGCCACAGGATGGGCCGGCAACCAACATCCAACAAGCCAAGACCAATCCTGTTTAAACTCCGAGATGTGGCAGTCAGGGCCAAAATCTGGTCTGCGAAGTCGTCTTTGAAGGGCTCGGGTATTACGGTATCAGAGTTTTTAACAAAGTCGCGGCACGATATGTTTATGGCAGCGCGTCAACGTTATGGGATGTCAAAGTGCTGGACAATGGAAGGTTCTGTGTACGTGGTCGGAGCAGACGGAAGTCGTATTCGAGTTCGATGCATGGAAGACCTCGATGGCATTGAACGTGAAGAGGACGTTCCAAAGACAGCGCCGGTGCCGACGACGCAGCCGGCAAGAGTGACTGCAGCCACTGCAGGACCGCCGAGACCCAAACGAGTTCCTGCGAGTCGGAAGCAGTGAAATGTTTGGTTTTTTTTTCTCTCTCATTTTCTCCATTTCCGACCGAGTACGTAGATTGTGAATACTGTAGTGGGTATTTACACTTTGTTCTCTTTTTACTTTTACAATCCCACCACCACCGTCACAATCACTAATAGTTGTTTATTTTACAGGCAGGCATGCTTGAGCTTGATTAGAATGACAGACTGACATTTGCTGATTGGTGAATGTGACATTTTATAACCAAACTGTCACTGTCGGTCAGTCTAGCAAACATGTTTGGTAAATTCATAGTGTTGCCGTTATTATAGTCACATTAAAGGTATTGTATTTTTATAATAGGAACTTAATTATTTTGCTTAATTTTTATTTTTGCTTTTTAGTTAAATAGATAAATTGTTTTTTGTGCTTTACACTCGGTCGGAATACTTTTCACTTGGAGAAAAACAGGTTAAATGTAGTTTTTGTTTTTTATTATTATTTTTCGTTTGATTTGATTTCACATTGGCAGGTGGGTGTGTAATTGTATACCTAGGTACACAACCAAAGTTGGTTACCTATTATTATACATATTAGTTATATATTTTATTTATTTTATCATAATATTTTAAATATTACATAGATAATATTTTTTTGTGGTAGGTATGATTAGTGATAGTGATGATGACTTTGTCTCGTGTACTTCTTCTGATGTCCACAGTAATGACGACAGTTTCAGCAGCATTCCTTCTCTTTCTAATAATATAGACTCATTTGTTTCAAATTTTCCTAAGAATTTCAACGTTTTGCATATAAATGCACAGAGCATTCCGGCCCACTATCCTGACATGCTGGCGTCTTTTGAGCATAAAGACATACACGCTATTTTAGTATCCGAATCCTGGTTAAAACCATGTCTTCCTACAACCTCTTATTCCCTACCTGGCTTTGTTCTTATCCGGAATGACCGGACTTGGTGCCGCGGTGGTGGCGTTGCCATATATCTTCGTGCCCGTATTCCTTTCAATATTGTTAGTATGTCAGCGCAACCACCGTCGCCTAATTCCGGTGAACATCTCTTCCTCGAAATTCTTCTTTGTCAAACCAAAGTCCTACTTGGAGTTTTTTATTGCCCCTCCGAAAATATAAGTTATTTTAACGCCTTCGAAACTCTCGTAGAAGACCTTGTTGGTACTGTTGATCACACCATAATTATGGGTGATTTCAACACCTGCCTACTTAGGCAGAATTACCGGTCCAGATCTCTCGAGACTATAGCTAAAGCTTCTAATTTGTCCATTCTCCCTCTCAATGCTACCCATAATCTTCCAAACTGTGTGCCCACCCTCCTTGACTTAATTCTTGTTTCTTCTCAGGCTCATGTGGCTGACCACGGTCAGTGTCCGGCGGACTTCTCTTACCATGATCTGATTTATGTCTCCTTTAAAGTCCGTCCGCCCAAGACTAAACCTAAAATTTTCCTGCAACGTAATTTTGGTAGCATGAATCTTGAACACTTGAGAAAGGATGCTCAGAATATTGATTGGTCTAGCATTGTCAATGAGAGCTCAATTGATCAGAAAGTTGATATGTTTAATCGTGTTATGATTAATTTATACGATGTTCATGCTCCCGTCAGAGCTATTAAACTGAAGCATCTTCCGGCACCATGGATAACGAAAGATCTTAGGTCAGCTATGCAGAAGAAACTTGTAGCTAAATCCAAGTACAAACAACGCCCATCTGATTCTAATAGAGAAAAGTATATAGATTGTCGGAATCGCTGCAATAGAGTGTGTAGGGATGCACAACGCCGCTACATTCATGAATCTATTGATAATCAAGATCCTGCCAAAGTTTGGAAGTTTCTCAGGTCACTAGGAATTGGAAAGTCTCGTCAAGACAATACTCCCAAAGATTTAAATATTGATTCTTTAAATAATCATTTTTCCACTTCTACTTTATTTGATAGTAACACAAAAACTTCAACCTTAAATAATCTTTTTACTACTCCAATTCCAGGCTATTCTATTTTTGATTTTACTCAATTTACTGATAGTGATGTTAAGAAGAGCATAATGTCCATATCCTCGAATGCCATTGGAAGCGATAGTATTAGCCGGAACATGATTATCCCCATTATTGATGACATTGTTCCAATCATCCGGCATATACTAAACGCATCGTTGGTTACTGGCATTTTTCCATCGTTGTGGAAAGAAGCCCAAGTAACTCCTCTTCCTAAAAAGGCAAACCCGTCTTCTTTTGCTGAATATCGTCCTATATCTATTCTTCCTTTCCTCTCCAAAGTTTTAGAACGTCTAGTCCATCAACAACTTAGTTTTTTCCTATCTAGTAATGATCTCCTTAATCCTTTCCAATCTGGTTTCCGTCCCGGCCATAGCACGGTGTCAGCCTTGGTAAAAATCACGGATGATATACGTTATGGCATGGATGACGGAAAACTCACTGTATTATCACTTCTTGATTTTAGTAGTGCCTTTAACAATGTCGACTTTGACATTCTACTGGCAATTCTTCGCACTCTTAACATATCTCCTACAGTGATTGAGTGGTTCCGCAGTTATCTGCATGGTCGCCGGCAACGTATCCGCATAGATGATTCATATTCATCTTGGTGTGATATAAAAGCTGGTGTTCCACAGGGCGGCGTATTATCTCCACTTCTCTTTGCGATCTTCATAAATAGTATTTCTAAACATCTTTCTTCACCCTACCATCTATACGCAGACGATCTCCAAATCTATACCCACACATCTATAGCTGAGCTACATGAGGCGATTGAAACCACTAACACCAATTTACGTCGCATCCTGGACTGGAGTAAAGCCTATGGTCTCTCTGTCAATCCGGATAAAACACAGATCATAGTTATAGGCAGCTCCAGAATGGTTTCTAAAATTGATTGGTTTCATCTCCCTCAGGTAATCTTCGACGGAAAATGCATACAGCTGAGTGATTCGGTCAAAAACTTAGGCGTCCGTATTGATAACCAACTGTCGTGGCGACCGCACTTAGCTGAAATCAGTCGTAAAGTGTTTGCTTCTGGTGCCTCGCTCAGAAGGCTTCGGAATTTTCTTCCCACTGCTACTAAAATTGCGTTGGCACAATCCCTCCTTCTTCCAATCCTTGATTATGCTGACGCCTGCTATCTAGATATCACTGAAGAGCAACTTAACAAGCTTGAGCGCCTCCAAAACTACTGTATACGGTTCATATTTGGTTTACGCAAATATGACCACATTTCTGAATTTCGCAGTAAACTCAAGTGGTTGCCAATTCGCTTTCGTCGGAATGCTCACATTCTAAATCTCCTTTACAACATTCTGTTCTCTCACTCTTCTCCTTTTTATCTCAAGGAACGATTTGAGTTTCTGCACCTTTCAAACCCTCGTTCTTTACGCTCCTCTGACACCAATCAGCTGAAGACTCCCGTTCATACCTCTACTTTCTACACGAAATCTTTTACAGTGCAAGCTGTTCGTTTGTGGAACGCGTTGCCAGTGGATATCAGGAAAGCTAAGTCTCTTCCTATCTTCAAAAACATGGTCGTACAACATTACTTATCTATCTGCTAATTGTTATTTATGGTACCTACTTGTATAATTTTATGTAAATTTTTCACTAGGATACTTTATAATACCTATCTAATTATATCTTATAATAATACATTAGTGTATGTATGTATTTTAATATTTAGTTTATGTTTATTTTAAATATTTTATTATAAACTATTTATACATATGTGTGTATGTATTATTTTTATATTATATTTATACATAATACACACCACACCAACATGCCCCTTCTCAATTAAATTTTAGTCCGCTCCGTGCATAGGTTGCCTGGCAGAGATCGCTTTCAGCGATAAGGCCGCCAATTGTATTACCTCTTAATCTAAGTTTGTTGCTTTTGTATTATTTCTGTGTGGTGATCAATAAAGCGTTATCTATCTATCTATCTATCTATCTATCTATCTATCTATCTATCTATCTATCTATCTATCTATCTATCTATCTACTTCCAGAATACAAAAGTGTGCTGATAATTTTAATATTTATTCTGGAATACACCTGTATTACAGAAGTGTGCACTCAATTTAAGTAATACTCGTGGCACACAAGTATTGCCTTGTTAATAAAAATAAAAAATTGTAGTTGTTTGTTTTAATTTACATAAAAAAGTATCTATTCCGTAGGTACAGGCTAAAAGTTAGATGGTTCATTTATAACCTCGTTGACGGTAGTAAGGCAAGGCTCCGTATTGTCTCCAACGCTGTTTTTGCTGCATATCAATGATATGTTGTCTATCGATGATATTCATTGCTATGCAGACGATACAGCACTGGAGATACTTTCTACAGGGGCCGTGCTAATATCCCTCGTCACATTGTTGAGGAGAAACGAGGGCAACTTGTGTCTTCTGTCGAGAGTACGTTAACCAGAGTTTCCAATTGGGGAAGGCAAAACCTGGTTCAGTTTAACCCAACGAAGACACAAGCGTGCGCGTTCACCGCTAAGAAAACCCCATTTACTGTAGCTCCCCAATTCCAAGACACACCTCTTACCATCTCTAAGAGTATTGGGATTCTGGGTATCGACATCTCTAGCGATGTTCAGTTCCGCAGTCATATAGAAGACAAGGTCAAACTGGCATCCAGGAAGCTCGGTGTGCTCAATAGGGCAAAGCTGTACTTTAGTGCGGGGCAAAGACTGCTTCTTTACAAGTCGCAAGTCCGGCCTCACATGGAGTACTGCTGTCACCTTTGGGCTGGAGCACCTGGATACCAGCTAGGACCTCTTGACTCGGTTCAAAGACGTGCATTGAGAATTGTCGACAATCCCAAACTCTCAAGCGGTATTGAGCCCTTAAGCCTGAGGAGAGACTTTGCCTCTCTTTGTGTGTTCTACCGCTTGTATAATGGGGTGTGTTCGGAAGAATTGTTTGACTTGATGCCAACAGCTACTTTTTACCAAACCCACCGCTCGCCATCGGCAGGGGATCCATCCACACACTCTAGAGCCAGGTTAGTCGCGTACCGTAAGGTTTCAGAGGAACTTCCTCCCGCGAACACTTAGGCTGTGGAATGATCTCCCTGCTGAGGTTTTCCCTGGAGACTACAGTATGGGGTCCTTCAAAAAGGGTGTTATAAAATTTTTAAAGGGTCGGCAACGCGCGAGTGATACCTCTAGTATTGCAAGCGTCCATAGGCTACGGTAACTACTTAACATCAGGTGGGCCGTATGCTTGTTTGCCACCTTGGTGGTATAAAAAAAAAAAAAACCTTTGCTTACGCCCACCGCAATAGCAACCAATCATAACAATGTGGAGTTTATAATTGTGTTATACTAAAATAATTTACCAGTAATACCCAACGTGGGTCTCAAACTGATGACAATCAGAACTTCGCAAATTACAAAATTGAGTTCTGAAATCATGATTTAGTACCAGAATCAAGTTCATATAATTCCACATGCCATTTTCTAAATAACAAGCTCCTGCTAACGGGTTGATTGTGTATTTTACTTCGATTCTAAAATAACTGGATGGCCAATTGCAGAGACAAATTGTCTGAGAATTTGTATACCCTTTAATAGAATAAGAATGAAAAGTTGAATCTACGTGTGTACGTCTTCCTGTTGTAAAAAGTACCAAAACTGTTTTTTTTTTTTTATACATACATACATACGTAAAATCACGCCTTTATCCTGTCGGGGTAGGCAGAGATCACAGATTTCCGCTTGCTACGATTCTGACACACCTCCCTTGCTTCATTAGAATAAATAAGTAAAAATAGTATTAGGTAGAAAAATTGTGGCTTGAACGGAGAAGTACTCATTTAAATAGTTACGGTGTTACTCTAGTTGATCTGTTAAACATTTTGGTAAACTATGGCAGCAATTTCCGTAAGTAAATACAAAGCTCATTAGTAGGTATTACCGGCAGCACTAATGGATTCGAGAGTTTGCTTGCTATCAATCCGCGCGTAAATTACAGGAGTATGTGAGCGTAGGGGAATTTTTAATGGACAACCAGTTTAAAACGTTATAAATATAACATTTATTATGGATGACCCATAACACAAGCTCTGCTTAGCTTGTGGCTAGATGATGCTCTGTGGATAGTCCAGCATTATTATTATATTACTTTGTACCTAATTTGCTGTCGAATAAGCAATCTATCTTGTATAATTACAGTTGCAGCATAATTAGTCGTTACCTCAAGCGGACAGGTTACTATACTTCGATAGTACTGGTGATTAATTTGTGGATACATCGACATAATGGTGTATCGTAAAGTCGCTTTTAGACGACGCAGTAAAACAAACCATAAACAATAAGTGCATGATAGTTTTACTAATAATATCGGTAACAGAAGCACGTTTTATTATTTTATTAATATCAGCATAAAAATCATGGTTTAAAAAATTGGCTAGACAGTGATACTTAAAAATTTTACATACATACAATAAAGCGAAACACACAGAGGACGGGTGTGGGTCGGGCGCGGGTCGGGCACGGGTCGGGCGCGGCTCTATTTTGTTAAATTTGTATGGACAACAAGAACGACAACACATTGAATGCGTGCGCGGGTCGGGCGCGAGTCTGTGTATTGCCATCTTTGTCGTCCATATATCATCACCATGACATCCTTCTTATGTTACCACTGTTGGGACACTGGCCTACTCTCGGGCGAGAGTGATTGGAGTCCACTACGCGGACCCAATGCGGATTGGTGGATGGCACATGGTTCTTGAACATACCGGTTTTCTCACAATGTTTTCCTTCACCATATGAGTGCACTGGCATTGCGCACATTCATTTTTCGATCAGAGAAATCCATTGGTGCATGACCGAGTTTGAACCCACTACCTTAGGATCGGAAGGCGGGTTCACTACTAGAACACCGAAACTCATGTTGTCCATACAAATTGAACAAAATAGAGCCTGACCCGCGCTTGACGCGGGTCAGACCCGTCTTCTGTGTGTTTTGCGCTTTAGAGTGTATTTTTTGTGCGATAGCGCCCATATAAAAATACATTACACACCCACAAACCATTAACGGCTATGTACCCCAGAGGTATTACATGTGTATTATAACGTGCCCTACGAGATACACAGATTCAATCACACACTGTACATAACACATATTGTCCTAATGATGAACTATACAACTTGTGGATTACACGTTTTTTTTATAATGCTGGACAATCCAAACAGTATCATCTAGCCGCAAGCTAAGCAGAGCTTGTGTTATGGGTACTAGAAGACTGATATTTAATAGAATACATTACTTAAATAGATATTTTTTTAGTATACATAGAAAATACCCAGAACATTGGAACAAATATTTGCAGATTGTACAAACATTTGCGAGGCGGGAATCGAACCCGCAACCTTCGCGTCGCAGGCGGACCTTCACCTGCTGCGACACATCGGTCGTCGACGTTCTGAAGACAGTCTTTGTTTTGCTGCGATTTTTAACTACATTTATTATTCGTGGATAATGTTCTCTTCTGAATTTCTTAGTATTCTAAATTCATTACATAATAAATTTCTTTGTTTTTTAGTTGTCACTAAAATTTAATTTTGGGTAGTAAGTAGTAAATAAATAAATAAATAATAAATAATGCTGGACAATCCACACAGCATCATCTTGCCCCAAGGTAAGCTGCTGTTAAATAGAGCTGTGTTTATGGGTACCAGATGACTGATATATACTTAATACAATACAATGCATAGATAGATATTTTTTATTATAAATAGTAAATACCCAGAACACCCGGGACAAATATTTTTAGATCGTACAAACATTTGACCCGAGGCGGGAATCGAACCCGCAACCTCCGCGTCGCAGGCGGACCTGCGCCCGATGCGCCACGTCGGTCGTCAATATTTGTACGTAATGACAAATAGCTGAATGATTTAAGCACCTATGTTTATACAGAATTACTGTATCATCTACCATATTCACTGCAAATAACTATCTTTAATTTTATCTGTATCTGATGAGGCTTTCGATCTTAGCCTCAAGGTGGCAACCCGCGAGTGATACCTCTCTGGTATTGCAAGCGTCCATAGGCTGCGGTAACCGCTTACCATCTTGTGGGCCGTACGCTGGGTTGCCACTTCAGTTGTATAAAAAAAACTTTTTTAGACTGGACGAACAAGGTAAAACAGAACTTAGTAACCTAGGGACTGCTATGGTATCTGCTATGGTATGGCGTTTAAAATAAGCCAAATGATATCTCGACACTTGCTGGCAAAAATAATAATTATTCCATTTTCAGATTAAAATCTATCGTGTGAAAGTAGGTTTTCCTATTGAATGTCGAGTCGCACTTTCTGCTTTTTGAATGGACGACAAACACAATAACCCTTTTTTTATTACGGCAGTGTGTCTGTTTAGGCAATTTTGCCAGTGTCATGTGATTTGTGAACATATACGAAACAAATGAATCAAGTTCGAATTTTCAATTTAACTAACAAAATTTTTAAAGAAATGATGGCGTCCTTTAAAATAAATATTAAAAAATCTTTGACCAAATCACAAACCAACACCACCCTTCTATTTCAATTACACTTGTGCCAAAACTACAAGTTGTATTGGATAAACTGACACCTAATTTACACGTTAGAACTCTAAATAACACGGGAAAAACAATTAATATGGGAGGACCAATGTCGCACCGGTAAAATAACCGAATAAACTCCCACACAACATTCTTTAAGCAATACACAGTATATCCACATTATGCAGGCAACTGATTTGTGCAAATTCCCTCACAATGTTTAGTATATTTTTCTCTTTATAGCAAGAGTCCATGAATTAGTACGTTCGTGTTTATTTCCCTCGACAAAAATGCTTGTGATTCGATTATACCTAGCGCAATATTCTCGTATTGTGTTTGGATAACCGATTTATTGGACTGTGTTCTATTGTAAGCCCGTGTTGACAAAACCAGAAAAATAATGATGGTTATAATGTTAGAATAAGAACTTAAAATGTTCACTTTTGACACAATTTGACTTGCCTATGTTATGCTTGATGCATAACAAGAAATAAAAAAATTCGAAAGACATGTGCCATCCACCAATCCGCATTGGGCCCGCGTGGTGGATTAAGACCCAATCACTCTCGCCTGAGAGTAGGTCAGTGTCCCAGCAGTGGGAACATTAGAAGGCTGTCATGATGATGATGATGATGTTATGCTTATAACGAAAAAAAGGCTTAATAAATGAAATGAAAATGAAATGAAAAAGCTTAGAGGTACAAGTAAATCAAACTGTTTAGTAAGCCACTGTAGAACCTTTTCAAACCAATCTAATATCAAAACTTCATAATTGTTTAACGAAGATAAAATGTGCTAGCGTGTTGGGTAGATATTAGTCTGAAACGGTACTTCAGTGGCCTGTTAAATAATATTATTTGACTGTATTTGGAGGTATTATTTAGAACTAGTTTCCGGCTTTACTCACGTGTTTTATTTGAAATTTTGCCTTACGTTTCGACCGCTTTATAATCATTTAATTGTCGCCACTCTATAACTTTTATACCCAATGGATCTTCATTCAAACATACCAACTTTAACATTTTTATTATAAGTAAGACGGAACGCTTGCGGTGTCATTGCCCGCGAAGTGTTTTTATTATAAACTTTGTAATTTTAATTAAAAACTGTTTTAGTTAATATCACATGAATAATTTCACTAGTCTACTAGTTACTCATGTTTTAAGTATGGAAGAAGACAACATAAAAGTAGTAGTCTTGCATTTTCAAAATAATTTAAAAAGTTTATAAACTAAGTTGGGCAAAATTAACAACGGAGTGGGCCCCCAACGACGGAAGACGACATCGTGGCAGACCCAGACTTAGATGGCGGGATGACCTGGACTCATTTAATAAGGATTGGTCCTTAAAAGCACATGACCGTACTATATGGAAGGGGGATGGGGAGGCATGGATTTCCTGCAGTGGGATGATACAGGCTGATAATAATAATAAAATAATTTGAGAAAGTTTAGCGTTATCCTATAACATAACAAAAAATAGTTGCTTTTTTTGTAAGACTATTTTGCCCATCTAATAATAACTAAGTAACTTGACTTGGCCAACTTCTAATCGATTTTTCATTTATTTTGTCGAGGATTCGTTTTTTGTTCTATTCGTATCTAACACGTTAGTTTCTCATAATTAATTTTGCTAATAAAGTGATAGCAATTACAATCATTGAAAAGATCAGCGAGGCAAAACATCAAGAATTTGACCAGGAGACTTATTCGCTATGACCAAACGCAAGCTCGATTACGATATCTGCGTGGAATCGTGGTCGACGAGCCACGTTTTAGGGCTCGTCTGACTGTTTTTCAAAGTCAACTTATCGATAGCGAAACTATCGCTATTGAAACAACACAGATACAGAAAACAATTTTACAATTTCACACCATGGCACGTATAGAACACGTTATATAATAATAAGTTACACGTTATTGGTACGGAATCTCCTAGGTCATAGCGAATAAGCCCCCAGGTGAGATAAGGACTTGGTTGCTCACCTGACAGAGCATTCACGTAAACGGAAGGCAGCGGGTTCAATTCTCGCCTGAGTTCAAAAAACTTTGTTGTAAACTTCAGCTTCCCGAAAGGCAAAAGCGAAAGTTTCTTCATAAAAATGTTTGCCGGGAAAAGTTTTATTTTCACGTTTAAAGGTGATCGTAAAACTATGAATGAATATGATGTTTAATGGAACGGAAGACGGGGACCTTATGGAAAGATAGCAAAATATACAACGGATCAGGTGGGCGATTCTCAAAAATGGTCACATGATAAATGATAAATGATATTTATTTGCACGAACACATGTCATATGAATGGTCTTAAAATTAAATTAGTTCATTTATGTCCTACCAAAATCTTTGGCATGCAAATATTATATTAAATGTAATGTTAAAATTATTATACAAAATTAAAAATGTCAAATAATAATAAAAAAATAATAAACAATAAAAAATATTATTATTAGTGTACCATGTCCCTATAATTTAAAAATTCATTTATTGAATATAAACATTTGTCTATCAGCCATTTCTTCAATGTTATATGAAATAAGTTTCCCTTCAAATCTTTTAATTCAGCTGGTAACCATGTGATATATACAAGGAGGGCGATCACATGTGACCATTTATCTAGGCACGAAAATCGCCCACCAGATAACAAAAATAAAGTAAAAGTGTTGCGTGTGTCTTATAATGATATTTTGTGTATGAAAATCTTAACTTACTAATAAATATTGTAAATGCTAAACTTTTAATGGATGTCGGATGGATGATTTTTACTCGATCATGCCAGAAAAGCTGAATAGATCTGTAGGTAATTTAAAAATTAAAATAAATTACATAAAAAACAGCAGATATTTTTAGACAATGCCAAAATTCCTTTTAGAGGGGACTTTCAAAGAAGATTTTGACACTAACCCCATTTAGCTAGCGTTAATAAGCAAATATTGTTTTTTTTTTTAATGTAACGTGTACATGTTTGTGTGTGTCAAATATATGTATTTCATTTCATTTTCATTTTTTTACATAAACACAAAGAAACACCCAGACCCGAAACAAATACTTGTGAATCATGCATACATTTTTCACACAACGGGGATCAAACTCGCAACCTCTCGCGTCTCAATCGGCACATACCCACTACGCCACCGAAGATGTCAAGAGTGTTAATGTGCCATAACACTTATAGTTCCTACTGCGACCCAGATACCCTTAATGTGGGGTCAGATGTATCTTATCTACTAGATGTTTATTTATTCAGTGCACAGGTGTGTTAGGCAGTTGTCTCACCGCATGCGAGTGGCTCTGGGGGAGCGCTTGTGACGTAGCTGGCTAAGTTGTTCTTACTGATCAAGTTAAGCACTGTTCCGCGTACTCTTTGGATGGGTGACCGCCCGTGGCAATTTCAACTGAGCGCTCCCGTGCTTCGGAGGGGACGTTAAGCAGTCGGTCCGGCTTTTTCAAAGTTGATATGCCATGACAAAGGCCTTCGGGCGGCCTAAAAACTCTGTCACCAGAGTTGGCCACTGACTCACACGAACTTACTTACGAAGGCGAAGAGTGAGTAGTACTAGAGGACTGTTTTTTTTTTTTTTTTTTTTTTGTCAGTAAGTGACAAGACAATCAAGGCGCCCACCTGATGTTAAGCACCACGCTTGACTATTACAGATGCAGTGCCACCCAAAGCTTAAGGTTTTTAAGTGTTTGCGTGGCACTGCACTGCGCTTATCACCCACCCACGCTTATCATCACATTGTTGTTAAGTCTCTTTCGCCCAGTAATTTCACTTGCTACAGTGCCCTTCAAACCTAAACACAGTAATGCTTGCACACTACTGCTTAGAGGTAGAATATCTGACACTGCGGTGGTGCCTACCAAGACGGACTCTTGCTGAAGAGTCCTACCACCAGGTAAGTAAATAGTTTATCGCCTGTTATCGCCCATCGCTCATTCGCCAGCGGTGGGACAACTGCCTTAGGACTAAAATAGACATGGCCGCACCTGGAATATATCAGGCCGCGTATTTCGCTAAGCTGCAACGTAAGGGAAAGTGTTTGTTTAAGTTTGCATTAACTTCGTAGACTCCGCCGCGTAAAATGCGTAAGTGCTGCGGCAAAATGCATTTTAGTTTTAAAAACTTTTAAACAAGAAATGTATAAAACAAAATTATCACAAAAGCGTGTTTGTCTAATATTAGCGCAGTGGCGGCCCTTTCATGTAATCATCATCATCATCACGACAGCCTTCTAATGTTCCCACTGCTGGGACTCTCAGGCGTAATCCACCACGCGGACCCAATGCGGATTGGTGGATGACACATGTCTTTCGAATTTTTAGTTCTTGCACATGCCGGTTTCCTCAAGAACTTTCATGTAAAGTAAGTAAAAAATTAGGTAAAAAGTATCTTTATTCAAACATATCACAAGGATCATTTTTGAAACGTCTTAAAGCTAAGCGAATTTACGCCAGTTCCACGCGCCTCAGCCTAGAAGAAACTGGCAACAAACTCGGTTGGGTTCCTAGCTTTTTTTTGATGATCCCTCTTCATCATAAAGCTTCAGTGTAGTGCCAATCGAACTAGGTGAGGCTCATGCCAAGAAAATAAGTAGATAGTGGGCCGTACGTAAAAAGGTCTATAGTATAAAAAGGGGGAAAATAAAATTAAGAGCAAAGTTCTTTAGCATGTGTTTACTAATAGGTACCTCAAATGTAAAAGAACGCCTGTTACGTTTTCCCGGATAAGCCGATAAGCCGATTTGAATTAAATTTAATGCGGTGATAGTTTAAAGTTAAAAAAAATCCTGAAGAAGGATATACCTATTTCTGCCGCCAAGCAGTAATGCTCGCATTGCTGTGTTCCGATGTGAGGGGTATGGTTTCCGGTGAAATTACTGGCACATAAGGCTTCCAATCTTAGCCTCAAGGTGGCAACCCGCGAGTGATACCACTGGTATTGCAAGCGTCCATAGGCTGCGGTAACCGCTTACCATCTTGTGGGCCGTACGCTTGGTTGCCACTTCAGTTGTATAAAAAAAGATATATAAGTCTACAAGCGGTACATAACATGTGTACTGTAAAATGAAATGGCATGTAAAAAATTTTTGCATTAGCATGCAAGCTACCAGGCAAGTTTATTTTCGTCCATAAATAAAGACCTAAATGCAGTCATCACAACTAAAACGTAAAAAGTTTAGCGTTTCCAAGCGAGAGTCATCGTCGGCTTTCCGATCCACTTGGTAACCGCTGATCGTGTAATTTCAAGCGGTGGCAGGGAGGGTTGGGCACTGGAGTAGCCTTGCAATCGTCTGGCAAAATAAGCAATTAAATATCATTTCTTCTTCTTCTTCTTCTTAGCCACATTCAACCCTAAGGGTGTAGGCCTCCTTCATATCATGCCACTTGTTTTGGTCTTGTGCGATTTCCATCCATTTCACTCCTGCTGTTCTTTTTATATCATTGTACCAACGCATTTGCGGCCTCCCCTGTGGGCGTTTTTCATTCCAGGGTCTCCACTCGGCCAGCGCTTTGCACCACAAGCCATGTTTTCTGGCGACGTGACCAGCCCATTGCCACTTAAGCTTCGCAATACGTTTGATAACGTCTGTGACTTTAGACTGTTTCCTTAGCCAATCGTTCCTTTTTCGGTCCCTCAGTGTAATGTCAAATTTCATTTAATTATTTTTGAATATATTTGACCGAGCGAGCGAAGCAAGCGAAGAGTCTCAGTTTCGAGATTGGACAAAAATGCTTTTGGTTGTCAGTTTGTCCGGTCAGTTTGTGTTCTCGCCTACAAGTATATATCGGTCATATATCGTCGTGCCCTCAAACATTGTAATCTTTCGTGTTCATTATACGGTGTAAAGGAAAGAATTAGGAAATGGCTTCTCACGCTTGATTATGATGAAACCGAAGATCTCCTGGTAATTCAATCTTAAATAATATTTTTCCAGTTTTATTACGGTTTCTAGTCTAATCTTTCCCTCGTAATATTTAATGTTGCCATTACTAGGTACCAATGTAAATGCTTGGTTCTCATTAGACCTAAAACATGGAAACCTCAAATTTTTACCCTCATATTCAAAACATTTCCTCCGACATACTATCACACACCCTTTTTGCATACACCTACATATACACACCCCACCTTCACACAACCTCATAATACTACACACATACCCACATTAACCACACACACCCACACACACACTGTTTAACAACATTGTAAAATATTTTGAGAATTATGAGTTTTGTTTGGTTTATTTGGTTTTTTGTTTTTGATTAATTATTTTTAATTTAATAGATACTTTTTATTAATATTATTATTTATTTTTATATAATTTTTGCTCTCCCTGTTACTGTGCCATCTCTTCAGTTATACGGTTATCTGTAATTGTAATCCGGCTTCCCGCGATTCAGGCTCAGCCTTGTGCGGGAACCAATGGTAACCTAATTCCATGTTATTGCGTCAGTTAATAAATATTTTTGTATTTTTGTATTTGTAGGTCGAATTTTTCAACCAATCTGGTTAAAACTTGGTATACAGGTTCTATGACTTTATATAAGTTGATTGTCATCGGGAATTTTTGAAAGGGATTTAGACTTTCTCAAAAAAAAAGTAAAAAGGGGATAAAAAGGGGGGCAAAAAGGGTATCTTCGTCTAATGTGATTTGATTTCAATGATTTTTATTTATTTGAAAGGAAAGTATTAACTTTAAGTTTGTCTGATATTTGTTGAAGATCTGATGAGGATCTTTAGCGTGATGGGCAAAATAGTTCCTCAAATGCAGTATGTTGCTCACTTTCAAAGCTCACTTTACAAGTTTGTGCTTGCGAGGTCTACTGTTCGGAGAACTGCTAGTTAAGTTAACTTTTTTTTTTCCATTTTATTTTCTTTTGTTTCATGCTACACTTTTGTGCGCTAATTTGCAATAGAAAGATCATCATTTTAAAATGAAACTATAATGAAAAAAAAAGTAACTGTATTCTACCAATGTACTAAAGTGTAATAAAAGTAATATACACACTATATGCTATTTATCCCGGATAAAAATACTGATCCTGTGGGATAGCATAAAAACTGCAAAAACGCGGGTAAAGCTGCGCGGATCAGCTCGTAATATTCTCGTATAATTGTATACTCCAGTCTTTTATAGTCCACGTCAGTCTGCATCCCAGAAAGTGTGTCATTTATATCTGTTTTCCGGCTGGCCGAGCTAAATAATGCAGGTAAGAGGGAAAAGACCATTAGTGCTTTAAAAGCGCTTTTGGACGGAGGTTTGTTTTAAAAATTGACACGGCTTTTTTTGTTTTACAGGCTCGAAAGGTAATTGAGTGGTGTAGGAGTGCTCACAAAATGGATAGCTTGTATTTTTATACTGGTAAGACATAGAAAAATTCACTTTATTGTTTTAGTTTTTATTCTAACTTTATCTATTCGATTTTTTTTTATGGTAAAGTGAAATAATTTTATTTTGAAAAGAAAAACAGGTGATGTTTGGACGTTTTTTAACTTTTTCTTAACTAAGGTGTCAGATAATAACTAAAATAATTATAAAAACTCTTTGGTGAGGAAAACTCAAAGGCAACCTCTTTGTTATAAGTCAGTTTTAAGATCCGATAAGTCTTTATAAAACTCCAAACAAAATTTCTTTAGAGTTTTAAATAATAACATTATTTTATTTTAAGATGGGACTTTCCTTAGTTGAATGACTGGTTGGTGTTTGAAATAATATTGCAAAATTGTTAATAATTGACTTACAGATAATTAAATCGCTCGGTAATTTAATTTAATTGGTCCTAATATGAATCGCTCTAGGAGTTCATGGTATGGGGGCTGATACTCAGCAGTAGAGTAATAACAATAACATTAGCCTTTATTCTAATTAATTCTATAAGTCGACATCGATAGCCTTGTCCGTTTGCCCAGCTTTGGCAAAGCCTCCTCCATTTTTTTCCATTCCTCTTTATCGTAAGTAGTATAATCTACTGCTGCTTACGATACAGCATAGATTATACTTAGTCAAATTCTGCAGCAATGTCTTAACCGATCCGAATAATATTTCAACATAAAACGGTTTCTGGGTATTCTCTACTCACGATAATCCCGTTTGACGTCTTACAAGGATTTATCGGATTCAATTCACCGGATAGTCAGAGTGCCAGAAATAATCTTACTTATAGAGATGAGAAACTATCCCAACATTATATTAAAATTGTATGCCATTATTCCTAATATAAACTGTCATTTTAGCAGCTCTTTAACCCTTTAATTCGCAGTGACAGTATTGTATTTTCTAGTCATTCGTATGTCAATGAACAAAGACGATGAGAGATTTGAATATTATTAACCAGAAATTCAAATAAATAAATAAATAATGCTGGAAAACCCACACAGCATCATCTAGCCCCAAGCTAAGCAGAACTTGTGTTATGACTATGACCTGGCGATATACTTAATACAATACATAGATAGAT
Organism: Colostygia pectinataria; assembly: GCA_951394395.1. NCBI lineage: Eukaryota > Metazoa > Arthropoda > Insecta > Lepidoptera > Geometridae > Colostygia > Colostygia pectinataria. The sequence continues at coordinate 13,140,894 of OX596351.1, read as the reverse complement.
ATTTTTTTATTATGCATAGAAATACGCAAAACACCCGGATCAAATATTTGCAGATCATACAAACATTTGTTCCAAGGTGGCAATCGAACCCGCAACCTCCTTCGTTGCAGGCAAACCTTCGCCAGCCTCGCCACATCGGTCGCTTTGTCGTTTATAATTTGATTTTGAATAAAGCCCCTGGTTAAAAAATAACTGTTATTATAATAGTAAGAATTCACTATTCATTTTAATAATAATTGAACTCTGTGTTTATACGGTAAGTTTTAATTTAATCATTACCATTTAATCAAGTCAAAACTCTTTCAAATAAAACTATGTCAAAATAATTTGACGCATGCATTGTTTAGGTAATTTGACATTTTCTAAGCAACTCACCCTAAAAGTATTTCGTTTCTGCAGGACCATTGTTATGTTAAACTCAGTATTCACCAATGATACTTGAATATAAATTATCACAGCAAAACCGAACTTCAGAAGTCCATAACACGAAACGTAATGCAAAATTGTACCAGTGCATATGCAAACAAGTAATACCTACATGTTTAGAGCGCATTACATAACTGTTTATAACTTTAAACTGTGTCCAACTTAAATTGAATACTATCTCGTTCGTGCAAAGTTGAAACTCAGATTGTTGGTTGTTGTTAGTTGTTCATTGGAGTAAATGCAACGGGTTTTTAAGAGCAGAATACTACTAAAATCAAAATATTAACTTTAGTCTAAAAAAGGTAACAGTTTTATGTCATGGTCAGCTCACCATAAAATCTGTTTTTAATTTTATTTATTTTAGGTAAAAATTTACTAACAAACCAAAACATTGATTAAGAATAGGTATACAGTTAGTAGAATAGGTAGTGTAAATTCGTTAACCTTATTTTTTTATTTAGATATCAAATAAAATAAATAGTACGTGTTTTGGAAAAGTACTATTATAAAAGTAGTACTTTTCAAAGGAAAAGTAGTATTGTCCCGACGTTCACCGCGCGACCGGCCGCCTCAAAATTGTCAATAATTAATAGTAATTTCGTTATACAGTCTCGAGGCACGTTGCCTTGCCGCGTGACACAAAAATTGCTTTTAAACCATAATAATATTCTATTAACTAACTATAAAGACACCAAAGTTATGTCGCTGCAATTTTATTACACAATGGAGAGTTGTTGCAATAATTAGTCAGTGTGGCTCCAACTTTCGAAACTTAAAAACACGTTCAGAATTTCCACTCGCTTCATTTTCCGCGTTTCATTCGCGACGTAATAGAATATTTGTGATGAAATGTTATTCGAAGGAATGAAGCAGCGTCTCGTACGAAATTGATATTTTCCGTTGCATTCATGTTTTTTCGTCTAAATTAAATTCTGTTTGCATGACTTGATGAAGACGTAAACATTGTACAGTCCCGTATTCACTAAGATGCTACGTCAGAAACGCTATGAGTGTGCGTTCGTGTCACAGTTTCGAAAATAAATGTCATCTGTTAATAACTGAGCTAAGTATTTTGATGGCATTACAGAAGCCATAAAAATATAAGAATAAATAAATAAATAAATAAATAATAAATAAATAATGCTGGACAATCCACACAGCATCATCTAGCCCCAAGGTAAGCTGCTGTTAAACAGAGCTGTATTATGGGTACTAGATGACTGATATATATTTAATACAATACAATACATAGATAGATATTTTTTATTATACATAGAAAACACCCAGAACACCCAGAACAAATATTTGCAGATCCTACAAACATTTGTCCCAAGGCGGGAATCGAACCCGCAACCTCTGCGTCGCAGGCGGACCTTCGCCCACCGCGCCACATTGGTCGTCAGAATAAGAGCTATTGCAGTGTTTAGTTTGAACTGTTTTTATACAAAACTGTCAAAACGAGCGCTACAGAGCAAAAACTACAGAAGGTCGATTTCTGTATTTGACCAGTAACATGAAAGTACACACAATTGTGAAATAAATAAAAAATGGTTTGTGGTCCTTTTTGAAATGAATAATAGTGAAATTACTTGTAATGTCTACTTTCAGTCAACCTTCCAGCTCAATTAAAGTTGTCAGTTAGATTGCTGGCAGAATATCAATTAAGCTTTTTGATCTTTCTTAATTTGCCTGTCCTTTTTTCCAGGTTAAGTGGGGTACAACATGTTCTCTTTTTCCATTTCTCTCTATTACTTACTTCTTTACTTCTTTCTTACTCATATTAAGTTTTTTTATTTTTCGGTCACGCCAAACTACAGTGATATTTTAACATAAGAAAATGCAATTTCTTAGTATGTTCAAGACCATGATCAAGACTTGAATTTGACTATTTGATAACGCAAATTAGCAATCAGTTCAGTTTATATGCTCTATTTTATTGATATGCTAAAACTGTACAGGGGCCCATGAACTTTTATAGCGATTCAAATGAAGACCTAAACTAAATTGTCAAAAAATTTAATACCATGACATGATCGTCTAATTGATGTCATGGTTTAAATTTTTTTGACAATTTAATATAGTTTAGGTCTTCATTTGAATCGCTATAAGAGTTCATGGTTGGGCCCCTGCAGTTGACAATAATTTTAATAATCATCGCAACTGTCACGCGATGTCACAGCGCTTCTTTGAAAATAAGGAGTAGGAAGAAAAATATGAGTGAAGATTGTGTTGTCCTTAAAAACATAATTGAGGAATATTCTATTTGGTGGGATGGTTTTTATTTGCTTATAATTTTGGAAAAGGTTTAGTTTCTTCGATTACGGCTTACAAGTAATGTCATCCACTGAGAAATTAAAGTTATTCAATATCGATTATAATCAGAGAATAGATCAGGCACATGAGACTTACCATCTAACGTCTCAGGGTGGTAACACGCAAGTGATATCTATGATGTTGCATGCGTACATAGGCTACGGTAACCGCTGACCATCAAGTGGGCCGTACGCTTGGTTACCACTTAAGTAGTATAAAAAAAAAAAAAAAAAGATTGACATGAATCGATAATTTTATGTGTTAAGTGGATTCTTTGTTAGATAGAGTGTGGTTTCTAATAGCGATTGTGTAAAACTATTGTATTTATTACATCTATTACAATTCCCTTTTAAGCAAAATCTGATTTTACGAGTACTTTGAAAGCGAGGGCATTTTTTTCCAAATTCTACTAAAGATATCTTAAACTAAACTTTCGATAGTCCTACTTATAAAGCCCAACCAAGTCAAATACAAGAAGGTGCTAAGTTAGTAATTTACTAGCTCTAGTAATGAATATTTACCACCTGGCGGTACGAAAGGTCTTTCGTGGCTAATGATGATATATTTCCGCGCTTATTTTTCTCTTTGTTTGCATAGTGCGAGCATTTAGAAAACCTCTGTGGCACTTGTTCGTTTCTTTTGGGTAATGAAAATATACGTTTTTACGCAAAATATAATTGAAAGCCTTGTAATAGCTCGTTTTATTAGCTTTTGTTTATTTTAACCTAATTAAACTTAATAAAATTTTTACACTATATGAGTGTGAAAATAGATTAATTCCCAATGAGCTTCGTAAGAGCTGAACGGATTTGAATGAAACTTAGACTTGATAAATTGTATGTTACCATGAAAACACTAAGGTAACTTTTTATCTAGGTAGCACGTAAAGTCGCAGAGAGACTTGAGTAAACATTATACTTTATAATACCTAACTAATTATATCTTTTATTTAATAATAATACATTAATGTAATATATATTATGTATGTATTTAAATTTTTAGTTTGTTTATTTTAAATATTATATTATAAACTATTTATACATCTGTGTGCATGTATTATTTTTATATTATTTATATTTATACATAATACACACCACACCAACATGCTCCTTCTCTTTTTAATTTTAGTCCAGTCCGTTCATAGGTTGCCTGGCAAATATCGCTTTCAGCGATAAGGCCGCCAATTGTATTAGCTTTCAATTTAAGTTTGTTGCTTTGTAATATTTCTGTGTGGTGATCAAAAAAGCGTTATCTATCTAAAGTTAAAAATTCACTGAATTGAATTGAACTATTTTTTCGAGCGTTCAACATTCAAATAGAAAATTCACCAGCCAGAAACACGTAATCTTTGAGTTATTTAAACCCTCTGACTTGGAAAGGAAGCACATTTTTCACACACCCAAATTTAAGTCTCTTGTCACGTACTGTCCCGCACTGTCCGAGCAAAACAAATGACTGGGAATTACAACGCATAGTCTGATGTTTACCATTTTATGCAAGCAAAAAATTTGAAGCGAAACGACCTACATGTTTTAGCTGCCGCAAAACGACGTCTAAAATTAAAAAAAAAGTTTTATTTAGTAGAATATAAGCATCACTTTAAAATATTCTACTAAGTAAATTTTCGACAGAAAATATCAAGAAAAAATCTTCTGTCAATTCAGCTGTCAATTTGTTTAATATTTTAGTATTTTTGATAGCAGTTCTATAAACAGGTAAGTGGAACTATCAAAATTTTATACAAATGACAGCTAGACGATACTTTTACGATTGTCAAACAAAGTTATTGTGATTTGCCCTTAGCTTCAAAATCCGACCAATAATCATCAACACTGCCGGACTGCTGGGTTCCTGTCTTTTTTTAACGTGCTATTTGCTATTGTAAATTCCGAGAAAATATTAATAAAATTAATAAATAATGCTAGACAATCCACACACCATCATCTAGCCCAAGGTACGCTACTGTTAAACAGAGCTGTATTATGGGTACTAGTTGACTGATATATTATACTTCATACAATACATATATAGATTTTTTTTTATTATACATAGAAAATACATAATGAAAATGAAAAAAAAAATACCTTTCATATAAAATAAAAATCATCGAAATCAAATCACATAAGGCGGAGATCTCCAGCAGCCCCCTTTTTGGAGAAAGTACGCCCCCTATCGAAAATCCTCAACGACAATCAAATTATATAAAGTCACAGAACCTGTATACCAAGTTTCAACCAGTTTTTTTTTTTTTTTTTTTTATGTACATAATTATATTACATTACAAAATATACAAAATACATATGATACAGTTGAGCTATCTAAAGACCGTTACAAACGACCTATAGATAGCTCAACTGATCCAAATCACTACCAGTAGGAAGCGTTCCCAACATGCTGGCTGCATTGCCACGTTGAATGGCAATGCAGCCATTTATCAACCAGATGAGTTTATAAATGCGACCTGTAGGCAAGAACAGCCGGACAAACTGACTGACAGCCAGAAGCATTTTCGGCTAATCTCGAAACTGAGACGCTTCGCTCGCTCGGTCAATTATTTTTTGGTTTATTTGAGTATTTGTTTTGAAAAATCAATACGTTAATAACATCGAAATACTCCTTCTAATTATGCTTCTAAAATGTATTCTATTCCAATACTAACGATTTCAATTGTTAAGGCAAACGTTCTTGAGCTAATTTCATTTTCATTTCATTTCATTTCATTTATTTATCTTTCGCCATGGTACATGCACTTAGATATGTCAATTTGGGTTTACAATAATAAAATTAAATAATAATTATAATAATTAAGTACTTACTTATGTCTAATCACATGCATGCATTTCACATTAATGTCATATTTTTATTAAAATAATATAGTCAAAATTCTAATATTAATTGAATTAAAAAATAAATAACAATATTACACAAAGCACAGATAAAACAAACAAAATATGTTTGATTGATTGATTCAAATGTCATTAAAATGTTGCCATATTAACAAAATATGATAATAAATTGTATTTGTGATTTGAATGAATATGCAAGGCCACGATGAAACCTATGTCTGACTCGTCTCCCGTGTAATAAGAATTAATTATGAATAATATTGCTGGTACATCATCATCATTATACAACAGTCTGCATTGACTCCGAGTGGTAGGTCATGATCCAATCACTCTCGGCGGAGAGTAGGCCAGTGTCCTAGTAGTGAGAACATAGAAGGCTGTAATAATAATAATTATTGTCCGTCTGTCATTCAATTTTCTAATTGTCAGTCACGATCTTTTATATAGAGCGGCTTAAATAAAGAAATTACCCTGGTTAAATATATGGGTAGTTTCGTATGAGTCAAAGGCCAACTCTGGTGACAGAGTTTATAGGCCGCCTGAAGGCCTCTGTGATAGCCTAACTACTTTGAAAAAGCCGGGACCGACTGTAACGTGCCTTCCGAAGCACTGGAGCGCTCAGTTGAAATTGCCACTGGCGGTCACTAATCCAAATGATGACTACGCGGATGCAACTTCGATGATCTGTTATGAAAAACTTAGCCAGCTACGTCACGAGATTATTTCCAGTGATCTCGCCATTCACCACCACAATATAACACTCACAGACGGACAATTGACAACACCTTCTATGGATTCTGTTTTTTTCTGTGAGCAATGAAACTCTACAATTTCACATGAGAAACATATTTTCTTATAAGCGGTAAAGTAAGTAAGTTTCTATGAGTCAACGGTCAACTCTACGACTACTCCTTTCCGGTGAAATTACAGGCACATGAGACTTTCCATCTAACGTCTCAGGGTGGTAATACGCAAGTGATATCTATGATGTTGCATACGTACATAGTCTACTGTAACCGCTGACCATCAAGTGGGCCGTACGCTTTGTTGACACCTAGGTTTTATAAAAAAAACTCTCAACAGTGAAATGATGATATTATGGAACTAATTTACTGTAATTTTATTTTCTCGAACACATCATATCAAATTGTGGCAGTCAGCCAATAAAATGTCTTCTACAAATTGTTTATGCTTATTGCTTTCCAAACAAAATTGTTTTGCTCTCGTTCAAAGAACAATTTTATTATTCAGATTTGATGTCATACCAATAACCACTTCATCTGGGTTTTGAATCAGAAATAATAATAGACTAGACAGACGCTTATAAGGCTTGAAATACAAATAATACAGGTAAACAAAATAACCAAGACTTCTCGCTGCAAAATTCACAGAGATCGGATAATAAAGTTGCCTGTATATTTGTATACATTTCTTTAAACATTTATGATTAAACGAGCTGACCTGTTGAACTTGTTGTCTCGAAGGGTAAGCTGAAAATCAGTGTTTGCTCATTGAGCATATTATCGCTGAGCTGTATCCTTTTTGTCATACTGCAACACACATAGATCTTTTTTTTTCCTTAACTGTATTATTTTAGTTATAGCACTCTTTCTATGTATTAATTTTATATGTGTGTGCTTGAAGTTGCAAATAAATGACTTAACTATCTATCTATCTATCTACCTGCGGGTCAGTAGGCTTCACCCGCATTTTTGCAGTTCTTATGCTATCCCACAGGAACAGTAAATTTTTCCGGAATAAAAAGTACCCTATGTGTTATTCCAAGGCTTAATCCATCTCCAAATTTCATTACAATCGGTTAAGTCGTCACGGAGATACGTGGTAACAAACATTCACACACACACACACACACACAAACTTTCGCATTTATATATACTAATATTAGGATTCATTTATTAATATGTAGACATTGGACAATGTTTTTAACCAAAAATGTCGATAGCAAGCTAGCTGTCTAGCGCAACCACACTATTAGAACTTTTCATCAAGAACGATCTTAAAATTTCACCAGCCAATACCAGAAAAATCCAGCGGCGATTCCGAAACAAAAATACGAGCGGGACTGGGAGCTATTTTCAATACCCGACAGCGGATGTTTGCTCACGTTCAGAATTAGTCCCACGGGATGCAATCCTGCAATATGGAGCTTCTGAAGTTTAGCGGAAGGATAGTCTACTTCTTTTGCACTTATTTATAAAAAACTGTAATTTTATCGACTTGATAAGTATTGTATTTCCTTGTCCAATGAACAAAGACATAATAAAGATTTTAAAAACACGTTAGCTAACAGAGGTTTATAGTTTGTTAGTATAGGCCTTTAGTTTTTCATCATGACAGCCTTCTAATGTTCCCACTGCTGGGACACTGGCCTACTCTCAATCGAGACAATCCACCTTGCGAACCCAATGCGGATTAGTGGATAGCACATGTCTTTCGAATCACAGTTTGATTTACACTTATAAAAATAAAAAATAGCACTTTATGGAGGACACAAAATAGTACAAAAATTACATATATAATTATAAGTATGTAGTTCTACAAAAGATGGTCATATCGCTAGGAGCGATTTCTTACTGGCTATCTATAAGAGGTACACAAAGGGTTGTGCCAGTGATAACCAGTGTTCATAATCACCTTCCTCCGAACTAGTGTAAAACTGTATCTCGGGATCCAGTTCTTACGCTTAAGAGGCCTTTCCAAGATTTAGCGATATAATTCATGAAGTTCGCGTTAATGTATCTTTATATAGTAAAAGTAATAGCGCGCGCGACGAGGAGCGATACGTCCTCCCTCCATAAGCGCTCAGCGCGGTTTGAGAGTCGCTGCTTCGATCGATATGATTATAAGTGCACTAAGGTATGATTTAAAAAAATTCGTATTAAAAAAAGTCAATGCTATTAGACTATTTTCTTCGTTATATTTATTTAATAAAAACTTAAACTTTAATTAAGTAGGTGTATTTTTATTGTAAACTCCTTACTTTAGCAGAAATAACAAGCGTAAAATTGGGAAAAGTACGCGTTTTTTAGACCGTCTTTTTTCTAAAATATTGAACTAACATGTTGTATTTTTCTCTATTCACTTAAATTTTAAAACTGTGATTATTATAATTGCATTTTTGGAAATATGTTAGACTTTGTTATTTCATTGAAAAAATGATCGAAAGTTGACTGGAATTGCTCATTTTACGAAACGTGCGTTACTAATTATTTTTTTAATCAGTTATGTCTTGAGTTAATTAATATTTGCTCTGTTGGCTTAAATTTTAAGGGATAAAGCTTTTATTTGTTTTTATTTTCGTTAAAATATCTTCAACACACGAGCCACAATAGTGTTCGAAACTTCACGGGCTACAAGAAAATCAAGGATTGTCAAGGATAGGGCTCTTAACGCCAATGATTGTATTGTATTTTTAGGTCATTGATCCTAATCGATCGTAAGTAAGTTCGTATGAGTCAGTGGCCTACTCAGCAACTTTATTTATTATAGGTACTAGACATAATATTTATTTATTTAGAAAAGAATATAATAGAAAAAAAGCACTGGTGGTCTAGTGGTAGTGACCCCGCCTTCCGTTCCTAAGGTAGTGGGTTCAAATCCAGTCGTGCACCAATGGATTTTTCCCTACGAAAAATGTATGTGCGCAATGCCAGTGCTCTCATACGGTGAAGGAAAACATCGTGAGGAAACCGGCATGTCCAAGAACTAAAAATTCGAACGACATGTGCCATCCACCAATCCGCATTGGGTCCGCGTGGTGGATTAAGACCCAATCACTCTCGCTGGAGAGTAGGCCAGTGTCCCAGCAGTGGGAACATTAGAAGGCTGTCATGATGATGATGATAATAGAAAATATTTATTTAAACCACACAATAAACATAAAAATAACAAAACAAATTAAAACTAAACTATTGTGACGAAAAAAAGGCTCACTCAGCATGTGCTGCAGACATAATGTGTCTGTAGCGCTGGTAAGTATACGAGTAGTATATTATATCTATTTAGTAAGTAATACGTCAAAAATAATATCAAAATAATATCAAAATATTTCTGTACGTCGTAAAACGGATAATAAATGTATGTAGCTGATACCGATTCTAGTCCCAAGTGCGAAACGAATTTGTAAATTTCTCCCTTGGTGCCGCGAGCTTATTTTCTTTTTAGGTAAAATGGCGCATATTTTTTGACTTTCTTTTTCATGAAATGTTTTTCCCTTGGAGCTTCACGTACATTCCAATAGAACTCTGAAAATAATGTTTCTGAGTAAAACTCGTAATCTACGGTTTATTTTTATGTTAGACCGTTTCCCTAAAATGGTGTCACAAAGAGGCTTTCAAATCATTTAAAATTAAGTTTCTTACAAATTAAAATGTTAGTTAATAATAAAATTACTGGGTATTATTTTTACACACAACGTAGGGTCCTAACCACTAGACGATCACGGCCACGACGAGCACTGGTGGTCTAGTGGTAGTGACCCCGCCCTAATCGCCGATCCTAAGGTCGTGGGTTCAAACCCGGACATGCACCAATGGATTTTTCTGTTCGAAAAATTTATGTGCGCAATGTCAGTGCTCTCATACGGTGAAGGAAAACATCGTGAGGAAACCGGCATGTCCAAGAGCTAAAAATTCGAAAGACATGTGCCATCCACCAATCCGCATTGGGTCCGCGTGGTGGATTAAGACCCAATCACTCTCGCCTGAGAGTAGGCCAGTGTCCCAGCAGTGGGAACATTAGAAAGGCTGTCATGATGATTTTTACACAATAAGTAAATTTAATAGTGAGATCATACTTACTTCTGCTCTAGAATGAATTTATCTAAAAACTGTACTTAACAAATTAAAGTGCCATTTTACATCCAATTACCAGTAATTATACAATAATTTACACAAAATTGTAAACAAATCAAATCTAAGCTTCTTGGAACCTAATACAAAAGCAGTAAGGGTCAAAATGCGACTTTCACTACTAACACAATTTGGCCTCTCCACAGTTCCTTAATTCATCGCCTTTGTCCGTCAAACAAAGCATCGTGACAATTAAACCTCCACAGTGCGTGATAATGAGACCTCCCACTTAAACTGATATTTCACAGAACCTGTAGAAGGTCTTAGATTATTATGCGCGATATTCAAGGAATATGTTCCACACACTAAAAAAAAACACGTACTTTTTTTTCTAAACATATATTTTTTTAATTTAAAATAAAAAAACGTAATTCTGCTTAATAATTAGTTATCCTTGTTAGAAATCGAAAGGGCAGCGCTCGGCACGTGTCAGTGACAAAAAAATTAAGGTACATATACTTTTTTTTTATGTGTGGAACCTATCCCTTAAGTTTGGCAGGTTGATAATGAATGACCCTGTATTTGCAACTTAATGTTTGTTATGATTATTCACATCGTCACCCAGTTTTATCCGCAGAAGGTGACAGAACGTACAAAAAGTGCGATCTGTCATTATTTTTGCAATAGCGTGACAATTCGGAATTTTATTTATTGAAAAGTTATCTCTGTCCCTTTGTTTTTAGCAAGAATACAGATAAAAAAAAATCAATTAATAAAACATCTGTCCCGTCGTCACTAACAGATAGATGTGTTAATAAAATTCTATGTAATACATATAGGTTTGTTGCAGTTTTATGCTTTTTAAAAGCTCTAACCTTCATTATGTCAAAAGATTAACCTTATTTCGACAAACACTCATCTTCACCTATAAAAGGCTGGTCACACCGCCTGCGTATGCGTAAATGGTTTGAATCAAAAATAAAATCTATCGCTACTGTCAACCATGTAGCCGCAGAATAACTTGCAACCCTTATGAAGTAACTAAATACAACACAAACGATTAATAGCATAACGTAAAAGAGCTACTCACAGCCTCGATTCGATTATCGTCTTTTTGTATATCTACAACAGTAGACCTTATGTCTGTGCACTCAAAGCTCAACTTTATATGAAAAGAGACGTCTAATAGGCAATCCAAACTTTGTTATTGGGTTACGAATGCAAGAAATCAGCGGATCAGCAAAAGGTAAGGCCTGTTTACATGCATATGGTGGGCATGACTGTACTGTTAAAATAAAATATCCTCCTAGATGAATTATGTATACCGCCCCAATATTTACATTTATTTGTTTTGAGTTATCGATTGCTATCTAGAGGTGTAATATTTTTCTTTTTTTCAAATGCAGGGTCACCCTATGAAAAATGTTTTTAGTATACTAAGTAATTTGCGTTTTCTTTTTCCTGATATTCTGGCATATTTATTAAGCAAAATTAAAATATAATATATCGACACAAAAGTAAATTATATCAAAGAAAGTTTAGGAGAAACTTTTAGAAGAGTAGTAGAGTTCTCTGTGATAGAACTTGTCCGGGGAAGGACTACCACCATACCTATTTCTGCCGCCAAGCAGTAATTTTTGCATTGCTGTGTTCCGGTGTGAAGGGTATGGTTTCCGGTGAAATTATTGGGACTTGAGGCTTTCGATCTTAGCCTCAAGGTGGCAACCCGCGAGAAATACCTCTGGTATTGCAAGCGTCCATAGGCTGCGGTAACCGCTTACCATATTATTCTCCCATCTACAGAAACGTTAACAGTGTAGAATAGAAACTCATAGCTCGAAGACGCTCGACAGCGACGCACCCGTTTGTATGTGACAAGACATTTAGATCGTAACAGTTTTGGTGTTTTTCTGTTTGCGCTAATGTGATCACCGGTTTATACGATTCCGTTCGTAAACTTTCGATATCCTTGTTCAGAATTTCCATTTCTTTTTCTCATACCAGTAAAACCTTTGCCATAAAGATTCAGCGGCTAGTGGGGAGTTGGTTTCTCTTTTTGCCCATAATTTATAACCCAACTCTGTCCAGCATCTACACATCTCAGCTTAGCTATATCCCACAGGCGATGCTAGCAAAAATTCCGTCAACATTGCCAGATTTTGGGCTGTTCTTTGATAAACAGTTAAAAAATTTATACAAAGAAGAAGAACCAGCTAATACTTTTACAAAGAACAACGATAATTATTCACTTCACAACTGTAAGCTTGTGTTCTTTGAAATTATGATTGGTCTATGGACTTAGTAGGCAGATAATCTGAAAGACTTGTTCATAAATGTACTTTAAACCTCTGTTAACTAATGTGTCTTTGAAATCTATCACCGTCTTTGTTAATTAACATTAGACTAACAAGGAAAATCCATAAAATTGACAATGCATAATGACAAGGAAAAAAACCATGCTTAGCAAGCCGCATAATCAAAGATTCATTGTGAATAACGGCATAAGTAGTTAAATAGTCTGTTACCAGCCCAGTTTTGATGTGAGCTTTTATTAGTATAGAAAAAGTCAAATATCATCATGACAGCCTTCTAATATTCCTACTGCTGGGACACTCTCAGGCGAGAGTTATTGGGTCTTAATCCACCACGCGAATTGGTGGATGGCACATGATTTTTTTTTTAGTTCTTGGACATGCCGGTTTCCTCACGATGTTTTCCTTCACCGTATGAGAGCACTGGCATTGCGCACATAAATTTTTCGAACAGAAAAATCCATTGGTGCACGACCGGGTTTGAACCCACGACCACGATTGGAAGGCAGGGTCACTACCACTTGACCACCGGTGCTCTCAAATATACTTAGCTGTTAAATTATCTATGCAGTAAACAAATTATTACATTACCAACAGTGTTGTAGTTTATATAATAATTACTAAAATAAATGTACAGTCTTGTTAATGGTGGAGCTCACGCGATAAAAACCTACCATTTATAACGTAAATTAGATGGCATATTTTAGTACATAAATGTTTTTTTTAAATACACAAGAAATAACATAGAACGATGATAAAAAGTAAAGTTAGTTCGTATGAGTCAGTAGCCAACTCTGGCGATAGAGTTTTTAGGCCGCCCGAAGGCCTTTGTCATGGCCTAACAACTTTGAAAAGCCGGGACTGACAGCATAACGTGCCCTCAGAAGAACGAGATTAAGATTAAAAACTTTTGAATGTGTAGGACGCTTAAAATACACCGTTATTAGGCCATCTAGAACCATCATGAATACAATGAATACATAGATAGTAGCACAGCACTCCCAGCGATTTCGTTTGCGTGATATTATTATCATTGAAACTTGGTATTTTCATTTAATTATTAGGGTTAAATATTCGAAATTATGGTAGTTTTGGTAAAATGATAAATTGACCGACAAAGTTGTGTGAGTAGATTAACTAGTAACTTAAAAGCAATTGAGTAGGTACTTAATCGTATCAAGGATCAAACTTCGATTATTGTTGAATACTTCGAAGTGCTTTGTTAGGATCTTGATAACCAAATAGCTTAAAGCACTCTTGAAGTAACACTCAAGAGGGAAACAATGGCTCCTTATACCATAACAAAAGTTAGGCCAATTGATCTGACAAATAATTATGTAACGAACAAAAGTATTATCCATCAGTTGAAGTTCTTGATAATTGCAGAAGCATGTATGGGTATTAACAGAGTGAATTTACTGCAAAGGCGAAAAATTATAGAGATTTCAAGCAGTATTTTTAGTTTGTTTCTCGTGTGTTTTTTTCTTTACATAATGATGACTGTCAATAACGATCAAAGTACAATTTTGTTCTGTATAAAGAACGCTTCAATTATTGAATATGTTGCGTTTTCTATAACAATTTTAATATCAGGTAGCGATAAGCTGAATATCATATCGAGAATGCTGGATTCATTCGATGCGAAGCTCAACATTCAAAACAACTTGAACATTACTTGTCCTTCTAGGCGAATTGTAGTTTGTACCGCCATCTGTATTTTCTGCAATATTGTAGAGTACCTAACAGTTATAACAACTAGTATAGATGAAAACTACCCAATTATTTGCTTTACTCAATTACTTGTAGCACTAACAACATTAACCCATGACATGGAGCAAGTTTTTTATTTCTCACTGTTTCGCTGTGTTCACCAGAGGGTTTTAATTGTCAAAGCGCATGTATTAAAACAGTTTCAAGTAAATGACAGAACTGGGGATGGAAGAGTCAAAACAACAATGACTGACCAGCTGTCGAAAAAAGTTAATCTCGATACCAGCGATTTACACGAAGCTTACAAATTGTTGTTTAATTGTGCTGAAAGGCTCAACTCTGCCATGACGTTACCTGTAAGTTAAATACAAGAAGTACAACTTATTGACCTTAGGATTGGAAGGAGCTACGACTAGAACAAGTCTAGTGGTAGCTCTTTCTGATCCTAATGTTGAGATGAGTTTTTTACTCTTTTTTGAATAACGTGCGTAAATCCAGTGCTCTCAAATGTTAAAAGAAAATATAGTGAAAGATATAATATATCCAAGAACTAAAAAAACAATATTTGTATATTATCTATATAATAATAATAAATAAAATAATAAATAATGCTGGACAATCCACACAGCATCATCTAGCCCCAAGATAAGCTACTGTTAAACAGAGCTGTGTTATGGTACTAGATGACTGATATATACTTAATACAATACAATACATAGATAGATATTTTTTATTATATATAGAGAATACCCAGAACACCCGGAACAAATATTTGTAGATCGTACAAACATTTGACCCGAGGCGGGAATCGAACCCGCAACCTCCGCGTCGCAGGCGGACCTGCGCCCGCTGCGCCACATCGGTCGTCATATTAAAGTTCATTAAAGCCTAATCACTCTTGCTCGAGATTGTTCGTGTCCCAGCAGACCAGTCAGTAACATTATAAAGACGTCATGATAATGATAAAAAACCAATGCATAGAGCATTAGTTTTATCAAGTATCAAGTTTATTATTTATTTAAACAGATGGTGATAATGTTTTTTATGTCTGGTGTAACTACGACAACGATTATGAGATACATGTTCATATTGTTCAAAATGAATAGATCGGATAAATTGGTAAGCATGTTTTGGTGTAATATGTTACTTCTTTTTCTCCTATAGTTGCAAACCAAGATTTTTTATTTTAGTTAGCTTATGTGTCCCACAGCTAGGTAACGGCCATCCCTTTTTCCTTCCCCTTTTCTTGGTTCAATGCTTAGTCCCGCCAATCTTACTCTATGAAATAAACAGTCGTCACGCAAGCGCTACCAAGACTGTTACTTTTTAGGGTATCGCTTTTTGAATCTTTATTTTAATCGTTTCTTAAAACTCATATAAAAAACTATGTTAATACTCCATTAACCTTGTTACAGGTATACATTTTACCAATAATATTATACTTGGTCTTCCGGATTCTGAAATACAATGTCCTGCTTTTCTGCTCTTGCTACTACTCCAGTATCGTGACTAAACAAGTGTTTATTGTACGCAATATTCTACATGATGCAATCATTCATTTGGACCTGGGTAAGTAATTCAATAACGGGTTAGAGGTAAACAGTAATGCATTGCTATAAATTTCACGGTAGCGATCACACCGGTGGTCTAGTGGTAGTGACCCCGCCTTTCGGTCCTAAGGTCGTGGGTTCAAACCCGGTCGTGCACCAATGGATTTTTCTGTTCGAAAAATTTATGTGCGCAATGCCAGTGCTCTCATACGGTGAAGGAAAACATCGTGAGGAAACCGGCATGTCCAAGAACTAAAAATTCGAAAGACATGTGCCATCCACCAATCCGCATTCGGTCCGCGTGGTAGATTAAGACCCAATCACTCTCGCCTGAGAGTAGGCCAGTGTCCCAGCAGTAGGAACATTAGAAGGCTGTCATGATGAGAGTTTCCTGTGAAATCACAGGCAAATGAGACTTTTGACCTCTACGGCAGGATGGAACGCACAGGTTTTGCATTGTCTCTAGAATTTGCAAGAATTTACAGGCTGCGTTCACTATCTTACTTTACATGGTTTGGGGTCGAAGTGGTTTAGAAAATGATAAATTCGTGAGGATCGTTGACGGAATCTCGGTGCATTCAAAATGTAGGTGAACAAATAATTGTGATAGATTTGAGATACGAGTACGTTAATCTAGCAGTAAGGAAATACTGTTTAATTAACGAGGTAGGTCTGACAAGGGTACTTAAAGGTTGAACATTATGTTAGATTGCAAAAAATCTCCGGATATAACGAGAGAGATTTGAAGGAATAAATAAATAAATAAATAAAAAATAAAAAAGCATTTATTCACATAACCACGTATAATTTTATAACTAAGTAGGTACCTACTTATTTAATAGTTTTATTATAATAGTATTTATTAATTATAGTTATAGAAATGGTGGATGTGAATAGGTCGTGGACTCAGCCACGCTGTTTTTCAGCCTCGCCTTTGATGACTGTCCGCTAATATAACGCTCCTTTACTATCTCATTGTAAATATTTTCAATTCAATTTCAATCATTTATTCTCTCGACACACAAGGTTTATCATAAATCTAGGTACACAAAAGTAAGATGTACATAGATAGACATAAGATAGAAAATACTTTATTGTTACCATAAATCAGTAAGAAATGACTTTCTGCGATATGACCACCTTTTGTAGGACTACATACATAGTATTGTTTACACATAAGTAACTTTTGTACTACTTGTGTCCTCAATAAAGTGCTAGTGTTATTTATAAAAAAAGTTTTGACAGAAACAGTTTAACTATACTTAGGTATATTCTTTTTTTTTTATTTATTTACTAAATAAAGAATAATAAGTATAGAAAGGTAACAAATAGCACATAAAAAACCACAGAGATTTATACACATATGCTACTGACATAAGTCAATGTCGATTTTAGTTGGTAATGCAACGGAGTATCGTAAGTAACTACTCTCACTACGTTTCATAATAGATAGGTAGGTATAAAATAACAAAGTTAGGTATAAGTGGCAACCAAGCGTACGGCCCACTTGATGGTCAGCGGTTACCGTAGCCTATGTACGCGTGCAACATTATAGATATCACTTGCGTGTTACCACCCTGAGACGTTAGATGGAAAGTCTCATGTGCCTGTAATTTCACCAGAAACCATACCCTTCGAACCGGAACACAGCAATGCGAGCATTGCTGCTTGGCGGCAGAAATAGGTATGGTGGTAGTCCAAATAGGTAGAAATAGGTATCTATTAAGGTTAGGTTAGAGTGGAGCTAGGTAAGTACATTAAAATATTGATAATATTATAAATGTGAATGTCTGTGTGGGTGTGTATGTAAATGTTTGATACCACGAATCTCATATATATCTTATCGCTTAGTAGCAATCTACCAGTCATATAAACATAATAAATTACATTTTTTTTTTTATATACAACTGAAGTGGCAACCAAGCGTACGGCCCACAAGATGGTAAGCGGTTACCGCAGCCTATGGACGCTTGCAATACCAGAGGTATCACTTGCGGGTTGCCACCTTGAGGCTAAGATGGAAAACCTCATGTGCCAGTAATTTCACCGGAAACCATACCCTTCACACCGAAACACAGCAATGCGAGCATTACTGCTTTGCGGCAGAAATAGGTATGTTATATGTTTTTTTATATTACAGATAAAAATAAAAGTCGCAAACTAAAAGCATTCTACTATCTGATCAAGGAGTGCGATATCAGCTTTGCTCTGGGTGTTTTTCGGTTAAATATGTCCTTGCCTTTGAGATACTTAAATCTCTGCATCACGTATTTAGTTATAGTCATCCAGTTTTCGACCTATCTCGATTAAATTTAAATTTAATTTTGTTGTTTTTTTTTTTTTTTATACTACTTACGTGGTAACCAAGCGTACGGCCCACTTTATGGTCAGCAGTTACCGTAGCCTATGTACGCATCCAACATCATAGATATCACTTGCGTGTTACCACCCTGAGACGTTAGATGGTTAGTCTCATGTGCCTGTAATTTCACCGGAAACCATACCCTTCGAACCTGAACACAGCAATTCGAGCATTACTGCTTGGCGGCAGAAATAGGTATGGTGGTAGTCCTTCCCCGGACGAGCTCTATCACAAAGAACTCTACTACTCTTAAATGTGGATCATTTTTTATGGGATTTCACTTAATTTTAACACCCTTCTTGTAAACACCCTAATTTCAAGCACTTCTTAAAATTAGACATTATATTGTTTGCCATAATCCAATGTTAAACGATGGTAATAAATTTAATTAGTCAATCAATCAATCAATCAATACATTTATTGCTGTCATATGGTACATTATGTAGTTGTTACAGAATAAGTAGTATCACACATGAACCCTGTTTTAGGATATTGCAACATTTTGCTTTGTTTGCTGGTTTGACTTTTTTATTCGGAGACTATTAACTTTTATTCGGTAATAATATTTTTATATTACTGACTGTGCCATTTAGAGGTACAATTATTACGCCCTTCACTTCAATTTCTTTCAATTGTAGGCCTTACAACCCAATTTAAATATGTATATATTTTATTTTAATTTGGCGTACGGCTCTTTAGTCAACTTATCTCGCTCTAAACTCATCCTACGGGATAAGTTGACTAAATAGTTAATTTGATTCATTTTGATTGGTCTACTGATCCCGCTCATAAAAATAGATAAAAAGTAGTGTTTTATTTGAACCAACTAATATAGCTGCCTGCTACTATGATACTATTAACTACGACGACCGATGTGGCGTGGCGTACAAACAAATGTTCGTACGATCTGCAATGTTTGTTTGTTCTGGGTATTTTCTATGTATAATAAAAAATATCTATCTATGTATTGTATTGTATTAATTATATCTGTCATCTAGTACCCATAAATAATTAAATAACCCATAATATATACAAGCTCTGCTTAACTTGGGGCTAGATGATGCTGTGTGGATTGTCTAGCATCATTTATTTATTTAATTAGTTATAACTACCTAACTAGGTCTCTTCATAAATATTTCATGGATTTTTATGTTAGCAAGTGTCTATCAAAAATATAACAGTTGCAGTGCCATCCAAAATTACGCTGAACTAGACTGCGCTCGTCACCTCGAGGTAATAAAAAAAAAAAAAAAACTAAAATGATTTTATTACATCACATGTAAGTACTTCATAAGGCGAAATATTTGGCACTGCGGTGGTTCCCACCAAGACTAATAAAAAAATTTACTGCCACGAATCAGGGCTACAATTATTTCGCTGTAAATATTTGTAAATTTTTACTACCATTACAATAAAACATATTCCTTTTTTCTCTATCTATCTAGAAACAAAAAAACTACTTTAAGTTTTACAATTATATAAACATTTTTGTTCTTAACTATTCACTCTCTGCTCTCAAAGGGCCTGCTTATCTGTGAGAACAAGATATTACTCACAGCCTAAATCCTCTCAACGCTTGAAGCTGTTGAAGTCTTCGTCATCTACACGACACTGTCTCGTGGGAAATTACTGCTCGAGTTACAGCCGATAAAATATTTTGTATGCTGTCACCTGAAAATGAAGGTTTTTTTTTAATTTCAATTTTTTATAAAATCATTGAAATTTCATACGTTTAACTAAAAAATAAGTGTTAATTAAAATTTTAAACCTTGCTTTTCCTAGTGCTTTCACACACGGTTAAGCAGTTTTAAGGCTATGATACAAGGACCGTATAATCTTCTGGCATTACAAGTAGACTATATACATTTTAATCCAATGTATCAGCTATGTTTTAGGGTGTTTTTTTTTTTAATAATGCTGGACAATCCACACAGCGTCATCTAGCCCAAGGTAAGCTGCTATTAAACAGAGCTGTATTAATATTATTAGTAATTATTAGCTGTGGGCAAAGGTTCGCCTGCGACGCGGAGGTTGCGGGTTCGATTCCCGCCTTGGGACAAATGTTTGTAGGATCTGCAAATATTTGTTCCGGGTGTTCTGGGTGTTTTCTATATATAATAAAAAATATCTATCTATGTATTGTATTGTATTAAGTATATCAGTCATCTAGTACATGGGTACTAGTACATGGGTACTAGATGACTGATCGACCAACTTTTGGGATAACTATTCCGCGGAATAAGAAATATCAAATGCAAGTGAACTGTCAGTTTACTCGCGAATAACTACGATTTACTCGGAGAATAGTGCTTATTCGAGTTTGGTCAATACAACCTAAGTAAACACGCAGGCGCAAATTTATCAGTCACAGATTTTACTCACACACTTTATGGTGACAAAAGTTGACGTGATGTTTTTGATTCTGAAGCAAGAGGCTGCGGGTTTGATTCTCGTGATCACTGCGTGAAAAAAAAAACTGTAAACTTGTTCCATTTAGGGTTCTGGCTGTTGTGGTACTCATCGTGCATATCGTACGTTTCTGGTGCCCACGATACAGGGCAGTCCTATCCTAGTGTCAGGATGTATGTAACTACGACGTTGTTACTGTGTTCAATGGTTGCTCGGAGACATTTTGTTTCTTGAAAAAGTTTTTTGAACTAATAATCTAAAGATTATTATTAGTGAAATACGTGCCTGTTGAGAAATTCTTTAGTTAAGTCGTTGACAAGCTGCCTTCACGCTGTTCTGTCTTGAGCATGTTAGCCGCTAAGATTGACAACACAAGTGGTGAGCACAGTAATCCTGCATGAAAGTATTGTTTTATTTGCCGCACCAATTCAATAATAAAACATGCCTCAAAACGACTATCACAGGTAGCCCTGAGTGAAACAGGTTTTCTCGATTTCGAATGTATTCTAATACTCTATATTCTAAGCGTAACAAAGTTTCCAAAGTCGTTAAGCCATGACAGAGGCCTTCGGGCGATCTAATGACTTATTACTTATGACTACCTGACAAACTTAATAAGGAATAGGTTTCACACTAAGAAAAACATTTTTTATATTTATTTTTATACTTTTTGTTTTAAATTACGTTTTTTTAGTCAATTATTAGTTATCCTTGTTGGAAACCGAAAAGGCAGCTCGCGGCGAATGTCAATGACCCCATGCGTCAATGAACCGCGTGTCTTTAATAACAACCTGACAAACTTTGTTTAGTTTACAACATACAGGATTGTAAGCTAAACAAAGCTATGCGCAATCTCTGAGCCTCGCATAAAGCAGTATTTATCGAAACATTATTCCATATCCCGCCCGGTATCTGAAGGTGCACTGCCATCAATCTTCAAGAGATAAGCGTCGTACTGGGAGAATAAACATTGCCAAAGCCTTTTCTACAAAACGACGTCTGCAAAATTACGTCCGTAATCACATTTACACACTATCACATTAATCACACTAATCACATTAATATTATAAACTAATATTATAAATCAGACGCACTGAAAGCGCCTGGAGGAGCTATTGGGCCATGAAGGACCTAATGAAGGGCGATTTACCATTGTCCTTAAAACGCAAACTCATGGACGTGTGCATTCTCCCCATCCTCACTTATGGCTCTCAGACTTGGTCTTTGACTGCGAAACAGAGGTCCGATCTTGAGGTTTGCCAACGAGCAATGGAGCGCAGTATTCTCGGTGTCAAACTTACCGACCGTATCCGTTACACCATATTGCGCTCCAAAACTCGAATCGCAGACGTCACTCAAAAAGCTGCCAGACTGAAATGGAGCTGGGCCGGACACGTTTGCCGCATGTCCAATGATCTCTGGGCAAAATTAACAACGGAGTGGGCCCCCAACGACGGAAGACGACATCGTGGCAGACCCAGACTTAGATGGCGGGATGACCTGGACTCATTTAAAAAAGATTGGTCCTTAAAACCACATGACCGTACTATATGGAAGGGGGATGGGGAGGCCTTTGCCCTGCAATGGGATGATACAGGCTGATAATAATAATAATAATATTATAAATGCGAAAGTTTGGATGTTTGGATGTTTGTTATTCTTTAACTCGACAACCTAAAAGCTAAAAGTGTTCTTGACTGAAAAATATTTTTATAGTGTAAACGATTTTTTAAACTATATTGAAAAATAATAATTTAATTTTTAAAACTTGACATTTTTATAATTATATACCTTGACATACTACTAATTAATCATTCTAAATTCTCGATGTGTTCTTTATAAATTGTATTTTTATTTTAAATTTGTATTTTTGCATGCCGAGTTAAACGGTGAAGTGTGTGACACTTATACTTACGTAAACATAAAGACCTTATGTAACCGTACTTCTAGCAAAATAAATCATTTCATTTCATTTCATTTCAACCACAAAACCGATTTGGTTGAAATTTATAACATTATAGGCTTCGATAGGCGTATGAATGTAACAGAAGCTGCCAAAATAAAAATATCTTAGAAAGTAGATATTGTGCGAAGTAAACAAACCTAAAGAATTAAAAGGTTCTTTTATTTCGTTAAGTTTAGCAAATATATATACATATATATATATATTTTTTATACAACTGAAGTGGCAACCAAGCGTACGGCCCACAAGATGGTAAGCGGTTACCGCAGCCTATGGACGCTTGCAATACCAGAGGTATCACTCGCGGGTTGCCACCTTGAGGCTAAGATCGAAAGCCTCATGTGCCAGTAATTTCACCGGAAACCATACCCTTCACACCGGAACACAGCAATGCGAGCATTACTGCTTGGCGGCAGAAATAGGTATGGTGGTAGTCCTTCCCCGGACGAGCTCTATCATAAAGAACTCTACTACTCTTATCCTAAGTAAGTTTGTATGAGTCAGTGGCCAACTCTGGTGACAGAGTTTCTATTCCGCCCGAAGGTATGGAAGTAACGTGACTTGTATTTTCTGTACCGTCATGACGGTGGCTGCTTCTTCAGAAACCGATGCATAGGCACCGTGCTAGGATAACGTAGTGGGCGCTGTACATAACAAAACGCTCTTTGACGCTCTGTTGATAAATAAGAAAATCTCTATTTATCAAAAATCTTCTCGTATTATTTATACTGGTTATTTTGTAAGCTTGAATTTTTTAATAATAGTAACGATTGTAAGCTAGCTGATTTGTTAGTTTAGCAACGCTAAGATAAAAAAAAACATTGGTTAAGACAAACTAAATAGGATGCTGTCCGTTTCACTCGCTACGTCTGCATCATCCACGTAGTCCAACATTCGTCTCTATAAAATCGCAGGGAAACGTGAGTAATTTGGTTTGTATAAAACGATCCATTTTGAAGTCATTGACCTAACGCAGGGTGACCAAGAACCAACAAGTTTCTCAACAAACCGCCAAACCTATTGGAAGAAGTAACAAAGTTGTAGACAGTTACTTGAGAAACATGTTAGAAAACAAAACACAGTTATAGAAACAGCTTTATTCTCTTGAGAGCGAGTTGTACATTTTCCTTCATACTTGTATTTGCCTTCGGAAAATTGTGGTGACGTCACAAACTAGTGTTGAGGACGACGATGTAAGTAGATACACGCCTGAGAATCATTAGCCGAGCAAAAAGTGCAGTGTGTACGCGTTCGTTGGCAGGTCGAGAGAAAACTGTGACCATGACATGGGCTCTGAAAATAGGATAAAATGAGACTTAAGATTTCAAATTCAGAAGTTTTTTTTTATACACAACTGAAGTGGCAACCAACCGTACGGCCCACGAGATGGTAAGCGGTTACCGCAGCCTATGGACGCTTGCATAACCAGAGGTATCACTCGCGGATTGCCATCTTGAGGCTAAGATCAAAAGCCTCATGTGCCAGTAGTTTCACCGGAAACCATACCATTCACACCGGAACACAGCAAAGCGAGCATTACTGCTTGGCGGCAGAAATAGGTATGGTAAGTTAGACGCAACGGTGGTCTAGTGGTAGTGACCCTGCCTTCTGACCCTAAGGTCGTGGGTTCAAACACGGTCGTGCACCAATGAATTTTTCTGTTCGAAAACGTATGTGCGCACTGCCAGTGCTCTCATACGGTGAAGGAAAATATCATGAGGAAACCGGCATGTCCAAGAACTAAAAATTCGAAAGACAAGTGCCATTCACCAATCCGCATTGGTTCGCGGGGTAGATTTAAGACCCAGTCAGTCTCGTTCCAGAGTAGGCCAGTTTCTCAACAATGGGAACAGTAGAAGGCTGCCATGATGATAATACATAATATTCTTGACATTTTTAATTTTAGTAATATTTAGATAACATATTTGCATACCAAAGATTTTGGTGGAACATAAATTAACTTATTTAATTTTAAGACCATTTTATATGACATGTGTTCTTGCAAATTAATATCATTTAACATTTTATTTATCATTTATTTATTTATGAAGTTAGTAGTAGTAATGTATAAAACTAGCACTAATGAATTTTGCTCCCTAAACAATAAAAGTGTGTGCTTTGCTTTGCACCAGTGCTCATACGGTGAAGGAAAACATCGTGAGGAAACCGGCATGTCCAAGAACTAAAAATTCGAAAGACATGTGCCATTCACCAATCTGCATTGGGTCCGCGTGGTGGATTAAGACCTAATCACTCTCGCCTGTGAGTAGGCCAGTGGGAACATTAGAAGGCTGTCATGATGATGAAACAATAAAAGTACAAACACAAATTCATTTATTCAAATAAAAGCATGTTTCCAAGTAAATGTGCAGCTCTGCCTTCTGTGTTAGTTTAACATATAAACTGTATTACAGAAAAACAGTGACTTCCCCATAACTGTTTTAAGAGTAGTAGAGTTCTCTGTGATAGAGCTCGTCCGGGGAAGGACTACCACTATACCTATTTCTGCCGCCAAGCAGTAATGCTCGCATTGCTGTGTTCCGGTGTGAAGGGTATGGTTTCCGTTGTAATTACTGGCACATGAGGCTTTCGATCTTAGCCTCAAGGTGGCAACCCGCGAATGATACCTCTGGTATTGCAAGCGTCCATAAGCTGCGGTAACCGCTTACCATCTTGTGGGCCGTACGCTTGGTTGCCACTTCAGTTGTATAAAAAAAAAAAACTGTGTTCACACACAAGTATTTATTTAGAACAATCTTTTTTGAATGAATATTTCAAGTGAAGGAAAACATTGAGATGAATCCGGCTTGTCCGAAAACTAAAGTTTAAAAGACATGTGCAATCCACCGATTGCATTTGATTTACGTGGATTTTTATTACCCATTAATTCATGCTTAAAAATAGGACAAAGTTCTAGCAGTGGCAGTGGCCAACACTGGTGATGGAGTTAATAGGCTGCCCGAAGGCCTTCCTTCATGGCCTCACTTTGAAAAAGCTGCCATGATGATGATACTCTTCCTCATAGTAGAATGTTGAAAAAAAGTTTAAGTGCCTTGCGGCTTCTGTGCTTTGCCTAATTTAATATTTAGGCAATCCGTTTTAATAGACTTCAACTATCCATTCAATGATCACCTATGATCATGGTAGCTACGCGATATCTCCACTAATTATGAACTGATTTTGATGAACTTTTTTTTAGTTTGATATATTGATTGATATTGATATTTCAGAAATGGTTATAAATTTTATTTTATTTGGCCCAGTACTTTTTGCATAAAACAAAAAAAGTTTATATAAAACATAACAACAAAACTACATCATTATATAATAAACAACTACAATAATTACATCGTCAAAATTTTTTTAGTTTATAGTCTGTTTTGTTTATATTTGATTAAGACAGTTCTATTCTCCAGTTCCCCACTTCTAATTTTCACGAAGTTTGGTCACCCTCACTAGCCGTGAAGTGCTCACGTCGTTAGACGTTAACGACGGCGCAGGGCGTCGGAGATTCATTCCAAGCTTAGGAAGTACGTTTTTTATTTATTTAATACTTGATTTTGTTGGCAATAGACTTTGATAGTTTAAACGCAGCTTTGATAAATAGGAGCACAAGTTTGTTTTAAAAAAAAGGGTTAAGTTTATTTTTAAGGTTTACATAGAATTTGGTTCATCCACGAACAATATTTTAGTGAGCCTACTGCTGGGACTACAATCAAAAATCTCCGACGACAATAAATATATTTAAAGACGCAGAACCTGTAGACCAAATTGGTTAAAAACTGCGACTTGTAAGCGAGAACAGACGAATTTCACTCTGTTTGCTCGCTCAGTCAATTATTATTTTAATTTGAGTTCTAAAATTTTTGTAAATAAACTAAAACTGCTTGTATGTAGAATAATCTTTTCGTTTTTATACTATTACAGTACACCATTGTATTACTGCGGCACTTTGCCTAAACATAACACCTCGTACGCATTTTCCCCAAAACTAATTTTCCCGCCATTATTTCCCACAAACTGTCGCTTTGCCTCAATAACGCGCACGCATGCGGCTCCGCTAAAGCTAAATGTTTTATTACCGCTGAAATAAAGCCAAGTGAATGGAAAGAAAAAGTAGCTCAGTCGCTTGATATTGTAGAACACTACTAGGACTTTTTTATACCACTAAAGTTAAGCGTACCGCCCACTTGATAGTACTCGTAAGTGATTACCGCACAATAATTCGACGACCGATGTGGCGCAGCGGGCGCAGGTCCGCCTGCGACGCGGAGGTTGCGGGTTCGATTCCCGCCTCGGGACAAATGTTTGTACGATCTACAAATATTTGTTCCGGGTGTTCTGGGTATTTTCTATATATAATAAAAAATATCTATCTATGTATTGTATTGTATTAAGTATATATCAGTCATTTAGTACCATAACACAGCTCTGTTTAAACAGTAGCTTATCTTGGGGCTAGATGATGCTGTATGGATTGTCCAGCATTATTTATTTATTTATTTATTTATTTAATATACACGTACGACATTCCACCATGCCGAACCAAACGCTTCTCATCTTCTTTTTTTGTAAGCACAAGCAACGAATGGAACTCGTTGCAAGCTTCTGTTTTTCCGGACCGTTACAATATGGGTGTCTTCAAGTCTAGAGTGAACAGGTTCTTTCTAGACCAGCGTGCTTCATCATCGACCACACTATCACTTCCCATCAAGTGAGGTAGAGGTCAAACGTTGGTCTATAACAAAAAAAAAAGGTTGCATCATCAGATAATCATTGCGCGTTGCCACCCCGAGGCGTAGATCTAAAGTCTCAGTCTCATGTACCTGTAATTTCATCGGATAAAATAATATCTAAGAAATATTAGTGCATAATATTCAAGGAATAGGTTCCACACGTATCAAAATTATCATGTAACTTCTGTATATAAGTAGTCTTATAACAAGGAGTAATAAAGACCCCGTATAAGTGCTAGGAACTAGTAAACCCTTTTTTGACAAAGAAAGTCTAAAATTGACAGTTAGTGAATTTATTTGGCAATCGTTATGCAATACGTTTTTAAAATTCATTGAATATTTATTGTGACAGTGAAAATTAGAATTAAATTGATTGGTTCTAGAGAATATTTACAACTGTATACGCTATATTTATTATAACTATAATACGCACTATCAGTATTTCAGGTTCACTAAGAAAGATCCTGCATAAAATAAAATGCAGAGATTATCTATTGTTGGAAACACCAACAGTACTGTGAATTATGCTGGCAACTCGCAGCGCCAATATTAATATTTGTCATGTTGGCAATACTGATTTCTTGATTATGTTTGATAATAAAAGATGGATATATAACGCTTATAAAATATAATTTTATTACTTGTGATCTCGTGTGTTATTTAACTCGCCCACAACACTGACCCCCTGAACCATCAACCTACTTAACTACATTCCACAGAGTAGTAGAGTTCTCTGTGATAGAGCTCGTCCGGGGAAGGACTACCACCATACCTATTTCTGCCGCCAAGCAGTAATGCTCGCATTGCTGTGTTCCGGTGTGAAGGGTATGGTTTCCGGTGAAATTACTGGCACATGAGGCTTTCGATCTTAGCCTCAAGGTGGCAACCCGCGAGGGATACCTCTCTGGTATTGCAAGCGTCCATAGGCTGCGGTAACCGCTTACCATCTTGTGGGCCGTACGCTTGGTTGCCACTTTAGTTGTATAAAAAAAAAACAGAGTTCCAAACATCTATAGCTTGTGCAAACCGACTATGTAATAAGATCCATGTAGACTTTTAGGTCATATAGGTATATACGATTGTATGACGTGCTAAGTAGCTCCGCTATTAGCACTCGGGCACTCGAGGAGAGGAAGCAATATCGAAGCTCTTAGAAGCACCGCTTTTTATTTATTTTTAACGTTCGATTGATCCCGGTACCCTTGCTTCAAATATCTTATCGAATATTGAGAACTCAATAAAAAGTGCAGTTTTTTTTAATATCTGTTCATTTCGATAAGGATAAAGTACGAGATACATTTTAGAGAGGAGACGACCGATGTGATGTTAAATGCTTGTAATCTGCAAATGTTTGTTCCGGGTGCTCTGGTTATTATAATAATAATAATAATAATAATAAAACGTTTATTTCGTTACCAACTAAAAACATTACATCAGCTATTACTAAAAATATAGAGTAACAAAAATGGCCACCACTCAGCATGTGCTATGACAGAACAACTCATGCCATAGCGCTGGTTTTCTATGTAATAAAAATATCTATCTGTGTATTGTATTCTATCAGTCATCTAGTACCCACACAAGCTCTGCTTAGCTTGGGGCCGATGTTGTGTTGATTGTCCAGTATTATTTATTTACTATTTATATATTTACATTATAAAATCAAATGGAATTTGCGATTTTGTCTGCGTTGAGTTTTTACACAAACATCACCTTCTCACAGCGTTCTCTAGGAGTTGATTTTCGAAAATTTATTTTTAGTGCACCCCTACATTCTAAGAAGTACGGTGAAAACCGATAGTGGGTTCGATGCTCGCCTGAATAAAAAACTTGCTATTTATAAATTGATTTCTCGTAGTGAGGTTGTTTACTATAAAATACCTATAACTAAGAGAACACACATTATGTTCCAGACAGTTTGTCTTTAAGC
Source organism: Colostygia pectinataria (assembly GCA_951394395.1). NCBI lineage: Eukaryota > Metazoa > Arthropoda > Insecta > Lepidoptera > Geometridae > Colostygia > Colostygia pectinataria. Next base: position 13,111,526 of record OX596351.1, on the reverse strand, counting down.
CCACGGTTTTAGTAATCTCAGGTGTTTACTTGTTCCTTCAAACTAAGCTTGTGTTGCAGAATACCCCAACAAGACTCTTGCTCAGGTATGCACAATGCATAGTTCTAGACGACTAGTTGCCTAAGTATTTAATACGTGGACCCACGGGAGGAGCTTCTAGCCAACTTTTCCAATCAGCCTTTGAAGGTTTCACCTTTAGGTATCCTGTAGCAGCTTATTTGGAAAGCGTTGAAACGGTGACTCGATTTGCGACGTTAACTTGGGGTATCAAGACATTTTGTATTTTATTAAATTAAGCTTTGACTTGACTTTGAGAATACTCTACTCTCTTTTTGTTCTACTTTTGCTGGAATTCATATTGATAATAGTTTTACCTGGTGGTATGACTATACAACAAGAGTCTAGGTATCACTGCAGTGCCAGATATTTTTATATGTTTCTGTCTAAGTTGAAGAACAATGTAGCAAGTGACATTGCTGGGTAAAAAAAGATTTTATGTTTTGGCGTAGAGCAGGTTGGAGTGGCGAATGTTTTTTTATACTGGTGAACATATTTATACAGTGACATCTATCCCAAAATTAAACAAAGCTTTGCTTATCTACTATTGGATTCAGATAACTGATAACATACTAAAAAACTTTTATTTTGATATTGCGTACTTTTAATACATAAAAACATTGGACCGAAAACAAAAAAAATTGCAGATTATGAAAATATTTGAAGTAAGAACCTGCTACCGCTTGCTTTTCAACTACGCACAAACCACCACGCTACCGAGGTCGGTGTAAGCATAACTTTAAAACCTGAAGCTCTAAATGACACTTCAACTGAGCCAGAGCCCCAATTCTCGGTTCCTTCGATAAAATACTATCACATTCGATATTATTATAATACAAAAAAATAATTTATGAAGGTTTTTAAGATTTTTTAATATATCAAAAAGTTACTTTAGATAAATGTCGACCATGGGTCCTTTGATATACATCAAGTGGTTAGCAGAACTCGATACTTGGTTGTATCATACACTAAATGAAAACAAAATAAGGAGGTTTCTAAAAATATAAGAATAATAAATATAATAAAATATAATATAATATAATAGTAAGTTTTTTAATTACCATCTAAGAAAACATTTGGTACTTTTATAAAAACGAAAAATTCTATTTATTGATATTTAGATCGTTTTTACATATTATAATTATTGAACGTAATATTAATTCTCGGTAACATTGTTATAATGTCATTAAAAAAGTTAAATTATCAAAAAATTAGATTTTAAGTATTATGATAATATCGAATGTGATATTTTATCGAAGGGACCGAGAATTGCCCCGGATTTTAACGCAGGGTAACGACTTCACAGTCTCATCTCATCACATTCTGACACAAACATAAAAACGTCTGTGCATTATTGATGGCAGAAATTTAGCATGATCGTCAGGTTGTCCTTACGTGTGTACGTCGTAATGCATTATTTATACTGCAATATTAACAACTTTAGCATGTTCCTCCAGCGGTATGTAAACTTGGAACGCAACATCTGGTAATAAACTTATACGAAATAGTGAATTAAGACTTGTTCTTCATATACAGCATTGCACAATGTTGTGTGGCATATATATATATATATATGTATATAGTGAGTACTCTATGACTTATGCACACTTGTAAGCTACAAGTCTAAGTAAAGACTAAAACGTCACTACGCTAATCTTGAACTTAAACATTTTGGTTCAAGTTTACTTTTTGTTATGGCACTTGCTGTTCTAATTTCGAACATAACGTCGTTGAAACTATGTTGATATTAGAATGAGTTTTGCTGTGGCACATAAGACTATGGCTACAGCAAATGTCTAAGGGTGAGCTGCACTATCTAACGTTAACGTCGAATTGTTCAATCGTCGTCGAACAATTTGACGTTAACGTTAGATGGTGCAACTCACCCTAAGAAGTTTACTCAAATTAAACCAAAACTAGCAAAACGAACGCTGTCGGTAAAAAATCTTATCGTTATTGTGCCATCCAGCTATCAACTTATATGAAACGTCACTTATTAGCCGCGTCAGCTTTAGTATAGCTTAGGATTGTCTTTGGCTATCTTGTCAAAACGACATGGGTCTTCCCATTTTAATTATTTTTCTCGTGTTATTTTAAGTTTTATTGCGTAAATTTGGTGGCAGTTTATCCAATTTAACTTGTTTACTTAGCACAAGTGTTAGTAATTGAAATGGAGGGGTAATGTTGGTTGGTAATTTAGTCAAAGACTTTCCAGGAGAATTTTGAAAGAAAAGTCATCGTTTCTTTCCAAGTTTCGTTTGTTTACGTTGCTAAGCGACAATCAAACTAATACACTTGACACTGGCAAAATTGTGGCAAACTAGCCACAGAGGCCATAAAACAAAAGAAGAAGAAGAAGTATAGCTTAGTACGTGAAAAGAACTACAAAAAAATCATGAACTACATGAAAATTTAGTTTTTACATTCACAATTTTTCCCTTCACAGCAAAATAAATCCAATAAAATTGAACTAGTCATTCCACTATACTAACTCGGCTGACATCTTACAAATATCCCTGTACATAATTATTACACGTCGTCAGTTAAAAAATAAAAGTAAAAAGATTCAATTCTGAATTCTCTTAAAAATAATTTTCAAATGCAAGTGGCAAAGCTTATGATAACAGTCCCACAGGATCTCATAAAGGTACCCAATGCAACCCAGATCCACCCAGACTTTTGAACGTTCTAGACGCTTTGTAGAGCAAGAGCCAGAAGAGCTTTTTTGTTAATAAAATGACAACGTTCTCATCGCAGAGTCTGAAAACAAAAGTATCGCGCTCGTGACGTATCTAGTTATTCTTAACAGATCAACAAAATTGAGCACTGTTCCGCGTTAGTCACCATTTGGGTAGGTGACCGCCAATCGCAAATTCAACTAAGCGCTCCCGTGCTTCGGAAGGCACGTTAAGCAGTCTGTTCTGGCTTTTCAAAATGGTTAGGCCATAACAGAGGCCTTTGGGTGGTCTAAAAACTCTGTCACCAGAGTTGGCCAATAACTCATACGAACTTACTTACTTACTATAACTATAGTCTATAATTAATGCGTGATGCTAGTGATGACATACGGAACTGTGAGTTATAATAGTTTTCTGACTTCACTAGTCGTCCTGAAAGGGTGCAAGATCATGACTCCAACTAGCTAGAAGTTATTATAATACGAGCCATTTTACACCATACTAGCTGTTGCCTGCGACTTCGTTTGCGTCGAAATCGGGAGTGATAAAAAGTAGTCTATGTCCTATTCGTTTATTATCGTTTTAAATTTCAGCCAAGTCGGTTGTATAAATAATAATGTAATTTCGAAAACGAACATTATTCATTGTGAGCCCTCTAATGTCATAAATTATTGAACCTTGGTCTACTCTCCAGCAGGAGTGATAGGGTCATTTGATAATGCGGATTGTTTTAAATGCGGTTTTAAAACTATTGGATTAGTAGAACTAAGGCTGTTTTTACTATATTGTGTAATTCAGCACTTGGTCGCATGCACTATTATGGCACACAGTTTATCCGAAGGCATTTCGTGGCAAAGAAATTACTATGAAAATGGAAGTTTTCATTTCTTGCAGCAGAAGCTGCTGTTATTTCAAAACTTTACTGCAAAATTAATAAGTACTATTGCGTCTTAACATTTAATTAAATAAAGCAGACACTGCTGAATTTTGATTAATGTATTTTAAAATATTTAAATTATGGCAACATTTGCGCTGTGGGATCTTTGCAGAAATTATGCTTTGTGCTGTATTTGTTTTTGTTAAAACTTAAGAATGCTCCAAGCGCTATGCCTGTGTTCTCAAAAAGTGACGGAAAACATTGAGAAAAAATCCATGGTCCATGAACTAATAATCAAAAAGCATTGTCATCCAAATCAATTATCCGCATTGGGTCCGCGTAAATGATTATAACCTAAATTAGAGTGATTTACACTCGCAGTGGTTTTTTTTTTTTTTTTGGACTATCCACAAGGCATCATCAAGCTGCTGTTAAACAGAGCTGTGTTATGGGTACTAGATGACTGATATATATTTATTACAATACAATACATAAATAGATATTTTTTATTATACATAGAAAACACCCAGAACACCCGGAACAAATATTTGCAGATCCTATAAACATTTGTCCCAAGGCGGGAATCGAACCGCAACCTCCGCGTCGCAGGCGGACCTTCGCCCACCGCGCCACATTGGTCGTCAATATCGTTCGTCATATTAGAAGGCTGTCATGATTATCATACATTTGAAACTTTTTTTACAACTAAAGTGGCAACTAACTTACGGCCCACCTGATGATAAGCAGTTACTGTAGACTATGAATGCTTGCGATACCAGATGCGTCATTCAAGCGTTGCCACCCTGAGACGAAGAGCGAAAGTCTTATGTGCCTGCAATTTATCCAGAAACCAAACCTGACGACTGTAACACAGCAATGCGAGCATTACTGCTTGGCGGCACAAACAGGTAGAATTCTATTTTTACAAAGACGTAACGTCTTAAAACTTCTTGCTCGTTCTTACACAAAATCATTGCGAAAACGGGTAGAACGGAAAACCCTACACTTGACAGCACTCTTCAAGGAAATATTCAATTCGCCGTGAAATAAGGGAATTTCTTATCGAGCATATTTATGACGTTGATACATGGATCTGAAGAGTGACGAATAATGGTGTGTCGTGACTTAAGAAGCATCATTTTACATTAAAAAAAAGTAAATTCTTATGAGTCAGTGTCCTGGCCAACTCTGGTGACAAACTTTGAAGCCCTAAGGCCTCTGGGCCTCTGGTGGTCTAGTGGTAAGAGCACTGGTGGTCTAGTGGTAGTGACCCCGCCTTTCGATCCTAAGGTCGTGGGTTCGAACCCGGTCGTGAACCAATGGATTTTTTGCTACAAAAAGTTTATATGCGCAATGCCAGTGCGGTGAAGGAAAACATCGTGAGGAAACCGGCATGTCCAAGAACTAAAAACTCGAAAATCATGTGCCTTCCACTAATCCACATTGGGTCCGCCTGGTGGATTAAGACCCTATCACTTTCGCTTGAGAGTAGGCCAGTGTCCCAGCCGTGGGAACATTAGAAGGCTGACATGATGATGATGAAAGGCCTCTGTCATGGCTTAAAAACTTTGAAAAAGCTAGGATCGACTGTTTAACGTGCCCTGCAAAGCACGGTAGCGCTCAGTTGAAATTGCCACTGGCGGTCACCTATTTATATGGTGACTACGCGGAAAGTTACGTCAAAATAAAACAGTTAAAATGACTAGAAACTTGATTATAGCTTATCACGAATAATTAGTTTTCAGCGTAAAATGAGCTTAGACGCGCTGCTTTAGGACTCAATTAAACTTGAACATGAGCAATGCTAACTCAAATGTATCAACAACATCAAAAGTTTCGTGCGTTAGGACAATTTTTTTCTCATTTCGGACATAATTACATTGACTTAAAGTTGAAATTCGAATGATGCTTCACTGTAAACAGCACGCAAGTTCGCAGTCGATACATTACGTGTCTATACAAATCATAAAATGTATCAATGGGATCAGTTGCCCGATTCATAATATTCATTATGAGTCAACTGATCCCGCGGGATAAGTTTGAGCGGGATGAATTGACTAAAGAGCCCACAGTTACATACTAATTTAATTTATTTGGTATTTACCAAACCGAAGTCTATCGGCACTGATACTAATTAACCCGTTGATTTAAACAAAGCTATTGATTTATAAATAAGTAAAATAAATAAATAAACAGAGAAGCTTAAAATATACAGATTAAGTAATAAAAATCGCGGGCCGAATCTGGATGAGACTAGCACAGGACCGAGAGGTGTGGCACATACAAAGGCAGGCCTATACCCAGCAGCGGGTGAAATCGGGCTGTGGATGATGATGATGAAGAAGTAATAACAGAAATTTAAACTGGCAAGGAAAACCAAACAAATCATCAAATCAAATTTCAAATGTTCAATCACTAACCTAAATGTAATCCGATACAAATTATCAAATATCATCGAATCAGAGATCATTTTAATTCAATTTATCATCGGAAATTTCTAACCGAAGCGAGTAATTGTAGCGTGGAAATGAATTATTTATCCGTTAATTTATCGTCTTGGTCGAGATAAATTGATTCGCAATGTATTATTTTGGTATGGTATAAGATATAACAGCTCTAAGATAGATCATAAAAAAAATGACTAAATCAGATGTAGTTCGTGATTTGGGCATTTTGCTGGATAGCAAATTTACATTTCTCCCTCATTTAGATAATGTTATAAAAAAAGCTAGCAAGACTCTTGGTTTTGTTATTAGAAATGTTAAATCTTTTAAAAATCCAAAAACTAAAATATTAGTGTACAATTCCCTGGTACGAAGCATTCTGGAATATGGAAGTGTCGTATGGCGTCCCCATTACGCGACTCATACATTGCGACTAGAACGGGTACTAAAACGTTTTTTGAATCACCTGGCTTATTCAACGGGTATTGCTCATAAAACCAGGAGTTGTCTTTAAAAATTGAGTCCTTAGAGAAACGTCACACTGTGTCGGATTTAATATTTCTTTTTAAAATTTTGCGTAATATTATAGACTGTCCAACACTACTTCAATTATTTAACTTCAGGATTCCAAATAGATACCCCAGAAAACCCGTTTCACTTCTTTACCCTCCACTCCGTAAAACTGTTTTAGGCTCCAACTCCCCAGTATCAAGACTCTGTAAGCTTTATAACACTCACTGTAACTGTCTTGACATATTTGGCACTACCCTCTTTAAATTCAAAAAACAAGTACATTTAATAGTAGATAAATAAGTAGATTTTGTAATTATATTTTTTTGTACAACTTCAAAATTATGCATGCTGTGTTTACTGTCGTAAATTGTACACTTAGTTTTTAGATATAATATTGTTATTTAAGTATGTTTTAGTGTAACAATTGAAGTAAACCAATAAATAAAATAAAATAAAAAAAAATAAAAAAAAATTAACCAGATTTTTCTAGACTGGGGCGCTTTAAAGAATTCACTATGGTTGTAACGTTTCAAAATGATCCTTGTGATTTTATTAAGGTAATAAAGGAGGCTTTATTATTATTATTTTTATATTGAATTTGTGCTATAAGTGGGCTCGTAAACATAATTTACACATTTTTTTAAGTGATGTACTATCCATATTCAGAGCTTAAAGATTTTATTTGAACTACGAGTATATTGATATAGCATCTAATTTAGCCAGGTTGTAAATTGCAATGTTATTACTTGTATGTACTAGTTGTTGCCCGCGACTTTGTTTACTTTATTTATTTAATTATTATATTTAATGTTTAATGTTTTAATTTTGTTTTTAATTTATTTGATTTTGTTTTTATGTTATTAATATCGTAATTAATTTTAATAATTAGTGTAATTGGTTATGCACTGTTCTAGTTAAATAAATAAATAAATTTAATTTACTTGGAACTCGGGTAGCTTACTTTTTTCCGAGATAATAAGTAACCTTTGTGTGCTCCAACAAAAATTTGATGCCTGTGCTAAACTTCACAGAACGGTGCAATAGCAAAAAAATATAATGTGTACGCGATGTCTTTTAGCTTGTACCATGATTGATTTTATGTTTACGTAACAGTGTATCGAATGTTCGTTTAATTCATTCGAGAAAAGTCTTTCTTCTTGAAAGGAAATTGTCAAAGTCAAAAGAGTTTTATTCAACACTAGCTATTGCCCGCAAATTCATTCGCGTGGAACTCGGGAATCGTACTTTTCAGGATAAAAAGTAACCTATGTCCTATTCCCGGTCATTAGCTAGCTATATATTTATGTGTAAATCTGTGTTTGCATGTCGGTCAACGACGAAGTGTGTGAGACATTTAAAACAAATGGTAAAACCTAATATCATAATACCATACTTCAAGCAAATAAATACTATTTCATTTCATTTCATTTTCATTTCATTTCATTTCATTTCATTGTTGTTTTTGATAATTTTCTTGACATTTTTAATTTTATGTAATAATTTAAGATAACATAATGTTTGCATGCCAAAAATTTTGATAGGACATAAATTAATGAACTAATCTAATATTAAGACCATTTATATGACATGGTGTTCGTGCAAATAAATATCATTTTTCATTTATGTTTTAATTTTCAGTCAAATCGGTTTAGTGGTTGTCGAGTTATAGTAACAAACATCCAAACATCTAAACATTTTTAGAGTAGTAGTGTGATAGAGCTCTGTGATAGAGCTCGCCCGGGGAAGGACTACCATCATACCTATTTCTGCCGCCAAGCAGTAATGCTCGCATTGCTGTGTTCCGGTTTGAAGGGTATGGTTTCCGGTGAAATAACAGGCACACGAGACTTCCAATCTAACGTCTCAGGGTGGTAACACGCAAGTGATATCTATGATGTTGCATGCGTACATAGGCTACGGTAACCGCTGACCATCAAGTGGGCCGTACGCTTGGTTGCCACTTTAGTGGTAAAAAAAAAAAAAAAACATTCAAATATCAAAACTTTCGCAGTTATAATTTAGTGTAATATAAAATAATAAGAATCACTTTGAATCGCCTTATCTTAACATAAACATTAAATTGAATATCACTACCGACTTTGATTAAAACTACTAGTTTATCTTTTCAAAGGCAATGAGTACGCTTCTTGAACCTGTTGTTCTACTACCAGATAAATTTACAGTATTTTAGTATAACTAAAATATTTACACAGCTTTATATTTACGACTTTGTTAAAAAATATTAATTTACCTTCTAAAAGGCAATGTGTACGCTTCTTGAACCTGTTGTTCTACTACCAGATAAGTTTACAGTATTTTAGTATAACTAAAATATTTACACAGCTTTATATTTACGACTTTGTTAAAAAATATTAATTTACCTTCTAAAAGGCAATGTGTACGCTTCTTGAACCTGTTGTTCTACTACCAGATAAATTTACAGTATTTTAGTATAACTAAAATATTTACACAGCTTTATATTTACGACTTTGTTAAAAAATATTAATTTACCTTCTAAAAGGCAATGTGTACGCTTCTTGAACCTGTTGTTCTACTACCAGATAAATTTACAGTATTTTAGTATAACTAAAATATTTACACAGCTCTATATTTCTTACAGCTGCAATCCAGAGCTAAACGAATTCATGATGAGAGAAGCGCATAAACATTAAGCTTTCATGAAATTCCATGAAATAAAACCGGAATGATAACATTTGCACTTTGCAGCGAATTAGATGAAATGGTTTTAACATAATAAATGAAGTTTAACGGCGAATCATGAATATTCTTGCTCTTTTATGGGTAGTTAGGTTTCGTTCGGTCATTCTGTTGAATATTTTGTAATAGCGACTTTTTTACTGTCGTTAAATGTTTAAAAAAATGTAAGTTGAAAAGAAAATGTGTAGCGTTATAACCGCTTTATAACAGCTTTTCAACTGCACAGTGTTGCGTCTGGACAATACAAACTAAGCTGAAACCAAAACATTTTCGATAGACGTCCAACTGTGTGGCCTGTCTCTTAATGTGCCAAAACGACTGAGCCTTTACCATCCACTTTTTTCATGCAACTCATACAATCTGTTGTCATCGGTTCATCGAGTGAGGGGCCGTCTACTTCATTTTCCAGTTTGCGGTCACTTTTTTTTTTTGTTTATTTATTAAGTTTGTGAGTTTTATACCCATAACTACGCCTTTACAGCCTTTACGCCTATCAGATATGTTTTATATTAAACTATAGATTTAGATTAAACTAGCCATTTCCCGTGAATATGTTTGCCTAGAACTCGGGAACAGTACTTTATTTCGGGAGAAAAAGTAGCCCATGTCCTATTCCTAGTCAGTGCCTATCTATGATTTAAATTTCAGCCAAACTGGTTTAGTGGTTGTCGAGTTATAAACATTTAAAATAATATTAGTGTGATCAGCGTGATAAGTGTGATAGTATTGATAGGCTGGTCCAGCACTTAGATATAAATTCTTGCTATAAAATTCGCGACGTTGAACAACTAAGGACAAAGTTCAGTGGAATGACTCGACACGCGCGTGATGATGAATAGCCTTGCACCGGTGCTCAAGTGCTTCCGTGTTTTAAGATTAATGGAAACTTTTACGGTGTTATAGAAACTCTCTAAAATTACTGTCGCTTTCATTTTTTTGTTCTTTTTATGTTACTAGAATGGAAAAGCAAACCGTTTGCGTTCAGACACTTAAAAGTTCAAGATTATTTAATAAAATAAAATCGAAACGATTCACCTTTTTTTGGTATTCTGGTATTTAATTCGAAATACCAAGAAATAGGTGAATACAAAATACATAAAGAAATAGTTAGGTCATAAAACGACCGTTACAAATAATCTACAGTACCAGACAGAATTGTTCTTATCTGATAAAATAATATTACGAGACATAAAGTTCATAACAGATTGAAAAAAAAATTGATACTAGACATTTTTTTATTATTAGAGAAATATTGTCGGACATTTCTCACAAACGCCATTTAGCCTATCTTGTAAATCTTGTATAGTTCGCACAGCGGATCTAGGCTTCCGTGAAGTTAGCCGTTTGTGATGCGCAAAGACAATTTAGATTGTAAAAGCTCCATTGCGCATCGAAACGGCTAATTTCACGACGGCCGAGATCCGTTGTGAGAACTATACTATGGAAGTCAAGTAACTGATGGAATATACTATATTTTTATTTGACAATACATACTGTATAATACACCCGAAATGAAAATTCAATGGAGCATCTTGTAGCCCCAAGCAGAAATAGAGAACAAGAGATCCCATGGCCGCTCTCCGACCGATGGGGAAACCTAATTAAATCTCTTACAAATCGACCATGACCGATTGCAACAATGCCTCGAATAGAGCCGAATGGAGACGCATAGCAAGAGCGGTCATTCATCAGGACCCACCTATAACTACGACCACTCTGCAAAGAGTGCCCGACTGAGAAGAAGAGAAATATAGAAACCGAGACCTGCAATAATATTTGCAGATCATGCAAACATTTGTTCAAAAGCAGGGATCAAACCTGCAACCTGACATAAAAAAAAAACACCCCTTGTTTCTAACGGTCACTTGTCTACCACGCAACCGAGGTCATTCAGTTAATGATTACTGTTAAAATAGATAATTTGAATTTACAACAATCTAATGCAATTTACGTTATTATACGAAGTTAAATACTAAATGTAACAGAAAAAATATAAGCTTCCATTCATGAAACCCATTAAAATGTTATATCAAATATTATCTTCGTCTTTACTCGACTACGCCGTGAAGATTTATGATTTATTCATGGAATATCGCTATTAGATTTAAATTACTAAAAGCTGACACACAAAATGACCCTATATTATAATAATAACAGAATATTTATAAAGCTTTATTGTCTGACTGACAGATCAACTTACCACACGTCTTAGGTTGGATTTGACCAAACTGGAATAAGCGCTACCGTAGTTATTCGCGAGTAAACTTACAGTTTACTTGTATCTGACATTTCTTATTCCGCGGTTATTCCAAAAGTTGATCGAATTCACCCTTAAAAACATAAAATTTGGAGAAAACATTGATATTATGGTGAGGTTAACTATGAAAGGAATTTCCGAAATTCAACTAGAGGAGCCAAATCACATACGAGTACATAGTTCTTACCCCAGGTTCCCTGTGTTGTGAGTATCGAAAACTACGAGTTCTGGTACCAAAACATCAAGACCAAGATCACACCCCAGACACTCTCAATAAAATGTATGAAACAAATGCGTCGCTATCACCACATGCATAGTTTGTGTACGTAAACGGTGCCGTTGTGTGGGAGTATCATGGTTTGCTCCACCTAATTATAGCTAGAGCGAGATATCACACTTTCACTATGCTTAAAATCAAAGTAAACGCGTGCCTTAGCCCTTAGCTTCAGTGCCGGCGAGGTGCCGGCAAACTCACGACCAGGGTGAGGTATGTAAAATCGGTAAGAGGTAGGGAGTGGCCATTTTGTACGTAGTACTAATATTCTGTGCCAAGTTACCCACAGCAAGATTTAAACCCGCAACATCTCACTACTTTGCCATGTCACGTGGTGCTTCTTAAATGGGCGAACCACCTTCTAGCTCATTATGAACTTCCAGGGAAATTAGAACATGAGTGTAAAATATCCTAATGACAGAGAACCAAAGACTTTAAATACCTGTCTACGCGCGGAAACATTGGATTCAGTCAGTTTGATTTTCTGAAACATTAGCACTTGTTACTTTATGCAACAACTGACGAGTGTTTTATCAATTTTATTATCCATCTATTTTATAAACCCGTTGGCACCCACTGCTGGGTATAAGCCTCCTCTCTAATACGTCATTCTTGTCGGTCCTGTACCAGCCTCATCCATTGTCGTCCGACCACGCTGACGATGTCGTCCGACCATCGGGCTAATGGTCTGCCTCCTGGTCGTCTCGCATCCCTTGGCCACCACTCCGTCACTGCCTTAGTCCATCGCCCGTCTTCCCTTCTAACGAAGTGTCCCGCCCATTTCCACATAAGACTTGCAATCCTATCAATCATTCAATCAGTTCGTTATTATTGTAGAAAATTGATTTAAATTTATTTCAACAATATTAGATACCGAGATACTTATACGTATCTATTATAGATATATATATATTTCTATAAGTATAACAAAATGAGACACATCAACTAACATTTATGTGTAAAATACGTTGGCTTTTACGTACGTACGTAAAATATATTATATATATATATATATATATTATGAATAAAGCGTGTATGTACACGTAAATACAGTAAACAATACTGTTCAAATAAAATTTAATAAATTTTCTATAAGTATAACAAAATGAGACACATCAACTAACATTTATGTTTACACATAAATGTTATACTTATAGAAAATTTATTAAATTTTATTTGAACAGTATTGTTTACTGTATTTACGTGTACATAAACGCTTTATTCATAATAGTAATAAAAACTTCTGTAAGTTGATAATATGTCTTTCAAGTTTACATAATAATGACTTGTCAAGACAATATTTAGTTGATTGATTCAGGCGTTACTTTGTGGATAGACGAAAAATAAATGGAGATTGCGGGTTCGATTCCTGCCTTAAGACAAATGTACGATCTGCAAATTTATTTCAACAATATTAGATACCGAGATACTTATACGTATCTATTATAGATATATATATATTTCTATAAGTATAACAAAATGAGACACATCAACTAACATTTATGTGTAAAATACGTTGGCTTTTACGTTCGATATTTTACGTTATAGAAAATTTATTAAATTTTATTTGAACAGTATTGTTTACTGTATTTACGTGTACATAAACGCTTTATTCATAATAGTAATAAAAACTTCTGTAAGTTGATAATATGTCTTTCAAGTTTACATAATAATGACTTGTCAAGACAATATTTAGTTGATTGATTCAGGCGTTACTTTGTGGATAGACGAAAAATAAATGGAGATTGCGGGTTCGATTCCTGCCTTAAGACAAATGTACGATCTGCAAATATTTGTTCCGGCTGTTCTGGGTATTTTCTATGTATAATATAAAAAATCTATCCATGTATTGTATTGTATTAAGTATATCAGTCATCTAGTTCCCATAACACAAGCTCAGCTTAGCTTGAGGCTACATTATGCTGTGTGGATGGTCCAGCATTATTTATATACATTGTTTTTAACAATTTTATTTGTTAGTCAATTTGCTATAAAACAAGTGCTTCGTCTCCAGTTAATTCAGCGGCTTGAATATTCAGTGCCTCACGGTGACGTCACTAATCGTGTTACCAACAGCTTGATGTGCGTAATTTTCTTTTGCATGATTTAACACGTGTTTACTGACAAAGTAAATGAACATTTTTACATGGTAAGTGAATGTAAATTGATTCTTGCTCTTGTTTATTCAATGGCGCCACAGCGCTCTGTGAAATGGTTTTTATTGAAATATAAAACATTTATTTTTCACATATTTAAACATGCTTTTTTAAAGTAGTTATGCCATAGTAGAGGCCTATTGGCTCGGTTAGTAAAGTTGGCCACTGAATCATACAAACTATATTGCATAAATTTTCATCATTATCATGACAGCCTTCTCATGTTCCTGATGCGGAATAGTGAATGGCACACTACCTTCTTCTTGGTCACACAAACTTGCATTAAACAATTTTATTAGATCAAATAAAATAGTTCATTTATTCATCCATCCAGAATAAGTATTTAATTAAATGAAATCAGCATAAAAATAGGACCGGAAATAAAAGCCTTACAACAGCCTACCCATATCTCAATTTTATAGTCTTTTCAACTCAAACTCTGTGTACACGTGTCAAACTTAAAGTTGAAACGAGGCTTTACAGTTTAATGGGACGAAACACCTCAGTTTTGTAGTTGGGTTAACTGAGGCCGGGGTTTAGGGCTGCTATTCACCCCTTTGTAGACTTTGTGGCGCATTTTAGAGGGTTGAGCGGTGTATTAAAAATACTAAGAATAAAAGAGAATAGAATAATTTATTAGCAAAGATGACGACACATTAAAATATTAAGATTAACAGTACTAACATCTTTAATTCGTCAAGTATAGTCTATTTCACAGATTTGGTAAATACTAATAATAAAGATAAATAACGATGAACAACGAACGACGAACTTAAAAACTTTATATAAATAGTAATAGTAAGTACGTTTTTTGATACTACTGGGTTACTATAAAACAATATAATTAAGCTATTAGCAGACGACACACCATTTAGCCCCATGCTTAGCAAAGCTTGTAAGAGCCACTGATAGAAAACATAAACAAGTACATTTTTTTTATAAATACATACATTATCATTAAGAAACGTATAGACCCACAACAAAGTATTTGCATATTAAGCAAACATTTGTTCCGCAGCGGGCATCGAACCCGCAGCCTTGCTTCTCAACCTTCCTAACGCTTAGCACGCAAACGACCGTTCCAGTATTTGGTAATCTTAATCTTAATATTATTCTATAGGGGAAAGTTTGTATGTTTGTATGTTTGTAAAAGCATCACGCCCAATTGGCACAGGCATAGATTATAGCCTGGAATACACAGAACTATATTTGAGTAGAATGAGTGAGTGTATGTATCTCGCGTGCCAAAAAAACGGGCTAAGTAAGGGCTGAGAACCTCTTTACTCGCCGCGAAACTCAGTCTGCTCACAACCGGGGGCGGTGTGGTGGTGTGCCAGTGCCTAGAATCGGTTTGCCGCGTGCTTATCGATGCTTTTAAATCATTTATTTTCGCGCGGCTTACGTTTCCCATCACTAAAATACATCTGTGTGTAAAATACAAATACGCAAAATGTTACACGCTCGGTTTCCATACAAATCGACGAACTCTTTCATTCTACTTAAATATAGTTCTTATATTGCTATTCCAGCACAGCGTTCCCGTGGGATAAAAAACGATTTAGCCGAGAGCAACACTGAGAGCACCGGTGGTCTAGTGGTAGTGACCCCGCCTTCCGATCCTAAGGTCGTGGGTTCAAATGCGGTCGTGCACCAATGGATTTTTCGCTACGAAAAATGTATGTGCGCAATGCTAGTGCTCTCATACGTTGAAGGAAACATCGAGAGGAAACCGACATGTCCAAGAACTAAAAATTCGAAAGACATGTGCCATCCACCAATCCGCATTGGGTCCGCGTGGTGGATCAAGACCCAATGACTCTTGCTTGAGAGTAGGCCAGTGTCCCAGCAGTGGGAACATTAGAAGTCTGTCATGATGATAATGATGAACACCGAGGGGCGCAGCATAAAAAAAATATATATATTTCAATACAACAGAATCTCGCTTTCGTTTATCACTAGAACTAGTCATTTTTCTAAATAATAGTCCACTCGACAGTGTCCAAGGGTTAAATAGGCATGTGCTTCGGCTATAAAATGGCAACACTAAATTCATTTATTATCCTTCAATTAAGTTTGTATCTGTTAAGTTTAGTTCGCTGTACAATAAAATTGGATTATAAATTAAAACAAGTGATGAACATTAAACTAAATAATAATAAAAAAAACTATCGTGGTAAGAAATCATTTTAAATATTATTTTTGTGTGAACAATAATTATATTTTTAACGACTATCAGTGCTACTTAGCTGAAAGATTTGTTTAAAACACAATTTTAAAGGTAACCTTTAACTATTACAACCACTTTACAGAATACATAAGAACAAACAAACAACAAGCATACCTGCCGTAATCTATTTAGAATTATCATCAAAACCACTTTTAATTGCTTTGTTATTACAATCACAGCACACGAAGTTATAACAGCGAGACGATGTTTCATTAATTTATTGCCAAAGTTTACCTTCTGCTCTAAAGCTATTATAAAGCTGGGTCTAAACAATTAGCTATCTTTATTACGTATCGTATCATGTGATGGATAACGACCCTATCTTGCTTGGGAGTAGATTAGTGTTGCAGTGGAAACTTATGAAGGCATCACATGTCATGTATCATGATGGTGTCATGACATGTCTTGTAGCCTCAGTATCTAACTATGGGTGCTTAAACTCTGCTTCAATGATTGGTCACAAATTGACAGACTGCGCAATGCAGCTGTCATAAAATAATGTGCTAATTACAGTGAAACATATTTTTATTTTACGTTTTATTTTAAAAAGCAAATTCTTTAAAGCACGCTTTTATGAAAATACGCTCAATGACAAATCGAACGCTGGCCGCAATACAGCGAGCGTTCGTTCTCGTATAGTAATTAAAGCGGTGTTATGAAACCACGTATCATCACCCGCCCACAGTGCTTATTAATCATAAGATACGTCGTTGATACAGATACGATGAATAGATTCAGCATAATGTGGACTAGCCTTAGATAAACTGTGTGCGCAAACAAACTAGAGTTTTGTGATTTTGAAGTTTTGCTTTGTGTCGGTAAAGTCAACTTTTGGTTACGCGTATACACAATCATAAATAATTGTTTCAAAGCTTATCGCAAAATCAAAACTTATCCAAACTTCCTCTAATATTATAAATATTAAATTATTGTATAGATGTTTATAATTTAATTTCAGCAAGGTAGAAGACGTAGTCTGTTGTTAAACGCCACGCCTGATCATAATATGATGTGTCTTCGAAAGCTTGGTTAAGCTTTAAATTTATTTGTGGCAATGTACTGCGCTTGTCACCTCTAGAAATGTCATAGTTGGTTAGTGTCACTGTAGAATTTGGCTACCTGCTGATCAAAAGACTAATTTCATAGTAGGCCTTTGTAACACCATAGAAAAATTGAAAAATATGTACATGACTAACAGTAACTAACAATTTCATTTCTAAGTAGACGAACAAAGCTCTAAAAGAAAAAAGTTTATTGTGAGTATTCTAAAACGGGAACACTAAAGGTTCGCCATGACAGATAATAGCAATGATCACGTGACGCATCTTGACTTTGACAGTACTTATAACCCAGTTGTTCCTTAAACCTACCATGTGGTTTTGCACTGTGTTGCACTCTTTCACAAAGATAAACTTACTTTAGATTATAAAAGGAGCCAAAATGAAATAAATATACAATGATAAACGGTTTCTTTAATGATTATCTAATTATCTAGACCCCTACAAAGGACCAGGGCCCGGCTCCACACTGCGTGAAACAACTCCTTTGTATAACATTAACAGAGATATTGACACGAATAGAAGAAGAAATCATATTCGTTCAGTAATTGCAACTGGTACAGTTCCCTTCAAATTTAATATACTTATGCTTACAAATTGTTTCTAGGAGCCAGAATAATATCTTGCGTTGTGGTGGTACCAACCAAGATCCATTTTGCTGTAGAGTCCACCAGAGTAAAACTGTTTAAATAAAATAAAAAAATTGACGCACTGAATGTATATATGAATACATAGTGTAGATTCAGTTCTCTGATCAGCAATAAATAAATAAATAAATAAATAAATAATGCTGGACAATCCACACAGCATCATCTAGCCCCAGGTAAGCTGCTGTTAAACAGAGCTGTGTTATGGGTAACTAGATGACTGATATATATTTAATACAATTACAATACATAGATAGATATTTTTTTATTATATATAGTAAATACCCAGAACACCCGGAACAAATATTTGTAGGTCGTACAAACATTTGTCCCGAGGCGGGAATCGAACCCGCAACCTCTGCGTCGCAGGCGGACCTGCGCCCGCTGCGCCACATCGGTCGTCAGTAAATTTATTGTTGTGATATAATTATAGATATTAAAACCTGTGATTCAGGAAAAACCCTGTTAAATTTTATTGGATAATAGCTTCATTTCTGGAAGGTTAAATTCACGCATTCCCTTGGCATTGCTAACATCTTATTCAATTTGTGCTATTCAAGCCGGGACAATAATAACAGGGCTCTTAGATATTCGCGGTGTACAAACGTAATTCATTCATCCTAGTTACCATTTTCTGTTACAGCCTATTTATAACAGCAATACCACTACATAGATTGTATAACCGATAACCGCTGAGTGCTTAGCACGAATAACTCGTTTGACAATCGTAAACGTGAACCAGCTATCGTAGCGTATCGTCCAGCTGTCAATTTGTATGGAATTTCAGTAGTTCATTTAACGCACTAAAGAGGCGCTGTTAAAAACGTTTCCGTTTACGTTTACGATTGTCAAACCAGTTTTTCATGCTGAGCACTCTGAAGTATAAAACTTTTCGAATGGTAACCGCGAACTGAAAAACGAAATGTAGGACGGCCACTTGATAGCCCCATTACGATATAGCGGTTCCAGAAAATCAGTGGATGGTAAAGTAGACGTCCACTGCTGGACATAACCTGACCCAAAGGCCTTTTTGCAATGTCATTCAATGTGAAAGTGAAACAGCGGGCGAAAGCCTCCCAAAGATTGCCACGACGACTGGTTCACCCATAATAAATAATAATAAATAAATAATGCTGGACAATCCACACAGCATCATCTAGCCCCAAGGTAAGCTGCTGTTAAACAGAGCTGTATTATGAGTACTAGATGACTGATATATATTTAATACAATACAATACATAGATAGATATTTTTTATTATACATAGAAAACACCCAGCCCAAGGCGGGAATCGAACCCGGGAATGTAGCGCGGCTGGCGAAGGTCCGCCTGCGACGCAAAAGTTGCGGGTTCGATTCCCGCCTTGGAACAAATGTTTGTACAATCTGCAAATACTCGTTCCGGGTGTTCTGTGTTATGTGTCCTGGGTATTTTTTATGTGTAATAAAAAATATCCATCTATATATTGTATTGTATTAAGTAAACCTCAGGTTATTAGTGGTGGAACCGATGAAAAAATGCAAGAAACCCAAATTCATGATGAAATATGAGTGTAGATAACTAAACATTTTGATTAATGTATACGTAACAGCTCAGTCTGTGAAATAACATGCTGTTTAAATATTCATTACCCTCAGTAACTAACTACGTTCAACATAATCAATTTTGTTAATTATACGTCTATTGTATATTATTAATTAGCAAATAACACTAACGTAATGGATCTATCGCATTAACAGGAGTTTAAGGTTGATTACAAAGATGAGGAGCGCGCTGGTGGTCTAGAGGAAATGACCATGCCTTCCGATATAAAGGTCGTGAGTTTGGACCCGGTCGTGCACTAATGTTCATTGACATAGAATGACAAGGACACCCAATACTTAGCAAGCCGCTAAAATGACAGTTATATTATATAAATAAGGGGTTAAACATGATTGGTGTGTTTGCTTCATAACATTAACCGGAATCTACACCAATGTATTGACAAACAAAATAATATGGCTTCGATTGCTCTTTACAGCATTCTCGACTTCAGTAAAATTGAATGTGCTCGAAAATGTCCTGAAAGATTTGCTACGTCCAGTCGCTTTTTTCGTCAAGATAATATAAAAAACCAATAGATCGAAAACCAACTCTTAACGCTACCAAATAAGGTAGAGTTTGAATGTGGCGATATTAACATAGTCTGAGTTCAAGTTTTATTACGGAAGTGTTGTTCAAGAACTACTAATAGTACTTAGAAGAAAATGTTCACTATGAGGATTGGGTTCTAAACATTAGTTTTGACACTATAGAATTTGATCGAAACCAGTCGTTCCCATGTAAAGCCATACAAATTGGCCGAATGAAGGCCAGCGCTAGTGTAGGCAAATTTATGCAAAACAAGTGCTACCATCTACACGTTTGGCAAATTTAATGAATCCTAGATACACTTTGGTGCTTGGCTTGTCTTGGTCAGCCTATACCAGCGATAATAAGGTGCCACCGAGCAACTGCAAAGCAAATCAAATAAGTTATCCGCACGTTGGTAATTGACTTTTACTCGGCAAGGCTGGGCCAACATGTATTAGCGACTGAAGGGGTTGGTTTATTGACCTAAAAGCCTCAAGTGTCATGACTCAACCACGGACAAAGGAATGCCTACTTAAATTGATAGGCGTTTGTTTACTATCAAACTTGTTACTGTAGTGATAGGTCATTACTCTACAAATCATACTAACAGCTATTGATTGAGAGTAGCAAGCAAGTGACAAGACGGTCAAGCCGCTCGCCTGATGTTAAGCGCCAACCCTGACCATAGTAGGTTGTCGAGTTATCTTTTTTTTTTCAAATGGTAAGCGCGGCTACCTGAAATTAACCTATCTCCTCGAAATTAGTCAATAATTTGATGCAGTAGACTATTTTAAAATCTGATTTTTTTTTTGTCTTTTTAACAGCTAACTTCATTTTCATTTAATCCCGAAATCACAAGCACTTTATATACTAAAGTATTTTTTGTAGCATTTATTACACGTATTTTCCTACTTCTGTCGGTTGAATGTGTGTTTGCGCTTTTTTTATAAACAAAGTTGCATCTATTTGATTTCTAAAATAAATTATTTCCCATTTTCAATCCATAAAAATGAAGTTTTAAGGTCAGTTTTGTTTTACAAATTACATTTATTTGCATTCAAGTTAAATGTATCATCAAAATCAGCTGGTTTATGCGCATGTGCTACTTTTCAAGTACATTTTCATACAATTCGATTTCCAAAACGTTTCATTTCTACTTCCAATCCACAGTCATAGAGATTAAGGTTAATTTTACCTTGCAAGCTGGTTTGAAGAGACCTAACAGTTTTTACCAAAACCCGACACGGAAATATTGGCAGAAAGCCAGTGCCTTTTCTATGGCTAGATATCACCTATGTAGGTGTCACGGGTGAGGAATTTAATAGCTGATAACTTAAAGACTGAAAGATTGTCGGACAAAGATTGGCTAAAAATAAATAAAAATTAAAAGTCTTTAAAACTCTTGCATTACTAAGAATAAGAATAGTTTATTGTGCATAAAATATAGGTACCTAATTACTACAATCATAGTACATTATATTTGTTACTTACTTAGGTTCTAGCTTGTAGTTTGGGTGATAAAATGGGTAGATAAGGAAGAGAAAAGGAACATTATTACCATGTTTGTAGGTAGCAAAGTAGATACACTTTTTATACAAGCGGTGCGTCGGTTGTCGGATGGGTAAAACTGTACCCCGACTTTCAGCGTCCTCCGTCGGACATCTAATGGCAAAGTTTTATGTATATTACTGTATGAGAAGATAGAAAAAAAATGTTTTAAAAGCATGACACCAGAAGGATATATAATACATTTTATGATGTAAAAGTACATTGTATTGGATTTTTAAAGGATGCAGCGGAAAAAAAATACCAATCCAACATCTCTAGTGCGTAGGTATCAGAAACTACACTACTATTAGTACAAACACACACCCAGAAACAATACCTGCAAATCATGCAAACATGGATATCGAACCCGTAATACGCTCATTTGTCTACGGAATTCTATCATTCCTGTTTGGTTCCATTCCAATAGACCATTGTAAATCATACGCCCAAAGACCTATCACGAAAAGCAATCAATACTGTCGGTATGTCCGTCCTAACGTAACACAGCTTTACACAAACACCTAACGCACTTTAAAACGTTACGTAACGCGAGTCACAAGTTTTTTTTTAATACCACAAAAGTGTTAACGTACGTAAAAAAACTCTTGACAGTTCTTCCCCAGACGAGCTCTATCGCAATAAGCTCTTCAACTCTCTTAAGGTAAGTTCCATTAGTTCTAATAGAAAACTGTGACGTCATAGTTAAAACTATTTTTATGAATGCAGTTCTATAATAGAACTATTGTAACTGGCCTATTTCTATTCAACCATACAAATATAGATACGAACCTGTCTGAACGGCTTTTTCCATGATTCTCCCACTCTCATGATCCCAGTGGGATCATACAAAAATTTTGAGTTCATTAAGCTCCCACTATTTGTGGGTTTCAAAAATTCCTCCGGTTTTATTCCATGTTGATCATACCTACTAAAGGCTGTTCTGTCTATGGAAAGAAAGTACGCTACATACATTTGTCTTAGATATTTATAAACTAGCCTTTCTCTCCAGACTGCGTATAAACCCTATAAGTCAATCCGATATCCACCGGTTGGCGTTGGGCCAGGGCTCTGCACACGTCACTATGATTTATTGCGTTTAAGATCAGACTTATGGCGGAAAAGTTTTGAGGAATTCGTATGTTTTTGCTGGACACCTCTCTCGTGATTAGATGACTGAACGGTGAAGGAAAACATCGGGAGCAAACCGGCATCAACAAGAAATAAACAATTTAATGTTATGCTGCTATCCGCCAAACCCCGAGGCATGGGTGGTGGATAAAATATCTAATTATGCTTATGAGTAGCTTACTGATCGAGAGCGTAATGTAATAAAAAAAAATGAAATAAAATTGACTACCTCATTTTTTTAGGCCACTAGCGTGGCAACCAAGCGCACGGCCCAATTGATGTGTAAGCGGTTACCGTAGCTTACGCTTGCAACATCAATAATGTAACTATCGTGTTGCTGAGACGTAGATCAAAAGTCTCCTGTGCCTGTAAAATCACCGGACCTACTATCTACCCTTTGGACCGGAACACATCAATGCGAACAATACTGTTTAGCGGCAGAAATGAGTACGTTGGTAGTCCTTCCCCAGACAAACTCTATGACAAAGAACTCGACTACGCTTAAATACCCAATGAACAGTGTTTTCGTCACGTTGAGACGTACACGAGACTCAATGTGCCGCGGGGCGTTTCTAAGCATTTAAAAAACAAATTATTGTGATTGTGGCCTGCGGGATTGGTGTGGAGGCACCCTCAAAGTTTATCCCTAAGTAGGGCAACCCTTAAACCCCTCATACTTGTCACTTAACCCCTCAAATTATTATATGTAGGTCGTTCTGTACAACATGTTTTTCAGAGCTGGTTTAGATTACAATTTAATAAACGTAGTACTAGTTTTATCTATTCGTTGTAAGCTTTGCTTTACGTGTCCAATTTAGTTAAATGGATCGTTTGTCCGAACGTGGCTTTGTATAGAATATTTATACTTGAATCACGGCAACTGGTTTTTTTTCTATTTCAAGTATGAGTTGAAATCAAATTATAACAGAAATACATAAATTGTAGGATTTTTGACAACACTGCAGCTTGTGCAATCCGAAAATATCTAAAAAAGCTTTTTTTATTTAATTTAGCGCAAAGCCATCAACTTTTGTACGAACTAGAAGCTACGAATGTAGCTACGTGCTACGTATTGCTACGGTTACGTGCTACGAAATGCTACGCCATGCAGACAGAATCTCCTATCGTCATTCGTTTTGTACCTTGCCAAGAGTAGTAAACCAAGCTACAGGCTCTGTTACTCTTGTTTCTTGCAAATTCGAATTGACTGTGAGTAAATTTCAATTGGAACGTCTGCCAAGTGTGTACAATTTACATTATGCTCGCTCATGACGTCGTAGAATAGTTTTGTAAAACATATCGATGCTTAACAGCCATAATAGGCTAACCGCCACTATACAAACTGTACACCAGAGAGGTTTAAAGTTGAAAATTTATGAAAAAAATTCATAAAAAATCTGTTTTAGCTTCCGAAAACCTGAAAATTTTACTATTTAGCTTTTTTTTGTCACTCTACAAAATGGCATTATTAATTAATTATAAATCATCCTGTTTACACCCTTTACTGTCGCTTACATCTAAATGGTCCTGATTTTACAAACAGCATGTCTTAAGTGAAAATCTCTTATTCATTTACTTCCAGCCTAAATGATCTAACAGTTCTTTTTGTATTATTTAAGTCGAAGAAAAGCAGCATAACTGAGCTTTTATAACATAAAGTAGGGGCGATTACGGTATAACACAGGCACATGAGACTAACCATCTAACGTCTCAGGGTGGTAACACGCAAGTGATATCTATGATGTTGCATGCGTACATAGGCTACGGTAACTGCTGACCATCAAGTGGGCCGTACGCTTGGTTACCACTTTAGTAGTATAAAAAAAATAAAAAAAATAACTGGTTATTGAATGTTGAAAGACGGACAGGGAATTAGTACTAAGTGCATAATTTTCGAAAGATACGTTCGGCTTTTTTTGTAATCGACGAAACACTGTGTCTTTCAGTCTTTCAAAATATTGAAAAGTAACTCGTTACTTCATCTCAGAAAATAAAAGCTTTTTATAATAAATCAGCAGTCTTTATTTATAATAAAAATGACACAAATTCACATTTTAACTCTCGTTTCCACAATACTACTAGTTAGTATAGTTTTTATATTTTAACTTATCAAAATCTTTGGAGATCAATTTCTACTATTATTAAATATTAGACAGGTAGGTACTTATGTACTTAAATTTTTGTTTTTAATATTTCACTATAAACTATTAGGAATACAAGTTATCAAAAATACAGTCTTATCGAAATAATTCGCATCACAATAAGTAATCAATATTTATAACAAAAAATGATACAAATGAGCAGTGACAAGGAAAATAAGGCTAAGCTTGTCACAAAGTCTCGGAAAATGCAGCCAAAACATACTAATCGACGATTATGTTTTTCTAAGAAACTGACAAAATATCCTAACCGGGATTTTACAAAAAAAATACTTCCAGCTCAAACAGGCTAACGTCCAATCAAGAAATTTTTATTACATGCCAAAAAAGCGTAGGTGTCAATTCTGAGATTCAACTTTTAATAAAACCACCGAAGTAAAAAAGATACTTAGATATGTGTCGTTTACGACGAAAAAATCGGGCTAAGGACCATTTCATTTCATTTCATTTTCGTAAGTCGATTTCCCAAAAAATGGCGCTTAGCCCTTTTTGGCTGTTAGTCATCGATATATTTTTTTGCAAAATCAAATATAAATGAGTATTACTACTATCTATATATTACTGTTTTTTATCCAAAATATAAATAAACATTAATAAATATGTGTTGACGAACATTTTTACATAGCACAATCTAACCCCAAACTACGCAAATATTGTACTATGGGAACCAGTTTCCTGATAGATACACATTTTTTTGTAAATACATACCAGTAGGAACTATAAACACCCAGACCCTAAACAATTTTTTGCAGAGGATCAAACCTGCAATTTTTTGCTTATCAACCATACTCGCCCACTGCGCTTTCGTTCAGGGGGCAACCACAAGCATTCAAAAGACATCTGCCATCCACCAATCCGCATTGGGTCCGCGTGGTAGATTAAGACCCAATCACTCTCACTTGAAAGTAGGCCATTGTCCCAGCAGTAGAAACATTAATAAGGCTGTCGTGATGATGATGATAAAAAACACTGGAAATATAGTAGTTTACGAAGATATTTTTTTAACAGTAATACTTCGTAGTTAGAAACGTTAAGGACATTTAAAAGAAAAATACTACTTACTTCTTGTTGGGAACAATTCTTTGTCTTTGTAGAATTCTGAACTTAATAAGTTTTTTGTTGTGTAAAATGCAATGATGTAAAACTACAGCAAAACATTTTATTAACAAGTATTATCGTTCCGTGCCTTAAGATACACGGAAGTTATCAAAACTTACGCGTTGGTGGTTTTTCATTATTTTTCCTGAATTTTTTGAGCATTATGACCCATTTACACCATTCAATAATTGCATACGAGAATGGCCTTATTAAATTCATTTTCGAACAACTTTGTTCCAAAATCAATTTGACGTATTTCCGTGACGAATTAGGGCAGTAAGATCAATATTAAACCATATGAGAGTCTAATCTGCTCATATTTTCAATTTGATCTTACGACAACAGATTAAACCATCGATCAAATATAATCGAAGATCGTGAAATCCATAGTTTTAACTGTTTTTGATCTTACGGCCCGTAACCGATTGCAATAAAGTTTAAAATGTAGTAGTTTAAATCCTGAAATAACACATAGGCTATATTTTATTGAGGAAAAATGTTCTTTTCTTAAGGGATAGAATAAAAACTGAAAAAGCGCAAGTGATACTGCGCGGGTCAGCACGTAATAAAATGTTTTTTAAATATCTATATATTGTTTAACTGTATCATAACAACCTAGCATCTTATCAACCTAATTATTATTATTTTTTATTTATTATTATAGATCAACAACGAAAGATAATACATATTTTTTTTAAATTACAGAGTTACTCAGGTCAGGTGCTCTCTCAATTAGAGGTGACCACATCATGCATCATGCACCGGTGGTCTAGTGGTAGTGACCCCGCCTTCCGAACCTAAGGTCGTGGGTTCAAACCCGGTCGTGCACCAATGGATTTTTCCGTCGAAAAATGTATGTGCGAAAACATCGTGAGGAAACCGGCATGTCCAAGAACTACAAATTCGAAAGACATGTGCCATCCACCAATCCGCATTAAATCCGCGCGGAAGATTAAGACCCAATCACTCTCGCCCGAGAGTAGACCAGTGTCCCAGCAGTGTGAATATTAGAAGGCTGTCATGATGATGATGACATCATGCTTCAAAATAAAAATAATTATTCATTAGTAGTCTCAGAAAACATTAGTGAGATGGCTTACCTTACTTCCACCAATCTTCGGTATAATCTATCATAACACTACATCAATCTTCCTCTGACAATGACTTATTGTTGTAATTATTTCTTAGTATTGTGACAGTGCTATTAACGAAACAGAAAATAAGGGCAGTATTCACAGAAACTACATTACATGAAAAAGAGAGTGTGATACATAGACTAATGCTTCTAAATGACTTACCTAAAGACGGTAGCCTGGTAGAGACCGCTACTTGGCTATAAGACTGTCAAGTTACAGTTTTTATTTAATTTTTTTGACATTGTCAATGAATTATTGCATGCCCCTTAAGGTACATTCGTACACAATTTAAATAATTAACATCGTAATTTAACATGTGTTTGGAGCAATAAAAATACGCTGATTTTGATTATTTTTCTTAAGAAATTTATATATTTCATAAGCACAAGAGTAATAAAATTAACTTTAAACGTAAAATGTGTATATTGAGCGTAAATCGTAGGAGTACAGTAACAGTACTCGTATATTGACATAAAACTAGTTATACTTTAGAATACATGGTTTCATAACTTTTATCCGCCTAGTTTTAGTGGATCATATATTATAAAAATATTCTAAATGCAATATTATTGATATTATTGTAGCTTTATCAAGGAATAGGTGGAGCTATCAAAAGTAGTAGAGTTTTTTGTGATAGAGCTCGTCCGGGGAAGGACTACCACCATACCTATTTCTGCCGCCAAGCAGTAATGCTCGCATTGCTGTGTTCCGGTTCGAAGGGTATGGTTTCCGGTGAAATTACTAGCACATGAGGCTTTCGATCTATGCCTCAAGGTGGCAACCCGCGAGTAATACCTCTGGTATTGCAAGCGTCCATAGGCTGCGGTAACTGCTTACCATCTTGTGGGCCGTACGCTTGGTTGCCACTTCAGTTTGTATAAAAAAATATCACCTCACAAAACATGTATAAAAAAACAACGAAGGGTCCAATCTTAAGTTTCATTTTGTAAAAACGGTGAGAGTAACAGGAATCCGCTTGGAAGTAAACTCTGAGAAGTAAAGTTAGACTTTGTAAATATTAGAAGGCGAATCTAGTATTCACAGTTTACTTATAAATTCAGAAGTCTAATCAAAACTTGAAAGTTTAATCACAAAGCGGTTGCTTCGGTGGTGCATAATCAAAACTACTTGTATTTTATTTTTGAAAAGAAGGTAGCTTAGAAACACGAGTGAGTTGGCTGGAGTTGGCAGTAGACGTAAAAGACTAAGGGTGAGTTGCAACATCAAATTGTTCGACGACGATTGAACAATTTGACGTTCACGTTAGATGGTGCAACTCACCCTTAGCTAGAAAATCTAATCACCTCGACGGTTGCAATAATTGACGTCATTGTTAAATTTAATTTAAATTTATGATAATTTGATGTGTCAGTCATGACAGTCGCACGTTTCTAAATCTAAGTATTTTGTTTGTTGCAGATATTTTAAAATGTGCTTTTTTGATAAAAGTTAATAATTATTGTCTGCTAATAATGCTAATGCTTAGATCTGTTATATAAGGTCATTTATTATCAACCTGACAAACTTAAGGGGTAGGTTCCACACATAAAAAAAAAGTACTTGTACTTTTTTTTTTTTCTAAACTTTTTTTTTTATAAAATAAAAAAATTATAATTACGTAATTCTGTTTCATAATTAGTTATCCTTGTTAGAAATCGAAAAGACAGCGCTCGGCACGTGTTAGTGACCCACGCGTCAATGAACTGCGGGTCACTAACCCGCGCGTCCTTGACCTGCGCGTGTCCTTGACCTCGAATATTTCATTATTACGTCGCTTAACTCGATTCCCAACAATGATAAATAATAATTGAGCGGAAAAACGTAATCTATTTTTTTTTGTTTACTTGTGATTTTTAAGACAAAACATACATAAAAAAAATAACTATAGGTACTAATTTTTTTTTTTAGGTGTGGAACCTATCCCTTAAATTTGTCAGGTTGATAATGAATGACCCTGTATATTCTACAACTTTTCATAATATATTAGAAATATTTTGTATTGAAATTTTGTTTTATTATGCAGCTTATAGAAATATTAATAAAAAATGCTTAGTTAAAATTTTCTAGTATTAATTCAGAAAACGGAGCAAGGTCACGCGAGCTAGCTAGCGCTAGGTCAAAGGATCGCCTAAACAAGTTACTAAATATATAAACAACTTATTAAACCAACCGTTATCTCACTGAAGGTCAGGACGATGCGCAAAACACTAAAAACTGGACTTTATGTACTGTAAGCTCTTATTAAGTAGCAGGTTTATTTTATTTAACCTCGGAGTTAAATTAGGATAAGAATTTATATTTACTTTTCTTTTTAAATAACAGCAGAGCGCTGCGTTTAAGGACGTGTTTTGTGTTTATTCATAATGTGAGTTTTTAGGTCACCCAAAACTCTGCCACTAGGCAGTTTACAGATATAAGAGACACTAACTAATAAAAAAACAAACACCCAAATATGCCAAGTTTGGCAATTCTAATATCAGTGTGTTTTAATTTTTTAATTTATTTTATATTTTTATTTCTTAGGAAAACCAACACTTTATACACGGATAAAACTTTATATACTATCTTATGACAAAACAGGAAGCCAATAATAGGTTTTCACGTTTAGAATACTTATAGCGAAAAAACAAAGTAAGAGCTAACTACTCGCTTAAACAATATTAATAACTAAAGTACCTACTATTAAAATACGTACTATATAATTAATAATAATACGCATGATTCGTATTACTAAACTGTTCTGTGGTATTTTAGTAAAACTAAAAATATATTATTTTGAAAAATATTTATTCTTATGTAGCGTAATCCAGCGTAATCAGAGCTAGTGTTAATGGAAAACATGCGTGTCTATTGATTTCCATTAATGGAACATCGCTGAGTCAGGTTTAAGCACAGTATATTAGTATACAGTGTCACAAGTTACAAAAAAGTTCATTAAAAACTTCTTGTCAAGAAGAAAGTGAAAGTAGGACGCTTAGTTGTTTCTGCGCGAAATCGCAGTAAAGCGCTAGCTTTGAAACTTTTATAGCCTTAAACATTGCTATGAAACTAGTCTCGACGCCTTGATGTTTGTTTGAACTATAAGATAAAATATATTAGAGCTACAACGCGCATGGTACATCAAATGTATTTATACACTGCCATAATATTCTCAACCGATAGTAATTGGGTCTTAATCCACCACGCGGACCCTAAGCAGATTTATAATTCTGGCAATGTCTGGCCTGTGCATTAGCACGTCATGTTCTTTAAATGTTTAGTTCTTAGTTCTAAGAGTAGTAGAGTTCTCTGTGATAGATCTCGTCCGGGGAAGGACTACCACCATACCGATTTCTGCCGCCAAGCAGTAATGCTCGCATTGCTGTGTTCCGGTTCGAAGGGTATGGTTTCCGGTGAAATTACTGGCACATGAGGCTTTCAATCTTAGCCTCAAGGTGGCAACCCGCGAGCGATACCTCTGGTATTGCAAGCATCCATAGGCTGCGGTAACCGCTTACCATCTTGTGGGCCGTACGCTTGGTTGCCACTTCAGTGGAATAAAAAAAAAAAAAAAAAGTTTAGACGGTTTTACGATAATTGCCTTCGCCGTATAAGAGCACTGATATTGCGCACATACATTTTTGAAATCCACAAATCCATTGGTGCATGACCGGTTTCAAACCCACGTTCTTAGGATCAGAAAGCAGGGTCACTACCACTAATCCACAAGTGCTTACACGATTCTACTGTTTTATATTTATTGTGCGCTTTAAGCGAGTCATTACTTTTTCACGGCTGTTTATTTCGACTGCCCCAGATGCTCTCAGGAATTGTATAAGGAAAATAGTTCGGGCTGCCTTAATGGGGCCGGCTGGTGGTTTTTATAAACACTACCCATTACTGGATAATACCCGCAGAGTTTCAGTACTATACCAACAGACGCGACTGAACTGCAACTATACAGGGTCATTCATTATCAACCTGACAAACTTACTTAAGTTCCATACATAAAAAAAATATATATGTACCTTTAATTTGTTTTTTTTTTATGTATATTGTGTCTTAAAAATCCCAAGTAAACAAAAAAAAATCGATTACGTTTTTCTGCTCAATTATTATTTATCATTGTTGGGAATCGAGATAAACGGCGTAATAATTAAATATTCAAGTGTGCGCGCCTCGTAGCGGGTCATTGACACGCGCAGGTCAAGGACGCGCAGTTCATTGACGCGCGGGTCACTGACACGTGCCAAGCGCTGCTTTTCGATTTCTAAAAAGGATAACTAATTATTAATACATAATTTTTTTTAATATTAAAAAAAAAAATAGAAAAAAAAAGTACTAGTATTTTTTTTTTATGTGTGGAAACTATCCCTTAAGTTTGTCAGGTTGATAATGAATGACCTTATATAATAAATAGTATCTTTGTTAAACAAAATAAAATATGTACATAATTACATTACATTACAATACATACAAAATACATATGAAACAGTTGAACCATCTAAAGACCGTTACAAACGACCTATAGATAGCTCAATTGATCCGAATCACTACCAGACGGTAGCGTTCCTAATATAATAAATAAATACATAATATTATTTTCAATGTTATTTTTCTTCAAATAATGCCAAATTTTAAGAAAAGCTAATTACATTTCAATATATTATTGCTTTACTAGCCGATCTACACCAGTCTCGTATAGGTGCCATGAAATATCAATCACCCGTTCGAAACCGGGTCGAGTCGCTTGTAATAAATAGGACCAATGTTACTCGGGAATAATGTAGCATTCTAATGGTGAAAGTTTTATTAAAATCGGACCTGTAGTTTTTAAGTTTATTCATAACAAACATAAATACAAAAGTATAAAATTCTTTGTATAATTTTTATAATATTAGTATAAGAGCACCGGTGGTCTAGTGGTAGTGACCCCGCCTTCCGATCCTAAGGTCTTGGGTTCAAACCCGGTCGTGCACTAATGGATATTTCTGTTCGAAAAATGTATGTGCGCAATGCCAGTGCTCTCATACGGTGAAGTAAAACATCGTGAGGAAACCGGCGTGTCCAAGAACTATAAATTCGAAAGACATGTGCCATCCACCGTCCGCGTGGTGGATTAGGTAGGACCCAATCACTTTCGCCTGAGAGTAGGCCAGTGTCCCAGCAGTCAGTGGGAACATTAGAAGGCTGTCATGATGATAAATGAATATTTCTATGTAAAATAATTTAAAGTTGTCATCTTTCGCCACGAGTCTAATCAAGACTTGTGGCACACCCGTTGCCTGGCTCTTCAGCAAATCAATGCTCAAAGTGACTTTGTACCTGCCGTTGCCAAATCCAAGCTTAACAAATTGCGAAGTTGTGAAGGTTGTGTTTCGTAAATTATGCAAAACCCTGTGTCCAAAGGTAGCGGGCACAGGGACAATTGTGTTTATTTGGGTCTGAGTGCTTGGGGCCCCTACACGACCCACAGGTACAGCCAGCCAAAATTATTTGTAGCCCTTCGCAAAAACAATTGCAGTTAGATGCAATTTTAATGATAATGATGAAACTTTCTAGGGCTTTAATATGTAAAGTTTTTAGTGGAGAGTCCGAAGTGAGTCGCTATCGCTATACTACAGGCTCAGCTGAGACCTTGCGTATATCCTAGGGAATAGAGCTCTAATTGGTACATAAACTATCTACCTACTTATATTAAGTTGTTTACCGTAATAATAAAATTAGTACTGTACCGCCAAATATTGTACAGTACTAATTTTAGCTTATTATACATTTTTCTTTTTCATTTTCATTTATCAACATCGTGGAAGAAATGGGAACCCAAAGAGTGCCGGACCGATCATCATAGAGCCTTCAGTTTGTTGCTGGATTTTGACAGAACTAAATACAAAAAATGATTATTGATCCTTCATCGACATCAAGAAGAAGAAGAGCCTTCACAAATCACAGATTACCTACATTGGCTTTAATGTCAACGGTTTATTAAGTGAAAGGCCTAGCATGCGCATCTTTTTCAATATGCCTGCCACCTGTTAATAAAATTAAATGTTTATTTCTTAAAGTAAAGCAGTGTAACTTACCTGCAACAATGCAAAACTAATTGCATAAAAAATTAAGAGTATAGTAAGTAAGCTTACTTTTACGAGGCCATTTGGTACGCGCAGAAGATGACAAATGGACCCGAAAAACTACCCTATGGAAGGGCCCAATTGGCAAGAGGAAAAGAGGTAGACCACAGGAAAGATGGCAGGACGAGATAGCCGAGATAGCAGGCAAATCATGGACAAAGGAAGCAAAAGACAGGAAAAAATGGAAACTTTTGGAGGAGGCCTATACCCGCCGAGGGGTCCTTAGTTAAGATTTAAAATAATATGTTAACCTAACCACCTTCAACTTTAACCTTAAAGAAGGAATAATAAAGGCTTTTTCATTTTTTTTTTTTATAAGTAAGCTTACGATGCTGAGTTGGCCACTTACCTATACATTTGCATAAAAAAAAAAGAGAGACTGTACATTAAAAAGTTATTACTCGTAGACTGCGAATAAACCTAATTATATATACCTAGTTACCATGTATATTTAAAACCTTATAGAGTTTTTTGTGATAGAGCTCTTTTGGGGAAGAACTACCACCATACCTATTTTTGTCGTCAAGCAGTAATGTTTGCATTGCTGTGTTCCGGTTCAAAGGGTATGGTATCCTGTGAAATTACAGGCACATAAGACTTTTGAAATGCGTCGTGAGTGATACCTCTGGTATTGCAAGCGTTCATAGGCTGCGGTAACCGCTTACCATCTTGTGGGCCGTACGCTTGGTTGCCACTTAAGTTGTATAAAAATATATTATAATAACCGGCTGACTGTCCAGAGTCGCGTGCGCAAATAACTCCCTTTGTATTTAAAGATTGAAATTATACTAGCAGGAAAAAGTAATTATTAAGTAGTTTACTTATTTAAGAGACACGAAATAACATGACTCTACAACTGACATAGGAATACCTACTCTAAATCGATAGCCGTTAGTTCTATAATCTATATAAATATCTTCGAAGTTAAGGCCACGGCACATCGGATGCGTATGCAGCACGTAGACGTAGCCACGCGCGTGTTCGCATTGAGAGCTGTCACGAAAGCGGTTTGCCATGTCACATGCAGCTTCATAGAATGCAACGTCATGGTACGCACACTTCCTTTTTTTTTTTTGTTTTATGGCCTCTGTGGCTAGTTGGCCACAATTTTGCCAGTGTCAAGTGTATTAAATAGATTGTCGCTTAGCAACGTAAACAAACGAAATTTGGAAAGAAACGATGACTTTTCTTTCAAAATTCTATTGGAAAGTCTTTGACTAAATTACCAACCAACATTACCCCTCCATTTCAATTACTAACACTTGTGCTAAGTAAACAAGTTAAATTGGATAAACTGCCACCAAATTTACTCAATAAAACTTAAAATAACACGAGAAAAATAATTAAAATGGGAAGACCCATGTCGTTTTGACAAGATAGCCAAAGACAATCTACGCACACTTCTGTGCTTACGCGTTCGCAAGTCGGTGTGACATCAGTTGAGCTATCTATAGGTCGTTTGTAACGGTCTTTAGATGGCTTAACTGTTTCATATCCAATTATTATTCCATACTGTTCCAATTGTTATTCCGTCTTGGTTATTTTTCAGAATCTGTGGGTATCGGACTAATGATGTGATATTTACCTATTTTTATTTTTTATATAGCAGTGTTTCTCCTACGTATAAGATATACCTACACTAGGTATTAAAATTATATAGACGAATGTGAGTACTCGGACAAACCCTAGGTGGTTTTTAGAGTACAATAATCAGTTTAATGTTAAATAATTTGTGGTTATAAATTTAAAAAAAAAATGTATTTTGTATATTTTGTAATACATTACATTACAAAATATAAAAAAATCATTATTTCAAAATTAAAAAAAAAAAAATGTATATTTTGTAATGTAACAAAATATATATATTTTTTTTTTTAATTTATAACCACAAATTATTTAACATTAAACTGATTATTGTACTCTAAAAACCACCACATATTTTATTTTGTTAATTTTAAGATTTTTTTATTGTGACAGCAATAACATAAACCACCACAATTAATTTTGCTTAAACTATAATGGCTTTAATAAATTACTTATAAATATTATCTAAACATAGAAAATACATTCAATAAAATAGTAAACTAATATAAAAATTGAAAACTCTAGCGTAAATTAAATTTTACAGTATTATATAATATACAGAAAATTGTTCAAATGTTTCCTACAAATTGAACAATTGCAAATCTTTTTTTTATTACAACTTGCAATTAAAATGAACTAATGATGAAAAATTCACTTCGTAAAAACAATCTGGACTGCAGCCAAAATCTACCTTTCTAGTGCCAAATGCCGTGGGATAGATTGTTTTTAGCATTTTCATTTGCATCTCATGTTTTAATAAATAAAATAAGGCGATTCCATGACACAGCATTGCTCCGTGGTAATGATTTCTGATAAGTAGGTACATAAGCTTAAATGAGTTAGTGGCCAACTTTCGTGACGTGTTGGAATACAGCAATAATGTTTACTTTACTTTTTTCTTTCATGGGTATTACACGAAACTAGCCCTTAATGCTGCACATTTCTTCTAGGTCTCTTGAATAGCTACGCTGATGTTAGCAGACCGTTCTGGAAAGCACACCTACCTATGTAAATAACGATGAAATAAATTAATCATATTTTAAATCGTTACATAAGTTTTTCATTGGTTACCCAATTCCAATAGGTTATTAGTTCGCCCGAAAGCCTCCGCTACGACTTAACAAAAAAAAGGCTTCAGGCAGCCTTTTTAACCCCGTCCCCAGATTTGGGCACTGACTCACAGTCTCATACCACAGAACAAATAGATACTAATCTAGATACAGTCTACATCGCTTTCTAAAATGTACAGTAGATACATTTTAGACCCACACACAGCAGAAAACTAATTGGCACAGTAGGGCACAGTCCACCAGTTAGTAGGTAATCTTGCTTAAAAAAATGTCATGTTTTTATCCTATGTACCTACTTACCTACCTATTTTCTTTTCTTTTTATTACATACGTCTCTTGTTTTATATTTTTTTTGTTTTCTTTCTGTGTGTTTGTCAAATAAACCAAATTTCATTTCATTTCATTTCATTTTAAAACTGTAACAATCAAGTATTTTTTGCACACTTGAAATCATAAAAAAAATAATAATAGTACACTCAGTAAAAAAATATGTTAGTTTTATAATAATACAGTACACGCAACAAACATACAACAGAAAAGAGTAATGTTTATTGTGAGAGCTTTTTACAAACATTGCTTTGGGCAAACGAAAATAAAACAGGTCTATGTCCAACATTATTCTTTTAGTTTAACAAAGGAACAAAATGAACAATCTCTTTGGAGCTGATTTATTGACGATTGCGGCTTCGTATGATACGTTCTTTGTTAGCCTTAAACATATTTCTGGTGACGGGTGTTTTCACGTACCGATATATCGGTAAGCGGTACCGACACTGTTTCGATTTCGAGAGTCTTCATCAGGGTTGAGTGACACGCGGAGGAGGTGCCTCATCACCGATATACCGGTACGTGAAAACACCAGTTCTTAAAATGAGTATAATAAAATAATAAATAATGCTGGACAATCAACACAGCATCACCTAGCCCAAGATAAGCTGCTGTTAAACAGAGCTGTATTATGGGTACTAGATGACTGATATATATTTAATACAATACAATACATAGACAGATATTTTTTATTATACATAGAAAACACCCAGAACACCCGGAACAAATATTTGCATATCCTACAAACATTTGTCCCAAGGCGGGAATCGAACCCGC
This sequence comes from Colostygia pectinataria, assembly GCA_951394395.1. Taxonomy (NCBI): domain Eukaryota; kingdom Metazoa; phylum Arthropoda; class Insecta; order Lepidoptera; family Geometridae; genus Colostygia; species Colostygia pectinataria. The sequence goes on along the minus strand of OX596351.1, from coordinate 13,074,572 downwards.
AACCTCTGCGTCGCAGGCGGACCTTCGCCCACCGCGCCACATTGGTCGTCAATATTGGTTAACTACTGGTTAGAAATTTGATTATTTATAATTTTCGATGGTTGCTCGGCAAACAGGCGGCGGGTAGGCGGTGCTCGTGAAAAATAGCTTTTTAAATGCCTCCAAAACTAGCACAAATGACAAAAGCCAATATATATTTTAAAACTAATTGTGCCCCGCGGTTGTATCTGCGGTTTATGGCTAAGTCCCGGCCTACACAAACTTTGAGACTTTGTTCACAAATACCCTGCTGCAACTAAATTCGATTGTAAAGAGAATTACGAAGAAAATTTGGAAATCTCCTACGCAGGGGATTTATTATTGGGGATTTTTGAACCAAGCCATTTCAGTTTGTTTGCTATCCCACAGGAACAACTATTCGAAATAAAAGTCTATGTATTATTCGAGAACTTATACCGTCAACATACATTCCAAATTTCATGACAATCGGTTAAGTCGTCACGGAGATACGAGCCGTAATGTTTGTTACATTACGGTTACGGCGAAACATAATATTAGGTATCATTTCAACTTTAATTCAACGATGTTATGTTGAAAATTAGCAAAGCAAGTGTCATAACGAAAACCACACTAAAATAAACCATTCTTTTTATAAATTAGCAAATATACTATAAATATAGTAATAGCTTCACAGGAGTGTTCTTTCTAAAAGAGTTTTTTTTTTATTAATACAATTGAAGTGGCAACCACGCGTACGGCCCACAAGATGGTAAGCGGTTACCGCAGCCTATGAACGCTTGCAATACCAGAGATATCACTCGCGGGTTGCCACCTTGAGGTTAAGATCGAAAGCCTCATGTGTCAGTAATTTCAATAGAAACCATACCCTTCACACCGGAACACAGCAACGCGAGCATTACTGCTTTGTGGCAGAAATAGGTATGGTTGTAGTCCTTCCCCGGACGAGCTCTATCACAGAGAACTCTACTACTCTTCAAGTTAGGGTATAAAAATGTTTTAGATAAGCAAACTTTGCAAAGCCCGGGTTAGCAATTGTTTAGCAACCCGGATTTCCTCATAACTCAACAGCCACTAAAAACCGATTTGACTAAAAATTAAAACATAGTTATAATATTTATTTTTATCCTGATAAAGCAGACTTTGCGAGTTTCACACGAACGAAGTCGCGGGAAATAGCTAGTAGTCCCTAAGTGTGTCTCGTAACAGCTCAGTGTGGCTCGACGAGCGAAATTGCTTGCACACACGCACACTGACAATGAAAAAGACCTAATGTCACTGACATTTAGGGCGAGCCATCAGTAACCTTTGCTCTTAATGTACCGTACACACTTGTAGGGTTATTATGTCACGACCTTATTCATAAACGCACTATAAACCTCAGAAACCCTAAGTGTAAAAAAGTAAGTAAGTGTAGTAGAGTTCTCTGTGATAGAGCTCGTCCGGGGAAGGACTACCACCATACCTATTTCTGCCGCCAAGCAGTGATGCTCGCATTGCTGTGTTCCGGTGTGAAGGGTATGGTTCCGGTGTAATTACTGGCAGATGAGGCTTTCGATCTTAGCCTCAAGGTGGCAACCCGCGAGTGATACCTCTGGTATTGCAAGCGTCCATAGGCTGCGGTAACCGCTTACCATCTTGTGGGACGTACGCTTGGTTGCCACTTCAGTTGTATAAAAAAAATCATTATTATGATGAAATCACTATAATTTATCTGGCAATTAGACAAAGACTGGTTTGATGTAATTACTATCGTATTGTTGCTGCATGTAATTACTATTGCTTGCTTACACACAAACGCTCTCTGACACTCAAACTCTGTCTCTCCCTTTGTTCTTGATGGGGGGACAGATAGAACAATTTTGACCTTTTTTTTATTTTTGTCTTTCTAAGTGAACCGAGCAGGAGGCAATACAAAAATCTGGCAATTAGACAAAGACTGGTTTGTTGCTGCATGTAATTACTATCGCTTACACACAAACGCTCAAATAATATTTGTAGTTTGAGAATAGGCAGGAATAAATTATTCTGTCTCTCCCTTTGTTCTTGACGGGGGGACAGATAGAACATTTTTTACCTGACTGTCTTTCTAAGTGAACCGAGCAGGAGGCAATACAAAAAGTGGAACATCGAAGAGTAGCTTTTGTTTTGATTAGAATATTATTCATTCTTAGTCTGAGTCGGTTTCGACTCCCCCTGAAACAGAAACAGTTTGCTCGCGAGTAGGTACAGCGAGTTTTATGTCAATGTAGAATTAACTTGTACTGTTTTTAGTAGTACTAGAAATACAACGGTGTGTAATTTGTACTACCAGTTGTTCTTAACTGATCAACGAAGTTAAGCACTGTTTCGCGGGGTTATCATTTGGATGGGTTACTGCCAGTGGCAATTTCAACTGAGCGCTCCCGTGCTTCGAAGGGCACGTTAAGCAGTCCCGGCTTTTTCAAAGTTGTTAGGCCATGACAGAGGCCAACATGAACGAACGAACAAACTACCAGTTGTACTTCTTAGTAGTACTACTGATACGGACGCGTACTTAAGCATGTTTGCTTTTTAAATATACCTACAATGCAGGCTGAGTTTCACTTATCTCAAAACGGAGCGCTCGTAAAACCTATCCACGTAATTTGCATTGAATTATCAAAGTAGTACAGTCTGAGGCACTATAAATTAATCTTTAGGGTAAAATGAACTTTATTATGTTGACTCTCCGCTTTATACATAATATTACTGGGTTCCTGAGTATGTTTTGCTTCACCTTTCAAACCCACGACCTAAGGATTGGCAGGCAGGTTCACTACCACTATTATAATAAAAAGAAAATAATCACTTAGCTTATAAAACGTTTCAATGAGATCCTTGTGATTTTATTGAATATTTTTTTTTTGACTTTGACTTTGAATAAAAACATTAACAAAAATATTCACCTGTACAAACTGTTTTTCTATTCGTTTAGATAAATATTTTATTACTTTTAAGGTTAAAATTATACACAATCACAAACTATTGTTACATAATTATAAATTGGTTATTGAAATGAGCATTTGAAATTTTGAATTCAACTAAAGAATATTGTACAGATCAAATCAAATAGGTATGTTCGTAGGTATAAATAAAACAAACGAACTCGGTAGAAGCAAGCATAATATATTCAAATGCACTGAGACCCATACTAAGCGCAAAACGCAACGATAGCGCGTTCTATCATGGTGTACGTTTTAGCAGCGACATCTAGTTTTGACTTACTTAAACATTAAATGTTATTACATTAAACATGCCGCCCACCAAGAACGTATTGAGCGTTCTTTACAATACCGCCCACCATGAGGAGCATTGGGGTTGGCACTTAACTTGACAAACTATAATTAACTAAGAAGTACATAACAATAAACCACAAACTAAAACTAACAAACAACAGTGTATCTAATGTATAACAAGTTAAACTAAATTTCATTAAAAATTACCACAACTAATCAGTCTGTCACCGGCAAAATACATAATTTGGAAGTGGGTCTCTTTATGAGAGATTGGCCACACTTCAAAGTCACTACTCTAACAATCTGGTCTGATCCAGGATGCGTAGCTACCACTCTGCCTAGCATCCATCGAGATGGAGGAAGATTATCCTCCTTGACTAGAACCACATTGCCAATTTTAGGTTCAGGTGTTAATTTGGACCATTTGTACCGTTGTAAACAATGTACCAAATATTCATTGGACCACCTTCGCCAAAAATCTTGCACCATCTTTTGAGTCAACTGCCAGCGTCTCAAAGAACTGACGTTACTGTGTTCGTAGTTATGCTCTGGTACGATCACCAAGGGTTCACCAATTAGAAAGTGTCCTGGCGTCAACGGTGTGGGGTCACCCTGGTCGCTAGGCAACATTGACAGGGGCCTAGAATTGAGGCATGCCTCTACTTGGGTGAGAATAGTGGTCAACTCTTCATATGTGAGAGTAGAGTGACCAATGATGCGTCTCAAATGAAATTTGGTAGCCTTCACCCCCGCTTCCCAAAGCCCTCCAAAGTTTGGAGCATGAGCGGGGATAAAATGCCACGAGACGCTATTGGCACTCAACCATTCTCTTATCCCAAGAGCTACTGAAGACTGCTCAGCGGTGACCAGCTTGAGGAGTTCCTTAGATGCTCCTACAAAGTTTGTCCCATTGTCGCTCCACATGTCACTAACGTGACCTCTTCGGGCCACAAATCGTTTGAAGCCAGCTATAAATCCTTCAGCAGTAAGGTCGCTGATGACTTCTAAATGTAAGGCCTTTGTCGCCATACAAACAAAAAGACTTATGTAGCCTTTGTAAGACTTGTTGCCTCGTCCCTTGGACATTCGAATATTGATGGGTCCAGCAAAGTCAACACCACTATTAAGAAATGGCCTAGCTGGAGTTACTCTGCTGGATGGCAACTGACCCATGAATGGAGGTTTAGTCTTTGCTGCATGCCTAACACACACAACACATTTACGTACATGCATCTTGACAAGGCTTTTAGCTGAAATAATCCAGTACCTTGTGCGCAAATGGTTCAGCATTAGAGTTGGACCTCCATGCAAAGTCCGTCTGTGGGCTTCATCAATAACCAAGTCCGTGAAATGACTCTTATGGGGAAGAATTATGGGATGCTTAGTGTCCTCGGGAAGGTTGGATTTCTGAATCCTACCACCCACTCTCATAATCTTCCTTTCATCAAAGAACGGGCTTAATGCTTTTAGCTTATGTTGCTCATCTGCTACGCCTGTCTGGCATTGTCGGATACATACATCTAACGCCTCCGTGAGCTCGAGTGTTGTCAAGTAAGGTTCAAACTTCTGACTTCTTTTATACTTTATGAACCTTCTACAATACGCTACAACACGTAATAACCTGGGCAAAGTTGAATATTTTGTCCACAGATTATGGTCAACTGACGACGCATCTCCAGCTGCCACATGGACCTTAACCTTTCTTTGCTCCAAGTCAGTCGAAGAATTGGGTTTCAAGTAGCTGACATTGGACTCTTGTAGCCACAGCGGTCCCTGCAACCACATGCTGTTTTCAGCAAGTTCTAAGGGCGTGCATCCCCTGGATGCGACATCTGCAGGATTTTGGGCCGATTGAACGTGAGACCATTGGGTGTTGTCTAACTTCGACAGAATATCAGAAGTTCGGTTGCCAATGAATGTAGACCAGCGACTGGGATGACTGCTCAGCCACGCCAAAACAACAGTAGAGTCGGTCCAACAATGAATGTTGCTGCGTTCAATACCCAACAGGTTAGCTACATCTGAAATTAACTTAGCTAAAAGAACTGCTCCCATCAATTCCAGACGAGGAATTGAAACTTGCATAGTTGGAGCCACCTTTGTCTTAGCCGCAACAAGGTTAACATGAATGTTCCCTTCTACATCAATAGTCCGTAAGTAGACTACTGCAGCGTATGCGGTGATAGACGCGTCACAAAATCCTTGAAGTTCCGTGCAAGCATCGTCATCTCTAGCGTCTAGCCACCTGGGAATACTTACCTCGTGAATATTCTCGAGTTCAGATTGGTAAGTAAGCCATTCCTTAAGCAATTCTTCCGGAAGCTCATCGTCCCAGTCTATTCCTGCCAGCCACAACTTCTGGATCATCACCTTGGCCACGATGACACAAGGAGCAACCCATCCTAATGGGTCGAATAGACGTGAGATATTCGAAATAACCTTTCTCTTAGTGATAGGAATCTGCAGATCAGGAAGTTGCACTGTGTAGTGGAATGCATCAGATGCTTTGTCCCAAGAAAGTCCTAGTACCTTTACCACCTCATCCATCTTTATATCAACCTTTCCTTCCTTAGTACCTTTTCTATCCATCACTACCTCAGCTAAATCCTTGTCATTTGTCACCCATTTCTGCAGTTCAAACCCTGCTTTACTCAACAGTTTCTTCATTTCCTTGTAAATCCGTTTTCCTTCTTCTACTGTCTGGCACCCAGTCAGGAGGTCATCAACGTAAAAATCCTTTTTCACCTTTTCCGCTATGTCTGGACACTCAGCACCTTCATCTATTGCTATCTGTTGCAGAGTCTTGACTGCCAAGTATGGAGCAGGTGCTGTCCCGAATGTAACTCGTACTAATCTATATTCTTCTGTTTCAGCTCCCGGATCGTCTCTCCACACTAGCCTCTGGAAGTCTGCATCTTTATCTGCCACAACCACCTGACGGTACATTTTGATGATGTCTGCGCTGAGACATATAGGATGCATACGCCACCGTATGATAATATGGCGTAAATCCGGTTGCAGTGTCGGACCGACCATCAATGTATCGTTGAGAGATACCCCGTTCATTCCCTTGCAGGAAGCATCGAACACTACTCTGACCTTGGTTGTGGTTTTATCTTCGCGTATGACGGCATGATGCGGTAAATACACCGCGTCTGTTTTGTTGCGATCCTTGCCAGTCATACGAACCATATGTCCAAGGTCCAAGTATTCTTGCATTACTTCGGAATACCTGGCTTTGATTTCTGGGTTCTTCTTAAAACGATTTTCAAGAAGATGAAATCTTTTCAGGGCAATTTCTCTGGAATGACCATATTTGCACTGGGGATCATCTTCGCGGAACGGTAGTCGAACAATATACCTTCCCGACGAGTCTCGGAGAGTTGTTTGACCATAAAACTCCTCGCAGCGCTGTTCTTCTTCACTAAGAATTTTACAATTAGGAAAGTCGGATTCAATCTGCCAAAATCGTTTAAGCAGTTCATCGACGCACACATGCATGCTGACGATGTTGTGATAACACAGTTGATCACCATCAGTTTCAATCTGTGACTGATGTGTCGGACCTGATAAGATCCATCCCAATGTAGTACACTGAGCCGTCGGTGTACCATTGGGACCCTTGATCAACCCGTCTTTTATTATCTTACTATAAACATCCGCGCCGAGCAAAATATCGATTTTGCTGGGCGTGTGAAACTGGGGATCAGCGAGAGCGACGTCAGCCAACTCTGGCCAGTCCACGTACTCTACCTTTCCTGATGGAAGGAGACCGGTTATTGTGCCGAGCACATGAGCACGAACCTGCAGTTGAAAGCTCGGGTCGTGGCGCGATTGAATATTCATCACGACGATGTACTTAGAGGCTAACTTGCTATCGTCGCCACCAACACCCGAAATACTAAGCTTACTGGGAACCTTTCGGAGTCCCAGCATCTGGACTGCCGATTCTGTAACAAACGACGCTTGGGAGCCCTGATCGATCAAAGCTCTAAGCAGACGAACGCGTCCATGGTCTGCTTGAGCTCCCACAATCGCAGTAGCTAACAGAATCTGATTTCTACCTCCCTCATATTGAGAGAAATGTACCTTAACATTCGAAGTTGATTCGTCTAAAGACGTCTTAACATTCGAGACCGCTGACTTGACTTCTACCTCCAAATCTGATTTGGGTAAAGTTGTTGCTTTTGATGAAGTTGATTTTTGGGTTGGGTGAAGCAACGAATGATGCTTATGTTTACATATGTTACACCTTGAGGATGTTCGACACATGTAAGCAGAGTGGTTTCTACCTAGACAATTAAAGCACAGATTGTTCGATTGAACGAAACTGTGCCGTTGATCGTAATCAAACTTACAAAATTCCTTACAGTTTGCAATTTTGTGTTCATTGTTTTTGCAATATGGACACCAAGTCTTTGTCCCAGCATCGGATCCGCCGGATGCCGCGTGCATGGCTTTAGCTTTCTGGCTTGAAGAATTTGAGTTGGCTTTCTGTTTGGGTTCTAAGAATTCAAGAGACCTAAATCGCGATTCAAGAAACTCTCTCAATTGGTCCAAAGTTGGCAGTTCGTCTGAGGTACTTATTTTAAATTCCCATTCTTTACGCGATGTAGAATCCAACTTTGAACAAATTGTGTAGATAACAATAGCGTCCCACGTACTTACATTTATGCCCAAATTTTTTAAACCATTAAGTGTATCATTTGTAATGTCCAACATGTCCTTTATTGCACGACACGACTCGGCTCCGATGATGGGTTGACCCATAAAACGCTTTAGTAGGCAATTGACTAAAAACTTCTTATTATTATATCTGTTATTAAGTGTTAGCCACGCTTCATGATAGTTAGCAGCTGTTATTGGCACGTGCCTCAGCAACTGCTCTGCCTCTCCTGAGAGATAGCCTTTTAAATAATGCATTTTCTGTACATCATCAATGGAAACGTTACTATGGATCAGTGAAACATATAAATCCTTAAAGGTAGTCCATTCAGCATACGAACCCGAAAAGGTAGGTATAGAGATTATGGGAAGTTTTACATTTATTTCTCCTTTCGGTACCGCTTGAGAGATCGACATAGCGTTAGTGGGTTTGAGCAAACTTAAAGCTTCTCTTAATTCAGATTTATAATCAATATAAATTTCCTCAACACTCTCATAAACACTATCTTCCATGTATTTGGTTTTACTTAACTCATCTTCGGTCATCAAAATCTTTCGGTGTGTTTCCGCAAAAACCTTCCACTTATCTTCCAAAGAATCTAATCGCGTTTGTAAATAAGACTCCTTAGACATGCGATCCTTTGGAGACTTTTTAAAGTTACTATAAGACTTTTCGATTAAAGATTTATAGCCAAACTGGCCTTTAATTGCGGCGGAAGACATGTTACAGTAAACCCAAATACAGTCAAACTAAATGCTCAAAAACCAAAGTTGTATAATTTATAAGTGCAAGAAAAGTTTTTAAAATTTTACAAGTCCCAATCAAAGTAATAATTTCTAAAAATTTTACAAGTCCAAGAAAGTTTATAAAAATTTTACAAGTGTTTGAAACTTGATTAACTCTGACGAAAATCGGGCATAGGTTCCCCGTCGGTTACCTTTTCGCAAAACTATTCTAAGTCCTAACTAGCATGCACTTAAAATTTTAAAGTCCACAAATAAATATCTTCAAATTTTTCTAAGTCTCAAAATCTCTTGATGAACTGAACTGACTGAACGTAATAATTACAAAGTACTCACAATTTTTCACTGGCAAACCACTCCATTAGACTTCCTTGGTCGTCGCTTACGTCACGCCAATGCGCGCTGCCTGTCACTCCTGTGACAGCTAGGCCGCAGCGTGTCTTCCACACGTTACGGCTGATAATGACGTCGTAATGCGCTGTAGACTCGTACTACGTCACGGTTATGACGTCACGTCGCGCAAAGCACCCCTGCCTTGCCTCAGCTTCCTCCTCGGTTGATGTAGCGGCGCCCACGCACACTCACACTCAACCACCCGACACGGTTCCTTGAACACAAGACCCGAGCGGTGCGCACTGCGCAGCGGAATCGCCACTGCTTTCTAGTGCGTGAAGCTTGGAAAACTATCGGCTAACATCCGACTCGATAGGACCATGTACAGATCAAATCAAATAGGTATGTTCGTAGGTATAAATAAAACAAACGAACTCGGTAGAAGCAAGCATAATATATTCAAATGCACTGAGACCCATACTAAGCGCAAAACGCAACGATAGCGCGTTCTATCATGGTGTACGTTTTAGCAGCGACATCTAGTTTTGACTTACTTAAACATTAAATGTTATTACATTAAACTGAATGAAATTGAAATTTGAATGAAATTGAAATAAGCGGATTGGTATTGAGTTACGTAATAGTTTGATTACGTAATAGTATTCAATTTATTTCACATGCCTTGCTTTTTCATAGTGGGAACACGGCTTAACATGATTGCGTCTAGACGAAGTGTTCAGACGAAAATCTAATTAAAACATCCAACGAACTGCAAAAAGGCATGCGCTTATTTGCTCTAATTACATCTCAGGACTTATTTTTAAATAAACGATTATAGCAAGGCACTTTAATACACCACCTCCTTTAAGTTATCATTTCAGCCTTCTGTGACACCGACCTACTCTCGAGCAAGAGTGATTGCTTGATTAATAAACGTGTTTCTTAAAATAGTAAAAAAAATCGTCCGAACTTTACTAATAATAAAAAACTGTTCGGAAAACTGCTATTTTTAAGTAGGTAAAAAAGGGAGGTTTACAGAAAAGGTTCGTGGAGAGACCCACTCTCGTTCGAGAGTAAACCTCACAACTGATCACAATCATGATTGAACGTATGAACTAAATAATGAGTCTTTGCTCTCTGAAAGAGAATAGTTAACGTTAGAGATAGGCTAGTTTGAAAAGGTTCCACAATAGACTCATAAATCAGCGGAATTATCACCATCGTTAAACGTAGTTTTCAAAGTTTGTAGGTACGTAATTGAATTATCTTATTGAATAACAGTTTTTTTTTTTTTTTTACTTAGAATAGGCTAACGTTTGACCACTATCTCGCCTGATGTTAAGCGACGATGTGGCCTACGGTGGAGCACGCTTGCCTAGAAGAAACCTATTCACTCGTGATTTGAAAACACCCAGGTTGTAATTATCGGGAAACACAGACTGCGGCAAAGAGTACCATTCTTTAGCGGTGCGCAAGAGAAACGTAGAAGCGAAACGCTTTGTGCGCGCTGGTGGGATATGGGAGTTTAAATAAAAATGCATTTTACTGTAGCTATTAATGACTTATGAGAGCTGTGGTAGTGGCCTTTCGATGCTAAGGTCGTTCGAATCCAGTCGTGCACCAATGGATTTTTCGCTACGAAAAATTTATGTGCGCAATGCCAGTGCTCTCATAATGGTGAAGGAAAACATCGTGAGGAAACCGACATGTCCAAAAACTAAAATTTCGAAAGACATGTGCCATCCAGCAATCCGCATTGGGTCCGCGTGGTGGATTTAAGACCTAATCACTCGCGCTCGAGTACTCTCGAACATTTTTAACAGTGTCATCATTATATTTATGTCAATCATTAGAAGGCTGCCGTGTTGTGACGTAATTAACAACTACTACTACTACGCTAACTACTACTACTACGGTCGTTGCGGTCGTTGCGTTTAGCGGCCCAGATTTGTTGATTGTTTTCACAACCGAGCATTTAAAAGAAGCTATAATGTACATACAAAATCCTCAATACGTTATAATCAAAATCGACCACGTGGAACGTCGCTTGAGCAAACCCAATCCGAGGAATTATTGTGCTAAGCGGTAACATAGCAAAAATATTTTGATAAAAACAATACGCACTGCATAGTAGAGCGTGTATTGTGTAGTTCATAGAACTGACATTATAATAGTGCTACAGCGAAAAGCATCCTAGTTTTTGTTAAATGAAATAAGCTCTATGAGAAGGAAAAGGTGTTTCATTTAAAATAAGCAATTCTACTTGATGCTACTTGACGCTTAACAACACGACTTGACTTGACACAAGATTAACTTTGCTATATTTACGCTTGTTTTTTTTATTTTAATTTTCTGAGTACTTTGCGAGTGTGTAGAATGGAGTCTTATCTGGGTGTGTTAGTAGGTATTCAAGTGTCCGTTTTTGGTTCAAGTTATTTAGTTTTTCTAATAATGTTGGTATTTTGACTGTTTAAAACACGCACCTACCTTTAACTACTACTACTTTTAGTACAGAAGGAATATTACTATTTTCAGAAATTAACATCATTAAATTTGGTCCAAAACTTTTGGAATATTTGAATTTTTTTGAATTGTATTTTTACGACCGTTCTATTCGCTATATCACCAAACGTTCAAACTTTGAAAGGTGCGCTCGATGACGTCGATAAAACCGCAAGCAAATCAATACCACCGCGGTACTTATTAATAAAATGGCTTCCTGTGACAATATTTTCAATTTACTGTAGCAGTTCATTAATATTGGTTTTCATTGATGAGGCTTCGTTACAGTAAATACGTATCAATCGTAAAAGTTACTGAATGGAATTGTATTTAACGATCTATGTGGCGTGACTGAACGCAAGATGTAGTTATATAGGGTTGGTGTCAAAATCCCCTTTGAAAATCCCCTTTGAAGGGGATTTTGGGAGTTTTAGTTTCAAAATCCACTTTGAAGCCTCAAGCTCAGTCTAAAGGGGATTTCGAAACAAAAAAAATCCCTAAATCCCCTTTGAAGAGTAATTCTTATTTACTATTCTATTAAATCTTTCAATAAAATACCTAAATTATTGAATAGAATTGTTAATTGGACTAACTTACCAAGTGACGTCCAATTGTAATTTTACGAGCAGCAATAACTTATACAATTAACAAATTAGTAGTAGATTCCCTCGGAAGCCATCAAAATCGCGAAATATTTAGAGAAAAAAAAATAAAAAATAAAAAAGATATTTTATAATCTGTGCAATGTCGCTGTCAACGTCACTGATTTAGAGCCAGGCAGAGCCATTAACACCCATTATGCAATAGGGATCAACTTTAGGCTGATACTGGGCTGGGTGGGTGATTCTTGTATAAGTTATTGCTGCTCGTAAAATTACAATTGGACGTCACTTGGTAAGTTAGGCCAATTAACAATTTTACTTACGCTAGCAATAACTTATACAATTAACAAATTAGTAGATGTTTAGAGTCATCTGCATAATGGGCTCATTATAGGTACCTACATAAAAGTGCAGTACCCATTGCATATTAATTATAAATGTAAATTGTTGTTGCTATAAAATGTTGCATTTTATCCTAAAATTAAACACATTTCCCAGTATTACTATTTGATTTCAACATTATGAAAGTAATTAACAATAGCTACAAATTGATATACTTATAAACATTACTCTACTGATAAGAAGAGAAACTACAATTCATACCCCTTATCCATATAAAGCAAAGATGACATATTTCAACGTCATTTAATTATCAGTTTTGAAGTATGACTATGAATAGGTACCTAAGGCTCCAATCCATTTTTATACCTATTTACTCCTTTAAATGAGATCATTGTTGATCATTATTATGTATTTAATAATTTCGTTTTTGAATATTTTGTAAATATTAAACATTTTAAATGATTGGTGGAAGTATTCATGTTCTATAACTTGGTTTTGTTTGTAAGCAAGTTAAAAGCTAACTTAACGATTGTTAACATTACAGGCCCTTTTCCACGATCAGTAGGTACGCAAACATAATACATCAAATGCCAGACCGTATCTTAATTCGTAATAGCAGGATTGTCAGTGGTACGTACGTCATTTACGCTCAATGCTATCAATTTCGTAGTTACTAAATTTTATGTCACCTTTTATTATATTTTACCATCTGATAATTATTATTAGCCTTAAACATGGCTGTGGTACCTTCAAAAACAATACTATGACTATTTAGACAGGTAGTTTTAATAATAATATGATTTTCAATTCTTGAAATTTAAAATGTGTTCAAGTTGGTAGCATAATTAAGATAAAAATGTTTAATCAACTTGCCAACAGCCATGGTTATAAGCATTGTATTGGCCCATATTGGACCTAGGTATAGGTTACATTATCTATGTGACATAAAAAATTAAATTAATTACAATTAAGGTGTCTACTGACCACAAAGAGAACCAAACCAGACCGATTAGGGAGACCTGTACTGCTTTGCTAGAAAAATCATTATATTACTTGAATTCAAACTCAGTTTTGTTGAGCAATTCTTAGGAAACGGCTGTGGCAACCCTACTATCCAAAAGATAGGCCGTGTTGACAATTAAAATGTTATTGTCTGGATACCAGCGAAAGATTTTATAACTATTAGTTGTTTATTGCAGGCAAAAGGGCATAATGCTACATTTTTCCCCCCGAGATGGTACTAGTAACTATATTATTGTAATGGTTTTGCTACCAGGATCAAGTATCTAACTGTTTTGTGATTGTTTCATCACCTGTTTGTACTGGATAGACTCTATCCGTTACTATTTAATGGATCATAATGGCTTTATTTTGCACTTTTCTTTAACTTTTGGTGACAAAAGTAAAGCCCACAACCCATTTTGTTAATGAAATTGTTAGAGTTTTAACGCATAAAGTAGAGTTTCTTTCTAAGATGGGCAATCTTAATCAGACCTATAATTTACTAGTACCTACCTATATAAGATAATAAGCACCTTTATGGTGGAATTATAAACCATTATTTGTCTCCTTGCTCAATTCCGCTAAGTATCAACACTTGTAATATGATACTTTATCAGCATTCACATTGACTTTGCTATGTAGGAAACAAATGTATGTTTTTATACCAAGTTCCAATATTTAAATAGCAGAAGTAGTGTTATTTGAATGTGAAATTGAATCTGGACACTGACTATAGTAATTGCAGGTTATGGCAGTGATTTTCCCCACATCATGTTATTTAGTTGTAACCATTTATCGTAACCATAGTGGTTAATAAAATTTATAAATAATATGATTTCAAACTGCTTCAACTCATGTGAGAGCAAATCTAGTTATTAATATATAACAAAAAAATTAAAAGAAAGTACCTATATAAGTACTGTTGATTGTTGTTAAACCTCATATGACACATAAATGTATAATAACATAAATGAGTTAATTCAAATTTGTGTTAAATCATTTGATTTTCCTGATAAGAATATTTTGGTAAGCTGCAAATATTAAAATATTTTAAAATTAAGTAAAATATTTATAAATGAGAATTATATTGTAGAGTCATTTAGCCGAAAATATGCATGCAATATGTATTTTCAGCATGCCAAATACCAGCAACTGGATTGTGTGTGTGCCAGAATATCCAAATATAATGTAACATAATTTGACATATGTAATGTAAGCATGTTTTCATCCTTGAGATCTCATATATTTTTAAGAACTTAATTTCATAGAATCTTCATGATTTACTTATGGAATAAAACTGAATATATTTGTCTTTGCCATTATTTTGATCTTTTTGAACCAGACCGTTTACTATGGCCAGGCCATTTTGAAAGTAGGTATCTAATATCAGTTAATTTGTAAAATCCTTTTATATGAAGACCTAATGTAAAGTCTTAAATGTTGATACCAAAATCCGTTCTTCTAATGGTAATTCAAATTATTTGAAAAAATAAAATATGAAATAGGAAATTCATGCAGCTTGTTTTAATACAATACACTTAGAATGTTGTAATTAATGTGAAAATGTGTTGGCTCTGTTATGCATGCATCGCATCATGCAGTGCACCAATTCCTTGTTTTCAAACGATCAAACAATAGATATTAGGTGAAAACTGTTAGAATAACTGTGTTTTCAGGAAAATAATGCTGGTAACAGATTTATGAACGAATTTTGTAAAGGCAGTGTACTGGAGTCACATGAGAAGATTTTACTTGTAAGCTGTGTCCTAAAGTCTTAAATTCAATATATATGTAGTTGTTGCTCTCTGTTAACATTGTCAGGCAAAAATGTGATATTTCACATGTTATAGCTGTATGTAAAATGCTATAAAAGGTAATTTAGTGATCTTCTAAGAAGTTTCATATTAATCTTTTGATTGTGTCACATGACTCCTGTTATAAATTTCCTGTTGTTCAGGTTATATTAAATCAAGCCTGCATTAGGCATACAACTGGTTAAAGATATATTTAACCTTTTCTGGTTTGGCTATCTCAATAATACTATCTGAGATGGGATTACATTACATACTTAGTAATGTTTTTTTCACATTTGTTCCACATTACCTAATGTTATCAAATTACCATATATATATAAGCTTTTGGCGTCTCTATTTAAATAGGAAAATATATTACTAAGCTCTCTAAGTGAGCACTAATATTATTTTTAGTGGACGCATTGTGTCAGACATATTCTTTAAAATTATTAAATAATTTAATAATTATAAATTTTACTTTAACACGCTGTTATACTTTGTTAAGTATAGATGTTTTACAACAGGATAGAACTTTTCAGTTATGTTGTCTGTATGTTGATATACATCTGATGTATGATCTAAGTAGTGCAACCCTCTCGGGGCATATGTGGTTACATTTGGGTATATATGTGGTTACATTTGGGTATGATCTCCATGTTGGTTTGTTTGCTTGTGCTTGTGCTTGTGAAACCTTACCAGTTTCCTACCATCTAGTTTGCTTTAGGAATCAGCTTTGTTTGATATTTTAAGTCTTGTTAAAGCAATTTTATTCTTGAGTAAAGATTTTCCTCCGATAAGTTCTTGCTCAAGATCGGTTTTCTTGTATTGATAGAATGGTTTGTTTACCATGTGATGATTGCGCTGTGGTCTTTTTATGCTTCACCATTTAAAGGTGTTGGTACCCAATTTTAGAGCTCTGTCTTTCGAACAACCACAGTATTAGAGTATTTTACTATACTATTTACTTACCCACATGGTGATTCACTAATCAAATAAAGCTTCCACACTAGGTTATTTATATTTGGTCCATCATCCAAACATAGCTGTTAAACGATGCAGTATGTTTTCCTCTTCATTGTGAAATGTCCGTATTAAAGCAAGGTTGAGTTAGTCTACCAGAACATTTCTGTTCTGTGTTTTGTAGAGCTAAATGCTTAGTACTGTATCTCGTACTGTACTTTGTGATATCTCGTATCAGTACCAGAGCTATGTCATCGCGTGACAATTGTCTGGTCATCGTGCAAAATGTATCGCGTACAAAGCACGGAATTACAGAAGCTATGAACTACTTCTGGGTAATGGACACTGTGCTTTGGGTTGGATTGTAGTCTAGATACTAGAACATCTCTCATATTCAGTGTTTTGTAGGATAAGATATGTAGTAGGTACCTGATACGGTCCTTGTGATATTTCATATTCATATTTATTTATTGCTTGACGTTGGTACCCATAACATCTCGTATGTATCGATAACACAGTACTGGTATCGCGTACCATATTCTGATTGTCGTGGGGGTACAGGCACAGTGTCAAAGATAATAACCTCTTGGATTGTTATGTTGCTATGGAAAACTTTCCTTATTATTTGCCCAAAGTAGTGAGTACATAGATTTTACCTGGAGCTCTCAAAGGTAAATTAAGATGGAGATACTTAGCAGTAGTCCTGATGTCAATTAACTTCCATTCAAACCTGACTGGTGAAAGTTTGTCCATAACATAATCTTGATTTTTTGAAATTCCACATCACTGACCATCATAAACACTTTGTCACATAATGAATTCAAAGGGTTGAATTTCTTATTCACAGTTTATGAATAAATTGAAAATTATATATGAAATTCCAAGCGATTTCGATAGACGCGCGAAAGAAAAAGTGACGTTGACAGCGACATTGCACAGATTATAAAATATCTTTTTTATTTTTTATTTTTTTTTCTCTAAATATTTCGCGATTTTGATGGCTTCCGAGGGAATCTACTACTAATTTGTTAATTGTATAAGTTATTGCTAGCGTAAGTAAAATAACTGAATAGACACGACCTGAACCGCGCCCGCTCTGTGTGCGTTGCGATTTAGACTTGCGTTGATTGTCAAACAGACAGTCAGTAAAGTCAGTGGTACTACATAATATGAGATTTTAAAAGCACTGTAGCAAGTAAAATCACAAGCTGAAAATACTAATATAAGTCTCGTGAAGACGAGTTCACTGCAGTGCGTGTAGAACTTAGGAACTTAACTAAAGCTATGCGTGACTTTGCCAGTGTCAAAATCATGCGTGGCTTTTAACATCAGGCAAACAACTTGACCAACTCAAATTTAATGTTTATAGAAAAATATAATAGGCAATGTTGTTGTAATAGCTTATAGTATTGAAGACTGCCCTAATATTTAATTAGCAAATTAATGTCGTGGCAACTATCTTCATGTTATAAACACAAATTGCACAGCGCGCAGCATGGTTCGTCAAACATTCTGTGTATACTAACCCTAACCTTAGACGATGGAAGCATGGACACATTTATTAGCACTAAAGCACAGGTCTACAGGTCTCGGCTGTTGTAAAAGTTAGCCGTTTGTGCAAAGACAAATTTAGTTTAAAAGAGTTTCATTGCGGATCAAAACGTAAAGAGAGAAGACTACCACCTATTTCTGCCGCCAAGCAGTAATGCTCGCATTGCTGTGTTCCGGTTCGAAGGGTATGGTTTCCGGTGAAATTACGGTCTCAGGCTACGGTAACCGCTGACCATCAAATGGGCCGTACGCTTGGTTGCCGCTTTAGTGGTATAAAAAATAAAAAAACGGCAAATTTCATGACAATCAAGATCCGCTGGCAATACCATAATCGCCTCGCTTTTTGTTCCGTGCAAAAACGAATAGAAATAAAAGCGTTCAGAGAAGCTTTCTCCATAGGATGTAAGCTCTAAGAATTAGCCATGCGGGCCATGTCCAAACCTGATTAACAGTATTCTGTAGAGTTCATGAAACTACAGAAATGTGACCCTTGAATGTGCGGCTAAAATGCTGTTTTGTTCATAGAATCATACAACTTTATCATGTTGCACCCTTAAATACCTTATCATCCCGCCTTTTGATGTTCACACTGCTAAGAACACTGGCCTACTCTCGAGCGAGAGTGATTAGGTTATTATCCACTACGGTCCTAATGCGGATTGGTAGATGGCACACGTTTTTCGTATATCAGATCTTGGACATGCTTGTTTTCTCACGTTTTGTTCACCGTATAAAAGCGTTGAGTACATACATTTTTTAATAGAAAAATCCATGCCTTTAGGATCGGAAGGCGGGTCACTTCCACTAAACCACCATTGCTCTAAAAATGGTAAGATTTTGACAATGTTCAGCGACTTTTGTATTTTTTTTATCATTGTGGCAAAATAATACTGCACCTCCATGCAGGAATATAAGCTTGTGAATATACCAATAGTCAGCGATCCCCGCTTCAGTGCCATAATATTAACACTGGCAACATAAATAGTTTGGTATTCTTTTTAACCTATTGCTACCCTCTGTGGGCAAAGGTTTCCCCCAAGTCTTTCCACTTGTCCCACATCATCACTAGATATCTTTAAGATGACGGCCTTGAAATATGCCAAAAAAGCGTTGGTGGGACAAACTATATGCTTCATAGAAAGAATGGTGGCACACCGCAAACGGGCATTTTAGGCCACCTAAATACAGGACGCCCATTGCGTTGTTTAACGTTTCTGTTTCACGTTCCCGCGAATACATTCCCGCCTAAACTGAATGCGAGTCCGTTATTACGGGATTAAGTTGGAGCGTTTCGGAATAACGATGCAGTTGCAGTTCGTTAAAACTGTTCGTTTCGGAATTGAGGGTATTTTGAATGTGAGCGAAATGCTACGTGTTGTATGGAATTAGAAAATCAAAATCTCTGTTTCCTTTCTTTTGACGGAACGGGAAAACAAAAAAAAAGGTTGATCAGCAAACATGCATATTCCACCAATCCGCATTGAGTCTGTGACCTCGCTTATGAACAGGCCAGTGTCCCAGCTGAGGGGTTATTAGAAGGCTATCATTATTACAATGCCAGCCGAGTTTGTTGCCAGATTCTTCTAGGCTAGGGCGCGTGGAACTGGCGTAAATTCACCTAGCTTTAAGACGTTTCATAATGATTATTGAGATATTATTTAATAAATATATTTTTTACTTTACTTTACTTTAATTTACTTTAATGATGATAGCAACACGTACGTATAACACGTAAGTATACTATTTGATATATTGTACAGGGTTCGTGGACTACGCAGCACTTCAAAATGCTACAGCGAAATCCATTATAATATTCAACTTTATTGAAAACCAAAAAATCTATAATAGACAAAAAAAAAACAGAGAAAAAGCCCCTCGATACCATTACCGGTACATTATCGGTATGGACGTATTTCTGCCGCCAAGCAGTACTGCTTGCATTGCTGTGTTCCGGTTCGAAGGGTATGGTTTCTGGTGAAATTGACACATGAGACTTTCCATCTAACGTCTTAGGGTGCATCGCAAGTGATATCTATGATGTTGCATGCGTGCATAGGCTACGGTAACCGCTTACCATCAAGTGGGCAGTACGCTTGGTTGCTACTTTAGTGGCATAAACAAAAATAAGCAAGAAACATTATTGTTTCACTATCGTATCGTGAAAGTATCGTCCAGATTAATATTTTTTTACAACGATAAAGAAATGTTTTCTACAGACAGCTAGGCCATGACAGAGGCCTTCGGGCGGCCTAGAAACTCTGTCATCAGAGTTTGCCACTAACTCATACGAACTTACTTTACAGACAGGTTTTTGCTTAAGATATTTCAGAGAAAATTAGTGTTTGGTTAAACTTGACCTGACCTTTCCTCAAAGCTACAAGAGTAGAAAAAGCTTTTTCTGTTTTATGAATATTTGATCACTCTATTATTTCCCTGTGATACCCCCAAGAGCTTTATGAACCCATGATAATAATAATATCTTCTGTGGTAGTTTTTTTTTTATATACCACTAAGTTGGCGTACATACAAGCGTACGGCCCACCTGATGTTAAGTAGTTACCGTAGCCTATGGGCGCTTGCAATACTAGAGGTATCACTCGCGCGTTGCCGACCCTATGCAATTTAAATAAATAACACAATGCAGCCTATTTATTCATTACTACAGTTTTGGTTGAGTTGATAAATTATACTTTTGATGTTAGTTGTACTTACGATAATTTTGGTATGCGGGACGAATAAAAACTTTTTAGTAGCGTGGGCCAAAAACTGGGGACGATTGTGACATAAACCGTAATTTAATTTATCTCATACTACTTGGCTTTTCAGCATGCAGTTGCATTGCTCGTTGGTTCTAGATAAAAACTTATGTATTCTAGATCAAAAACTATTATTTTTCCAGTTTCATTATTTTTGGATGCTCTATTAGTTTTAATTTTTATTAGAAAAGTAGCTAACCCGCGCGGTTTCACTCGCGTTATTTTTCTCGCAATTTTTCCATATTTTCTTAACATGCTCTTAACCTTCCCTGAACTTTTAAGAATATTTCAAGACCAAAATTAGCCAAATCGGTCCAGCCGTTTTCGAGTATTGAATACTAACCCACATCAACTCATTTTTAAAAATACAAGGTAACATTCTCGGGTCTTTGGGCTTTTCGCGCCACGAGTGGTTTGAACCGCGGTGCGAATTGCTCAGGTATTATTACAGCAGTGAAGAACGTCTACATTTTGACTGATAGCATAATGACTTCTATGGAAAGCCAGTAGGCCAAATAGTCGAAAGGTAAGCTTTCATAGCATAAGGAGGCTTGGAATATTCGTACCCTCGCGTGAAAATTGGGCCTTTTCACGAAACTCATGCATTTGGAAATATCAATAATGATTTATCACAAAATTGACAAACGATTCGAATGCAATATGAAATGAGTTTAATGAAATGACTGGAAAACCGTTAGGCTCTGAATAGACGCAATGTTTTTTTTAATTAGTTATTAGCTCGATGATATTTTCCATGTAGACTGGTGGGATACTGGATAGGTACTGCCAAAGACAGAGATAGATCGAAGGAATTGGGGGAGACCTTTGCTCAGCAGTGGGACTTTATGTTGAGAGAAGTTATAGCTCAAAACAGAGTTTGTTGCCAGATTCTTCTAGGCTGGGGCGCGTGGAACTGGCGTGAATTCACCTAGCTTTAAGAAGTTTCAAAATTATCCTTGTAATATAATTGAATAAATATATTTTTTACTTTAAAAGTTGATTAGAGTGAAGATAGGGCGCTGCAGTGGGATACCACAGGCCAATAGTTATAGATTTAACCATCATCTCACCTGATGGTAAGTCATGATGTGGTCGATGATGGAGCACGCTTTTCTAGAAAAAACCTTTTCACTCTAGATTTGAAGACTCGTAAATTATGTTGTAAACAAACATTTGCAACGAGTTTTATTCTTTACTGTGCATCAAAAAACCACGATATAGTTTTTTGGACAAGTTCTACAGCAAAACACCATTTTTTATTTCTGACAATATATAAATTATTTATGAAAAATCTTTGAAACCTACGAGTAAGTACTAGAAATGTACAGTTTTGCTAGTAACTGGCACGTGTATAACGAGCTGAAATGATCATTATTACAGGAAATCAGTTTCACGCCCAATCTATTCGTTGTGATCAATCACATTGAGTTATAATCAGCGTATTCAATTAGTTTCCATGAACAACTGCATCAGTGAACCAACTCAGAAATAAATGGTTATTTGGGAACTTTGAGAAATTCGACAACTTGTTTATCTACCATGAAAATTCAAGGTTCTAATGGCCATACACACTACGGTCTACCGGAGAGGTCTACCTGTGCAAGTATGCCTACGCAGCTGCCTGCGCAGGTAGACCGCAGTCTGCCTAAAAATATTATAGACCTGTGCAGTTTATTTAAACACTATCGACGTGCGGTTGACTTGTGCAGGCAAACCTGCACAAGTCCTCTCCGGTAGACCGTAGCGTGTATGGTTTTCTTATCACACATCAAGTCATAGATGAGACATCTGCCTGTATGGCACCAACATGGCATGTGTCAATATTAGTATCATGCTAAACGGTAGGTCTTTTCAGAAAGAGTTTGTTATGGTTAGCAGTGCTAGATATTGTGCCTCAAAGCAGGTAGTGTTCAAGCATTACTGTACTCAGGTTTTAAGGGCACTGTAGCAAGAAGTATTACTGGGCAAAAGAGGCATAACTACACTCGGGGTGATGAGCGCAGTGCAGTGCCACGCAAAACTTTAAAACTCACACTGCTGCAGCTGTAAGTCAAGTAAGTCAGTGTAAGTAAGAGTATCTTGTTGACATTGTCGGAATGTTTTATATTAATAAGAAACAAGTACTTTTTAGAGAATAGCTCCTTTTAGAGCTGCTTTATTCATAGTTAACTATTTAAGGGCCCAATATGTATTTTGTGACGATGGTTTTCTAAACTATATAAATAAAAAAAATAAAAAAAATAATAATAATGCTGGACAATCCACACAAGCATCATCTAGCCTAAGGTAAGCTGCTGTTAAACAGAGCTGTATTATTGGTACTAGATGACTGATATATATTTAATACAATACAATACATAGATAGATATTTTTTATTATACATAGAAAACACCCAGAACACCCGGCACAAATATTTGCAGATCCTACAAACATTTGTCCCAAGGCGGGAATCGAACCCGCAACCTCCGCGTCGCAGGCGGACCTTCGCCCACCGCGCCACATTGGTCGTCATAAATAATAGGAACAATTTAAAAAAAAGGTTATGACATTGACTGTCTCGTCATTTGATGACATAAAAAACAATTTTTAAAAAATAGCTGCTAATTATATCGTGTATGTTAGTATAACATCGCATATCATTATAATATGAGAATTCGCGTCAGAACTGTGAGGTGTCACATCAGCTGGGCTATTTTCGCAACATCAAATGCAAACTGATTTCAATCAGCAACTATATTCATACAGAATACATCAGATTTTGATTCAGTTCAGAAGTTGATTGCATTCATAGAACATGATGACAAGAGCACCGGTGGTCTAGTGGTAGTGACCCCGCCTTCCGATCCTAAGGTCGTGGATTCAAAACCGGTCGTGCACCAATGGATTTTTCTGTTCGAAAAATGTATGTGCGCAATGCCAGTGCTCTCATACGATGAAGGAAAACATCGTGAGGAAACCGGCATGTCTGAGAACTAAAAATTCGAAAGACATGTGCCATCCACCAATCCGCATTGGGTCCGCGTGGTGGATTAAGACCCAGTCACTCTCGCCTGAGAGTAGGCCAGTGTCCCAACAGTAGGAACATTAGAAGGCTGTCATGATGATGACATGATGACCATTTTGATATAAACATTTATCTTTATCTTATCTATCTTATTGCATTCAAAGAAAACAAGCTAGTTTAATAAAACTATAGTAGAATCAACAGCTTACGATATTTTTTTTAAAAACAGGTGTTTTCACGTACGTACAGGTATATCGGTGAAGAGGTACCGACACTGCTTTGACTCAATTTCTCTCTTCGACTCAAGCTATCGATATATTTCCGTATATCTAGACTTCAGATTTTGTTTTCTTTTAATTAATATAAGCCCGCGCAGCTTTAGCCGGGTTTTTACAGTTTTTATGCTATTTATTTTTTTCCGGGCTAAAAAGCCCTTGCGCGTAGCCTTTGTGCTTGTCCAGGATTTAGGCCATCTAAATTTCAAATTTGTGTATCATCTGTTAAATTGTCACGGAGATATTAGTAAAAAACATTTACACAACACTCACACACACTTTCGCATTTAAAATTAGTAGGACACCTAAGAATTAGGTCTGCGATCTGCGCTATAATCACAGCATCATCTAGCCTCAAGGTAAGCTGCTGTTAAAAAGAGCTGTATTATGGGATACTAGATGACTGATATATATTTAATACAATACAATACATAGATAGATATTTTTTTATTATATATAGAAAATACCCAGAACACCCGGAACAAATATTTGTAGATCGTACAAACATTTGTTCCGAGGCGGGAATCGAACCCGCAACCTCTGCGTCGCAGGCAGACCTGCGCCCGCTGCGCCACATCGGTCGTCGTATAGAGAAGGCTGAAAGTTAGAAAGGGTGAAAGAGTAGTAGAGTTCTTAAGAGTAGTAGATTTCTTCGTGATAGAGCTCGTCCGGGGAAGGACCATACCTATTTCTGCCGCTAAACAGTAATGCTCGCAATGCTGTGTTCCGGTGTGAAGGGTATGGTTTCCGGTGAAATTACTGGCACATGAGGCTTTCGATCTTAGCCTCAAGGTGGCAACCCGCGAGTGATACCTCTGGTATTGCAAGTGTCCATAGGCTACGGTAACCGCTTACCATCTTGTGGGCCGTACGCTTGGTTGCCACTTCAGTTGTATAAAAAAATAAAAAAATGGTTTCCGGTGAAATTACAGGCACATGAGACTTACCATCTAACGTCTCAGGGTGGTAACACGCAAGTGATATCTATGATGTTGCATGCGTACATAGGCTACGGTAACCGCTGACCATCAAGTGGCCATCAAGTGGGCCGTACGCTTGGTTAGCACTTTAGTAGTATAAAAATAAAAAAACTTCTGAAATCAATAAGGGTCAAAGTGATAAACTATGTGCCTACATTACATTCATAACCATTTCATTATATAATTTTGCCAATAATGAGTTAATTGAATGCAAATGCAAAAAGCAAAAACCTAACATGACAGAGACTAGTCACCAGAGTTGGCCACTGACTCATACGAACTTACTTACTTTTAGTAGAGGCAACTCGCGTCTGGTCTATGACCCACTAAACACACTGGATCTAGTTGTGGTAATTACATAACACAGTGTAATTACCCAGCAGTCACATTAGTTTTGGCAGACCGCACACTACGGTTCTCTCTGTCACGGGTATCAGAAACTACTTGTAGTACTGGGACAGTCTGGTCTGTCACCGATAGTGAGCTATATCAAGTGTTACCATAGTTTTACTTGTTGGTCAGTCAAGGCTTTTAAGCTTTTTAAACGAACTATAAACCTCTGTTAACTAAGTGTCATTCAAATCTGTTTATCAATGATAGATTTGATTGTTTTATTGTCATTACAAGAATTACAAGAATTATTAGTTTATCAATGATAGATTTGATTGTTTTATTGTCATTACAAGAATTACAAGAATTATTAGTTAATCAATGATAGATTTGATTGTTTTATTGTCATTACAAGAATTACAAGAATTATTAGTTTAACAATGATAGTTTTGATTGTTTTATTGTCATTACAAGAATTACAAGAATTATTAGTTTATCAATGATAGATTTGATTGTTTTATTGTCATTACAAGAATTACAAGAATTATTAGTTTAACAATGATAGATTTGATTGTTTTATTGTCATTACAAGAATTACAAGAATTATTCGTTTATCAATGATAGTTTTGATTGTTTTATTGTCATTACAAGAATTACAAGAATTATTAGTTTATCAATGATAGATTTGATTGTTTTATTGTCATTACAAGAATTACAAGAATTATTAGTTTATCAATGATAGTTTTGATTGTTTTATTGTCATTACAAGAATTACTAGAATTATTAGTTTATCAATGATAGATTTGATTGTTTTATTGTCATTACAAGAATTACAAGAATTATTAGTTTAACAATGATAGATTTGATTGTTTTATTGTCATTACAAGAATTACAAGAATTATTCGTTTATCAATGATAGTTTTGATTGTTTTATTGTCATTACAAGAATTACAAGAATTATTAGTTTATCAATGATAGATTTGATTGTTTTATTGTCATTACAAGAATTACAAGAATTATTCGTTTATCAATGATAGTTTTGATTGTTTTATTGTCATTACAAGAATTACAAGAATTATTAGTTTATCAATGATAGATTTGATTGTTTTATTGTCATTACAAGAATTACAAGAATTATTAGTTTATCAATGATAGTTTTGATTGTTTTATTGTCATTACAAGAATTACAAGAATTATTAGTTTATCAATGATAGATTTGATTGTTTTATTGTCATTACAAGAATTACAAGAATTATTCGTTTATCAATGATAGTTTTGATTGTTTTATTGTCATTACAAGAATTACAAGAATTATTCGTTTATCAATGATAGTTTTGATTGTTTTATTGTCATTACAAGAATTACAAGAATTATTAGTTTATCAATGATAGATTTGATTGTTTTATTGTCATTACAAGAATTACAAGAATTATTAGTTTATCAATGATAGTTTTGATTGTTTTATTGTCATTACAAGAATAAATACATAATATAAGAGTAGTAGAGTTCTTTGTGATAGAGCTCGTCCGGGGAAGGACTACCACCATACCTATTTCTGCTGCCAAGCAGTAATGCTTGCATTGCTGTGTTCCGGTTCGAAAGGTATAGTCTCCGGTGAAATTACAGGCACATGAGACTTTCCATCTAACGTCTCAGGGTGGTAATACGCAAGTGATATGATGTTGCAAGCGTACATAGGCTACGGTAACCACTTGGTTTGGTCACTTTAGTGGTATAAAAAAAAAAAACAATTTATTTTATTAATTAAATTAATAAAAAAAGAGGTAGATACACTATTTAAACATTAAAATTTAGCATTAAAAAAATTACTTTTTGCGCAGCATTTAGTATGTATCAGTGTAAGCACATATCTTCCATTTGCGTGGAATTATTACAAAACCACCGTGTGATTTACAACAGCTATAAATCTAGCCTGAACTTATCTGAACAAATAGATTTACATTTGTTATCTACTAATGATTAACGGCCCTTAGCGTGACCCTTTAAAAATATCAAGTAAGTTCACACTCGGGTTAACTTAGCTTTGTTTGAGTGCTTTGTTACAAAAGAAAAGAAAATTCTAATGCTTATTTTGGAGTCTTCAAAAAAACTAGCTTTATTTATCTACTCATCTGTATAACAATACCAAGAAACGTACCTAAAAAGCGTTAACAACCCAATCGTTATAACCTGGGGAATAAGATCTGCACAGACGTCCCGCATTGAGGTGTAATTTTGCATTGAGTGTTAACCTGATCCTAGCCAGCCTAACACTTTAAAATAACGAGGACTTTATGTTCGTTCGTTCGTTCGTATGAGTCAGTGGCCAACTCTGGTGACAGAGTTTCTAGGCCGCCCGAAGGCCTCTGTCATGGCCTAACAATTTTGAAAAAGCCGGGACCGACTGCTTAACGTGCCCTTTAAAGCATGGAAGCGCACAGTTGAAATTGCCACTGGCGGTCACCTATCCAAATGATGACCCCGCGGAACAGTGCTTAACTTCGTTGATCTGTTAAGAACAACTTAGCCAGCTACGTCACGAGCGCTCCAGGACTTTATGTTGAAAGTAGCACTGTTCCAGGATCTTTAACGGTGTTCTGGATCGATGCATTGCGGTTACTCGATTCTTTTACGCCATGGGCGCGTTTGAATCGATTTATTTATTCCTAACATGTAAGACTCAAAATGATCTTGTTATTTAATTAAATAAAACCTCTTTTAACTGGTTGTTAGACTAACAGCGCAGTAAAAAAATTAATATCGAAACAAAATGAACAAGTAAGCAGAATCAAAACACTCTATACCAATATTGAGCCGAATTTAATAACCGAAATGAGCCCCAAAAATTGCTTTTAATATCAAAGACTCGTACCTAAAGGCGTTACTTCGTGATTTAAGCACTTTATGAATGGGGAACCTTTTTATTTATGTCACAAAAGGAGGATGGAAAACAAACAGGATCTTTTTAAATTAAACCGTCCAAGGGTGAGTCGCTTTATTATGTTTGTAGTCATTATTTTCGACTTTACAAGTGTTTTTTTTTTTTGTTTTTTTTTTTTTTATAATGCTGGACAATTCACACAGCATCATCTAGCCCCAAAGTAAGCTGCTGTTAAACAGAGCTGTATTATGGGTACTAGATGACTGATATATATTTAATACAATACAATACATAGATAGATATTTTTTATTATATATAGAAAATACCCAGAACACCCGGAACAAATATTTGTAGATCGAACCCGCAACCTCTGCGTCGCAGGCGGACCTGCGCCTGCTGCGCCACATCGGTCGTCAATCATCGGTGTTTTGAACCAATGGAAAGATTTTATTGATGCGTTATAAAAAATAATGACCATGTGATCAAACATTGTTTGCTTCGTACTTCCACAGGAATTTAAAAATATTATCTATACACCAATATGTTTAGATTTAAAGGGCACTGTAGCAAGTGAAATTACTGGGCGAAAGAGACTTAGCAACAATGTCTCGGGGTGATATGCACAGTGCAGTGCCACGCAAACACTTAAAAACTTTAAGCTTTGAGTGGTACTGCATCTGTTATAGTCAGGCGTGGTGCTTAACATCAGGCGGGCGTCTTTATTGTCTTGTCACTTGCTGACAACCTTTTGGCTTTTGCTGCTTCACTAACGTAAGAAGGTTTTAAATAGTAGAAATTATGCTGCCTTTCTTTTCAAATAGCAGTGTGAAAACTCAGTCTTACTGTAGGAAAAACTCTTTAACAAGAGTCTGTCTGGGTGTGTAGGTACTACCACAGTGCCAGATATTTTGTATCATAGCGTAAAATAAAGTAAAGTAAAATATATCTAATCAATCATATCACAAGGATCAATTTGAAACGTCCTATATCTAGGTGAATACGTAAATATTATATTATACTTTAGTATAAGTAAATTTATTATCTTATGCACTTTATGTAAATAATTATATATTCTTCTCTTTTTGTTTTGGCACCGTCCCATTTCATTCTAACAAGTTTCTGTCCATCCAAAGGTTGCCTGGAAGAAATCGCTCACAGCGATAAGGCCGCCCATTGTACTTCACTGTTAAACATTGTATATAATTATTATTTTTCTGTTTTTAATTTTCTTTTGTGGTGTACAATAAAGAGTTTTCTATCTATCTATCTACGTACTAGAAAAACATTTTTAATTTGTCTTACACAATATTATTCTCACAGGAAGTTCTTTCTTATTCAAAAAAATCATCAATATGACAGCCTGCTAATGTTTCCACTGCTGGAATACTTGCCTACTCTCTAACGAGTGATTGGGTCATAATCATAATTAACCAAGCGGACTCAATTGGTAGATCGCAAAACTAATTAGAATATAAAATAGAAAAAATCTATTGGTGCAAGACTGGTTTCGAACCTACGCGCTTAAGATCAGAAGGTGGGGTCACCTACTAGACCACTCGTACCAAAGACAATACATCATCTTAATAAGTGGCACTTGTCTCCATCCGCTTGCCTCCGTGACAAATTGAATATATTCAACGTAATTCTGTAAAGGCTTCATGATAAATTGGGTTTCGTAAAAAAACACGACACGAACGAATGATATGCTTGATTCAGAGAGGAAGAAGTTACTATAGAGCTTACACTTACACTTTCGCTAAAAAAAATCATAGAAGTTTCAATCACAAATATTTTTTTTCCAATCGTGGCGATGGAGACTTGTATTCTTATTTATTTTAGTTAAGGATATTTAACATAGTTTGTGAATTTAATTAATTCCCGATATTTCGACGCAGCATGTAACTGCGCCGAAATTTCTGGAATCAATAAAAGTCGTTGTTCTGAGTGTTTTCTTTGTATTATAAAAAAATATCTATCTATGTATTGTATTAGGTATATCAGTCATCTAGTACTTATAACACAAGCTCTGTGTTATAAGTATGATGATGATGATGATGATGACAACCGAGAAAACGCGAGTGGTTTACGTAATTACTCCAACGAACTATTTGTAAATAAAAATGGGGTCGAGTTTTTTCCCATGTTGGGTGAGCAATAACCTTTTTTAACTTTTTCGTTGATAAATTTGTATATTTATGACTCTGAGACTCTAAAAGTTATGGGTCTTCTTAACGGAGTGAACAAACAACCATGTTTATTTTGTTAGTAGTTTGAAGATTTCTCTGAAAGAGTCGATAAAATATACTATGTTTTTGTGTGCAAGTTAACAGAGTTTTTCTCTATATCACCCACAGCACTGCTGTAACAGTAACAGTGCTGCTATCAACCTAAAGAGTTGGGTTGGCTGAAGTCAGGGTAAGCAGGAAAAATTGTATGAGTAACATAATCGTAAGTAAAATACATTATTTTGTGCCACAAAACAAAAATAAAATTAACTTTTTAAATAAAAATATACAATAATTGATAGATTAAGGCGTTACTTTGCGGAAATCCATTACAAAATAAAAAACAGAACTTGACTTTGGCTCCAGCGCTCGACGGAGCAACACGACTGCCGGAGAACAAATCGATGGTCCTGAGGATGTTCCGTGGAGGGATGAAACACGTGTCGATATTTTTCTTTTGAGGTTAACTGTGGTAACTGTGTGACCTCATCAGTTAAAAGGTTAAGCGGAATAGTACTAGAGATTTTTCGTCTGTTTTTTATTTTTAAAAAATTTACAATTAAAATCAATGGTCAGTCCCTATACCTCAGGTTGGTAGGAGCAGTGTGATGGTTAACTCCATAAATGTATTAATTAGCATTAAATAATTACTTAGTTATATAAATAAACAACTAGAAACACCCACGAATAACACTAATTTAACCGCAGACGTAACCTGATTGTGAGCATGTTCAAATATTTAGCATTAACCATTCTTGTACAGTCACGAAGTTTCATATGTATTTGTATATTTGTCATCATCATCATGACAGCCTTCTAATGTTCCCACTGCTGGGACACTGGCCTACTCTCAGGCGAGAGTGATTGGGTCTTAATCCACCACGCGGACCCAATGCGGATTGGTGGAAGGCACATGTCTTTCGAATTTTTAGTTCTTGGACATGCCGGTTTCCTCACGATGTTTTCCTTCACCGTATGAGAGCACTGGCATTGCGCACATAAATTTTTCGAACAGAAAAATCCATTGGTGCACGACCGGGTTTGAACCCACGACCTTAGGATTGGAAGGCGGGGTCACTACCACTAGACCACCGGTGCTCATATTGTATTTTTGTAATTGTATTTATTTATTCAAACATGTGGGTTACAATAAGAATATGCACTGTAAAAAAAGGTTTGTCTCGATTCTTAGAGACATAGCGAGCTGTAGCGCAATAATAGTTGTATATATATTTGGAACTCACTATCTAAAACTAAATTAAATAGTAAGTAAGTTTGTAAAAATCAGTGGCCAACTCTGGTGACAGAGTTTCTAGGCCGCCCGAAGGCCTCTGTCATGGCCTAACAACTTGAAAAAGCCGGGACCGACTGTTTTTACGTTCCCTCCGAAGCACGGGAGCGCTCAGTTGAAATTGCCACTGGCGGTCACACATCCAAATGATGACTACGCAGAACAGTGCTTAACTTCGTTATCTGTTAAGAACAACTTAGCCAGCTACGTCACGAGCACTCACTCAAATAATGATATGCTTATATTGACGACAATATCAAAAACGTTTAAATATCTTATTGAGTAATAAGTATTCAAGTCATTCAACCTCATTACAATAACACGAAAAAAAAATTGTTCTGCCTCCTTTTTCCGTCACGTCGTCGGCGTCGTCAAGTTACTTCTGAACTTGATTCGTTTGTTATCTATAAGTTCACAATTACGTCAAAATTGTTTGAACACACTGGCTTTTTGAAAAAGGCAGCACATTATGGAATTAGACCTATAGTTCGATCTTGTAAACATTATAATACAGTTATTTAATTTAATTAATTTTATCTCCTAATACAAGCAAATTTTTTTTTTTTTAAGGAGACTCCAATCCAAGAGTGTAAAACTGTACTTCTTGTTATTGAAATAAACATTTTTCATTTTCATTTTCAATTAGATGGAACATGACACTGAATAAAAGGGAGAAATTTTCAACAAATCTTTGATAAGCCAGACTGCCAACATTACAGCACATCATAGAATTAGATGGCGCATGATACTGAATCAAAGGTAAACATTTTCAACTCAGAGACTGTTAACAGATAGACCAAAGATTTCTACTAATTAGTCAAAGAGATAGACACAGAATATAAATGTTGGTATACTGAAAGCAGTATTAACGAGCTACGTGGATTGCCCAGTATTATTTATTATTTATAAGTTTGATTAAATGGGTCTTAAATCAAAGTACATGATTGTACGAGTACGTCGAACCATACCTATACTATTGAGTATTCTGTACCAATACTAACCATATGGTATGGGCTGAAATCTATCTATTTGAATTCAAGTCTAATTAATTTTAACTTTAAACTATTTTAATTGAGTTTTATTATAAGTAATAATAATAGTAATAATAATAACCTATTACTGACTTGCACTTGGCTTAGGCCCGTGTTCTTCAGATAACCCCGGTTTGAATAATGAGTAGAGTAAAATCTAGAAACACAACCATAATAATATTGGTGGTGGCCACAGCGCCATCTAGCCCCGAACTAAGCAAAGCTGCTTATGGGAACCAGTTATCTAATAGAATTCATAAACATATATTTTAATTTGTAAATACATACTGCCTATTTAATTTAATTATGATAGAAATACAGTTTTAGAATAAACATTTTC
Organism: Colostygia pectinataria; assembly: GCA_951394395.1. Classification (NCBI taxonomy): domain Eukaryota; kingdom Metazoa; phylum Arthropoda; class Insecta; order Lepidoptera; family Geometridae; genus Colostygia; species Colostygia pectinataria. The sequence goes on along the minus strand of OX596351.1, from coordinate 13,041,690 downwards.
AGGTCATGCAATCATTTGTCCAAAAATGATGAGTGTTTTTTTTTTATATTAGCAAGTGATACAGTCAAGCGCCCACTTGATTTTAAGCACCACGCCTGACTATTACAGATGCAGTGCCACCCAAAGCTTAAAGTTTTTTAGTGTTTGCGTGGCACTGCACTGCGCTTATCACCCCGAGACATTATTGTTAAGTCTCTTTCGCCCAGTAATTTCACTTGCTATAGTGCCCTTCAAACCTAAACACAGTAATGCTTGCACACTACTGCTTAAAGGTAGAATATCTGACACTGCGGTGGTACCCACCAAGACGGACTCTTGCTGAAGAGTCCCTACCACCAGAATACCACTAAATAAAAGTATGCGGGTTTTTGAAATGAACTAAATAATTTAGGGTCCCTCGTCATCAACCGACTTCCTACGACTGCTTTCTAGGGAGCGTCCTACACATCGTTTTCCAGTTCGTGGTCACCATTCGAGAACCTTTATTGTTTTATAACTGTCGTCGTATGTACAGTGTCCTTGTATTTATTGCCAGTGATTATTGGTTCTGCGAGCTACATGGCCTACCTACTGCCACTGATTTGTTTATTCTAATATGTCTGTGATTAACTTTAAAGTAAACAACCATTCACAAATTTTTCATTGCACAACTGCGTAACTTCGAAGTTTTCGAAACAAAACTTCACTGAACTTAGAAACTCGAGACGCTATGGGCACATACAATGAACAACAAGTCATGCAACAAAATGAGCTTCCCGCCTAGGTTAGCACAATAATAATAACAAACAGTATGTACACTAATTAGTTGATTCTGTAATGAACCACATAAAATAAAAATAAATATATTTGTGGACATTTTACACAGCTGATTTTGAATCCAAGAAAAGCGATGCTACTAACACAATGATAGCTTATAGCTAGAAGTTTATTAACCGCATATAAATTATACATGTTCTAACAATAATACAAAAATATAAATACTTTGTTTAGTATTTTTCAATTAATCCTGCCTTTATTTATTTAATTAATTTCATAGATTCAGGCGTTACCTTGCGGAAATACTCTCTAGTACTACTCCGCTTAACCTTATAACCAATGAGGTCACACAGTTAACACAGTTAACCTCAAAAGAAAAATATCGACACGTGTTTCATTCCTCCACGGGACATCATCAGGACCAGCGCTCCAGCGCAGCGCGTTGAAGGTTAAACGGTGCAGTACTAGAGATTTTTTGTCTGTTTTTTATCTTAAATATCTTTGTTAATTCTGTTAGAGATTCTTACTGTTCTCATTATTAACGCTGCCAATTTCAAAACAATTTGCCTTTGACGGGCGAAAATGTAGGGAACCAACCTTTCTTACACGAAATTTGGAAACCGGCTTCTCATAACTTTTATCAATTATCTTCAAAATACAGTGTAAAATTTAAACATTACATATAGTTGTTTTTTTAACCTGTTTTGATCCACAGCTGGGCAAAGGCACAGGCAAAGGTCTATTCCAAATTCTTCCAATCATTTCCCTCTTTTTAAATGCAGTAGATTTAAATTTTTACCGTTTTATGTCTTTGGTCCATTTGGTGAAAGACGTCTTACAATTCGATATAAAGATAAGATAAAGATATTTATTTGCAGTTCAACACATTCAGCCATTTGTCATGACGTACAAAATTTTAACATACTTAACTAGATAAATAAATATATATAACAGAATTTTAAATTAGAAATAGTCATATGAAACAGTAGTTAAATAAAAATTAGTAGATTTTCAGTTAGTTGTCGCCATAAAAAAAACCAGTACTGTGTGAAAGTTCAAAGCTTTGTTACTTAGTTGGGTAACATTTTGCATTATTCCAATATTGCACTTGTAACTTAAGTAATGTCAGTAAAGGCGAACTAATATATTTTGAGCTTGCACAATAGCAAATTAACCTAGTGGTAGAACTCTTGGGCAAAAGTCCGTCTTGGTGGGTACCACCGCAGTGCCTGATATTCTACCTTCAAGCAGTAGTGTGCAAGCATTACTGTGTTTAGGTTTGAAGGCCAAGTGAAATTACTGTCGGTCAAAAAAGGTTAACAAGAACGAAAAACGTAAAACTTAAAGCTTTGGGTGGTACTGCACCTGATAAGGTCATACGTGGCGCTTAACATCAGGCGAGCGACTTTACCGTCTTGTCACTTACTAAAAAAAAAAGCAAAATAGCTTGCAGAATACCGTTTTGAATAAAATTGTTTAAACACAAAAAAAAAACAAAAAAAAAACGACATGAAAAGTTGAATAAAATTGTTTAAATACAAAAATACGACATGAAAAGTGCAACGACATTTTCAAACCAAAAATCCAACTTTTTTCATTTATTTGTATGCCTTTTGCAAGCGTATCGCAACTCCAACAATAAGTAATTTGAATAAAATTGTTGTACAACCATTGTTTCCTCAATTTAAAAAGAGCTCTTATGAGTCAGTGGCCAACTCTGGTGACGGAGTTAATAGGCCGAAAGCATCCGTCATGGCCTAACAAATTTGAAAAAACCGGGATCGACTGTTTAACGTGCCTTCCAAAGTACGGAAACGCTTTGTTGAAATTGCCACTGGCGGTCACCAGACAAGCGGACCCATCCAAAAAGTGACGACGCGAGACAATGCTTAACTTCGTTAATCTGTTAGGAATAACAGCCAGCTGCGTCACGCGCACTTCTTTTTTCCTCATTTAAAGTGTTATTATTATTATATTTAGTAGTTCCTCAATACTAGACAAAATTACGAAACTACTCTACAAACTAAAGTTTTTCTGCACAGAAAAATGTACACAAACATGAAACAGATTTAAAAGCTTTCGGCAGAGGCTATTAGTAGCATTGCTACTGCAACTTTCGGCCGCAAAACCAAATTTTAATGGCACGGCGAAACGAACCGAAAATTATTAATTTCTGCGGAAAGTCTCACCGACAGGCGTAAGACCGTAAGCGTGTTTAAAGCTTTATAACTTTTAAATAACGCCAAACTTCATTGGAGGAGATGAGGCAGGAACGATTTAGCTGCCGGAAAGTTCTCGAATAAGTTACAAGAACACCTACTGCAGCGCTCAAACTTTGTAAGAAAAGGCGTAATAACGTCGTGTTATATTGCACGCGCTTCGTTTACTGCTCCTTGTAATATTCATGAGATTTATCTGGTGGGGTAGCGTGACTATTTTTTATTTATAAGCTGTTGCCCGCGACTTCGTTCGCGTGAAACTCTACCACCACCGCAGTGTTAGATATTCTACCTCCAAGCAGTAGTGTGCAAGCATTACTGTGTTTAGGTTTGAAGGGCACTGTTACAATTATGCGATTATTGTATTTAAAAATCAAACGCGTAAGGTACTGTTTGTTGCACGTCAACTCGTTGCCGAGGTCCGGGAGGAAGGCCTGAAGCCCAAGATTTATGATATTAAAATAAAGTTATGGATTTTGTCGCGGACAAATTACCTATATCAGTCTGTCAAAAACAGAACGATTTTTGTTATCTGAGATCATGAGAAACAAGTAAATCTGTAGTCCTAAGTTAAAATGTCCAAGGAAACTCAGTCATAACTTTTAAATCTAAATTAATAAGCCACTTGTGACATGTTCGGACGGAGGGATAAAAGCATCTGAGTTTAAAAGTTAATAAGATAATTGATTTGATGCTCCAAGAAACATGATGAGATGAAACAGTTGCTTTCCAGATTATTTTAATGAAATTTAGAAATTAGTAATAAAATTGTCTGGCATTCCATTAAAGTAACTGGAACAACGAAATTAAGGATCTATTGGAGGACAATTTTAACTTTTAGAGCTTTTAGAACGACCGATGTGGCGCAGCGGGCGCAGGTCCGCCTGCGACGCAGAGGTTGCGGGTTCGATTCCCGCCTCGGAACAAATGTTTGTACGATCTACAAATATTTGTTCCGGGTGTTCTGGGTATTTTCTATATATAATAAAAAATATCTATGTATTGTATTTTATTAAATATATATCAGTCATCTAGTACCCATAATACAGCTCTGATTAACAGCAGCTTACTTTGGGGCTAGATGATGCTGTGTGGATTGTCCAGCATTATTTATTTATTTATTTATTTATTTTGTCAAATTACAATTTATGTACTACGTGCGTTTCGCTACATCGTACTTACACTTAGCTACATCGTAGCACACCCAGCGTCACATATTATGTTAGTACTACTTCTTATGTAACACCAGATAGTCACATATTATGTTAATACTACTTCTTATGTAACACCAGATACTCGCACAATTGACGACCGATGTGGCGCAGCGGGCGCAGGTCCGCCTGCGACGCGGATGTTGCGGGTTCGATTCCCGCCTCGGGTCAAATGTGATCTACAAATATTTGATCCTGGTGTTCTGGGTATTTTCTATATATAATAAAAAAAATATATCTATGTATTGTATTGTATTAAGTATATATCAGTCATCTAGTACCCATAATACAGCTCTGTTTAACAGCAGCTTACCTTGGGGCTAGGTGATGCTGTGTGGATTGTCCAGCATTATTTATTTTATTATTTATTTATTAATTAAACAATGCTTGATTTTACGAGAACTAAAAACAACCCAAAACTTGTATCAAGTTGTATCTTGTATCACACTAGGAACATTCTAGAATTAAATTATTTTGAAATAATGACATTAATTACATTCATTAATGCCCACTGGGGTAAATATTTGATGAATATTGTTGTAGGGTAGTTGTTAAACGTTTGTTTTAGAACTATAATAAGTTAATACTGCTGATTCCTGCTACTTTGTGCAAACTGACTTTTTTAATAAATCTCCCTGCTGCTGCGTCGTAATTAGCACATTCACATTAAAAGGAACATAGGCTATTCTAGGTCTCTATGACGTTTTGGCGGTGTGTAAAAACATCAGTCAGTCAGTAATTATAAGTAAGTAAGTTTGTGTGAGTCAGTAGCCAACTCTGGTAACAGAGTTACTAGGCCGCCCGAAGGCCTCTTCTTCGTCAGTCAGTCAGTAACGGAATGGTTTTATTATAATAATATAGTTTGTTATAATATGTATAATATGTACTCATTTAATATTCTAAGCATCACTTAAAATTTAGACAATTGTTATTTAGACAATGTGTAAGCGAAATTAATCTTAAAGTTCCTAATTTACAACTCATTCTAAAAGTATTAAAGCATAAATTAAATAGTGCGGGCAAAATTTTCAAAAGAATTATGAGCTAATAAATACTTGTATACTTTCCAATAAATTACTGGTGAGGAAATATTTGTCGAGCTAATGGCTGACTATTGGAGGAAATGTCTATTTGATGAACCTGGATGGGCAGAGCTATAGGCTGAAGCGTTTGTGATAAAACTTTAATATTAGGCAACGCTAAACTTCACTTTAGTTACTTATTGGCATCGCTACACGCAATCAAAATAGATTGATGGAAGCGCTAAGAGCTGAAGACATTCCAAGGATTATTTCGAGCAAGCTAGACTAATGACTCATTGTCTCCTGTTTATCTCATCTTGAATCCCAAAACTTGTGCCTTACCAAAAAAATTCTGAGTGATCTCAATTTCTCCCAATTGATTGATTGCATCCTCCGCCAGCTAAACGAATTCGGGCATTTTTCACCCATGACACCCGTGACAATGACTTTATTGAATAACGCTTGAGATTTATAGTTTTTTTAATTTTATGGGTGGTTTTATGTGTAAGGTAAGTTATTTTGTACTTGGGTGTAATTTTTTAGAGTTTTTTAGAGTTCTTGACATTTTGTTCAATGTCTCGTTATTTATTGACTTAAAAAAATGCTCGCGTTAGTGTAGTTAGCAAGTGTTTTGGTAGTATTACTGTAAAAGAGTTGTTTCACGCAGTATGGAGCCGGACCCTAGATTTTTGTAGGGGTCTAGATAATTAGATAATCGTTAAAGAAACCATTTATCGCTGTTTATTTATTTTATTTTGGCTTCTTTCATAATCTAAAGTAAGTTTATCTTTGTAAAGGAGTGCAAGACAATGCAAGAAAATATGGCGGGTATAACAAACAACTGGGTTATTAGGTACTGTCAATGTCAAGATGCGTCACGATCATTGACTTATAGTTGTCATGGCGGAACTCTAGTGTTTTAAGAAACTCAACACAATAAACATTTTTCCTTTAAAGCTTTGTTTGTCTACAAAATTTTATTTTTAAAATTTTTTGTTACTGCTAGTCTTATATTTTTTTAAAATAATATTATCGTGTTACAAAGACCAAAGGCCACTATGAAATTGGTATTTTCTTTAATTTCTGAATAAATAAATCTAAATCTATATAAATCTTATTCACTCAGAGAAAATATCCGCCAACCTAAATTTGAAAAGAGAGCCATTTTGATTAACTTTTATAATATATATTTACTGAAATGTTTCCGATTTTATCAAAATGGGTTAACCAAGGTTTTTTTCCTACTTATTTAAACTTCGGCCTATCTCCATGTTGTCATACCCTTTGACAGGGTTCATATCTGACCACCTAATTAAATAACAACTTTAAATGTACCAACCATAATATGAGAGCGATAAATAAATTGAATATTGAGTATTGAGTATTTTCCTTCTAACCAACCAATTTATACTCGCATTCCACCCAGATGTTTATTTTAAAACAAAACCAACCTCATATGCATGTAAATTCGAAACCAGTATTACTGCATGATCACTGCAGAAACACGGATTTTAAAACAATTTTTTTTATGATTTTGCGCAGAGTTTTTAGTTGCTATCAAAAATATTTGCATCGACAAAACAATGCTGACGCTGCATCAACAGAAACAAGTTCTAGTTTTGAACAGAATGTTACAAGGAGGAACTATTAAAGCTCTGGACGACAATTTATCTACCACTAAAGAGCCACCTATTAGCATTATGGATCACCTGATCACAAAATAGTTACCGTAGCTAATGAATGCTTGCCATCCCAGAAATATTTCTTACGTATTTACGATATTTGCCACGATTATCGTTTTTCGATTTCAAGAGTAGACCCTCTGATCGTAAATAGTTATCGTAGCCTTAATTATTGCCATTCTAGTGCTGGTTCATCTAATAATACTTAAGTGATTGGCTCTTTAGTCAACTCATCTCGCTAAAGTCATCCTACGGGATGAGTTGACTATATAATTAATTTAAGTAATTAATTAATTTTGATTGGTCTATTTTAGCCAATGAATAGTGCCATACCAGAAGTGTTACTTGTGGAGTATGCTGTTCACATCAAAATAAATTCACACTGATAAAAATGCGAAAATTCAGGATGTTTGTTCCTCTATTAACTCAACCACTGAACCGATTTTTCTGAATCTTAAAATATAGATACTCCTAAATGACCGGGAATAGGACATAGTCTACTTTTTAACTTGAGAAAAAGTACGGTTCCTAAGTTCCACGCGAACGAAGTCGTGGGTAACAGCCAGTAATGCATAAAGACAAAACCTTTTGCCATGATTATTCTTGTTTTTTTTTTAACCTTGGTCTAGTGGTAGTTATCCGGTCGTGCACCAATAGATTTTTCTGTTTGAAAAATGTGCGCAATGCCAGTGCTCTCATACGGTGAAGGAAAACATCGTGAGGAAACCAGCATGTCCAAGAACTAAAAATTCGAATAACATGTGCCATCCACCAATCCGCATTTGGTCCGCGTGGTGGATTAAGACCCAATCACTCTCGCTTGAGAATAGGCCAGTGTCCCAGCAGTGGAAACATTAGAAGGCTGTCATGATGATGATCTGTGTTTTTATAACGTTTGAAGACTGTGTCCAGTATTGACTGTTTCGTGGTGCAAAAAATTTAAAAAATCGCACGACATGAATATGTATGAGCAGATTACACTTTGAATGAGATCCAGCGCTTGTTAGGGCTGCGTAGTTTGAGTCTCGTTTCATAACGAGATCTAGTGAAGGACATTGAATAGTCCAGAATGAACTAGATAATTTTTACTAAAAACGTGTTTTAGTAAAAAATTATAATATAAAAATAGTAATAATAACACAAACATTATTACTACTATTATATTAGTATTTAGCGGTAGTACGTATTAGTTACATGGATAAAACTAATAATACCCGTCAAATCCAGCTTAAAAAAGCGACCTGCTAAAAATAAAACCTTACCATTACGAACGACCAGAGTTTTGCAAGTTCCTGATTGCCTTTTTAAAATCAAGTACCCATAAAATATACATTCACAATCCCTCAACTTCTTAAAAGCCAACCCTAAGCTCTGACCACCCCCACCCCTCCCAGAGGGTTAATATTCCGTATTCAACTCATTTACATGTGCCGCGGTCGCATCAAGTGACACTCAACGGGACAAAGTTTGTAATAATCAGGGTATGCAGAGTTTTGGAGAAATACGAGAGAAATGCGCAACATCATTATCATCAGCCGGTAGAAGTTTAGTACACATGTATCTTGATTAAGTTACTTGTTTTTTGTAGAGGCATGGCACCAAAACATATTTTAGTGTCGAAAAGAAATATGTTTGTGATGTCAGCAAATTACAAGACGTTTGGTTGACGATATCAGTTGCAGTGTAACCTAAAGCTTTAAGTTTACAAGTTCTGCGTGGCACTGCACTGCGCTTGTCACTCTGAGACAGATACAAAATACTATAGTAATTTCACTTGCTACAGTGCCCTTCAAAATACTTGCACACTACGGCTTTGGAGGCAAAATATCTGTGGTGGTAGTTTGTAAACTGGCACTGCATCTGTAATAGTCAGGCGTGGTGCTTAACATAAGGTGGCCTTGATTGTCTTATCACTTGCTGACATAAAAAAAAACTTCTCTTGACTTAACGGAATTTTGGTGAAGAGCATTATTTAGTAAAATCAAATAAAAACCCGTTCACAATAAGAAGTGTAACAATAATTGTACTTTCTAAACAAGGATAAATGGAACCATTCTTCAAACAGCATAATTGTAATTTTTTGTCCCGCTTCAACACAAATCCTTGCTACAGCCAACGTAACACAACTTTTGCATAAAATTACCGCGCGGTCATAATTGAAACCGCGAACGGGAGCTTTTAAGGATTCCGCATGGAAACCGCGAAACGCCAACTCTTTTGTCGAGCTCAACTGTTAGGGATAACTGAAAAAGTTTTCGCGTCGACAAACTGCGACAAATGTTTTGTGTTGAGTTTGAAGATTGGGTCGTTTGTAGGTTGTAGAATAACTTTTGGGTAGAAAGATAACTTTTAATAATATTCTAGAAATTTTTGCAATGTGAATGAAATATATAAAAACTTTTATGTTTATTATTTTTTTCGAGTAATAACGATGGCTGTCTTTTGATTAGTAAAGCTGATTTGAAAACGGTGTTTTGGATAAACAAACATTTTAACTTATTCATAATCATTAATAAAACTCATTCTATAACTATAAATGATTATATTGATGTTACCGTTATAAAAAAAAACAACACTTATGAAACATTTTTAAGTTACAAATATACATAAGTGAACTGCAAGTACAAAATTCGTATTGGGTTTTTTGAAGCGTAATTGAGAGATTGAAAAAAATTGTTGACTTAGTGATGTGTTTTTGGGGATTTCGGTGACGCGTTGTGGGCAAACGCCCTTTGAGAGAAGCGAGAGATTGTGGGTTCAATTCCCGATGTGTACGCATGATTTGCAAGCTGTTCCTGATCTATGCGTAATTATGTAGTTTAAGAAGCATAAAAAAAAAATATGATGTTTTTTTTTACAGTTGCCTGGTACCAAAGTACAAGCTTTGCTTAGACCCTTGTTCTTTTTCTTATTGTTTTCACATTAATTTAGTTTAGTCGTAGTGGCACGCAATGTTTGTGTTATTTTTTAGGTAGTTTTCACACACGAGTTTCTAGTGTGTTTCTGTTATTAGCATTTTGTAGCTACTTACTAGTTTCTAAGAAAGTTATTTTTAGCTGTTGGTTTTCCATAATTTTTTTTTTATACCACTAAAGTGGCAACCAAGCGTACGGCCCACTTGATGGTCAGCGGTTACCGTAGCCTATGTACGCATGCAACATCATAGATATCACTTGCGTGTTACCACCCTGTGACGTTAGATGGAAAGTCTCATGTGCCTGTAATTTCACCGGAAAACATACCCTTCAAACCGGAACACAGCAATGCGAGCATTACTGCTTGGCGGCAGAAATAGGTATGGTGGTAGTCCTTCCCCGGACGAGCTCTATCACAAAGAACTCTACTACTCCTAATAAATAGTTTAGGGTTTTGGGGCGCTGTGTAAACTTTCTACGGAACCTATTCTCGAATAACAAGACACACCAGCCACTTCTCGTATATTGTGCCGGCACACACAAGGGAATTATTCATTCAGTAAACAGCTCACAACGGTATCCTTTTCATTTTGAACTCGAAACGATTTCAAGTACCTTCGGGTGTTTTCTCGAATACTTCTTCGGAGTATTTTTTCGCTTTAAATTGAGTTCTTTTTACTAGAAAATGCAATATCGTGTTTTGAAATGGGAGAGGTTAGTTTGTGCTTTAGTTCGTATTTGAAAACTGAAACGATAAAATACTAAGCATGTTCTTCTAATGCTCCGATTGCTGATCTACTGGCCCAAGCAAGAGTGACTGGGTCATCACCACGCAAACCCCCACAATGAGTCAGTGCCTTTTAAAAATAATGAAAATTAAAAATATTTTTTTACCTTAGATAATAAATTGCAATGGGGCCCACACATAGATAAATTGTCGAAAAGACTTAGTTCTGCAGCATACGCAGTCAAAAAGATCCGTCATTTCACCGACGTCGATACAGCCAGACTAGTTTATTTCAGCTACTTTCACAGCATTATGTCTTACGGTATTTTGTTGTGGGGGAGTGCTGCAGATATTAACACCATATTCGTGTTGCAGAAGAGGGCTGTTCGCGCAATTTATAACATGGGTCCCAGAGAATCACTTAGAGATAAGTTCAAAGAAATCAATATTATGACAGTACCCTGCCAATATATTTATGAAAATCCTATGTATGTTCGCAAAAATATTAATCTGTTTAAGAAAAATTGTGATAACCATATTGTTAATACTTTTTTGGAATTAACTGGAAATAGAAATAAACTCGCTGTTCCCACAGTTAAACAACATAGTGGTATATCACCATGATTAATAACAACAGCATAGTAATAATTTTATTACTGGTATGCAATTCAATGTATACATATTGTTGTTGGCGTGACCATGGCGCGTTATTATTATTTCTTGTGTCGTGAATTCTCCGTATGATAATATTAACTTACTTCTAATTAGTTTTTACGACCCCATCTTTATCTATATTTTCCAATTTGACTCAGAAGTATTGGAAGCTATTAGACAATTTGTAACGGTCTTCATATGTGGCAAAAAAATATTGCATACTTTGACAAATGATGATGATGAAATGATCATTAAGAAGAAACATGGTTTCTTGTTATTAGTTTTTCCACCATCTGTTATAGAACATGTATATTTCATATTCAAATTCATTTATTTAAATAACAAGAGCTTACAAGTGTAAGTGACCTTGTCTTTTGTTAGTTGTATTACAAAAAATAGAATAGAATAGAATAGAATAGAATAGAATATATCTTTATTGTACAAACACCTAAGAAAAAGAGTAGATACAGAGTAAAAATAGAACTTATAAGTGGTACAATGGGCGGTCTTATCGCTAATAAGCGATCTCTTCCAGACAACCTTTGGATGGACTGGATAAGTTAAGACATTAAATAGACGGTGGTGCACATTTAACTAAATAATAATATTACAAAAAATACTGTCTTCCCCAAAAACCATGTTATCAAGAAATGTTTTGATTACAAAATCTGTAATAGTATAACACTCTTAATCCTTGTGCCTTGTGAGCAAAACCGCAGGCTAAAGCTTTCAGTACTTTGATAAGTAAGATTAAGGTGCCTATAATATGTCAAAGGTAAGTCTCGCCTATATGCCTTTGGGACTTCTTATATTTAATGTGTTATGATAATCCGTTTAGTTAAGATACGAAAGTAGAGGAAAGGGATTTTTTTTGAAATTTTCAATCCAAACAATTTTATTTCAAGGTTTAAAATGTGTGGAAAAAAAAACGCAAATGAAACCGCGCGTGCCAGTTAGTCATAAAAAAAAAATCTCAATTCAAATAAAAATTCAAATACCAAATTAATACTGAAAGTCGTCAACTGAGGTCACCATTCTCGCTCCATAAAATAATTATACACCCGCGAAGTTCCGAATAAGCTACATTTGTTTTCGCGACTTGTCGGCTCCATATGCTAATGGTTGGACCTTTTTATACAAAACCCATATCAACTCTGTCAACTTCAAGGGGCGAGAAAAAAAACCAAAAGTTTTGAAGTCCTTTGACCACTGCAAAGTTTTGTTAATTAAAATATCATGACCAGATTTTTGCGGTTTGATATCGAAAAAAGTAATTTTCTTCTAAAACGTTATACATATTTGAATACAGCGAGCTTTGTTTACCTAAAAAGCGCTAAAAAAATGGTATATTGTATTTGTATAAAATATATACATATTTTATACAGCTGAAGTGGCAACCAAGCGTACGGCCCACAAGATGGTAAGCGGTTATGAACCTATGAACGCTTGCAATACCAGAGATATCACTCGCGGGTTGCCACCTTGCTGCATAGATTAAAAGCTTCATGTGCCAGTAATTTCACTGGACACCATACCCTTCACACCGGAACACAGCAATGCGAGCATACTGCTTTGCGGCAGAAATTAGGTATGGTGGTAGTACTTCCCCGGACGTGTTCTAGCACAAAGAACTCTACTACTATATATAATAATATATCATAAGAGACGATTTCAATGTTTGCTGATTGCGTTCGGGTATATTTAAAAAAGACCACGTTTCGCCTTCGGACCGCTTTATTTTCGATTCTTATGCCATATTCGTCCCGAGTTTTCACCCCACGCTAAAAAAAAAAAGCGCAAAAGTTTTTATACGTCACTCCGCTCAGATTCAACAGCCGCTCTATCGGGTTACCACCAAAAATCTAACAGTTACGCACGCCTCTGAGCACTTGGAGCACACACACAGGAACACCAACTCTAAATCTAGAGCCGTTGGTTCTATTTTCATTATCAAACACTTGCAAGCCTATAGAAAGACTCTAGAGTGCAAAACCTTAATAAAAAAATAATTGTTTCGTCAGCCTCGCTAAAACTCGACGAACGAACGATTAGAACGGTTTGGCTAATTGCTCCTTAAATATTTGTGTGAGTGCTAAGAAGGTTTAAACTAGGTTTAACGTAATAACGCGAGTGAATCCGCTCGGGTCAGCTAGTGGTGTTTTTTTAAATATAAATACAATGAATGAATGAATGAATGAACAAAAGTAACAGGAATTACCTATACGAGAGATACAGTAGCAAGTGAAATTACTGGGTGATAGCTATGTCTTGGGTGACGTGTGCAGCGCAGTTTAGTGCTACGCAGAACTTAAAAACTTTTATGGTTAAACACTAATCAATAATCATTTATTTGGTACACAAGTAGTAGGTACACGTCAACAATTGATTAACTAAGTTTATGCCTAGTTTACCAATTACGAATTGGATAGGTACCCTTGTTTTTTTTACAATAGGTAAAAAAAATATCTACAAATAGGTACGAGTAAGTAGGTAAATAAACTTCAACTTTTTTTTGAGTAGTAGAGTTCTCTGTGATAGAGCTCGTCCGGGGAAGGACTACCACCATACCTATTTCTGCCGCAAAGCAGTATGCTCGCATTGCTGTATTCCGGTGTGAAGGGTATGGTTTCCAGTGAAATTACTGGCACATGAGGCTTTTAATCTATGCAGCAAGGTGGCAACCCGCGAGTGATACCTCTGGTATAGCAAGCGTCCATAGGTTGCGGTAATCGCTTACCATCTTGTGGGCCGTACGCTTGGTTGCCACTTCAGCTGTATAAAAAAAAAACTTTATAATATTAGTGAGAGCATTTAAAAGCTGTCATGAGGTCATTATTGTCTTGAGTTATCTATCAAACGAGTTTAGTAACTCAGAACCCATTAATCTTTAAGTAATTGGTAGCTGCAATTATCTGAACTAACACAAACGCTTGGCGAGTGTTGTTGAACTCGTAATTAGTCTGCAGTTCGAAGTTTTGTTTGAAACCGCATCTGTCTGCACCTTTAGCAATTAATATTGTATCAAAAGCTATCAAATCTTTGACGAGTTCGTTACATGAAAATTAGTGTTCTGTTTTATTATAAAATAGCTATGTTTTTTTATAAAGAGTTATCAATATCATCATCATCATCAACCTATTGCTCCACTGCTGGACATAGGTCTCGCCCATGGCGCGCCACTGAGCCCGGTCTTCTCTCCCCATCCAGTTTTTGCTAGCCATCCTGCGCAAGTCGTCGCTCCATCTAGCCGGAGGGCGCCCTACACTACGTTTCCGATTACGAGGTTCAGTAAGCTGAAGTGGCAGTGCACCGGTCATGTCTGCCGAAAAACCGACAACCGCTGGAGTAAGGAGTGGAGACTACGTTTAAGCAAACGTAATGTTATCAATATAACTATTTCGAATATACCAAGTTCATTGTTATTATAAAGCTTTTTTGAATACAGTCCTATTCATCTACGAATCAGTATTCAGTATTATTTATTGCATCATAACTATGAGGGTAATTGTCACAGGTCTTATGTAATATTAAATAATATCAGAGCAGCCAAATAGCTATGTACCCAGTAAGGGTGTTGCACTATAAAATTGAGTAGGAGCGGATTTTAGACCGATCGCTATGTTTTCAGTCTTATTTCCTTTGAAGGTGGTTCATTGACTAGTTGATGATTAAACCATGAATAAAAAATTCAGACCTGATTCCTGATCAATTTATCATTACACAACAGTTTATAGAATGTTTAACATTAACATATATTTTAATAATGTAAAAAAATCTCTTTAATATGTAGCTTGACTCTTTTGTTATAAAATGCAGTGCCCGCTTTATAATATACATTTTTCTATTACTCAGTTTAAGTATTTAAACAAATTTAAACAACAATTAAACTGGTGGTAGGACTTTTCAGCAAGAGTCCGTCTTGGTGGGTACCACCGCAGTGTCAGATATTCTACCTCCAAGTAGTAGTGTGCAAGCATTGCTGTGTTTAGGTTTGAAGGGCACTGTAGCAAGTGAAATTACTAGGCGAAAGAGACTTAACAACAATGTCTCGGGGTGATAAGCGCAGTGCAGTGCCACGCAAACTCTTAAAAACTTTAAGCTTTGGGTGGCACTGCATCTGTAATAGTCAGGCGTGGTGCTTAACATCAGGTGGGCGCCTTGATTGTTTTGTCACTTGCTGACATAAAAAAAAAAACAATTTCCATTTAAACATTGTGTGATGATACTTAAACTTAATTACCATTCAATGCTAATTAAAACGCATGGCGAGGCGTACCTACTGTGTCACAGTTTAAGTGTTTCAGCTTGTACAATGAATAAATTAACTTCTTATGTAAACTTTGAATTAAATCGTAAATGAATACACGCTTGCCTAAAAGTTTCAATAAACCTAACAGAGCAAAAACATTTGATTTATCAAACAATGAAAACTGTGATCTGTGATGTGTGGTGATCCAGCTTTTCTTGTTTCACTGTGATTTTGCACAATGTTTATAGTACTTAATTAAAGTATGGGTCTCTTGTTTGCGATAAATAACGCTTTATAAAATTAATTGTCACTATTTTATATTTTATGACCACGTAAAGTTTTCATAGCGTATAAAATAACGTAAACAAATTGAAATTAATTAGAAAATTTTAGATGGGTGCTAAAACTTGTTAATAATTTATTGTAAATATCAAATACTTTATTTTGTAAAACATAAGTGAACTAGCAAGTCCAAGAATTAAATATTCAAAAGATTTTGCATTTATTTGAGCCGCATTTGTTCTACGTGGTACATAGAGTAATTAATTATCTTACTCGAGGAGCGCTCGTGACGTAGCTGTCTAAGTTGTTGTTAACAGATCAACAAAGTTAAGCACTGTTCCGCGGGGTCATCATTTGGATGGGTGACCGCCAGTGGCAATTTCAACTGAGCGATCCCGTGCTTCGTAGGGCACGTTAAGCAGTCGGTCCCGGCTTTGGGCGGCCTAGAAAATCTGTCACCAGAGTTGTCCACTGACTCATACGATCGTACGTACGTTCGTATTATCTTACTATGTTTTACAAAAAATATTTAATAAAAAACAAGAAAAGATGATAAAATGGTGGTTCTGTGTATTCATATTTTATTTTATTTAAATACTAGTAGACCCGGCGCGGTTTTACACGCGTTTTACATTTTTTTAGCAAATTTGTGGACGCGATTATTATAAGTGCGCGATATTCAAGGAACAGATTTTAAATCTGAAGACGACATACAAAGTTAGTGTCAGATCAATTTGTTGAAATGAGCAACTTTGCTTGTTATGAGCATGATATCAGATAATACACAAATTTGGAGATTATGATACGGATATCGGTACTATAGAATAAGTTTTTGGTGTTTGTGAACCACCTAAACCTTAAGTAAGTAAGTTCGTATGAGTCAGTGGCCAACTCTGGTGACAGAGTATATAGACCGCCCGAAGGCATCTGTCATGGCCTAACAACTGAAAAAGCCGGGACCGACTGCTTAACGTGCCTTCCAAAGCACGGGAGCGCTCAGTTGAAATTGCAACTGGCGGTCACCCATCCAAATGGTGACTACGCGGAACAGTGCTTAACTTCGTTGATCTGTTAAGAACAACTTAGCCAGCTATGTTAAGACGACCAATGTGGCGCGGTGGGCGAAGGTCCGCCTGCGACGCAGAGGTTGCGGGTTCGATTCCCGCCTTGGGACAAATGTTTGTAGGATCTGCAAATATTTGTTGCGGGTGTTCTGGGTGTTTTCTATGTATAATAAAAAATATCTATCTATTATATTGTATTGTATTAAATATATATCAGTCATCTAGTACCCATAATACAGCTCTGTTTAACAGCAGCTTATCTTAAGCTAGATGATGCTGTGTGGATTGTCCAGCATTATTTATTTATTTATTTATATTTATTTATTTATGTTACGAGCGCTCCGAAGTAAAGGCTAAAATTAATATGGATAAAGCTGATGGTAAAAATTAAGAACCTCTGTAAAACTGTAGTCGTAGTTTAATTGATTATATCTATATTTTTTAAGAGTAGTAGAGTTCTCTGTGATAGAGCTCGTCCGGGGAAGGACTACCACCATACCTATTACTGCCGCCAAGCAGTAATGCTCGCATTGCTGTGTTCCGGTGTGAAGGGTATGGTTTCCGGTGAAATTACTGGGACATGAGGTTTTCGATCTTAGCCTCAAGGTGGCAACCCGCGAGTAATACCTCTGGTATTGCAAGCGTCCATAAGCTGCGGTAACCGCTTACCATCTTGTGGACCGTACGCTTGGTTGCTACTTCAGTTGTATAAAAAAAAAGTCTGTTTTATTGAAGAATAGATTAAAAATCATGGTAAATAAATTATCTTAAAATTAGCAGCACCCAACTTAAATGATTTATAGATTGTATGAGTGCCGACTGTACAGTCTCAAAGCTTACACTAAGAAGAGATTGAATCAATTGAATGAACTTACCGATTGAATGGTTAGTTGCTAGTCTCCTGAATAAGTGAATTGAATTTATTGTACTGGAATGAGGACTAAAACACAATGGATGCCATAAAGTTGTGCATATTTGAAAAGCGAGAGGTAACGGGTTCGATCCCCGCTCATCATCATCATCAATCATGCGGAACATGCATGTTTCTATGTTTAATTATAATAATATTGTAAAACATACTTATACACGGCTAGGTGGAGCGATGACCTGCGAAAGGCGGCGGGCAAAAAGTGGACGCGAAGAGCCGAACACCGGGCTCAGTGACGCGTATTGGGGGAAGCCTATGTCCAGCAGTGGACTTATGTGGGCTGATGATAATGATGATGATGATGACATACTTATAATCAGTTATCTGATTTCCATAGTACCTACTGCCTTTTCTTAGCTTAAAGCTGTAGTAAGATCTTCAAATATTTGTTTTGGTGTTCTGGGTATTTTCTGTGAATAATATTTACATTGTGTATCTGCACAAAATTATAAATGGCAACATTGACAGCCCAGATTTGCTTCAAAGATTCAAACTTGATATCCCGCGTCCTTCAAGCCGTCTTCAAAATAGAAAAACGTTTGATCTTCTTACTGTCACACTAGTTATAGTCAACACTCACCAATAAACAGAATGTGTGTACAATGCCATTTGTCAGGAAATGGACATCTTATTCATTTCAGTCTCTTCTATTAAGAGATTGCTTAATAGTTAGGTATAGGTAACAAAGTTGATGCAGTATTTATTAATTTATTTTTATTATGTAAGTATCTAAGTAACTTTCAAATTTTGTAGAGTTAGTAACATTATTTTACGCATGCCGTGTTCTCTTCAAGAAGGCCGTACACTTGTAATAATAACATTATGTCAAAAACCTATAATGTAAGTTTATGGTGTAACGTCCAGTTTATAGAACAATAATTAAAAAATGTATTGTATTTTAGCCATCTAGCACCCACAACACAAGCTCTGCTTAGGCTGTGTAGATTGTCCAGCATTATTTATTATTATTATAGTAGGCTTTGTTTAGTTTGGGGGTAGATGGCGTTGTGTGAAATGTCTACCTTAAAATACATAATATTATCTTGATAGTCGCTGTAATTTCGTAGTAGCTAGCCGCGTCGGTTTCAACGAAGCTTTAAATTACCCAATACAATGCCTGCATTAATTAGAACTGGCACGTAAAACCAAGACAATAAACAATTAAAGCTTCCTGAAAACAGGCAATTTCTTTTATTTACAGTGGCACTGCTGGAATTAAAATAGGTCAATTTGTTTTATTAATGTTTATGCGTAAGGCCGGATATAGACAAAAATCTTTTAAGCCCACTCACCACAAAAATAATGAAATATATAGACAACTAATTGAAATCCCAAAATTCAATTCTTAAACAACACGTTGCAAAAAAAAACCGACAAAATACAGACAAAGTTGCGGGGCGTTCCACAGAATGGTATTAAATGAAATGCAATATGATTGCATGCAAAACAGGTTTGTGTATTTTCGCCCTGTCTGTCTATATCTAGCCTAAGCTGCTTAACAGCGGCTATAACTGGCTTACAGCAGTTTGGGCTCTTTATAGACCATTGGCGATTTAATCGAAATGTGGAATTAGAAAGGTTTTGTAAACATTTGAGACAATAAGCAATTTCCTAAAAACAGAGGTCACAATAAAACTGTCGTAAGCTCACTGAGCCCAACAAAAAAAAATTAATTCCCATTTGTCATTCTCTGTCTGCCCAGGGGGGCATTTAGGACCAAAAAAGTTTATTCCATCACCCTTTTGCAAGGGGTGATAGATAAACTTTTTCTGCCTAGACCAACTGATATGATATTTGTGATGATCATCATGATCAGCTTTATACTAGTGCGGAACTTGTCTCGAGCGAGAGTGATATAGAACGGTGCCAAGGTGGAATTTGTACATCGAGTCTGTCTCTAAAGTAAGTAAGTTCGTATGAGTCAGTGGCCAACTCTGTCTCAGTATACGTATGTATGTATATATGTACGCTTATATCTTTTAAACGGATTTTACATTGGTTCTCAGCATTGAATAAAGTTATTCAAGATAAGGGTTTATAGCACCCACGCAAAGCCGGGGCAGGTCCACTAGTTGTATATAAAATTATAGGAACATTCTAAGGCGGGCTCTACAACTATAACAATAAGTTTGCACAATATTTTTATTGCCCAATATGATTGAATCGGTCATCTCACTCAAACGATCAATTATAATTTTGACGCAATCATTGACGACTCATAAGCGTCAGTTTTTTCGCGTGAGAAGGAGCAAACGGAACTGTTCCGTGACCAAGATGTCAGACCAAAGTTTGGCTGCAGCTATAGTGTTGCTACTTGTGTATAAAAATAAAAATAAAATACGTCGTTGGTCGAAAGACTGCTACATGAAAAGGCAAAAATATACCCACGAGCATGGTCCGATCCTCGTCAAGGCGACGCACAGACTAAAAAATATTACGCCTGTATTGGGCAGCCTGTAATCCTACAATAAAAATTAAAGTCGCGCAAACTTCAATACTAACCCTAGACGATCAATTGTATTGCGCAATTCGTGATATTGCGCAATGTTTTTGTAGGTGTAGAGCCCGCCTAAGACAACATGGAAAAAAGGGTGTGGTTTTTTTAAATCATTCGCCTCAACGCCGCTTCAACTTTTGATGCTGTTAGCGACCTACTTAATGTACCTTACATTTCTTTTGAATTTTTGTGGAGCAAAGAAGCATTAAGCCTGGCTTAATTGATTTAACTGACCTAATTACATTAGATGACCAAGAGAAAACAGAATACTGTTGTACACCATTTTTTTTACAAAACCGTATAATGTGCTTTATTTTATGGGTCAACATTATTAAACACATTAGTCAGTGACCTCGTTTTCAGAACTCGTTAATGTACTTGCTACAACATTTTTGTAATCAAATTGGCAGTTAACATCTCATACTTTTTATTATGATGACCACTTGATGATTGTAATGATACGGATTTAATCGTTTTTTAATAAAACAATCTAGTTATCGCAATAAAGATAATCATAGTACAGTTAGACAGCGCAATAAAAATAATAATTGTAGTTTTCCGATGCACATGAAGTAAAATTGTAAGACTATACTTAGAGACAAGAGTGCTACGATAAAACTATAATAATCATATTAAAACTTATCAATGCTACGAGAGTGCTACGTTGTACATGAATAACAACAGTGCTACGAAAGTACTACGGTGCACATGAACAATAAACAGTGCTACGTTGTACTTTTTTTTTTTTATACAAATGAAGTGGCAACCAAGCCTACGGCCCACAAGATGGTAAACGGTTACCGCAGCCTATGAAAGCTTGCAATACCAGAGGTATCACTCGCGGGTTGCTACCAGGCTAAGATCGAAAGCCTCATGTGCCAGTAATGTCACCGGAAACTATATACTTCGCATTGGAACACAGCAATGCGAGCATTACTGCTAGGCGGCAGAAATAGGTATGGTGGTAGTCCTTCCCCGGAAGAGCTGTATCACAGAGAACTCTACTACTCTTAAAACTTACTTAATATAATATAACAACAGTGCTACAAAAGTACTACGTTACACAATGAACTCGGCAGTTCTACGAAAGTGCTACGTTGCTCTTGCTCCTTAGTAGTGCTACGAAAGTGCTACGTTGCACGTGAACAAATAGTAACAGTGCTACATTGCACATTAACCTCAGCAGTACTACGAAATTGTTACGAGCATTAAGTGGCTACAAAATCATAACATTTTATAGTATAATAATAATGAATGTAATGTTCTCACTACATGACTACATACACTCCTTAAAACTACGACAACAAGTCTCGACACTATGCAAAATTAATTTAAAACCCTTGTGATTAGTGTATATAACAGAATCACAAGGTTATTCAGCTTATTTGACGACCGATGTGGCGCAGCGGGCGCAGGTCCGCCTGTGACGCAGAGGTTGCGGGCTCGATTCCCGCCTCGGGACATGTGTTTGTACCATCCACAAATATTTGTTCCGGGTGTTCTGGATATTTTATATATATAATAAAAAATATCTATGTATGTATTGTATTGTATTAAGTATATATCAGTCATCTAGTACCCATAATACAGCTCTGTTTAACAGCAGCTTACCTTGGGGCTAGATGATGCTGTGTGGATTGTCCAGCATTATTTATTATTATTATTTAACTAGCAAATTAGTTTCTCACATACAGCAAATACTTCTGTACCGGGATTCCCAAGACAATAGAATCAATTGACGACCTGCTGGCGTAATGAGCGAGTTCCCTGTTAAGAAGTGAGAGGTTGTGGGTTCAATCCCCAGTTCTTGACATTTTTTTATTAAAACACACAGCAATTCACTTTTTATATAAAGAAGAAAACTAGCTGACCCACGTGGTTTCTCATCGTGTATTTTTTCCATGTTTTCTCACCGTTTATACCTTCCTTGGACTCCTACAAACATTTCAAGAATAAATTAGGCAAATCGGTCCAGCTGTTCTTGGGTCTTAGCAAGACAAACGCAAAGCAATTAATTTTTCTAAGAAGTTAATACATAATGTACATCACACAAAATGTTTGTCCAAGGTGGGAATTAAACTTACAACCAACGCAGAAACGAATGTTCAAAGTTTTGCATAATTATCTCCCTTAGTGTGTACTAAGTTTAAAGTCTAGCAGGCACTAAGTACCGACTTATGACGTCATTTTAGTGCTCAGCCGCGCGGCAACAGCTCATTATGGCTGACCTTCGCACAGCAACCTCAAAGGGTAAATATTTTTACTCTGTGGACTTGTATGAGCTTTGCCAGTTGGTTTTATAAAACACTTAATATTATCATTATTTTTTTTACAACTGAAGTGGCAACCAAGCGTACTGGCCCACAAGATGGTAAGCGGTTACTGCAGCCTATGGACGCTTGCAATACCAGAGGTATCACTCGCGGGTTGCCACCTTGAGGCTAAGATCGAAAGCCTCATGTGCCAGTAATTATACCGGAAACCATACCCTTCACACCGGAACACAGAAATGCGATCATTAATGCTTGGCGGCAGAAATATGTATGGTGGTAGTACTTCCGCGGACGAGCTCTATCACAGAGAACTTTACTACTCTTAACCTCTTAACTTTGCCTTCCAAAGCACAAAAGCGCTCGAATCGCCATTAGCAGTTGCCCAAAAGATAACACTGAACAACCTTAATAATAATTGCTCTGCTGTGAATAAGACTTATGTCAACTTTACCACAAGCACTTAAATAAAAGCGGAAAGTTAAAAATTTCAAAATATAATAAAATTGCAATTTCTCTCTGTCTTTTATCAGATAGTAACTTTATATTTTTGAACACTAAAAACCTCGTAAATTTTTCACTGCGAATTAAAATTCTGTTGGTCATTCCGCTTTTATAGAGCGTTCATTTCGTCTTGAATATCAAACAACATTCCGCAATTATCTAGTATTCCTTTTGGCGGTTTCTCTACCTAAAAACACCAAGTGACGTAACGTAATAAAGGAACATCTACTTTAAATCGATAGGCATTGGATCTATTTTCATTTATGGAAATTTGTGAGTGTTCTGAAGTGACAACGCGACCTAAAAACACCAAGTGACGTGACGTAATAAATGAACATCTACTTTAAATCGATAGTCATTGGATCTATTTTCATTTAAAGAAATTTGTGAGTGTTTTGAAGTGACAACGTGATTTTTACACAATGTTTTCTTTCACCTTTGAGCACGTGTTTATATGTTCTTTATTTTTAATTAAACAGTAGCGCAAAGCCAGTCATACAAACCTACGATTTCATTTTTGAGTATATTTTGTGTTTTATGATACGGAGATAGTTTAGTTAGGCCATGACGAAGGCCATCATTCCGTCACAAGAATTGGTCATACAAACTTACTTATGATACAGAGAGTTGTCAGAATCGTAGCAAGTGGAAAACCATGTTCTCTGCCTACCCCAACGAGATCCATGAGTAGTTATGTATGTGTGAGTACATTTATTATTATTTTCGTGATATTTTTATGTATTTTTGATCAAAGCTTTTATGAAAAAAAAAGTACATTTAACACTAACACTAACAAATTAAAATATGTACATAATAACATTACATTACAATATACAAAATACTTAATGAAAAAAGTTGAGCCATCTAAAGACCGGTAAAAACGATCTATAGATAGCTCAAATGATCCAAATCACTACCATATGACGGAAGTGTTCCCAACATGCTGGCTGCATTGATACGTTTTTTTTGATAATATTCATGCAACGCGAGATTTGTTTTCGAGGCAAATTCATTCGCCTAGTTATTTCACTTGTTACAGTGTCCTTCAAACCTAACTATAGTAATGCTTGAACACTATTACCACAGAACAAATATTAGGACTACGTACAGTATGGCCATTCTATACCTTCCACCGGTCTTACATAGTGAGGGTATACCCCGGTCGTAAGTTTGCCGGCACCATACGGCACCTTTCGCCGGCACTGAATACACTAGAAGCTAAGGCGCGCGTTTATTTTGATTTTGTGTAGGTCCAAGCGCGCGCATGCCAGCGCGAGCGAAAGTGTGCTCGCTCTTGGTACAATTAGGTGGGGCTAACCATGACACTCGCACATACAACGACGCGTTTGCTTCATACATTATATTGTGAGTGTTCGGGGTGTGCTACTACTTCAAGGCAAAATATGCGGTACCCACCAAGACGGATTCTTACTGAAGGGTCCCAATAGTGAACGTTGTTTTTCCTCAAACCATAACATAACATCAAAATTAGTATCATAGTGAACCCTAATGAATAATTGGAACAACTTTAATACCTATCATTAACAATTAATAATTCTGATTCTGATTCTGAACTTTGTAGCTTCTAAACCTGAGCGATAGTGTTGTAACTAGTGCTAATCTCTACATTCCGGCAAATCCTCTGGAATCCAATAATCTAGGTAAACCGTGTACCTACTGGATATAGCGATAATGAATATCTTAACTAATTGTTATGCTTGTCTGGAACGGTCTGACGTTCATAAACCAATCGAATATTAACAAAGCTGTATTGAACGATTAACAACTTAAAAACTTTGTACATTGATTATAATTTTGACTGTCTTCTGTGTTGAAAGTTGTGGTCCCACATTCGGCAAACATTTGTTTCATATCTAATTCTGGATAACTTCGTACTGATTTAAATATATTTAATTTCATTTCATTTTCAACCTCTCTCCGTCCTCCTTAATTGGTTCCCCATAGTTGAGGATCGTGACTCCGTGCAAGGACACTATCTATAGTTTTCCTCCATCTGCCACGGTCTTCGGCTTGATGGAGTTGACGTTGACGGGTGTCTCAAGCTGAGTCGACCTGGTCAGACCATCGTTTAGATCTCCTTCCTCTCGGTCTTTTGCCTTCTAATTTGCCTGTGATGATGAGCTTTTCCATATTGTCAGCGTTTATTCGCGCAACATGTCCAAAGTATTGGAGTATTTTCAACCTCTAAATTTTTAGTTTAAGGTTAAGTGTAACTACGAACAAGCAACTTGACGGAGCTTTCCAAAACTTAAGTATTCGTAACTACCCTCGTAAGAGGAGCGCCGTTAGCCGGGTAACAGCAATAATCCTCAAATTTTAAGTGACACATAAAGCTGATGTTCCACTTAAGTGTTCCATAACGTACCTACAGGCTGGGGCCCATGGAGATCAAGTGTGGAGATAAATAAGGATAACTAAAGACATTACGGGGACAGTCCTAATTAGGAGTAAGTAGGGGATTATGGTGTGTGTATACGATGTAGTCAAACGCCTATGGTTACATGCAGGACCCTCTTTTGGGTAAACGTTAATTTTTAGGACAAATTTTACTTGTATGTGTTTTTGTGTAAATGAATCGTCTGCTGGGACACTGGCTAAAGGTCTCAGTAGATGCATTCCACCAACCAGAATAGTGTGCAATGTGCATCACAAAATGTGCTACACAAACATTCACAATCATTTTGTGCTTAAAGTTATCTTTGTTTTTAGAGTGTTAACCATCGCACTAAGGGAATACTAATGATTATAATATCCCAAAAATCCCGCTTGAAGCAAAATAGTTTTTAGAATAATAATATTTATTTTGTGCATTACTCCAAGTACTAAGATACAGATGTGCGCGACATTTTTAGAATGTTCGCGCACAATTTGTTCTTGTTAGCTTGAGTGAATCAACGAACAAACATTTGTGCAGCACAGTGCCAAACCGATCAGCACACTGGTAGAATCGTGATCGTAGCATTACGTACGTTTAAAACGAGGTCTTCATTTGGATGGGTGACCGTCAGCGGCGTATAACAGACATAACAAAGGCCTTCGTGAAAGGCCACTGACGCAAACAAACTTACTCGAAAGAGAGTGATTGTGTATAAATACACCACGCTGAAATATCCGCATATAATTCGCAGTCCTAGCAATGTTTCTCTTCATCGTTGCTTTTAGCCCAGCAGTGGGACAGCAAAGGTTATAAATAACAGTCTGTCTAAATGCTGGGTCAACAATGTATCAGTTATATCATAAGAAATGACGTAAACACATGTTTTTTACGGCGTTTTTATTTTGCATCGTAAAGCATCAAGTTTATAGCCTGCCGGGAAAGTGACTGAATGAAATTTTATAGTTTGCAACTTTGACTTTGCTGAGTTCTGTTGTGAAATTGAAAATTTTACTACTTAGATCTGTATCTAGTTTAAAATTTATGTGCTTTGGTTCTTATTTTTTTCTGCATCTAAATTATAATCTGGGTATCGTACTCTAATTCGAATGACGATACCTCGATTTTATCGCGTCATTATTGTTAAATCTCGCATATATCAAAAAAAAAGTCTGTGTTTAATCGCAAGAGTTAAAAAAGTGTATCTCGACGGTACGTTTTGTCAATGGCTCGTTATCTCCAATAATAAATAAAAATACTTAAATTAAATCCATCCATCCAATGATAATGAGATGAGATTACATTTTTTCATAGTTTTATTGCATGTTTTTTGTATAATAACTAATATAAACTGCAAAAACGCGGGTGAAGCTGCGCGGGTTAGCTCGTTAGATATAGGTTTGAAAGAAAGAAAGAAAAGAAAGAAATCATTTTTATTGACCCCCAAGATCATACTTAAAGAAACATACCAATACATAAAAAAAAACACACTATAGATAGATATAGATAGTACATATATATTATAATGAAAATCGCGCCTACGGGTCAAAAGGTCCTGTCTCAGCAAAAGCTGCACCGCGACGCAGAAGGTAGCGGAGCAGCACTGGTATTCTGACGGAACCTTGTGAGATGACGGCACAAGAATAAAATTAGAAAAAATACTTTAAATTCAACTTAAATAATAAACAATACAAATAGCAAATGTTTAGTTTTTAAAGTAAAATAGGATTTTAGCTACGGTTCGTTTGCAACCTTTGTTGGTGAAATTCATTTAAACTCTAAGACTAACCGTTTTGGTTATCCATTGATTGTCAGCCAGTTAGATTATAATATAGTACAGTTCAAATAATACAATAATTTTCATCTGTTTTAAGAGCGGGATCAGTTAACCAATCAAAATAAAATAATTGATAGATTCAGGCGTTACTTTGCGGAAATCCATTACAAGATAAAAAACAGACGAAAATCTTTACTACCATTCCGCTTAACCTTTTAACTAATGAGTTCAGACAGTTACCACAGTTAACCTCAAAAGAAAAATATCGACACGTGTTTCATCCCTCCACGGGACATCTTCAGGACCACCAACTTGTTCTCCACCAGACGAGTTGCTCCGTCGAGCGCTGGAGCCAAAGAAGCCAAAGAGTAGAATAGTACTAGAGATTTTTGTCTGTTTTTTATCTTAATCAAAATAAAATAAAATATGGATTTAGTTAACTCATCCCTAGGATGAGTTGACAGCGGGATGAGTTGACTAAAGAGCCAACAAAAACATGTTGTTGATATCTGCTAAGCTACAGGTACACCATTGTGCATTTGCATTGAAATGACAGGCATATCTAATTTCGCCCTAAGGGCTTATGCCTAAAGAACACGCTTTTAGCTAAATGCAAAGGCTTATTTACATGGGTTACATTTAATGGGACAGGCGTATTTACATTGAACCACCTATATTTGTTTAGTGGGTATTTGCTAGTATAAAGTAGGGTATCTTGTGGTTTATACAGGGTGTCAAATAACAACATTAGTAAATTAATTATTAAGTGTTTTTACAGTATTCGGTCCGATGCATTATCGTCCACAACATAATGTTAGGATTTTTTAATTGTTGAAAATAAATTTAATTTGTTTTTGGATAAATTACTAAAGTCTCGATATCTATGGTGAGTGTACTCGATACTACTCGATATTATTTTAATGCTAGCAACTGTTTTGTAGCTTTGTCGATGTTGCTGGTTCTCTATCTGTCTTTAGGTAATTTTTCAGTTATGTAAGATTCTCATCTGCGTTTGCAAAACAAAGAATTCGGCTCGGCAGTTATTGAAAAGCGTCCAAACAGTGTCTTTGAATAATTCAATGCCCGGGAGATATGATTCCTCGTTGCAATAAAAATGATGCTCTGTTTGTTCACTTCAAGGCTTAAGCCTTGTCTGCACTAAAGCACATCGATGGCACCTTAGACTTATAATAATAATAATGCTGGACAATCCACACAGCATCATCTAGCCCCAAGGTAAGCTGCTGTTAAACAGAGCTGTATTATGGGTACTAGATGACTGATATATATTTAATACTATACAATACATAGATATATATTTTTTATTATATATAGAAAAAACCCAGAACACCCGGAACAAATATTTGTAGATCGTACAAACATTTGAACCGAGGCGGGAATCAAACCTGCAACCTCTGCGTCGCAGGCGGACCTGCGCCCGCTGCGGCACATCGGTCGTCATCTACACTTAACCAAGACTACATTTAACCAAGGCACATTCAAGATAGTTTCAATAGTAGGAGAGTTCTTTGTGATAGAGCTCGTCCGGGGGAGGACTACCACCATAACTATTTCTGCCACACATAAGGCTTTCGATCTACATCTCAAGGTGGCGACCCGTGAGTGATACCTCTGGTATGGCAAGTGCCCTTAAGCTGCGGTAACTGCTTACCATCTTGTGGGCTGTACGCTTGGTTGCCACTTTAGTGTTTTGGTAAGACTTTGAAGGGATCAGCGAAGTATTTTGTTTTAACAAATCTGTATCTCAACGAAATGTTTAAGTAAGTAAGTTTGTATAAATCAGTGGCCAACTCTGGTAAGAGATTATAGGACGCCCGAAAGTCTATCGTGGCTTAACAATTTTGAAAATGTTTGGCCATGACTCAGTTCAAATTGCCGAAATGTAATGGTTTTAGGTAGACTAATAACTACGTCTCCAAATAGACTCACGCACTTAGTATTTTAGACACCTTTAATAAAGCCTGTATTTTAGAACTGTACTTAAGTGTAAATCGAGAGACTCAAAGGATCACAGCTTTATAGAGTCGTTTTGAGTTAGAGCTTAGTTTTTGAATACGGTAATAAAAGCTGTTATAATTATGCAAAAGTAATTCAAATAGCAGTATCGCGCGTGAGTGACTGGCTTTATTCGACACAAGTTTATTAGAGAGTTTGAACGGAGCATAACGATGCCTAGTGAGCACACGGCTTTACTCCCAACGGGGAGTGGGTGGGCGAGATAAGGAACCGTCGCTCGGGACGCGCGACATAAAATCGCAAATAGTAAACGTGACATCAATCTCGAGCATAAAGATGCAGACGTTCTGTATTCACTACAGCTGTTACAATGAAACAATAAACTGTGCCTAGTTTTGTATAAATAAGTTCAGAAAGTTTTATTACGTTCGTCAACTGCCTCCACGTTTTTTGATGTACTTGAGGAGGGAACACAAACTCAGACGTAAATGTGATGAAAAGAGATAAACAAAAAAAAAAAAATGTGAACCCTGTACCAAAAAGGGGGTGGCTCAGCATTAGTTGATGCAATTGCTCAGCGCTGTTTTTCAGCCAAAAACCTTTTGGGTAACTTAAATTATGTGAACGCCTACCTTGAAGAAAAAAGGCCCTAGTAGTAGCACATTATAATAATAAGCTATTAAGTATGTTGATTTCATTTTAATTTATATTTACTATATGAGTAAAGTATCATTCATCTCATCCTCATGACAGCCTTCTTATGTTCCCACTGCTGGGACACTGGCCTACTCTCAGGGGAGAGTGATTGGGTCTTAATCCACCACGCGGACCCAATGCGGATTGGTGGATGGCACATGTCTTTCGAATTTTTTGTTCTTGGACATGCCGGTTTCCTCACGATGTTTTCCTTCACCGTATGAGAGCACTGGCATTGCGCACATAAATTTTTCGAACAGAATCCATTGGTGCACGACCGGGTTTGAACCCACGACCTTAGGATCGGAAGGCGGGGTCACTACCACTAGACCACCGGTGCTCTTTAAAGTATCATTGATATAGTAAAAATATGCTTTTACCAATAATGGTAAAACTTACAAAAAATAAACCATTGTATTGTATTGTATTGTGAAAGTTCCAGCAAACAGAATGCTGTTGCGCTGAAGTGTACTGCATCCACCAAAGTCCACCAAGTCTGCGTTAACTTTAAACGTTGCCATTACGTTAACGTCTAGCGCAATAAAGACCAGCAATAGCTAAATCTTTGAGCTGTTAATCTTGTTAAATTTAATTTTCAAATCTTAACCGTGCAAAATTCTTTGCAGGTGGCAATACTTTTAATTCCACGAAGACACGTCTCATGCACGCCAGGTTATCTACCTCACTGTACGAGAAACTATGTGTTAGGTACTGGCATGAGCAAAAGTCTTTCGTGAAATCACGCACAGTTAACTTTACTGCATGAGAAAATAAGTAGTGTCAAAAACAAAAGTGTTTGATTTTTTTAAATAGTTATGACGACCGATGTAACGCGGTGGGCAAAGGTCCGCCTGTGACGTGGAGGTTGCGGGCTCGATTCCCGCCTCTGGACAAATATTTGTACGATCTGCAAATATTTGTTCCGGGTATTCTGGGTATTTTTTATGTATAATAAAAAATATCTATTAGTATTAGTATTGTATTAAGTTTATCAGTCATCTAGTACCCATGACACAGGCTCTGCTTAGCTTGGTGCTAGGTATTGCCGCACCCCGGGCACTCTCACTAAAATGTATGAAACAAAAGTTTCGTAATCATCAAATGCATAGTTTGTGTACGTAAACGGTGCCGTTCTACGTGTGAGTGTCAAGGTGCAAGAGCGAGAGGTGACGCTTTTGCGCGCTCTTTCTCTGCCGGCGATATGTTCGTGGGGTACCGGCAAACTTGCGACTCGGGTGGGGTAAGTAAAACCGGTGGGAGGTAGGGAGAGGCCATTCTGTACTACGTACTCCCTACCTACCTCCTCAATCTGTTCTGTGGTATTGCTGTGTGGATTGTCCAGCATTATTTATTTATTTTTAAGGTTTAATATCGTACTGCCAACGGATATTGGCTGTAGTGAAGTTAGCCGTTTCGATGCGCAATGGATCTTTTGCGAACTAAATTGTCTTTGCGCATCACAAATGGCTAACTACACGATGGCTAGGTAAGCAAGTTTTTATGAGTCAGTGACCAAGTCTGTTGACAGAGTTTCTAGGCCGCCCGAAGGCCTCTGTCATGCCCTAACAACATCACGATGGCTGAGTTTCTTTAGCTATAACTATAGATACTTGCACATTTTTCATTCATAAGTCCTTCTAAATCATATATGTGAAAATATTAAAAATACTTATGAGTATGCTTGCGAAAATAATGTTTACCCAATCACGCTCAGCGGATTGAAGGTTAATTTGACATACATTTAATAAACAGAAATAAGATAACGGCTTGTTTTTCCTAAGGCTGTAACATTTTATATGAAAAAACGCGAGCAAAGCCATTACAGACTGCAGACATTAATAGATAGGTAAGATATTATAAAAGAAACTCTTATATAACTCTATGTTTGGTCATCCAGTTTTTCTTACCAATTCGTGCTCTTACATAAACACTGAAGCTATTTCACTAATAAACTTCTACCACCCAGCGCTTCAAGCGATAAATTTCAATTACAAACAACAAAGGCCCGTAAAGTCCGATCTACGCTTCTCTTAGCTATTCTGCGTCCAATCGACGTAGTAACTATCAGATAGTCCTAGCTCTCTGTGTCCAATCACGTAGTAACTGCTAAGTATTCTGTGGTGGATAGGTGCTTTAATCGAATTCTTTGTTGCCGCCCAATAAATTAGCTTCAGCGCTTTACTGGCGCAGCTGTGGTATTTACATTTAAATAAGATGTATGTACGAGGCTGAGGGTTTTAAAGGTCAGTTTCCTGTAACTAGGAAATTAATCTTTAATAAATTGATTATGAACTTCGAATTGCAATTTTTTTTTTATACAACTGAACTGGCAACCAAGCGTACGGCCCACAAGATGGTAAGCGGTTACCGCAGTCTATGGACGCTTGCAATACCAGAGGTATCACTCGCACCTTGAGGCTAAGATCGAAAGCCTCATGTGCCAGTAATTTCACCGGAAACCATACCCTTCGAACCGGAACACAGCAATGCGAGCATTACTGCTTGGCGGCAGAAACAGGTATGGTAGTAGTCTCTCCCCGGGTGAGATCTATCACAAAGAACTCTACTACTCTGCTTTCATTACAAATCTGCAGATCATGCATTTAATCCGCAGCGGGAATCGAACCCGCAATCTCTCGTTTGACAACCACCGTGGGCGTTAAACAGTTTTGTCACTGACTGCACCCAATGTGTCACGTTCGCAAAGTAATCTTAAACCGCGCGCGATGCGTCGAGAGTGTTCATTGTAACATGCGCTAGATGTAATCAAAGTTAGTGCCTTTTCAATTAGAATATTATCAATGGCTTAAAATTCACCAAACTAAAAAAAATATTTTTTTCTAATGTCAGTAAGTGGCAAAACAATCAAGACGCCCGCCTGATGTTAAGCACCACGCCTGACTATAACAGATGCAGTGCCACCCAAACCTTAAAGTTTTAAAGTGTTTGCGTGGCACTGCACTGCGCTTATCACCCCGAGACATTTTTGTTAAGTCTCTTTCGCCCAGTAATTTCACTTGTTACAGTGCCATTCAAACCTAAACACAGTAATGCTTGCACACTACTGCTTGGAGGTATATCTGACACTGCGGTGGTACCCACCAAGACGGACTCTTGCTGAAGAGTCCTACCACCAGGTAAATCACCTGTCTATCGAGTTGGAGGCCGTTCTACACTTCGTATGCCAGTTCACAGTCGCTATTCAAAAACCTATATTCGCTGGCATATAAAGATTCCGTAGACGGCCGTTTTTTAATAATGCTGAACAATCCACACAGTAGCATCTAGCTCTAAGCTAAACATAGCTTGTATTATGGGTACTACATGACTGTTCGACATAATAAGGGGCCTGATTAATGTATTTATGAATGTATTTATGTACATATTTTAATCTACTTGCTGATAATAATTTTAGGTATGAAGTTTTATCAAAATAAGGGGCCTGAAATAACAATGGCAGGCAGGACTATTTTCCCTTACTTGCGTAGGCGACTTTACTACGGAAATCCTTGTAAATAACCAGCCTAATCTCATTCGTTTGCCTTCACAAACCGATTCGGGACTAAGGACTAAGCCGCAGAATAAATTTAGTTTTACGACCGCGGGAAAATCTGAAAGTCGAATTTTCTAATGTGTTCGCGGTTTAGATTGTATTGGTGTAATTTAGCGGACTAGAACAGTTTTAACGTAAGAACTCTTGCTCGAGAGTAAGGCCAGCGTCCCAGCAGTGGGAACATAGGTTGGTCTGATAGCACATGCTGAGTCAGGGTCCGTTTTGCAACTGCTCAGCTAATATTATTCCATCATTTATACACCTTTGTATTTTCTTGTGTACGTTGCAAATAAATGTATTGTATTCTATTTTATTCTTAGGTATTTTTCTTGACTTTGCATCTGGTGGCAGTGACCCTGCTTTCTAATCATAATAGCACATAGTAGCATCATATGCGTTTGAAACTGGTCGTGTAATATTAAATTTTATACAGATATATTTAATAATGTTACACGGATCACTTTTAAAGTCAAATGACAGTCATGTGCAATTCACCAATCTGCAGAGACCCAATCACTCTCGCACGAGAGTAGGCCAGCGTCCCGAAGGAACATTAGAAAGCTGTCACAATGAAATGGGTAAGCGCACAGAACTATATTTAAGTAGAATGAAAGAGTTCGTCGATTTGTATGGAAACCGAGCGTGTAACATTTTGCGTATTTGTATTTTACACACAAATGTATTTTAGTGATGGGAAACATAAGCCGCGCGAAAATGAATGATTAAAGCCTCGATAAGCACGAGGCACTGCCACACCACCACACCGCCCCCAGTTGGGAGCGGACTGAGTTTCGCGGGGAGTAAATAGGTTACTCAGCACTTACTTAACCCGTACTTTCGGCACGCGAGGTACATACACTCACTCATTCTACTTAAATATAGTTCTGTGGGTAAGTAAGTGTATCACGGACATAATTCCCAAGACTTGAAATCTTTAAAGTCAGTGTACCCCCCTCTCTGTTGTATAAGAACTCGGTAAACAGTATAGATAGCCCCTCCCCAACCACCCCCTATAATTATAATGAACACTCTATCCCCTGAGCTCGCTATATTTTCTGCTGCGACTTGCTCGTTGTCACGCGCCATGTTCAAACTCCGTAAAATATTATCCCGCTGACTGATAAAGCTTGTGTCCCACTGTATAATATAGATCGTGATTGCTGTAGATTTTTGATTTGCAAAACAACGAGTGTGCTGTGGCAGATCCAAAAAGATAAAGATGCGAGATGATCCGGACTAATTAACAGTTATCATGACGGTCTTCTAATGTTTCTACTGCTGACTCTTGAGCAAAAGTGACTGTATCTTAATCTAATAAGAATCTGATGTGGATTAGTGCGAAGGTCGTGGGTCTAAACCAGGTCATGCACCAATCGATTTTTCTATTAGAAAAACGTGGGTAATCCCAGTGCTCTCATAAGAAACTGGCATGTCCATGATCTTAGAAATTCGAAAAATATGATTTTTATTAAGGCCGAATCATCAGAGAGATCATTCAGTGTCCCAACAATGGAAACATGATGAATAACGTGATGAGAGTATGATGTTTCGATGAGATAGTGCTATGCGCTATATTTATAGCTTACAGTGTGGTAGCAACTCGCTTTAAGCCAGTGGAACACAAACTTTCCCTGCATTGTTACTGTACCTAATCCAACATCTGCACTTATATGATAAAGTATAAAACGAAGCGTTTCAAGTTTTTAATTAGTTTCAGAACATGTTTAGCTAGATCAGTGGAATAAGCACTAGTTTCTTACGCTATATATATAGTATATATCCCGGTTAGCTAGTTCGATGATCGGACGGTACCGACGTTGTATTAGACTTTATCGTTTCAGTAGAAGTTACCGGTGAAATCGTTTTAGTGGTTGTCGATTTATAAAAAAAACAAACATACTCGTACATCCAAACATCCAAACAAACAAACATACAAACATTCGCATTTATAATATTATTGTGATATTTGCAGACCATGCAAACATTTGTCCTGCAGCGGAAATCGACCACACACAGTCTCACTCTCAACTTTACTTGGCTCATAAAATCTAGAGTCAATCATCATTGATTGCGTGTTGTTGACTTAAAACTTGTGCTATGATTGAAAATTGCTTGAAACTTAGATTGTAATGAGCTCTGTACGAGGATTAGTTTAGATATTATTTGTGGTCGGATCAGCGTTTTTGACTTTATTTATCGCTTTCAAAATAAACACCAATTAGTGTGATCGTTAACATAACGTCGTTAACTATATAAGTTCGTTTTTTTATACTTACTACGGTGTCTGTACTGTTTAGAGTACACTGTGACTTAGATTTTTGGAATGGGTAGAACGGAGCATATGTTTTGGGTAGAACGGATAAAAATAATATTTGGTAGAAAAATTGTGGGTTGAACGGGAAAGCACTCAATTAAACGAATAATAAGAAAGCTGATGGGGTTCATGTACCTACTGGCAATGTATTAATTAAGATACATATGAACTTTGTACCTACATGTAAGCAATGATTAAATAAATATCTAAATTTCTATGTTCAAGGACTATGCATTTTTTGTTAGGTAAGAAACAAACGGGCAATGATTAAATAAATATCTAAATTTCTATGTTCAAGGAATATTTCCTTTTTTTGTAGGTAAGAAACAAACGGACACACCCAACACTAACATTATAATCTTCGGTTAGATTCGATCAACCTAAACCTGGACTCGAACAGCGCAGCCGAGCAGCTGTGCTCGAACTTTAAACTCTTAACCCTTCTTGGCGGCTCCGCTCCGACCAACTCCAAGCGTATACGATCCGGTATGTGTGAAAAGAAAAATGCCCGCCGATGCTCTCCGAGTGTGAATCTCTGTCTCTGTGTGAACGGACCCTAAAGCTCCATTGTGAAACGTCTAACTTCACTATTACCTAGGTCCACCGGCCGTGGCGTACGAGCTTAAAACATACGTTTGACAACAATGATACAACCGCTGAGTAACAACAAAATTAAAACAGTTTCAAATACACCACGTCAGCAGGTTTGTTGTTAGCATCCGCGTAGTCACTTGGATGGGTGACCGCCAGGGCAATTTCAACTGAGCGCTCCGGTGCTTCGGAAAGCACGTTAAGCAGTTGGTCCAGGCTTTTTTGAAGTTGTTAGGCTATGGCATTTGGGTTTGGGCTAAAGACCTTTGGGTGGCCTAGAAACTTCATCACTAGAATTGGCTGACTCATACAAACTTATTAAACTATGCAAAGAAAAAAATATGATAAACGCAAAACAGCCCAATATTTAAAACATATTTTAAAGTCTTGCAAGTCACTGCACTGCGTTTGTCACCCTGATTCACTCGCTGCAGTGCACTTCAAATCTAAACACTGCACTGGACCCTACCAAAAGATTGAATATCTGTGGTATAGCAAAACTGTGGCATACAGGGATAAAATCTACTTGTTTAACAAAATATTATGTTGACAACCTTTTTGTACATCAGTCAATTTTCCAAGAGTATCAATTTAGCGTAGTTTTACAATATACATTGTATTTTCGCCATATTTTCTTTTACCCCTAAAATATTTTTACCCCTTTTACCCCTCGGAACTGAATTAAATTCAATAACAAGTGAGTCGGTCTAACAAAGGCCTCCAATAATGGTACCCTTTGATAAACTATCCTCTTTTGGGGCCAGTCAGGCACAGTATGGATAAAGCTTTGCATGCAGAAATGTTACTGCCATAAAAAAAGCAAGGTTTTTTTAGTTCTTATAGCTTTGTACTAACAGGATTAAAAGCTACCAACTGAGATCTACGCTTTCAAAGTGAATCGTGAGGAAATCGGCATATCCAAAAATTAATAATTCAAAAAACCGATCACCTACTAATGGGTCCGGATAGTGACGTAAACAAAAAAAATACAAAAATATTTATTGAAGTTTTGCAATGTTATTTTAAGATTTACCCTTCAAAGGGGATTTTGTGACATTTTTTTGCCTCAAAATTCCCTTTAAAACTGGGCTTAAAGCTTAAAGATTTTGACACTAACCCGTTTTCAATTAGATTGTTTTGTTGGAAACTCTGGGGACTATATGGCTAGGTTGTTTTATGGTTTAGGGGTCAATGATGTAGGCAAGTTAGTTAACACACGAGATCACATCAATAAAAAATCTATTAGTAATCCAATTTATACATCCATCTTGTAACGTTAAATCTAACCAAGAGAAGGAAATCAGTATTGCCAACGTGACAAATATTAATATTGGTGCTGCGAGTTGCCAGCATAATTCTCTCTTCTTCATGAGATCTTTTCTTCCCCACGCGTGCAGGTCGTGGAATGAACTTCCTTCTGATGTTTTACCGCTGTAGTACAATATAAACGGCTTGAAAAAAATATAAAAAAAGCTCCTACAAGGCAGGCAACGCTTCAGCAGTACCTCTGGTGTTGCTGAAGTCAATAGGCGACGGTAACTGCTTACCATCAGGCAAGCCGTCTGTTTGTCTCTCAATATTATATAAAAAAGAAACTCACATTACTGTTGGTGTGTCCAACAGGTTTAAAATTATTTTAATACTAACTACCTTTAATGTTAATAGAGGAGTCCCTGCTTTACTGTGGTTCAACTGAATACTTTTTTATTTACAGTATTTAAGCTTTTAGACTAAGTTACTATTATGCACTAAAATATATTCACCTAAGACTCAATCATTGTCACTGTAAGTGTAAATAGACTAATAACTCAACAGTCAGCTGGCCTTGATAACTGGCGTTTTATGTACTAGAACCAATTTTACTGCTTGCAGCATTATTGTTTCTGTGTATTGAGCTTTTTTAGGGTTCCTTCCGGTGTATTGTGGTGGTCCATCCTCGAGTAAATGGCCTATTTGTAGTGACTGAGAAAGCTTGATTCGTATTGATAGT
This sequence comes from Colostygia pectinataria, assembly GCA_951394395.1. Lineage (NCBI taxonomy): Eukaryota > Metazoa > Arthropoda > Insecta > Lepidoptera > Geometridae > Colostygia > Colostygia pectinataria. Next base: position 13,003,417 of record OX596351.1, on the reverse strand, counting down.
GATTTGGGCCATTTTGTTCATCCAAAATTGGATGTGGCTGTCGATACGTCTACAAAGACATGCAATAAGTGGGTTTACGACATAGCTCTTGGAATAAACAAGTTGAAGTGGCCGTGATAGCTCACATAACTGAACCACTGGGGAATAAAGATTTTGAAATGGCGAACAAGAAAACTAAGAACTTATGACATTTGTAGCGGACACTCGGTTTACAACTTTGGAGAGTCCTATGTTCGGTAACAGACGTTTATTGGGTGTTAATTATAAACCAAAGTATTACTGAAGCTCATTTTAGAGCAGGACTTAAAACAATCGAGTATTATATGTAGTTACGCGTAGCAATAAAAACAAATATAACTAATTTAAATAACTTACTGACTGACTGACTGAGAGCTGAAATCAGGGTTTGTTTATTTCATTGTGTAAGTAAGTAGACATTTATTGACACATTAAAATATGTACACAATTACATACTTACCTACAATATATACAAAATACATATAAAACATTTGAGCCATCTAAAAAAACGATCTATAGATAGCTCAACTGATCTAAATCACTACCAAAAGCGTTTCCAACATGCTGGCTGCATTGCCACGTTGAATGGCAAGTAAGTAATTTGAGTTAACTCGTGTAAGTCAGTCCAACAGTTGGACTGACTCACACGAATTAACTTCTTAACTTTACCAGAGTTAGTCTGGTGACAAAGTTAAGAGGCTGCCTCAAGGTCTATTAACGGTTATTATGTAAAATTGAACTAAGAAAGGAATGACAAAATTTAACTCAAAAATAAGTTAGCATAAAAAAGTCAGCTCGGACAAAATAGCGGACGTTTTACTGGTAATTTATAAAATAACTTTACTTTCCAAACATTAAAATCACATGATAAATGCTTCCGAAGCTTTATAACGCTTCAGTTAGACAGAAGAGTCTTTGATCCTGCAAATAATTTCCGTGATATAAAACGTGCTCATGTTTGTACGCGCGGAGACTTTGAAATGCGTACCAATTTGAAAAAGCAAGCAAACGGCACTTAAAATTAAAATATAGATCAAAATTTTTATATTAAGTTCTACTAAACTACATTTACATTTTTTTATTACAGTTTTTTACACTTCTTAAATTACGGTAATTTAAGCTAGCCTAAGTCGTAAGCTACGAGTATAATGTACATATTAACTTAGCATAGATTAAGCGCTTGCCGCAATTGCGAAATAAAAGAAAAACTCAGTATTTTTATTGTTTCTAAACAACTAGACCAACAATCGGAAAACTTATAAAATTAAATATTATAAAATATTATTTATACAAGCTTTGCTTAGTTTAGGGCTATTTGGAAAATCTTAAAAATATCTAATATTTTTTTCCAAGCGTACGGCCCACGTGTTGGTAAGCGGTTACTGTAGCTTATGTACGGTTGCAACATGAGAGATATAATTTCCTGCGTACCGAAACACAGCAAAGCGAGCATGTTGGTAGTACTTCCCCGGACTAGCTCTATCACAAAGAACCTTACTTTTCTTAGATTTTACTATAATATAATATTTTGAATGGTACGCAAATCTTAGTCCCCGTCGCAACCCTTGCAACATATGGGTTAATCGACCCATGCTTATAACGAGAAGGGCTTTATCAATATGGCTTCACAATTTAATATTTCCATATTTTTTTGACTGTATAATGCTATCGTAGAAAGATATTAGAAAGATATAAAGCAGAAATAAAAATTTAATAGCTTACTAGCTTATAAAATCTCATGGTTATTGTATAATAGCAATATCATTTCACTGTATGTCATTATGTCTTTAAAATGATTATAATATTTTATATTGAAAATAGAAATGGCTATTGTTTGTGGGTGGCAAAGCCACCTACAAACAATAGCCTATAGCCAGGTACAACACACGACCTATTCTAACTTACTTAGTTTTTAATTTTTTTTTTTTTTTTATTTGTTATTTTATTAGAATTAAATGTACCTACTCTGTATATTGTATCTACTTATGCTCGTCACAAATAAAACTATTTTCTTTCTTTCTTTCTTTCTTTCTATAGATTTTAAAATGGCAAAAAGTGTTTGTAATGAGAGGAAGGATGTTATTCCAGCAAAAAGAACATAGAAGGTTTCTAGAATACATATCTGACTAAACGCCACATTTCGTCTCTTCTAGTCTTTATGAATAGATAGATACCTACTTTAACTTTTCCACGCGCTTACGCATTTCAGACTAAGGCAGCAAGTTTTAAGCCCTAAGCTGCGGTATTAAAGTTCAATACACATTGCAAGCTAACATAAAGTGAGCCTGGTAAAAGAGACTTGTTTACAATCGCAATGTAAGCCAACTTTGTCAGTAATGTATAGCTACATATTGTTGCTATCACTTTACTGTCGTATTTTGTAATTTTTTGGCCCAAGTTTCAAGTGACCAGTGCTAATGTTAGTTGAAGCGCTCATGACTTGGCGTTAGTTGCGCTCATGACTTAAGTTAAGTTTTTCTAGATCAGCAAAGCTAAGCACTGTTCCGCGTAGTTACCATTTTGATGAACCAGTGACAATATTTGTTTCTCAGTTTTTATCCTACAGGAACAAGATTTTTTTCCAGGATAAAATGTCTATGTGTTGTTCCAGAATTTAAACTATCTGTAATCCAAATATCCAAGTCTGCACGGATATATGCGGTAACAAGCATTCTCACACACCCACGCAGAGACTTTCGTATTTATAACATTAGTAGGAAAAATTGGATAGTTTTAGTAGTAAAGTAGTTTATTAAAGCAAACTATTACCGCGAGTGGTACCTCTGGTATTGCAAGCGTCCATAGGCTGCGGTAACCGCCTACCATCTTGTGGGCCGTACGCTTGGTTGCCACTCCAGTTGTATAAAAAAAAAACTATTTTACTGCTAAAACTGTATTAGGATACATGCTTGCATTTTAATTAGAAAAGATACAAATAAGATTGACCCTTTACACGCTTTAGCGTATACCTTAACCCACGGCCTGCACTTAACAAAACAAACAAATTTAAACGTTATGGCTCTCATAATAGAGCTTTCGTGTGTGAGAATCTGAGCTATGTTTGCTCTGTCATTACTTCAGGCTGGAAATTTTAGAATTTCCTTTGTCGGGTATTGAATGCTTTGGGATTTAGCGGGAGTACTTCATTTTGTATGTAACATGAGAAAATATTCTTTTGACAACAATTTGTACCTTTTTTAATACAGTAGGATAACGTCACTCAAGGTTGCGAACGGATTTTGTGACATGTTACACGTTGTACAATGATAATAGGTAAAAGACAGGGTAGTCTAGTTGTTGTGACCTCTAAACATGTCAAAGCTGCGTCACGTCAATTACGCGCAACACACAGTGGGCGGGCGCGGGTCGGGTCAGATCCGCCGCGGGAGTTTTTTCTTTTAATATGTATGGACGACGAGGATGATAACACACTGAACTCGGGAGCGGCTGCCGCGCTTCACCCGACCCGCGCCCGCGTCCAGGAGGCTTATTCGCTATGACGAAATTTAAGTAACGCGGGCTCGATATCGAAACCTGCGTGGAATCGTCATCTAATCGTATTCTGTATGCCAATGTTAGATTCCTTAGTCGTGACACGACGCGACAAGTCGCGGTTTGAGCTTGAGTTATCTATAGATCGTTCCTTTAGTTAGATGGCTCAAATGTTTCAATATAATTTTGTGTATTTTGTAGGTAGGCATGTAATTGTATACATATTTTAATTTTTTATACATACTGTAGCCTAATTTTGGTATTGAAATGTTTGTAAAAGTTCAGGGAAGGTTTAAACGGTGAGAAAATATACAGGGTGTAAAAATATAGCACGAGTGAAACCGCGCCGGGTCAGCTACTGATTGAACAAATATATTTTTTACTTTACTTTACTTTAAACGTGGTATCATTGGTATTACACAATTTTCTATCTTATTAGCCTTACACCGTCACTTGGTTACATTTATTACGACTAATACGAACACACACAGATCCAATCACGTTTAATTCTATTATTCATTATTATTTGACCCGATATCGGTTTTCATGGTCCAATTTACGAGTGAACTTTATTGATGCATAAATTCAATATCACTGCCCTCTAATTCTTTCACTAAAACTAGACCTTATGTATACGTGATAAGGAAGAAAATAGCTTGTATTTTTTATTCTTTTTGCAGAGAGTGACTTTGTGCTTGACGATATTAAACTTTATATCTATGAAGAGAAGGCTAAAGTAATATTAATTATTGATATCATGGTGCACATAAAATGTGACCGGTTGTAGGAAAGTCGTAATATCAGACAGCTGGTTTTTTTTAATACATGTAATTGAACAAGGCTGTGTTTACACTATTTTCAGTATTAATTATGAGTATTTTTCATTATTGTTTTACCTAAGATAACTTTTAGGTAAGTATCTAAGACCCAACGAAAAGGAAAAACACAAAACTCAGTCAGGGGTCTCAATCTTTTTTTTTTATTGTCCCCATTTTAAAAAGTGTTTGAACCAAAACCAAATGCGGATACCTTTCGAATTTTTAGTTTTTGGACATGCCGGAATATCACTCTCGATTGAGAGTAGGCCAGTGTTCCAACAGTGAGAACATAAGAAGGCTGTCATAATTATTCATGAGGCATCCAACAACCCGCATTGATTCCGCGTGGTAGATTAGTGGTCATAATTCTACCACACGAACCCAATGCGGATTGGTGGATGGCTGGTGTTATTTGTTTTTTTCGTTCTTGGACATTCCGGTTTCCCTACAATATTTTTCCTTCACCATAAGAGCACTGACATTGCGCATTATTTTCTAATTGAAATTCCATTGGTGCACGGTTCAAACCTAGGACCTTGATCAAAAAGCGGGGATACTACCGCTCGTTCGTTCGTTCGTATGAGACAGTGGCCAACTCTGGTGACAGAGTTTCTAGGCCGCCCAAAGGCCTCTGTCATGGCCTAACAACTACCACTAGACTAATATTGCTCTACAAACAAACATCCAAAACTAAGAATATATCATGACAGCCTTCTAATGTTCCCTCTGCTGGGACACTGGCCTACTCTCATGCGAGAGTGATTGGGTCTTAATCCACCACGCGGACCCAATGCGGATTGGTCGATGGCACATGTCTTACGAGTTTTTTGTTTCTTGGTCACGCCGGTTTCCTCACGATGTTTTCCTTCACCGTATGAGAGCACTGGCTTTGCGCACATACATTTTTCGAACAGAAAAATCCATTGGTGCACCGGGTTTGAACCCACAACCTTAGGATCGGAAGGCGGGGTCACTAACACTAGACCACCGGTGCTCTACTAGACCACCGGTACTAAGAATATATATTATGAGAATTTTATTTATAATAGTCGGCTTCCGTCGCGGTCCTAATTACTAAATCAAGTTATTTTTCTTCTGGGAAATTCCCATTTGTACAAAGAAATCTTAACTATTTTCCAATCTCAATGAAAACTCGTCCTATTCAACTAAGAACTTCATTTTATCACGAGGCACGTAATTGAAATTTTATGTGTACAACGGAACGTAAATAACTAAGCGAAGTATTTTAGGACTGTTTAGATCCTTCCTGGAGATTGATCTGACTAGACGTTAACGTAACGAAACGTGTGGCTACCGAGCGTACCATCCAGGGGGCCGTACGCTTGGTTGCCACAACAGTAGTATATAAAAAAAAAAAAACAAAGCAATGTCTATTGAAAAACAAGAACAAAAAGTAACCGTTTTATGGGTTACCATAAAACAAGGAAACGTATATCCGACGAACACAGTTCAGCTAAACTGAGATCCATCAAACTTTTCTCCAAACGCAAGCAAAGCTACTGAGCTCATACACTTTGTTTTATACTGTAAAACTGGAGTTCAGCAAGTAGTTAAAAAAACAAAACAAATAAGAATAAGAATAAAAATAAGAAAAAGAATAATAATAATAATAATATTTCTATATAGAATTCTTATTCTTATTCTTATTATTATTCAAGTTATTGAAAGCCTGTTAAGGATCAGTCTGTAAAACAGCGTCACTTCCTTACTATGTTCGGGAGTGGCATAAAGCTGAGACTGGACCTGTTTAACCGTACTCACAAGGAGAGACTATGTGACTTTACGCTAGGTGTTTTTTTCTTTTTTGTGTATAAATTTATTTGTTTTTGTTTTTGATACCATAGACGTAGATTTCTATCTATGTCTATGGTGAATCATTAAAAAGAAAGCCAGGAAACCAAAAAGTTTTTGTCAGATTCATCTAGGCTGGGGCGCGTGGGGTTCAAACTGACTGTGATTTTATTGAATAAAAATATTTAGAGTTTGAATTTGAATTTGAACAATAATGAATATTCATTCCCCTAGCTCTCAGTCTAACAGTTCATGTAAATCTTCGTAGCACGTCTCGCAATAGCACCGGCAATAGTGCAAATTACAATGTTCTGGTTCCTGAGTTGCAGTTCTGGGAATCACGTACAAAATGGAACTTAAATCTCCTTTAGCACCGGTTAAAAAGTTAAATTGTAATTTTAGTACCATAGAAAAAATTTAAGACTCATTATAATGGCTGGCTACGAAAATTGATCACGTACATGGATCCACGATTAATAATACAGGTTGCCAGATTATTTTACACTGCGGCATTATATTCATCGCTTTAGAACGTTTCAAAGTGATCCTTGTGGTTTTTTGAATAAAATATTAATAATTTGATTTTAATTTTAATATAATAAGTTGCAACAAGTATAAATATATTATGTTTTCCGAGTTAGTTACCTTAGCTAGCTTGTTACCAAAAGTTTCGCTTTATAAATGAACCAAATGTCTAAGTAAAAATTTGACGGTGTAATAGTCGTTCGTTCGTTCGTATGAGTCAGTGGCCAACTCTGGTGACAGAGTTTCTAGGCTGCCCGAAGGCCTCTGTCATGGCCTAACAACTTTGAAAAAGCTGGGACCGACTGCTTAACGTGCCCTCAGAAGCACGGGAGCGCTCAGTTGTCCATATTAATATTTTCACAGGCATAGATTATGGTCAGAAATAGCATACTTTTTACCCCGTGTTCCCATATAAAAAAATGTTTGAACGCAAGTATTACCGCGGAGCGCAGCTAGTTTTATATAGGTACATGACTATAGGACTCTTTATCCAGAGTTTGTCTTGTTAGGAACCACCGCAGAGCCAGATTTTTCCTCCAAGTGCAAGTTTTAGATAATTTTGTTATAACCTTGGAGATTTGCTAGCATGTCTTGCATACGAGTATTAAATGTATGTTAATGTCTTGTTAGGAACCACCGCAGAGCCAGATTGTTCCTTCAAGTGCAAGTTTTAGATAATTTTGTTATAACCTTGGAGATTTGCTAGCATGTCTTGCATACGAGTATTAAATGTATGTTAATGTTTGAAAATCGTTTAGTGACTCCCAATAGTACAAACTTGTGCTTTGGTCACATAAATTGGTGTAGCGATCTTAAACCTCTGTTTGGTTTGACTACGTAGCAGTCATTTGTTATGGTTTAGCTGAGCTATTGAAATGAATACTATAATATTCCGTTTAGAATATTGAGCTGTTATTTACACTTCATACCGTTTTAATAATTGATTCCTTTGAGGTCTAAGTGACTACATTTATCCCAAACCTAGTATTTTATTAATATTAGACTGTGACTTGACATTATGTTTACCTAGCATCCATTACCTGATTCAAATTCAAAAAAATATTTTTATTCCATTAAATCACAAACATTTTGAAACAATACGTTTAAAAATTGCGCAGTAAACAAGCGCGTAACCACGTCTGACCTTATAAGAACCTGATAATGTGACCCCAGATATACATACATAAAATTTCCTGTATAAGTATATACAGGAAATTTTATGATTAAATTTATTTATCGTAATAAAAAACTTACATAACAAAGAGACTTATCTAACACTAAAAAAGTGTTAGGGGAGTTTACATCTAGTTTAGGTAAATAAATATATATAATGTAGGCTGGCAACTTAGCATTCACATACGATACGATACTTTAAAGTATCGGATCCAATATATAAAAACTTCGAGTGGTAACATGGTAACATAACACCCAGATCCTTAACAAGTATTTGTAGATCATTGCATTTGTGAGAGCACTGGAGGTTTAGTGGTGGTGATACGATCTTAAAATCGTTACAAGACGATCAAGTCCAAGTCACCCGCCTGATGTTAAGCACCACGCCTGACCATAACAAATGCAGTGACACCCAAAGCTTAAAGTTTTTAAGTTCTGCGTAGCACTGCACTGCGCTGAGCGCTCATCACCCCGAGACGTTGTTAAGTCACTTTCGCCCAGTAATTTCACTTGCTACAGTGCCCTTCAAACCTAAACACAGTAATGCTTGCACACTACTGCTTGGAGGTAGAATATCAGACACTGCGGTGGTACCCACCAAGACGGACTCTTGCTGACGAGGTAAACCACCAGGCAAACACCATGGTGTCAACTAGCTAATTCTAAGCTATATAAAATACAGGTTTTCCTAGTTCATGCATATCAAAATTTTTATAAGCTCTATATACAGGGTCATTCATTATCAACCTGACAAACTTAAGGGATAGGTTCCACACATAAAAAAAAATATATGTCCCTATAATTTTTTTTTTATGTATATTTTGTCTTAAGAATCCCGAGTAAACAATAAAAATCGATTACGTTTTTCCGCTCATTTAATTTTTATCATTGTTGGGAATCGAGTTAAGCGACGTAATAATGAAATATTCGAGTGTGCGCGCCCCGCAGCGGGTAAAGGACACACGCAGGTCAAGGACGCGCAGGTTATTGACCCGCGGTTCATTGACGCGCGGGTCACTGACACGTGCCGAGCGCTGCCTTTCGATTTCTAACAAGGATAACTAAATACGTTTTTTTTTTAAATATACAAGAAAAAAAGTTTAGAAAAAAAAGTACAAGTATTTTTTTTTATGTGTGGAACCTACCCCTTAAGTTTGTTAGGTTGATAATGAATGACCTTATATTAATATTAAATTAGCTCTAAGTTGTATTAGCACTAAGAAAAAATGAATAAACAAAGTTATAAAATATCAGTGACTTTTGTTCTGCTATGAGCTTTCCAACCAAAACAATTTCCACAATTTTTCCACACAAGCTCTGCACATAGTTATCAGGGCAAGTCCCAAATCAAATACAGAAACGCATTAAACTTAGAATCTAGCGTTGGAAGTTACGTAGTACAAAGTATAAAGCCACACGTGCGAATACTATGAATTATTTATTTTATTTATTTCTTATAGATAAAACATGACAGTTTACATCATGGTGTTATATGGTAAGAAACACTGGTGGTCTAGTGGTGGTGACCCCGCCTTCCGGTCCTAAGTTAATGGGTTTAAATCCAGTCGTGTACCACAGCATTTTTCTATTCGAAAAATGTATGTGTGCAATGCCAGTGCTCTCATACGGTGAAAGAAAACATCGTGAGGAAACCGGCATGTCCATGCAAGAACTGAAAATTCGAAAGATATATGCTATCAATCCGAATTGAGTCCGCGACCCAATCACGCTCACCCGAGAGTAGGGTAGTGTCCTAGATAAGATAAGATAAGATAAACCTTTATTCAGAACTTAAACTAGTGTACAGTAAAGTGCAAATTACGATGCTACCCACGTACGTTTACTCTTAAAAACTCCTTCAAAATGATCCTTGTTTTTTTTTTTAAGCAACTGGAGTAGCAACCAAGCGTACGGCCCACAAGATGGTAAGCAGTTACCGCAGCCTATGGACGCTTGCAATACCAGAGGTATCACTCGCGGGTTGCCACCTTGAGGCTAAGATCGAAAGCCTCATGTGCCAGTAATTTCACCGGAAACCATACCCTTCACACCGGAACACAGCAATGCGACTACTGGTTGATATTCATGAATAATAAAAAATGTGTTACATAATCCTATAATTAAAAAAAAAAGATGATGACTTAAAACTGTTTTACAGCTAACTCTTTAATTGCGTAAAAAAGAATCCAGTTTCAAATTAGTCTCAAATTAAGTTTCGCTTACACTATTTTTCCAGCTCACAAGCTTAATTACTTACTCATTGGTTTAATGCTAGCAAGCAGACTGAAATCCAACTTTGATGAGAAAGTATAAAGTTTAAAATAGAATGGCAAAAGTTCTCGGAAAAAGAACAAGTACTTGAACAGTCATTAAAAGTTTTGCGAGAGAACCTATGTTTCCAATTTGTTTGTTGGTCTTGTCACTGGTAGTGGAATAAAAGTTACAACCGTCAAACACCAATGATGTGTGTAATGCTCTTAAACGGTGAAGAAAAACATCTCAAAAATGTTTATGATGGCGTGGCAGGTGATTGTCTAATTGAAAAGCGAGAGGTTGTGGGTCTGGTTCCCGCTGAGGGACGAATGTTTCATCATGACAGCTTCATAATGTTCCCACCGTTGTGACACTGGCCCACTCTCGGCTGAGAGTGATTGGGTCTTAAATCCACATTGCGTACCCAGTGCAGAATGGTGGATGGCATATGTCTTTTTAATTTTTAGTCACACAATGGGTGCCTGCAGATGGGCAACGAACCTGAGGCAGGCCGAGGAAACGTTGGCGTGACGACATCGACACCTTTCAAACAAACTGGTGGGAAATGGCGGATGACCATGAAATGTGGAAAGATATGGGAGAGACCTTTGCCCAGCAGTGGGATGATAAAGGTTAAAAAAAAAATTAAAAAAAATATGTGCGATTTGTTCGTTCATATGAGTCAGTGGCCAACTATGGTGACAGAGTTTCTAGGCCGCCCGAAGGCCTCTGTCATAGCCATTAATTAATTAATCGCAAACAACGGATACTGTTTCAGCTTTGTTATTTGTCTTTCGCTCGTTTAAGTTTTGAACAATGTCAGCGCTTCAGTTTGGCTCCGCGTTATTCAATTTCACTGTATCTACTCAACTTAGTTGCATAAGCCTGAATACTGAAATGTTTCTCAAACTTTCAGGCATATAGCACGTCAGTGATTCTTCAGGCTTCTATTCAATAAACATTAGTCCACAAATTTTTACAAAAGTGACAATTTAGTATATTTTCATTCGAATTTACGACAACGCTGTTTAAAATAAGATTCTCTGGTATGTGAACGAGAGAGTCCGCAGTAAGCTCAAGCAAGTTCCGGAAGGCCTTGTGCTTGGCTTGAAGCGCTTGGAGTCCAGTAGGGCAACTAACTTCAAGACCTAGGTGCTCCAGGTGGCTGCCAAGTACAAGGAGATGTTCCTCGAGTCTGACTTCTGGACAACAGGAATCGTATACCGTCGCCACAGGGAGGCGCGACCGACTAAGAAAATTTCTTGACTTTTATGGTGTTATCAGTGTGATTTAATTTTATATATATATGTATGTTAGTTTTAAGGTATATATAAGTATGAGCCTGTCATAAGTTATGTACTAAGTTGCCTGAAATAAAGATTATATTATTATTATTATTATTAAAAAACCTATAAATATATAAAAAATCAACAAGTGTATTAAATTTTCTTACAGTTGTAACGCCCAAAAAGTCGTTCAATATAAGAGAAGGTTGTCACGATGGTAATTATTTGAACGTAACGCAAATGTTACGGGTGATGTAAGGAATTTAAACAGCGCCGCCCTACTAAAATTTCATGATTTCCAACTAAATAAATTGGTATGAGATAAGAACATTTTATTAATATTATTATACGTCAGAGTCTTCTAAATAGAATAACTCTATTGAAAATAAAAGGCGTTATTTATAAGCAATACAAATAACTTACAAGCAAGCGTTAGGCATCTGCCAACCTCTACCTGTCCGCGCACAGATAAAAAAAAAGCTAGGAACCCAGCCAAGTTTGTCAGCCGCCAAGCAGTAATGTTCGCATTGCTGTGTTTCGGTGTGAAGGGTATGGTTTCCGGTGAAATTACTGGCACATGAGGCTTTCGATCTTAGCCTCAAGGTGGCAACCCGCGAGTGATACTTCTGGTATTGCAAGCGTCCATAAGCTGCGGTAACCGCCATCTTGTGGGCCGTACGCTTAGTTGCCACTTCAGTTGTATAAAAAAAAAAAAAAAAACTGGCGTAAATTCACTTAAGACGTTTCAAAATGATCCTTGAGATATGATTAAATAAATATATTTTTTACTTTTACTCATACTATTTTTCCAGAAAAACGTCCTAATTATTTGGCGTCTCTAAATAACGCCATAAAAGACTTCCATAGCGTTATTCTCGTCAAAAGTCAATGACGCGCACATAGAATAATTCTTATCGCATATCAACAAAACATGCCAAGATAACCATTCAGGCAAAGGTCGCAACGCACGGAACGATAATAATATATAAAAAATAATAAATAAGCCTTTTATTCGGACATTAGTTAGATATACAATGTTATACTATTAATTCACTGTTCTCATAAATAAGTAATTAATATATTACCTACTTAGTTAAAATTATTTACTTAATATCTGGTGTTTCCTTATTTTTTGTAAGTCCGTTTGCCAGTTGGCAAAGGCCTCCTCCAACCTCCTCCATTCTGACCTCTCTCTGGCTACTCTACTCCATGTTATGCCTGCAACCTGCCTGATATCAGGCACGGAACGATAGCGGCATATCAATTATACGATCGAAACTCCCGAATATCGGAATACCCATATAACGTGGACATAAATTTTATAGCGGTTCGACTCATAAAAATGGGGAATTATCAAACTGTGACGGAATTACCCTAATAAATTATGAAGTTTGGGCGTGTGGAAAGCTGAGTGGGGGATTCACGAGTGGATTTGTTATGATTAGATTCAGGTATTGTAATTGGTACTTGTAAAAACTGCTATTTTTTATGAAAAAGAAAAGGTCAAGACCAGAATCTTATGACATAATGATTCATTGCAACCTATTGCATCAGAACACCTACCACCTAGACATGAAAAAAAAGGCCTTACTTTTTAGATTACTCTTTTACATGATAGAACTCTTCAACTAAACAGTCCATCTTGGTGGGTACCACCCCAGAAATGTCTGCTTCCAAGCAGCAGTGTGAAATATACTTTTACTGAGTTTAGATTTGAAACACACTAGTAACAAGTGAAATTACTGGGCCTACGTCTCAGGATGACGAGCGCAGTGCAGTTCTACTTTAAAACTTAGGTTTGTTTCACTCTGGTGCAGTGTTATGGTCAGAAGTTAAGAGTAGTAGAGTTCTTTATGTTAGAGCTCGTCCGGGGAAGGACTACCACCATACCTACTTCTGGAGCCAAGCAGTAATGCTCGCTTTGCTGTGTTCCGGTTCAAAAGGTATGGTTTCCGGTGAAATTACAGGCACATAAGACTTTTAGGTCTACGGCTCAGGTGGCAACGTGCAAGTGATATCTCTGATGTTGCAAGCGTACATAAGCTACGGTGACCGCTTACCATCAAGTGGGCCGTACGATTGGTATAAAAAAAGGTGGCACACAAACGTCAGGCAAACGACTTGATTGTCTCTAGGCTGGCTTGAATGGCAGTTTCTGATTACTTAGTTACAGATAAGCGTAGTCAGCTCAAAACTTATAAAATCGTTTGCATGTTTCAAATAAGTTATTTAATGATTCAAGATTCAAGATATTTATTTGCTTAAATCAGTGTTACAAGAGGTCTTAAATACCATGGCACTTAGAACTCATGTCAAATACACAACCAAAAGCAACAAACACATATAAATCACAGCGGTATTTCACGTGCGCGTCGAATGACACAACCCTCATTTTCATTAATGACTGAGCCCGCAGCCTGCCGACCTTCAATTAGTCACTAGCTGCGTGACCACTCAACAGTGTACGCCTGTTCTAAACAGACAGTACTTAGTTGTATCTGTTTAAGGCTGGATTCGATTAATTTTTGGAATATCTATTCCAAGGAATAAGAAATTTCAAATACAAGGAAACTGACAGTTTACTCGGGAATAACTACGATTTACTCGGTGAATAGCGCCTGATCTGCACTGTGTGCCTAGGACAAGTTTTTTAGATAAAGTTGGCTTGCTCAGCACCCACATCATCTTGGCTTAGCCAGCATTTAGCCAGCCTAATCCCAGGAAAAACATGTCAATGCGTGCGGAGCTTTATCCACTTGTTTTATCACGGTGTTTGCGTAAAACACATACATTTTCTTAATAGAAATGCATTGTTGCACGGAAGAAACTCGAACCTGCGACATCCAGATCGGAAGTCAGGGCCTATCCCGACGACTACCCCATCGCGCCACATCAGTGGTCGACACCACTGATGTGGCGCGGTGGGCGAAGGTGCACCTGCGACGCTGGAGATTGTGGGTTCGTTCCCGTCTTGGAACAAATGTTTGTAAGATCTGCAAACATTTGTTTCGGGTGTTCTGGGTATTTTCTAGGTATAATAAATTATATCTATCTATGTATTGTATTAAAAGTAAAAGTAAGTAAGTTCGTATGAGTCAGTGGCCAACTCTGGTGACAGAGTTTCTAGGCCGCCCGAAGGCCTCTCTCATGGCCTAATAGCTTTGAAAAAGCCATGACCGACTGCATGTATTGTATTGTATTAAGTATATCAGTCATTCAGTACCCATAACTCAAGCTCTCTTAGCTTGGGCTAGACGATGCTGTCCAGTATTATTTATATATTTATTTATCCTACTTAGCCAACACGGACGTTTACCTAGTATCAATACTAACTCATCTTTGGCAGAGTCAAAAATGTATTCACTCTACCCTCGCAGTAATCAGCCAAAAACCAATTATTTCCCAACTTTTTCTCCACTAAGCCGAACCAAATGACTTCCATGTTAAATGGTTCATACTCGAACTAAAGCAAAAAGTTACTACATAAAACGGGAACTTCACTGAAATAACTCACTCCGTATGGTAGGAATTGATGAGTCATCCGTAAAATGGACATAATAATGGCTTTCCAAAACTCTAATCAATACCCATTATAAGTGAGCAAAGTGAAATTTTACTCGGAACAGTTTAGTGTATAGCAAAGAATGTTGGCTGGTAGTCAGAAGAAATCACTTCTAAGCTATAAGACCGCCCATTGTACTAAGCTTGTGAAATGTGTTTTGTTTTTATATTTATGTTACGTTTTTGCAGTTTTTATGCTATCCCACAGGAACAGTTCATTTTCCGGGATAAAAAGTAGCCTATGTGTCATTCCAGGACTTAAACCATCTACATTCTAAATTTAATCACCATAAGTAAAGTCATCACGGAAATACGTGGTAACAAACATACACACACACACAGACCTTCGCATTTATGATATTAGACTAACTGTTGCCCGCGAATTCGTCCGCGTGGAACTCTGAACCGTACTTTTTTCCGGTAAAAAAAAGTAGCCTGTGTTCTATTCCCAGTCATTATTTGACTGTTTTTTTTTTTTTTTTTATACAACTGAAGTGGCAACCAAGCGTACGGCCCACAAGATGATAAGCGGTTACCGCAGCCTATGGACGCTTGCAATACCAGAGGTATCACTCGCGGGTTGCCACCATGAGGCTAAGATCGAAAGCCTCATGTGCCAGTAATTTCACCGGAAACCATACCCTTCACACCGGAACACAGCAATGCGAGCATTACTGCTTGGCGGCAGAAATAGGTATGCATAAATTTCAGCCAAATCGGTTTAGTGGTTGCCGAGTTATAAAGGAACAAACATCCATCCAAACTTTCGTGTTTATAATATTATTATATAATTATACAGTGTGATAAATGGTAAATTAATAATAATTATTGTTATTTTAATGGCCTCATAGGTAACTATTTAAGAGCCTAATATGTATTTTGTGCCGATGGTTTTCCTAAAATATATTAATCTATACTAATATTATAAAGAGGAAATGATAGTATTTTTGTATTTTAGTTTGATACGAATAAACTCAAAAACTACTGGTCCGATTTCAAAAATTCTTTCACCATTAGAATGCTACGTTAACCTTGAGTAACATAGGTTATATTTTTTACTAGCGACCTGCCCCGGCTTTGCACGGGTGCGGTTTCATTGCACCCACGCGAAGCTGGGACGGACTTCTAGTAAATAAATAAAATAACTAAAACCGTGTGAAAGAATATGGTGAAGGTGAAGATGCGAAAGCCTCTTGAAGTAAAAAACTGGTGGCACCTAACTAGTGCAAGGCTATACGATAGTTAGATCGAGCTTGAAAATTGCTATAATTGTGCTTTGATCTTTCACGTCACGTAGCACTCGCGCGATCATTGCTGCTAGCTGTATCGGAAGCACAATTTGCTGTTCGACATTTTGAAGCGATATTATCAGGGTTTTCCGGGATAAAACTATTTTCAGGGAAATAGCACACACTATATACACTGCACGAGGAACAGCTTTACAGGATTGCTTTTGAATAAGTAAATATTACTTTGCATTAGGTGTACAATTTTAAATCAATATTAGTCACGTGGATTGGTGGATGGCACATGTCTTTCGAATTTTTAGTTCTTGGACATGCCGGTTTCCTCACGATGTTTTCTTTCACCGTATGAGAGCACTGGCATTGCGCACATAAATTTTTCGAACAGAAAAATCCATTGGTGCACGACCGGGTTTGAACCCACGACCTTAGGATCGGAAGGCGGGGTGTCACTACCACTAGACCACCGGTGCTCTCATTTGGGTTTGCGTGGTGGATTAAGACCCAATCACTCTCGCCTGAGAGTAGGCCAGTGTCCCAGCAGTGGGAACATTAGAAGGCTGTCATGATGATGATGATTAATCACGTTTACTAGCTTACCACGCGCGTTTTCATTTGCGTTATTTTTCTTTATTTTTTCAAAATTTAAACCTTTCTTAGACTCCCACAAACATTTTCAAGACCAAAATTACGCAAATCGGTCCAGCCGTTAGCGAGACTAACGCGCAACAATAATAAGATAAGAAGAAGATTATCAAAGCTAAAGTGATGAATTAAGATTGAATCACTCTCACTTAAGAGTAGGCCAGTGTCTCAGCAGTGGGAACATGGAAGTCTGTTATGATGATGCTGATGATGTTCAAAAGTTCAGGATAAAAACCTACCTATGTAAAACTCTGCCTCCTGTGGTTAATTTAAATTCAAAAAGTTCCACGTGCCGCTTCTGTCAAAGCCATAAGTTTATTATTTTTTAAACCCGTATTGTCCCACTGCTGGGCTAAGATCTCCCCTAAATTCTTCCATCTGTCTAATTAATTATGCGAATAAAAAAAAGCGAATTCGTATGAGTCAGTGGCCAACTCTGGTGACAGAGTTTTACGCCCGAAGGCCTCTGTCATGGCCTAACAACTTTGAAAAAGCCGGGACCGACTGCTTAACGTGCCCTCCGAAGCCTTTCATAATAATTAACCTCTGTAATATTGTGTCTTTTAAATCTGTCATCGTTATTTTTATTTATTTAAGAATGACAAAGACAAAGAAATACAAGCCTTATCACAGTTACGCTTGCAAACTACTGCTTAAAGAGAGAGAATATCTGCCACTGCGGTGGCAGTTATAAGTAGTTATTCTGGTTCGCTATCGATATTGTTGTAAAGTTAACTCAACTAAGTAATCCGAACTACTCAATACCGTCTATACACTTAGCCATCTATCTCACGAACATTGGGTTTGTCTCAAACTCGGTAAAGTTTACTTTAATCTAAGATTAACCAATACTAGTGGATTGCCTGCGATTTTGTTTGTTTAGTTATAGAGTAAGTAAAACCTTCGTACTATTTTGAAAGCAATGGTTTTAGAGTTATACTTTATTTATATCGAGCTGACATGCGCGGGTTTATTTTGCAGTTTTTATTTTATCCCACAGGAACAGTTCATTTTTTCGGGATAAATAGTAACCCATATGTTGTTGTTATGTGTATTCCAGGGGTTAGGAGCTTTACGACTACATCTCTATTTGACTAGGCAGCAGATATGACTAGATAGCTTTAAGACTAAATCGCGATATGACTATATCGCGTTGGGGTTAAATAGCTGTTCGACCATGTATGCTTACGTTCTATTATCAGTTCGACATAAGACTTAAGTCATCTACATTCCTAACATGACAATCGGTAAAGCCGTCACGGAGCAAACATTCACACAGACTTTCGCAATTATAATATTAGTGGGATATCATAGTATGTTAAGTTTCGCTATAAGAAAATTGATGGATTCAGGCGTTACTTTGCGGAAATCCATTACAAGATACAAAGTCAAGCGCTGGAGCCAAAGTGAGAAAACGACGACGGACAACACGTCTGCCGGAGAACAAGTCCTGACGATGTCCCGTGGAGGGATGAAACACGTGTCGATATTTTTATTTTGAGGTTAACTGTATTAACTGTGTGACCTCATTGGTTAAAAGGTTAAGCGGAGTAGTACTAGAGATTTTTCGTCTGTTTTTTATCTTTTGGTATAAGTTTTCACAAAGCTGTTATGTGCTACAAGCAGATCACATTTTAACTTTAAATTTACATTGTTTCGTCAGTAATTGAAAAACCAGTGTCATAACAAAAACCAAACTAAAACCAAAACGATTTCGTTTAGAACAAAAATACGTTTTATTGCCTTTAATCAACTTTCAAAAAGGGTTATCTCTAACAACCGATTTGAACACAATGAGCTTAGCATTTTTTTGTGAATATCGTTACACAGCTTACGCCATTTTAACAGATCCGATTTAAGCGGATTTACTGTTGTGTTTAGAAAAAACAAGGTGATCCTCAAAAAGGATTTAATACTTTTTCATGAAGAGCACGAGATGGCGTCCTTTAGTCAGTTAATAAATCTGTGAATATGGTGCTGTAGTAAGTTTACAACAAACTACCAAATGACTTAAAAGTGTTACCACTCAATCAATTACATTTAGGTTGTCTGCATGGCTTTTGGTGCATTGTTTTTTATTTTGTGAATGTGTTTCAAAATTATTATTTTATGGTTTACCATACAATTTTATAAGATATCCTGTGACGGATATTTCTACTACTGAATAAAAACATGGCAAAGCTATGACAAACAAAGTCGGGTGCTGCGCTAGTAACTCGTGCTGACTATTTGTTTATTTCGCAACATCTGACCAGCAATCTAATCTCTCGGTTTATTACCGTATCAAAGTAAGAGCGGGCAATTCCACGGTACAGTCAACGACAAAATCAAGCTACCCAAGTGTGAACTGGTTTAGAGTCATAGACGTAGAGGCCGTCTTTCAAGTTTTTCTCAAATCAGTACTCACTTCTTCTATTTTTGTTTAGGTATATCAAGAAAAAACAATACTTAGCAAGCCACTAAAATAACAGTTTTGTAAAAAAAAGGATAATGTTTGACACTTCTATTTTGCCTGTACGTTGATTATCTGCCAAAATCAACAACCTACTAAATAATACAAATTAAAACAGTACCTCTGTTTTGTTTAAATAGTATGATCGCCAATGGCAATTTTAACTCAATGCTTTCGTGCTTCGGAGAGCACGTTAAACAGTCGGTACCGGCTTTTTAAAACCTGTTAGACCATGATAGAGACCAGGTGACATCACAAGAGTTATAGCCACTAACTTGTACATATTATCTCATCAGAAGTGATGCCAATTTCGCTAATCAACTTTATTATTATCTCACGCTGACTGTACCACCTCAGAATAAAAGCCAGCGTTCGAGTTCCACCTCTCATTTACTGCTTCTTACGTCGATTACATTTCGTGCTCTCTCGTGGCCTATTTCGTGGGTTTTTGTGTGTTCTACTAATAAATAACTTGTCTGCTTCTGTACATAATTGGCAGAACAAATCGTATATCTAGTCCATCAAGAACAGTCTTGCATGCTCCCTCTATTGAGACACTGGCCTTGTTTATAATGAGAGTAAATAAGCTTATAACCAACAGTTTAACGTATGTTCATTAGAGGTACTACATACTGAGAAAAGAGTTCCCGAAAGTCAACTCAAGGATCCAACGAGATGATGACTTCATCAACTTTGATATGAAAAATGATAGCACTGGTGGTCTAGTTGTAGAGACTTTGCCTTCCGATCCAGACGATATAGGTTAGAGCTCGGTCGTGCACTAATATGTTTTTTCCGTTCGAAAAATGTATGTATATGCGTAATGTCAGTGCTCTCTTATAACGAAGAGAAAATTGTGAGGAAACAGGCATGAACTAATTTAGGTACAGAATTGAAACCTTAGAAGGCTTTACTGTGCTTATTAATTTTAAAACGAATTAACCTCATGTTTAAATAAATAAATACAAAATTAATACTTTTATAAGGTCATTCATTATCAACCTGACAAACTTAAGGGGTAGGTTCTACACCAGGTTTTTTTTTATATTAAAAAAAATTACGTAATTCTGCTTAATAATTAGTTATCCTTGTTAGAAATCGAAAAGGCAGCGCTCGGCACGTGTCAGTGACCCGCGCGTCAATGAACCGCGGGTCAATAACCCGCGCGTCCTTGACCTGCCCGTGTCTTTGACCCGCTACGGGGCGCGCACACTCGAATACCATTATTACGTCGCTTAACTCGATTCCCAACAATGATAAATAATAATTGAGCGGAAAAACGTAATCGATTTTTTTTTGTTTACTTGGTATTTTTAAGACACAAAAAAAATATAGGCACATATTTTTTTTTTATGTGTGGAACCTATCCCATAAGTTTGTCAGGTTGATAATGAATGACCCTGTATACGTATGGCACTAAAAACTTTTTCAGCTTAAAAACATCACTTAGTTTTGATGCTGATTGTACAATTACTTTGAACGCCAAATAAGAAGCTATAAACCTACGTGACCTTCGCCTATAGACAGCATATTAAGAATTCCTGTATGTCGCCCGGGTAATATAATATATAATACTAAGTTGCACGTAACGCTCCCTAAAGTAACCTTGTCCTTACCACAGATAACATATCACCTTGGAAAGTCAATTTGCCGAGATCGTGTAAGATCATTGGTATTTGGAGAGTAATTAAACATGTTTTGCTGTTGACAGTGGCTTCGCCGTCGTCGAACATTTTTTTTTTTTTTTTTTTATACAACTGAAGTGGCAACCAAGCGTACGGCCCACAAGATGGTAAGCGGTTACCGCAGCCTATGGACGCTTGCTATACCAGAGGTATCACTCGCGGGTTGCCACCTTGAGGCTGAGATCGAAAGCCTCATGTGCCAGTAATTTCACCGGAAACCACACCCTTCACACCGGAACACAGCAATGCGAGCATTACTGCTTGGCGGCAGAAATAAGTATGGTGGTAGTCCTTCCCCGGGCGAGCTCTATCACAGAGAACTCTACTACTCTTACTCTACATATCTTCTGACTGAAGCACAGTACTATATTTAAGTAGAATGAGTGAATGTATGTACTTTGCGTGCCGAAAAGACGGGCAGTAAGGGCTGAGTAACCTCTTTACTCGCCGCAAAACTTAGTCTGCTCCCAACCGGGGGCGGTGTGGTGGTGTGGCAGTGCCTAGAATCGGTTTGCCGTTTGCTTATCGATGCTTTTAAATCACTCATTTTCGCGCGGCTTATGTTTCCCATCACTAAAATACATTTGTGTTTAAAATACAAATACGCAAAATGGTACATGCTCAGTTTTTATACGAATCGACGAACTTTTTCATTGTACTTAAATATAGTTCTGTGGATGAAGTATCATTATGATAGTTACTAGCAATTACGAACATTTAATTGGATTTTCTTGAAAAGTTGTTTTTGTTTAATTTGCGTAGAAGTAATGCAAGTAATACACTAGTAACTTAAATAACATAAAACAATGAAAAGGAAAACAAACTTAGAAACTAGAAAATCTAAAAAAAATAAAACATCCAGTCGAGTTGATAACCTCCACGTGGTTAAAAATATCTGAATCATTTGATTTTGACATTAAACTTTTTGAAGTTAAGGTTGAAATTCAAATGCGTTTCACTGTAGTAGACTATAACAAGTCTGCGCACTGCACTGTCGGCGTTTAGCGAGCCTACTCTTATCTGAACATTTTTTCTTAGTACATTAAACTTAGCTGCTTATTTGTATTTTTCGCTTATCGTAGTTAATGTAATGAGAAGCGTTAACTTGGTTAAAACGTTTACGTACTTGCTTGGCTAAGTTCCAGTTTTTAGTCAGACATTTTTATTTGAGTCTTTTGTAAAAAAACGGGACACTGTCTTAACTGGGGTCCAATTATTAATGGTGAGGTGATTTTAGTAAGTTATTTGATTATTTTTTTATTATAATGTTGTGGCCAAAATAACACATAATTTACTACTGTGTAGAGCCTTTTTTGTAAATACTTGTGTGTTAGAATCAAAGACAATTAATAATCTATTTGTATGTTCGAAGGTTAAAACACGTTTCAAAACTAGTAGAAACTAGTTCACATAAACATTTTATAACATGTTTTTAAACAAGTAGTAACTACTTTAAAAACATGTTTCTTATTTGGCAAAAAATCAAGAGCTCACAGTCGGGGGTATAAATAAAAGATAAACAATTAGTGCGCGCGAGTCTTTTGCTACATGGCCGTTGCTAATACAAGGTCGTATAGTTGGCTGGAAGCCAGGATGCTAGTAAGGATTGTAGCACAATAAGAACACTGTCCGATATATCAGCCAACTTTTAGGCAAACCAATTAATTTAGCATCTCTACAAGTTTTCTAGGGGCCTATTTTTTATGTGACAACACGATCAAATCGCCCGCCTGATGTTAAGCGCCACGCCTGAGCACAATAGATGCAGTGCCACCCAAAGCTTAAAGTTTTTAAGTTCTACGTGGCACTGCACTGCGGTCATCAC
Source organism: Colostygia pectinataria (assembly GCA_951394395.1). NCBI lineage: Eukaryota > Metazoa > Arthropoda > Insecta > Lepidoptera > Geometridae > Colostygia > Colostygia pectinataria. The sequence goes on along the minus strand of OX596351.1, from coordinate 12,980,628 downwards.
CCCGAGACGTTGTTGTTAAGTCTCTTTCGCCCAGTAATTTCACTTGCTACAGTGCCCTTTAAACCTAAACACAGTAATGCTTGCACACTAACTGCTTGGAGGTGGAATATCTGGCACTGCGGTGGTACCCACCAAGATGGACTCTTGATGAAAAGTCCTACTACCATGTAAGAATGCTACTACCAGGGCATGAGTTATTGGTTTGCCTAAAGCTTAGAAGTAGGTAGTTTTTTGCAAGTTTTCCAGAACTTTGGAGTACTGTCCAATATATCAGCCAACCTTTAGGCAAACCAGTCCACTTCACGTCGCTTTGATAGCTTTCCAGAGGCAGCCGGATGCTAGTAACGATTGTACCACAACGAGAACACTAGCCATATCACCAGTTAACTTAGACGTGTCGTTTTAAGTTTAGGTTTAAGTTTAAGTTTATTTATTTCCACAAAAAGCAAAGTAGGTTTGTTAGCACAAGTTTGTTACAGGAGAGTTAGTTTAGCAAAGGGGTAAAAAGTAATGCCCATGCGGTAGGCATACAGACGTGAACCCACACTAGGATTCCCTGTGTTTTGAAAGTGTTTTTTTAATACTACTAAAGAGTGGCAACGAAGCGTACAAGATGGTAAACGGTTACCGCAGTCTATAGACGCTAGAGGTATCACTCACGGGTTGCTACCCTGCGACGTAGATCGAATGTCTCTGTGCCTGTAATTTCACCGGAAACCATCCTTCGAACCGGAACACAGCAATGCAAACACTACTGCTACTAAAGTGACGTACGGCCCAATTTATAGTTACCTAAGATTATGCGCGCTTGCAGCAATTTGATTAGTGTAAGATGACAATTTGCGAAATCCTCACATTTATCTATTTATTTAATAAAATAAAAAACAGACGAAAAATCTCTAGTACTATTCCGCTTAACCTTTTAACTGATGAGGTCACACAGTTAACCTCAAAAGAAAAATATCGACACGTGTTTCATCCCTCCACGGGACATCCTCAGGACCATCGACTTGATCGACCGGCAAAATAATTAGTTACTTTGGCTCCAGCGCTCGACGGAGCAACACGTCTGCCGGAGAACAAGTCGATGGTCCTGAGGATGTCCCGTGGAGGGATGAAACACGTGTTGATATTTTTTTTTTGAGGTTAACTGTGTGACCTCATCAGTTAAAAGGTAAAGCGGAATAGTACTAGAGATTTTTCGTCTGTTTTTTATTTTGTAATGGATTTCCGCAAAGTAACGCCTGAATCTATCAATTATTTATTTAATTGCTAGTAGATAAATATGATTGCTGTAAATCTATCTAAAGTTGGCGTAACAAGCAATTCCCAATGATTTTATAGCTAACCCAAATTAATTAGCTCTTACACAAATACAAAACTCTGAACATTTATGTTAAGTTTGTATAACATTGGCACCAGACTCCAACGCTGTTTACTTAACACTTAATAATATCAAAAACAATCTTAATAATAATAATAATAATTTATTTATTTATTCAATCATCATAGGATCATCTTAATATTAGGCTAGGCACAATTTATTAATTTGCAAACCTAGACTGTCACTAAATGCACCATACAGCAATGGTTCAAATAGTGACAATCAAACCTAACAGCAAACATCCTCAGAATGCTGTTGGAGCTGGCCCGAACCCTGCGCACCAGGGATGTGCAGCGCTTACGCATTACTGTGTAGAAGCAGTCTACTCGCGCGTCTGCAAACATCCCTGACGCGCTACAGAACCGGGACAGCCCCATCAGCACCCTGAAGGCATTATTGTATTGAACGCGCAGAGCGTATTAAATAATAAAGATTATAATATCCCAAAAATTATTTTGCCTCAAGCGGGATTTGAACCCGCAACCACCGCTTGACGCGGGTCAGCGCGTATCAAGCGGTGGTTGCGGGTTCAAATCCCGCTTGAGGCAAAATAATTTTTGGGATATTATAATCTTTAGTATTCCCCTAGTGTGATGGTTAACACTATAAAAACAAAAATAACGTATTAAATAATTACTCTCAAAGTTCCAAAGGCGAAACTGAGCTTCTTAAAGTTTCTAAATCACCATTGATCATTTTGATATAACTTGAAATATGAATAATCCATACTATTCAAGAAAGAGATTAGGTACTTGATGAAAGTTGAAACAAAATTTTATTCTTTCAAAACTATTTTACAATTTTTTGTGCCTTTCATAACTGAATTAATTACTTAATGTTACTTTACTTGATATATTGAATAATTAAGTTGTTTTACATCTTTATTAATTAGGGTCTTTAAGTGATAATACAATAATATCTGAAACTTAGTCTAGTTTCAGAATCAGTTACTTTAATTAGACGACTGATGTGGCGCGGTGAGCGAAAATCCGCCTGAGACACAGGAGGTTGTGGGTTCGACTCCCTCCTTGGGGCAAATGTTTTTACGATCTGCAAATATTTGTTCCGGGTGTTCTGGGTATTTTCTATGTATAATAAAAAATATCTATCTACGTATGTATTCGTATTAAGTATATCTGTTATCTAGTACCTATAACACAAGCTCTGCTTAGCTTGGGCTAGATGATGCAGTGTGGATTGTCCAGCATTATTTATTTATTTATTTAATTAAAAACTTTGGGTATTAGATACAGTCAGCCATTTTTATGTGATGCTTACAACATCAGAGAATATCATTTGTACTCTGCCACCATGACATGTAGTTTTTTTCTATTCTCTAGTCTAGATCTAGTCACTGTTTCTGTAATTTTACCGGAAACGAACCTTCGAACCGAAACACAGCAAGCGTGCAATACTGTTTGGCGGCAGATATAGGTATGATGGTAGTTCTTCTCCAGATGAGCTCTATCTCAAAAAACTTTACTACTTTTGCTACCTATATGATAACAAGATGTTACTTGGCGCTTTTACATCTATTATCATCGAAATCAGAGTTCAATGTGAAAATTCTCGCTCTCTAACTAGTGCATCACAAACCTAAACAAATAAACTGGTGTTTGAGCTTAAAGTTTCCTTCTTCGCGGTATTTTAACCTTCGCGCAAACCCGCTTGGCTTCCCGCATTACCGCATACCGCATAAACACTACATCGTAGCTGTGATCGTAGTGTCACTCCTCGGATGTCGAACAGAGCTACGGGACCGTTTACGATGCGATAGCCTGACTAAACTGCAATTCTCTTCTGATTTATTCCGAAACGCATCAGTTATAAACCAAGGTTTTGGAAATAAAGTTATTTCTACAGCAAAGCATAAACTCTCACCAAAGAAAGTAGTTTTGAGTTTTGTGAAAATGTAATGTAATCGCTAAAACATCAAAATTATATATGATTATGTTCATTGTCTCATCATCATCATCCACAGCCTGACTTCACCCACTGCTGGGTATAGGCCTCCTTTAGTTTGTGCCATTTACCACGATCCTGTGCTAATCTAATCCACTTACGGCCCGCGACTTTCACTATGTCGTCTACCCATCTCGCCAACGGACGACCGACGTTTCTGTAGCCACTTCTCGGCCACCACTCAGTTGTCGCCTTACTCCACCTGTCATCACCACGTCTTGCCAGTTCCATATTTATTGTCTCATAAAATAAAATCTATATCCAGAGTATAATATATAGACCAGAGTGGCCTACATACCTATCTACCTACCTACCAGCTAGATGAGTTCCAAACAGTTACCTATCAGCGGGAGCGGAAGCGGAGGAGGTTCAAACCCAGACCTAACAGCTTGTTCCCGTGAAGAATCCTTCAATATTAACAGAAAACGAAGATTGCACAATGAAAACACAGACGTCAAACAAGAGTTATCAAACTTTCGCCTGGAAATGATGTCATTCCTTACAGAGACAACGAGTAAACAAAACTTAGACTTAGCTAAACTAATACGTAGCGAGTTATCGGAAATTAAAACAGAAATAAAATTAATAAAAACTACGAATGAAAACCTGCTTGAAGAAAATATTAAGCTGCGTACTGAGCTTACAGATATCAAAAGCTCAAACTCCCGTATGCAAGAACAAATAAAAAACCTTGAAACTGACCTACAAAAGCTAAAAACTCAACCTACACCCATAACACCCGAATGTAGTAAACCCGTATCAAATCAACTACTCTTGTCACATGAAGACACTATTATCGAATTCCAAGAACGCTCAGAGCGACAGAAAAACATAGTGGTTGCGGGTATTTCTGAGTTGGAAAGCGATAGCTCGGAACAAAGGCGTGAATACGACCAAAACGAGATTTTGAAATTAATTAAATCAATGAAAGATGACTGTCCTATCCCTACCAAAATAATGAGATTAGGTAAATATGTGACCGGAAAGCACCGCTTGCTCAAAGTATGCTTTGATTCAGCTGATACTGCGAAATACCTATTGCGTAACCAAACAAAGAACTCCGATAATATACGCTTATACTCGGACCAGACACCTGCACAGCGTATGTACCTAGGCCATTTAAAAGAGGAGTTAGCTCGACGTGAAATTAGTGGAGAAAGCGATTTGACAATAAAATACATACGAGGAGTACCTAAGATCGTCAAAAAACAGTCAAAAAACTCCAGTCATGCAATCACTGCACCAAGCCTATAGAAAAAGAAGATTACATTACTCATTCCATAACGAGCAATTATAAAGAAATACCTACCGACACCTCCGAGTCATTAAATTTTTTCTATGCTAATATACGCAGTGTATGCAAAGCCGGGAAATTCGACGAATTGCAATGTATCCTAAAAGCTATGAACTGTACTACTCACCTAATTATATTGACAGAAACTTGGATAACTAGCGAACTGAATGCAAAGTCATTTTACCTGCAAGACTATACACACATTTATAACTATCGCACAGACAAAAGAGGTGGAGGTGTATCCATCTTTATACATAATAGGTTACAGCATGAATTGACAGATGAAATATACGAAAACGGAGTACACTATTTGTGGATATACCTAAAAAAATTCTCATTGCATGTGGGTGCTATCTATAACCCGGATAAGAAAAACTTAAATGCATTCTTTGATAAGTACTCGCTGCAATTGGAAAGTCGTAAAAGAGCAATAGTATTCGGAGACTTTAACATAGATTTGATGAGTGACAGAAGGGACACAATCAACTATATGGAGGTACTAACAACAGCCGGCTACGATATTCTAAATAAATTAGATTTGGACTTCTGTACCCGTGAAACGATAACATCGAGAACTATATTGGACCATGTTTGCTCGAATCTCCATAATGACCGTTTTCACTTAACTATTATCGATTCTCCTCTATCTGACCACAAGCAGATATACGTAGAGTTAAAAAAATATAAACATAATACGAAGGAGCGCAGTTCTTACGAAGCTATAGACTACCCCGCACTATACAAATCAATGGAAGGGAACGAAATTACTAACAAAGACAATGATTATAACACTCTGGCAACACTTTTGCAAGAACAAGTGAAATTACACAAAACAACTAAATATAAAATATTAAACTTACCACAGAAGGACTGGATTAACAAAACAGTAACAGATGGAATTTACAGAAGAAACCTAATATGGCAACAAGTAAAACAAACTCCCAAAAATCAAGACGTACAAGAACTATTTACAAAAGAAAATAAATACGTTCATAAACTAATTAAAGATGTAAAAAAAGACTTCTACTACACAGCATTTAAAAATTGTAACAATGACCCAAAAAAGATATGGAAATTAATAAACACATTAGCCAACAATAAAATAAAAACTGATATGCATCCTCCTAAACTTATAGTAGATTCTAATATTATAACTGATGGAAATTGTATTTGTGAGGAATTTAACGCTTTCTTTTCTTCAATTGGTTTCGAACTAGCAAGCAAAATACCGAAACACCACCCGGATGAACTCTTTTATACTATGACTAACCAAAACAAAGAACTAGAGCACACGCTCACTAGCTTCGAACCATGTACTTATGATGAAACCACTAAAATTATAAAAGATCTTGACATTAACTGTAGTACGGGCATTGACGGTATTAATACTAAAACAATTGTATGTTTAGGCGATATAATAACAAAAAACCTAACTGATTGCATAAACAAATGTATGGATACAGGTGTCTTTCCCGATACACTAAAAATCGCAAAAATATCCCCTATTCACAAATCAGGAACTAAATCAGACCCCGGAAACTACCGCCCAATATCCGTATTACCAGTGGTGTCGAAAATTTTTGAAAAAGTTATTCATAAACGACTTAACGACTACCTAGTTAAATTAGATTTTCTATTTAATCGCCAATATGGTTTTCGCCAAAGATCTAGTACAGTATCGGCAGTAACAGATTTAGTTACCAAAATTAACACAGAAATAGACCAAAAAAACGTATGTTTAGGTATATTCATTGATCTAAAAAAAGCTTTTGACACCATAAGCCATTCACTGCTTCTTGCAAAATTAAACGATATAGGAATATCTGGAACAGCGCTACAGTTGTTAGAATCGTACATGACAAATAGAACTCAAATTGTAAAAATAGGAAAATACACAAGTAGTCCTCATAGTATCAAATATGGAATACCCCAAGGTTCTATCTTGGGTCCGCTGTTGTTCCTAATTTATGTTAATAATATTAGCTCAATTGGGCTGACTGGTCAGATAACATTGTATGCAGACGATACGTGCCTGTTTTATTTCGGTAAAAGCGTTACTAAATTAGTAAGTGATGCTCAAAATGATCTCATCAAGTATAACACATGGTGTCAATGTAATCTTTTAACTATTAACACCAAAAAAACATCATTTATGATTTTCGCAGCGAAAAATAAAATTATATCGGACTATCCACCCTTAACTATAGATAACGACGTACTAATTAATTCTGACCAAGAAAAGTACCTAGGCTTGATCCTAGATGACAAGCTCACCTGGAAACCCCATATTCAATATGTAAAAAAAAAGATTACTTCCCTTACTGGTGCATTGCGTAGAATGGCTCATTGCGTTCCACATAAAACACGTCACACAATTTACAATGCACTAGTCAAATCCAACCTAGACTATTTGATCGAGATCTGGGGATGTGCAGCAAAAACTAACCTGAAACCTCTACAAATCGCACAAAACAAGGTAATAAAAACACTATTTCATTATGACAAACTGACACACACACCTATACTATACAAGAAAACTAATATTTTTAACCTTAAACAAACTTATTCACAGAAAATATGTATTCTGATTAAAAAAATCATGTCTGGTCACATTCACACACAAACTGCTTTTACGAAAAGAACTTATACACATAACCTAAGAAATACAAACAAACTTAAACTGCATACCCCTAGAACTGAACATGGTAAAAGAAACATTTTGTATGACGGAACCAAAATATTTAACAACTTGCCTAATGAAATAAAAGAAAGTACAAGTATTTCTATTTTTAAAGCCAAACTAAACACATACGTTTTTGAAAATTTATACGAATGACCGACTGGTCATGTATGTATATACACATAAGTATATATATATATCCAGCACATAAATAGATACATAACTATATTTAATACATAACTAAATACAATACTTATATTTAAGTAAGTACTACCTTTAAATTACTAAAAGTTATTAAAGTACGTTTCTCGAGTTACAGCTAGCATAGTTTACAATATACTTACTACATATTAGGTCTAACATAAAATAAAAATTTATTAATAAGTAAATAGTAACACATTAACAAAACCAAAAACGGTATCGCAAACGCCGACTCTTTGTTAGTCAACTAGTTCCTCACAGATGCAACTGACAATCGACCGCGCTATGTGAACCTTCTGCGTCGCTAATCTATGATTGACTACATCACTAACAATATCTGTCTCTGTGCTAGAACACGTAGTACATCTACTCGTAAATTCACGCAAGCAAACTGACACCTAGTGGTCCCATGCCGCTTTTGCTCTGCACGCTTTCAGACCTTATGAAGTACAGCGTAAGTGCTAAAATAGCTTGATACATTTTGCTTTAGTGCAAACTACGAATTAATAATAACAAAGTTTTTTTTCTTTTTTAACTAAATAAATAAGTAACCTACCCGTAAGTGCGTAAACTTAATAAAATGTCCTACTAAATAGTCTCTTGCCTGCCTACCAACTAGCTTACCTTAGATAAATTTTTTGAAGTTACTTACTTACCTAAATAAATACTTACTTCTTATACCTACCTATTCTGGTTGAGTAACTAGGTACCAAACTGTGCCTAATAAATAAAAACGATATTAAGTACCTAGATATGTTGTTTTGACAAGATTGTTTGGGTCATTGATACAATTTTAACTAAGATACGAGTACCTACTGCATATATGTATACGTACGTGCATAGCGATGGATAGGTCTATATACCTAGACCAAAGTACCTGCACCGATCGAACCACCAACTTTAAATTTTAAGTTTAATATTATATAGCTCATAATAAGTGAACTGTAAAGTTTTTGATGAGTCTAATAAAGTTCTTTAAACCGATATTATTTACAAATCACACTAATATTATTAAAAGGAAATATTTGTTTTTTTATGTTTTCGTTTGTTACGAATTAACTAAAAACTACTGATCCGTTTACAAAATTTATTTCACCATTAGAATGCTACATTATCCCTAAATAACAAAGGCTATATTTATTATTTATATGGGTGCTTAAGTTATCATTGTACCCGTGCAAAGCTGGGGCAGATCGGCTAGTCTATTATAAATCAAATAATTTGTTTATGTTGTTTCTCAAAAAAGCTTTGATTTTTCATACACAAAACCGATTACAAATATATGACCTTATTGCGGTAAAAATTTACTTAGGTTTACTTTTTTTTTTCTTTCTTTTTTTTCTTTCTAATTCTGGACAATCCACACAGCATCATCTAGCCCCAAGGTAAGCTGCTGTTAAACAGATTTGTGTTATGAGTACTAGATGACTACAATACAATACATAGATATATATTTTTTTGTTATTCATAGAAAATACCCAGCACACCCGGAACAAACATTTGACCAGAGGCGGGAATCAAATCCGCAACCTCCGCATCGCAGGCGGACTTGCGCCCGCTGCGCCACATCGGTCGTCATAATGTGACCTTATTGCGGTATAAATTACCTAAGTTTACTTTAAATATAATAGCAGACTTCAACGTCTTAGACGACTTGACTTCTTGGAATTGTACAGATGCTTTGACAGAAAACAGACTAATTGAATAACGCCTGTCTCGAGAGCTTTGAAGGCTCAACTCATGAATGGAGAAAATAAATATTTGTTAATGACATTTTAATCCTAAGAAAGTACCATTTTGAGTCAGTACCGTTTCATTAAAAGAGACTTAAATATATCTCGGATGATGACGGCCTCTGTGGTGCTGTGGGCGAGTGTCTGGTAAAGAAGCGAGAGGCTGGTTCCTCTGCGAGACAAATGCTGGCGTGAGCAATAATTTATCACGACAGCCTTCTAATGTTCCCACTGTTTAGACACTCTCTTTTTAGACACTCGGGCGAGATTGATTGCGTCTTAATCCACAACGCGGACCCAATGCTGAATGGTGGATGGCACATGTCTTTCGAATTTTTATTTCTTGAATATGCAATTGCACACATTTTTTTGAAACAAAAGAATTCATTGGTTCACGACCGGGCTTGACCCCACGACCTTAGGATCGGAAGACGGGGTCACTATCACTAGAGCACCGGTGCCCTGCAATTATTATTACTGGTTATTTGTTTTGAGTTAAGATGTTGTGGCACAGCTTAACAATAATATTAAATATATTAAAATAATAATTATCTATAAAATAGGATGCTGTGGTGACATAGTATTTGCAGTTTCTGATACACAGATACACGGAATCGTACTGTGGGGGCAAAGTAATATAATAATAATGACTGTTGGGTGTGTTTAATTTAAAAGAAAAGGTTTCCATCATCAGTAAGTGTAAATAATAATTATGTTAACTAAACAGCGTACTTTTTTTTTTTTGTCAACCTGTCTTGTCCGACTGCTGAGCAAAGGTCTCCTCCAAAATCTTCCATTCATCCCGGTCCTTGGCAGTTTCCCACCAATCTTTTGCATAAGAATTACTTATATTATAAAGTTTTTATTTATCATAAAAGAAAAAGGTACTGGCTTTTTTCAATAGTCATAAGACTTGGTAGCTAATACCATAGCAAAATGTTTTTCATAAACACTAACTGAGCTTAAATAAAGATCCAACAAGTCCTAAGAGAATCATTAAGAGAGGGCTAAGTGATTCTCTGTAGCTGTTTATACTGTTTATATGTATCTTAAAATACGAGTACTTACCTTAGCATATTATAATTACAATTCATCAATCAATGAGTTTTTATTTTATAATAATAATAATTTGGGGGAGACCTTTGCTCAGCAGTGGGACAAGATAGGTTGAAAAAAAATAAAAAAATAATAATAATAATATATTTCAAATCAAAAATAAATCAAATCAAATAATATTTATTGAGTAACAAAATTCAGTTCACATACTGCTACAACAATTAAGTACATTAAGTACACAGATCATAAATTAAGTATTTAAACAAAGTAAGTATGTATACGCAATAGTAAAAGGGGGTGCATAGAAGTCGGACAAAAAAATTCTGTTTTCCGGCTCCTAGCGCCCTCCTTGAATAAAAAGGAAATAGTTAACCAAGTATTTCTAACATAGTTTTAAATACAGGTATGAAATAAGTATGAAGCACACAAGCATACGGCCTAATTGATGTCAAATGGTTACCGTAGCCTATAGACGCTTGCAATACCAGAGTTACTCGCAAGTTGCCAACCCTTTAAAAGCTGATGCCGTGAAGCCGAGCTTGAACCAACTGAGCTTTGAGCTCAGTTAAATAACCTCTGTTAAACGATACAAAATTGACTCACTAATAATTCATGGAAATTTAGCACTGCAAACTAAACAACGATCGGTCCTTTCAAAATATTATTATTCCATCAAAACTTTTGCCAATTCCTGTAACTCGGTCCAGGTAATAACTACAGCGTAAGCTGTGGTGACTTTCTATTGTTAAACCAGACTACCCTGAAGAGCTTTCATAACCTTAGCTGAGACTAACGACCTTGTAAGCGGCAGGAACATACCAGAAGTTTGATAATATAACGTGAATGGAAATAATAGGTGTTCTCTGGGTGAGATTGGTTTTTTTTTTATACTACTACAGTGGTAACCAAGCGTACGGCCCACTTGATGGTCAGCGGTTAACGTAGCCTATGTACGCATGCAACATTAAAGATATCACTTGCGTGTTACAGAGCTCGTCCGGGGAAGGACTACCACCATACCTATTTCTGCCGCCAAGCAGTAATGCTCGCATTGCTGTGTTCCGGTGTGAAGGGTATGGTTTCGGATGAAATTACTGGCACATGAGGCTTTCGATCTTAGCATCAAGGTGGCAACCCGCGAGGGATACCTCTGGTATTGCAAGCGTCCATAGACTGCGGTAACCGCTTACCATCTTGTGGGCCGTACGCTTGGTTACCACTTCAGTTGTATACAAAAAAAAACCAATGCAGTTATTTTTAATGCGTTACTTAATTCTATCCAAGTCGAGCTATTTTTACGATTCACAGATCGAATAACTGCCAAGCGTTAGATACTTACAAACTAACATCACCCTGCCAAACCGAAGTAAAAAGCCAAATAGCACCATACGAAGCACTTACCGTTTCCGACCGAAGCGCGCGCCAAAAGCTAAAACTCCATACAGCATTTCACCTGAACTACCGACATACCAACACGTTTCCTTGAATGGTTTAAACGGTGGCAGTAACTTAATCCAGTGCTAACTTGTTGTTAGCTCGTATTACTAGTTTTTTTTTCAATTAACGTTGATTTCACTCGCAAATCGTCGCAAACGTTTTTTTATGTTATGATATGACACATAAATTAATAATAAGAAACTGTAGAATTTAATTTCATTATAATATATAACAGTCTGTAACACAGTTTTACGCATTGCGTTTTACGTAGTCTGACCATAAAGTTTCCATTACGTTAATTTTTAGCTAAACAAACCTAACGAGAAATAAAATTGAAGTCAGCTCAGCCTTCAGGACCCATGAAGTTAGTTTAATGCGACTGATATACCTACTGAGTGATATTGTCTGGATGCGTTCTGACAGCAATATCTACTTACGGACATTTACTAATATTTTCCAATACCATAAATCGGTGTTTATGGTATTGCACTCTGCACCAATGGTGAATTCTGCAAGAGAAACCGCGGGGCGCAGCAAATAGCTAGATCATTACCGCAATCATTCACTCCATCATTCACGCACCATGATTAGCCAATATTCGTAATTTTTGCTGGACTCGTTAGTGACTTGCGTAATTCAGTAGCTCAAGATAGTACAGTCACTGACTTCGTATAAACTAAGCTTTATCGAGAGCGCTAACCGCCAATATTTCTTCTACACGACTCTTAAAATCGCGGCTGTAGACCGCACTCAAACGGTTTACCATTACAATATTTTAACATTGAAATAGTGGGATTTGGCTATCGTGAAATGAAGGCTGCTTTTACGATGTAAACGGTTTGACTTGTTGACGCTGGAGAAATTATTAAGGGCTAAGAGATGGTACTATTTTTAAGAGACCATAAAAATATGACGTTTAATGTCACAAATATTAGGTTAGGCTCTCTGACTCATACGATGAGATAGCCCATATTAACCATTCAAAAGCTCATTTACATTGCAATAAAAAGCGGGTGCTTGTATTATGTTCTCTAATTCATCATCATCATCATGACAGCCTTCTAATGTTCCCACTGCTGGGACACTGGCCTACTCTCAAGCGAGAGTGATTGGGTCTTAATCCACCACGCGGACCCAATGCGGATTGGTTGATGGCACATGTCATTCGAATTTTTAGTTCTTGGACATGCCGGTTTCCTCACGATGTTTTCTAATTACAAAATATAAAAATAGTTTCTAAATTAATAACCTTACAACTCCTTTCTCGATTCTCGCGATTTCCATGAGAATTACTTTCGACAATCTCATTTACCCGTTTCTCGTTTCAACACCTATTTCAGTCTATATCTTTTAGCGTCATAAATTACTTCCAAAGGACTGATCTGGCGGGAACTGTTGACGCGCTGGGCTGAAATAATTCGTCTAAGACGTTAGTGAGACACCTAGATGACAGGGCAAGCTGGCATGATGTATGTGGGACTTAGAGGTGACATATTTTAGGTATTTCTGGATAAGTGCTGTGAGAGATGAGTTGAATAAAGCTTTATGATCACTAACATAACGACGAATTCATGATTAATAAAAAAAGTATTTTTTTCCTAAAACCTTTCATCGTGAGAAATTTTACGACTACAAATAAATTATTAAAAATACTAATACCAAGGCCAGGTTCTGCTAAAAACTGGGTTCTCTAAGTACTGAGCTTATTATTATGAAAAATATTTGATAGCAGATACTGTAAATATTAAAATATTCACATTATTAAAATAAGTTTTGTGTTATTCAATTTTCAACTCTACCTTCACTCACTAAAGGCACAAAAGCGATTCGGCACGCAAACATCATACTGTTAAGGTAAAAGCCTACGCAGCTCGTATGACGAATTTAAATATTGAATCACTAGAACGTTCCCAAAAGGCGGATACATTGTATTTCTCTCATCCTTCATTCAAACCGCTGCAATCTTTCAAAAACAAGTTCTATTACTTGTTGTAAAAGTATGAATTGCAGTAGCAAAAAAATTCTCATCATCCATGAATAAATACTGTAGGATTCGACAGACATGGATTAAACGGATAGCGTGCAAGCCCACAGGTTGTTCTGTATCTGCACCTGTAAAACTGAAACTTACAACCTCTGAATTATGTATGAGTGGATGTGTAGTGTTCGAAATAAGCGGAAGCGTTTAGTTCCTGTCGTTTCAGTGCAGTAATTATTATACAACCGTTAAGCAGTCGGTCCCGGCTTTATCAAAGTTGTTAGGCCATGAGGCCTTCGGGCGGCTTAAAAACTCTGTCACCAGAGTTGGCCACTGACTCATAAGAACTTACTTTACCGTGCTCCATCGATATTTAAATATTAAGGGTCGTGTAAACTGTTAAAAAGGTCGTTAGTTATAAAAATCACAAGAAGAAACGTAAAAAAAGTCATCACTAAAGCCGCGTTTACATTATTCTGTCGTGGCGTGTCGTGACGCGTCATAAGTGTATCGTATCCATACATTTTGCATAATTATAATTATATTACTAAAGCACAGGCTTGTGACGCATTCTTTAAATGTATGGATACGATATACTTATGACGCGCCACGACACTCCACGACAGAATAATGTAACCCTGGCTTAAGATGTAGGGTGATGTATGAGTTTGTCATTTTTGAAATGTTGGTATTTTTTATGTGAATTCTCTTCGTCTTCTGCCTTGCGTTCCTAAGAAGAGACTAATTTGCATGTTATTACGGCTTATTCCGCGCACCTCGCCCGTGTGGGTAGCTCTTGTCTCAATGGATTTTTTTGGGTTAACCTGCACTGAACATCACTAATTTTGTTCAAAAGTGTTTTAAAGGTTTTATACAACAAGCCCCAGATGAGTTCCTTTAGCTAAAGTTTTATTTTTTACTGGCTGTTGCCCGCAACTTCGTTCGTCAAAGTCAAAGTCAAAAATGATTTATTTCAATAAAATCACAAGTACCATTTTGAAACGTTATAAAAAGCTAGGTGAATTTACGCCAGTTCCACGCGCCCCAGCCTAGAAGAATCTGGCAACAAACGCGTGGAAATCGGGAACCTTACTATTTTCCGGGCTAGAAAGTAGCCTACGTCCTATTTCCGGTAATTATCTATCTACTTTTTAAATTTCAGTCAAATCGGTTCAGTGGTTGTCGTATTATAGAGTAACAAACATCCAAACATTCAAACTTTTAAGTTTATAATAATGTGATGTGATGACAAAAACTAAAAAGCCTACCAATACGCAATGGTAGGTAAGTGCGATCTAAATATTTTTTTTTTTTTCTTTATTAATTAAATAGGAGTTTTGTCACACAATGACAATGTCCTAAATAAATATGTGTGTAATTTTGTAATTAAACTGTATGGGCTGGGCTTTATTCATATTCCTACCCACTTTATTATGCCTTTTTGTGGCAGTCTTATTTTGTGTAGGTACAGAAAAACACGCACTCTTAAATTTCTACCTATACTAGTTGTTAGACCATGACAGATGCCGTCACGCGGCCTTAAAACTCTGTCACTAGAGTTGGCCACTGACTTATACGAGCTTACTTAATTACCCAATAAGTTTTAGATGGTTTTTTTCTTTTGTTATTAAAAAATTACGCTTGTTTTAATATGTAAGTACTTTGTGTACCTAACACTAACTTGTATTATGTCCGTCACGAATAAAACTATTTACTTTCTTTTTTTCCAAATGGGCGAACCACCTTAAGGTCGTTTCCCAATCAGGAATCGTTGGCCCCAGTAATTAGATGATTCTTTTAAAAAGCGATCTCATTGAAATTATAATTAGGAAATAATTGAGTTTTTCATCCGTTGACGGATAGAATATTAATGAGGTTAAAGAAAAAGATCAAGAGACTTTGGATTCACAGACATCTATTAGGTTATTCATGAATTGAATGGTTTTGGTAAATTAAAAAATTAAAGCAAGATAACCAATAGTAAGTATAGCTAAATTTTGGAAGAAAATGCACCATCTGTTGTTGTATAATAAATATTGGATTCAGGATTTTTGCAAGAGCATGTTTTCGATTCAGTTGTCTAGCGGTCATGGCGTTGCTTCATGGCAAGGTCACAGAACAGATATTTAGTAGTATGTACAAAAGGTTAAGCAATCATTATAAGAGTAGTAGAGCTCTTTGTGATAGAGCTCGTCCGGGGAAGGACTACAACCATACCTATTTCTGCTGCCAAGCAGTAATGCTCGCATTGCTGTGTTCCGGTTCGAAAGGTATAGTCTCCGGTGAAATTACAGGCACATGAGACTTTCCATCTAACGTCTCAGGGTGGGAATACGCAAGTGATATGATGTTGCAAGCGTACATAGGCTACGGTAACCGCTTGGTTGCCACTTTAGTGGTATAAAAAAGAAAATACGCTACTTTTTTGGCATCTTATTATTCATAAAATATTAGCAGAGGTTTTAAATACCAAATAGGATAAATATTCGTGATTTTTTTAAGTTAACGCGCGAACGTCACAAAAACGAAGAAAACAGGAATATTTTTTAAAGTAATAGTTAATATATAAAAGTTGAAGGAAAAAAATTTCGCTGCAGTGTTTCGAGTGTTTTATTTTCATTGCTGTTTTCAACGTTTTGCTAATTGGATTTGCAGCGTTTTGGGACATCCTTTTCTGCATTCATCGCAAAAAAGCAGCAATGATTTTGAAAAGGTTTTACTTTTTTTATTAGGCAAACAAGCTGTGGCTAGTGGCTTATATAGTTGACGATAGATAAATAGATAGATAGATAACTCTTTATTGCACAACACACAAGAAATAATTAAAAAGACGATCACCATAGTCTACATAAATCAAATTGACAGCTGTCATCAAAAATCATCAACACAAAATAATCATCATCATTTACCACCACCCAACGGTGGTGGTAAGTGCTAAAGTGGTATAACACACTTATTTATCCTATAATGATTGATCACTACAGTTTTAGTTGTTGTGATAAATTTATACTTTTGATGCTATCTGTAGGTACCGTGTCGGTGTACAGGTCAATGACGAATCATCCTTTCGGTGAACAGGTCAATGACGAATCGTCCTGTCGGCGAATAGGTCAATGACGAATCGTCCTGTTGACGAACAGTTTATCGACCAATCGGTCATCGCAGAACGGTTGCGGAATCTAACTTTAATACCAGAATGATACGAGTAAGTGTAGTGTAGCAAGTGCTATAAAGAGTTTTCAATTGTTTTAATATTTTCATCTTTAGTTTCATGAAGTTTTAGTTTTATACCTATACTTATACTATGTTTTATACCTATTTGTTTTAAGTTTCTATTGGTCAGATTACATCCAAATTTTTAACATAAGGTTTTTTTCTGTCTGGTCTATGTACTTGTGTGTGTCAAATAAAAGCATTTCATTCATTTCATATCATTTCATTACACGTATCTAAAATAGTGAGCATACATCTTACACTAGAAAGAGTAGTAGAGTTCTCTGTGATAGAGCTCATCCGGGGAAGGACTACCACCATACCTATTTCTGCCGCCAAGCAGTAATGCTCGCATTGCTGTGTTCCGGTGTGAAGGGTGCGAAGGGTATGGTTTCCGGTGAAATTACTGGCACATGAGACTTTCGATCTTAGCCTCAAGGTGGCAACCCGCGAGTGATACCTCTGGTATTGCAAGCGTCCATAGGCTGCGGTTACCGCTTACCATCTTGTGGGCCGTACGCTTGGTTGCCACTTCAGTTGTATAAAAAAAAAAAAACTTTACTGTAGGCTTTTTAGCTCGAGAAAGTTATGAATCTAAATAATTACAGCTGTAGAAAGGATTCACAGGTAGGCCGGGATTTGTCTGTCACTAGCAGATAACTAAGTTGAAAATAAAGGCTTATCTTTATACAGTGTGATAAGGAACCCTAAAAGGGGTGGCATTTCAGTGTAAAAGGGTTGTATCTTTTTAAAATACATAAAAATTGAAATGCTTTCAAAGTTTGAAATTGTTTTCAAAGTGAACCAAACTTTATTTTCAGATAAAAATTTGTTAATACTTTTGTTGGTTTGCAAAAGTTTTCATTGTTATTTTCTTTTATCCTGAATTTAGCATGGTTACAGTTCCGTAGATTCATCATGATAATCATTATGATCAGTCCTCCTTTTTCTGCTGCTATATACGTTTTAAGAGTAGTAGAGTTCTCTGTGATAGAGCTCATCCGGGGAAGGACTACCACCATACCTATTTCTGCCGCCAAGCAGTAATGCTCGCATTGCTGTGTTCCGGTGTGAAGGGTATGGTTTCCGGTGAAATTACTGGCACATGAGGCTTTCGATCTTAGCTTCAAGGTGGCAACCCGCTAATGATACCTCTGGTATTGCAAGCGTCCATAGGCTGCGGTTACCGCTTACCATCTTGTGGGCCGTACGCTTGGTTGCCACTTCAGTTGTATAAAAAAAAAAAATACTCCTGAGCGAGCGTGTTGGTGAGGTTTTGTGAATGGTCTTTGGATTTTTTAGTCTTCGGTTGTACAGGGTTTCTCAACGATTGTTTCATTACACACGCAACAGGTTAAGGTATGTGTCACGACAGGTTTTAAATCCACGACTTTATAATCGGAAAGCAGAGGTTTCCGGTGATACCTCATCAAAGAAAAAAAGTATAGATATTTACTAATCGTCATCATGACAGCCTTCTTCAATGTTCCCACTGCTGGGACACTGGCCTACTCTCAGGCGAGAGTGATTGGGTCTTAATCCACCACGCGGACCCAATGCGTATTGGTGGATGGCACAAGTCTTTCGAATTTTTTTAGTTCTTGGACATGGCGGTTTCTTCACGATGTTTTCCTTCACCGTATGAGAGCACTGGCATTGCGCACATAAATTTTTCGAACAGAAAAATCCATTGGTGCACGACCGGGTTTGAACCCACGATCTTAGGATCGGAAGGCGGGGTCACTACCACTAGACCACCGGTGCTCTACTACTAATCGTAAACCGTCTCAATTATTTTAACAGTTTAGCTGGAAACAGCATAATAGCAAGTATTATTATCATATTTCGAAGGTTCTGCAAGCGGCACTGACGTCATTATATCTACCATTTTGTTACTTAGACCTTAAATTTAGGTAATTTACTAATAAGACAATAAGCGATTTTTTTATGCTACTTTGATGTTTTGCGCTTTAGACTATGTTTAAACTATGTACCTACATAAGTTTATTTAATTTAGTTATAATTTTCAGTGTTTTAGTTAAATATGAGTAAATATTAGTTGAATTAAATAAATAAAATAAAAATAAATATGACACGCTCAAGAGATAAATATTGATGAAAATTTACCGATGGCAGATAAATTCTTTCGCACGTATCATAATGATCTAATTCTCATAAAACACACACACACAAACACACTCACACAGACGCTTGTTTTGATATCGGTCAACCAATCAAAACCAATGAAGCTTGAGAAATAACAGGCCCATTACGCTTGTCATCTTGATATCTCAAACAAACAAACAGATCCAAGTCAAAGCCCTGGATCTCATACTAAGATGACCCTAGTCATTAGCATTAGTAACAAGTAACATAAAAAAAGAACACAAGAAAGATATTGTTTATTTATATAGACGACCGATGTGGCGCAGCGGGCGCAGGTCCGCCTGCGACGCAGAGGTTGCGTGTTCAATTACCGCCTCGGGACAAATGTTTGTACGATCTACAAATATTTGTTCCGGGTGTTCTGGGTATTTTCTATATATAATAAAAAATATCTATCTAATGTATTGTTTTGTATTAAGTATATATCAGTCATCTAGTACCCATAATACAGCTCTGTTTAACAGCAGCTTACCTTGGGGCTAGATGATGCTGTGGATTGTCCAGCATTATTTATTTATTTATTTATATTACTAATAGGTATTGCCATGTGTTTAAATTTTTTTAGTTCTTGGACATGCCGGATTCCTCATGATGTTTTCCTTCACCGTATGAGAGCACAATTGTGCAATGCACGATTGTGTTGAACCAACGACCTTAGAATCAGAAGGCGGGGTCACTACCACTAGACTACCAGTGCACTTTACCATCTATTGAAGATTATTGCAGCGTCTAGAGGCAAAATTGGTTATTTTTTTCACCTAATGGTCAATATGCGTCAAAACTCAGAACCATCCTGTTGCCTACACTACCTACATAAGTTAATAGCAAACGCTGCGTTATCTGGAACAGGATTTCAGATAAAGAATCTTGCCCAGCACATTCTTTCAATTTAACCAGTCTAATCTTGACGACCGATGTGGCGCAGCGGGCGCAGGTCCGCCTGCGACGCGGAGGTTGCGGGTTCGATTCCCGCCTCGGGTCAAATGTTTGTACGATCTACAAATATTTGTTCCGGGTGTTCTGGGTATTCTCTATATATAATAAAAAAAATATCTATCTATGTATTGTATTGTATTAAGTATATATCAGTCATCTAGTACCATAACACAGCTCTGTTTAACAGTAGCTTATCTTGGGGCTAGATGATGCTGTGTGGATTGTCCAGCATTATTTATTTATTTATTTATTTATTTAATCTACAGGAAAAACATGGTCCATACTTGCTTACTATTAAGCCGCGCGTTTCATCATGTTTTCGTTCGCACGTTTTAAAACGAATAATATTTTTTTCTTATAGAATTATTCCTTGGTGCACGGCCGAGTTTCAAACTTGTAACGTCCGGATCGGAATATGAAGCTAATCCCACTGAGTCAACACGACTATTGATTTGAACACATTGATAAATGAAGCCGAAGGCAGAGCTAATAAACCATAACTCGTGTAGACAACCCATACATTATGGTGTTAGCCAAACACTTAGCTATCGATTTTGCAAGTTAGCTTGGCTCGACCACTTGGCAAGAGATGGCAGTTCCTCTTCCAGATATGTAAATACGTCTCTTGGTAACTAGTTTTGGCGTTTGAATAACATTTTTGATACTTTTTACTATAAGAATACGATTGCATAATTTATTTAGAAAAATACCCCACTCTGCTCTTCTAGAGGCTATACAATATTTCTAATTTTTTAGTCAGAAATCATAAAATAAAATCATTTATTGTTTGTGAGAATGGCAAATTAAATGTCTTTTTTTTAAAGTCGATCAAGATCACTTGTTTTTCATCATGATAATCATTTACAACCCGCCGTTTACACTTTTACTTTTATTGAAGTGAATAAACACAACATCAATTATATATATGTTTCGGGTACTAAGATTTAATTTGTCAAAGCCCGAATACCTTACCACAGTACCCAGCATATAGCAGAATAATAATTTTACATTCACACCTTTGTTTTATTGCAGGGTTAGAAGACGCACCACTCGTCTCAGCTGGACACTCGCTCGCTGCGCCATTGAAGTCATCGTACAACTAAGAGTAATAGAGTTCTTTGGGATAGAGCTCGTCCAGGGAAGAACTACCTACCACTATACCTATTTCTGCTGAAGCAGACGCATTGCTGTGCTGTGTTCCAGTTAGAAGGGTATCATCCGGAGAACACAGGCACATGAGACTAGATCTACGTCTCAGGTGGCAACATGCAAGTTATGTTTCTGATGTTGCGCGTACATAAGCTACGGTAACCGCTTACCATCAAATGAACCATGCGCCAATTTAGTGGTTTAAAAAAAATCTAGCATTTTTACCACCGTCTGGTGTATTTTCATCTCATTCAGGTTAATTGATAGATTCAGGCGTTACTTTGCGGAAATCCATTACAAAATAAAAAACAGACGAAAAATATCTAGTACTATTCCGCTTAACCTTTTAACTGATGAGGTCACACAGTTACCACAGTTAATCTCAAAAGAAAAATATCGACACGTGTTTCATCCCTCCACGGGACATCCTCAGGACCATCGACTTGTTCTCCGGCAGACGTGTTGCTCCGTCGAGCGCTGGAGCCAAAGGTTAACTGTGGTAACTGTGTGACCTCATCAGTTAAAAGGTTAAGCGGAATAGTACTAGATATTTTTCGTCTGTTTTTTATTTTATCTCATTCAGGATACAAACTGAGAGGAATTGCATGCTAAAAAGAAATATTGCTGCGATTTAAAGTATAGTAAGTTCCCGAGCACCAGTTTTCTATAATATCGAGCCGCTTTCAAGTAAAGCCAACCACTTTTAAGTATTGCTAACTCATGTTAAAAATGTTTTCAACTGCAGGGCTGCTTAAAGATTTTGTATGGGCTTCGCAGTGGATGCGTTGATACTTCGTAGCAGCTTCGTAGAGGATGCTTAGAGACTTTTATATAGTGTTTGTAGAGAAACCTTTTGATTTATGGTTGGTTTTTGAATATGTTTTTCTGTGACTCCTAAGACAGCTCAACGCACTACGGAGACTACGTAGTCAGCATAAACTCAAACCAAAATGTTTTGTTGCGTTAATTTTTAGCGCACATTTTGCACTAAAAGTAAAACGTTAGTAGACCAGCTAAGAACTTAGTGAATTTCCCGATAAAAAGTATTACTATAACCCTAATTATCAGTTCAAAGAGAAGATAATATTGATTAAATCAAACAAATTAAAAATAACTTTAAACACTCCAATGTTATTGGCTGATATTGTGAAATCATTCGTTGCTCCCTAACGCTACAAACCAGAGCTAAGGGTTTAGCGTTTCGTATTTTGCAATTTATACGAACATGGATACAAACCGCATTCGTTCAAGCTTGTTTACAAACTGCATATAGGGCGTTTGTATGCTTTGGTTTAAGTCCTCTTTCACCATAATCGTAGTTTTTACAGATGTAACACTGGCCCTGCAGCATTTATTACCAACTAGCTGTTGCCTGTGATTTTGCTTGAGTGGAAAACTACCACTGTGCAAAAAAATCATGACCATTCATTGATAATGATAATGATGATAATGATAATCATGATATGATAATATTTATTTCTCTTAAGACATGTTACATGTACTTAGATTCGTCTAAAATATACATACTTTTAGTAGGTAAGTATGTAAGTAAATATTGCACTGGGAAAAACAAAAACCAATCTATCTCATGAGCATAGTGCATTTTTTTCTATATTATGCCATTTGAGACTATAAAATTATATCTTTGTGCAGAATTTTATTCAGATCCGTTTAGTTGTTGTGGCGTGATTTAGTAACAAGCATACATCCATCCATCCAACCTTTCGCATTTATAAAACGCAGTAGTAAGTTTAGATGCAAGGATATAATTTTCTATTAAATTTACGAGAGAAGTTAGCATTCAATTTGAAAACTCTCCAGAACTTTAGCTAGATCAATAATTCTAGCATAAACGTCAACTGTCATCACGACCAGATAATGGGATTGAAAAAATAGTGTGTCCAATAAGATGAAGTTCAAGTACTGATAAAGTTATCAATTAATTTCTACAGCCGCAATATTAAATAACTTCTCTTGTTTCTTGATATAACAATAAATTGCCACTTCTTAAACATCGCAACAAGAAAGATGAAGCCAAATTCGAGGAGAGGGGGTAAAATATGATTTATCAAATGGAAAACGTTAAGATGTCACTTATCTTGCTTCCCTCAGATATGAAGATGAGTTTGAGACGATAGTGATGCCTACAGCACCTATTTAGAAGGATAATATCGATATATTCAGGAAACATTTATTTTTAGTACCATAGCGTAACCCCTTCAAGTGATCGATAAGGGTAAGAGCTGTTACCGTAAAACCTAAATGTTTTGGCAAAATGCTTAGTTTATGTGGCACAAAAAAGTAAAGGGCATAATAAAATTTACATAATACACGTTATTTAAACCTTTTGTTTGGGAATCTTTTTTTAGGTAAAACTATAATAATACAGCGTAAAATATTGTCAAAATAACTAATAAATACAAACATACTGCCACTAAAACCATTTTGAAAAAATATCTAACATAACATAAATATTTTTTATTTTGTAGCCCATACCTATGTCACTAAATACCCACTCAGCAATACCATTAGCAAGTAGTCGATAAACACATTTGATAGGACATTTGTTCATAGCTTTTTTATTGCCAGTTTTATTGCTAATCAACTGAAACGTTTCACCACGGTTCAATCAAACCGTACATTTCATCGATACTCAGCATACATCGATACTTACGCTACATCACTAGCAGTCCCATATTACGTATGCGGCCCGGAAACATAACAAAGACCCTTTACGGTCTTGTTTATCGTCCACCACAAGGCAATTCTAACAAATGTACGTTTTAGCAACCACTTTCAAAGTTTCTTTGAGCAGCCGTTTGATATTTCGATATCGACTTTTGTTCGATAAAATTCCTAAAATATCGACAAAGTTTTGACATCCCTTTCATGTAGTTCCGGGTATTCGCTAGTGAGGTGAAATGAAATGATCATAATGATACCATTGATTTTTATTCGATAATCATTATTCCATTTGGAGAAAATCGATAACAGTTCACTTAGAAAAACTGACGCCTTCTATTTACATACAATACATTTTTCATTCTGAAATGGATAATTCAAGAAATTAACCGTCACACTCTCATTTCATCAATGGCGGCCTGTGGGAGGTTTGTGTGTAAAGGGCCTTTCCCTCTGCGTAGGGTTGCATGAGGGGCTCTCCCCTCCTCCCGTGGGGAATTCTGAGTCTGCCCGTTCGAAGGTTGGTATTTCTGCTGCCTTAACTCTTGCATTGGCGGGGAGTTATTATAGCCAACATTCTTAGGCATAGTTGCGTAGCTGGCGACTTGCGGGTAACCCGTGTTTGGTATTCTAAAGCTGCTGTTTCTACTGCCCAATTTGCTTGGCAACATCATGTTATCCATACTCAAGCTTGGACTAGGCGGGGACTTCGGAACATCCAACGGCCCTTTGAAGTTCAACGTTGGTAAATGAGCATCACTACCCATCATTTGCTTCTTCCGATTATGCCGTTCAACATCGACGACCAAGCTCGGCGCGTGTGTCGGATCCATGTGGTAATGCGAGTGCTTTCCAGATATAGTTTCGAAATGTTTCTCGTTGAATCGCTGCTGTTTCCCCCGGGACTTTGTTTTATCCCTTTGGTAGTAGACGCCGGCAAATATTAGCACGTTGAGAATCAAGAGGGAGCAGCCTATAGCTATAGTAACGCTGAGCGCAGTCGAATAAGCCGCGTAGCCAGCCGCTTCTAAATTAGCTAGAGTGTTTTCGGTTGCGTTTGCTGTTTGGATATCTCTCCCAGGGAGGATGGTTGCACATGTCGCGAGGATAGTATCCACTGTAGTGAGCGCTGTTTCGTAGATAGACCCGTTAGCTCTGCGTATCTGTTCATTTTCGTTTCTTGCTAAAGGATCTGGTCTGACGATACCTTCGTACAGGTCCTGTTCGTTGTGGTTTTTGAACAGGTTGTGGCGTGCTGCGACGTCTTCCATACCGGCTCGGTGGAGCTCCGGGACGAGGCGAAGCCAGACTGATAGTTGATGGGCGCGGTAGTGGTTTTTCAGGCGTGCTTTTATACCTGCAACAAAACAAAATAATTTATATTCTACATTCCAAGACCACTAATGAACAGGTAGTTTTTGCGCTAATCTTAAATTGATATTGATTCTTGTTTCCAAGTCGGCACAAACGTAAAGCAAAACGTTTCTGTTACGTTAAGTTTAAGCACAATCAAAAGTCTGGTATAATAATCAAAGGCATTTTTGTATTTTTTTGTTTAAGCCTAGAAATAAGTTTAATAGTCTTTATTTTTAATTTAAAAAAGTTGTTTATGAAAGTAGAGCTAACATTGTATGAAAAATAAAAAAAACCCCGTAACGGAAATACGTCATCTTAAAACAATAAAAGCGATAAAAACCCTTGATACAAATTTCATTGAAATCGGCTGAGAACGGACCGGGTGAATACGGGACTGGGGTATAATGAAACTAACCCAAACAAAACACTAATACAGACTAACAAGAAAAAATACAAGAGTCGCTAAATAAACGAATCTACTCTAAAGTCAGATTTCCGAGACAATTTCAGTACCGAAAGATTAGCATACGTTCAATGTATTCAAGAATTCATTTCAGAACATGTGTGCCACGTTGAATAATGAAAACCCGGTGATCACGAAAATGCCTTCCAGTAAATTACGTTCCCTATTTCTGTATTGTATCTCGTTCACGGATTAAGTAAACATACCTAACACGGCGTTACGCTGTGTTGCCATAAGCCAAATATACGGAAAATGTACTCTGAATACTTTCCTCTTTTGTATAACCTTGCTTTACGGCTGTACTGCCTTGGCATAAACTTATTTATAAACCAAATATTGAACAACGTTATACTAGTTTCTGTCAATGGCTTAGCTCGTGTGGTATCACATCGTTTGTGCCGTTTGTGTGAAATTACAGGCACATCAGACTTTCCTACTCTTACGCTCTTATTTTACGCAGTGTAGTAAAACCCTCCAGGAACGGAAATGTATCGACCGCGTTATTTCTTAAACGTGGAAACAATGCTCGCTTAATTAGAGAAAATACTTAACGTTTTAATGTTAGTAGCACAGAACTATATTTAGGTAGAATGAGTGAGTGTATGTATCTCGCGTGCCGAAAAGACGGGCTAAGTAAGGGCTGAGTAACCTCTTTACTCGCCGCGAAACTCAATCTTTTCCCAACCGGTGTCGGTATGGTGGTATGGCAGTGCCTAGAATCGGCTATCACTAAAATACACTTTTGTGTAAAATACAAGTACGCAAAATGTTACACGCTCGGTTTCCATACAAATCGACGAACTCTTTCATTCTACTTAGATGTAGTTCTGTGGTTAGTAGGCTACTAAAATAAAACGGGTCCTACTTCTTTTGTAAATAATTTCGATAATAATATGATATGTTGCCTAAAGAATATTAGAAATACGAATAATCACAAAATAAAAGTACTACACTTACTACCTTACTACTACCTTACTACCTACGCGTACGTACGAGTAGTGGTAAGCGATTATCAAAGTCTATGTACGCTTGCAACATAATAGTAGTGAGTGCTCGTGACGTAGCTGGCTAAATTGTTCTTAACAGATCAACGAAGTTAAGCACTGTTCCGCGGGGTCATCATTTGGATGGGTGACCGCCAGTGGCAATTTCAACTGAGCGCTCCCATGCTTCGGAGGGCACGTTAAGCAGTCGGTCCCGGCTTTTTTAAAGTTGTTAGGCCATGACAGAGGCTTTCGGGCGGCCTAGAAACTCTGTCACCAGAGTTGGCCACTGACTCATACGAACAAACAAACGAACATAATAATTAATCATCATCATCTTGGTCATGCTAACCACGCTCAATAGTGCTTCCAAGGTTCATTTTATCTTTACCGCAAATACCTATTCAATCCCATAATCTAGTTCAGCTAGAGTCCATCTATCATCGAAGACCATGGCACATTACGTATAAACATTAATTCTCTGAGACACTTCTACTATTCATTACGGCTATAAATCATAAAGCCTACGGCACGGCGAGGATTCATGAGGTACAAGCTGAGTGAAGATGTCTTCATTAGATTTGAAAACCGCGGTACCGTACGTACAGGTTATACCAGGTTATACCAGGTTATACCACTGGTTTTTAGCAACAATTTGACTGACAGCACAGGCTATAGATTATAATATCCCAAAAATTATAAGTATTAAAAAAATAGCTTCATTCAATCATATCCCAAGGATCATTTTGAAACGTCTTTAAGCTAGATGATATCTCGCTTCAAGCGGGATTTGAACCCGCAAATTTCGCTTGTTACGCGGGTGCTCTACCAATTGAGCTATCGAGACATATCTCGTTTGCTCAAAACAGTCATTGGAGGAATTAAGCGGAGGTTGCGGCACAACGATGAGGCGAAATAATTTTTGGGATATTACCTATAATCTTTAGTATTCTCTTAGTGTGATGGTTAACACTATAAAAACAAAAACCAGCAACTATGGCTTCAACTCTAAATAGAACTAAACATAAACCTGTGACTCATAAACAGACAGTTTGTTGCAGACTTTATATTATCATCATGACAGCCTTCTAATGTTCCCACTGCTGGGACATTGGCCTACTCTCAAGCGAGAGTGATTGGGTCTTAATCCACCACGCGGACCAAATGCGGATTGGTGGATGGCACATGTCTTTCGAATTTTTAGTTCTTGGACATGCCGGTTTCCTCACGATGTTTTCCTTCACCGTATGAGAGCACTGGCATTACGCACATACATTTTTCGAACAGAAAAATCCATTGGTGCACGACCGGGTTTGAACCCACGACCTTAGGATCGGAAGGCGGGGTTACTAGACCACCAGTGCACTTTATATACTTTCGATAAATTGACTAGAACAAACAGCGATCAATTCATAGTTGATATAATTATATCGATTGTCACACGTCACTTGATCGAATGTCATTGCTTCTAGTATAGTTGTCCTACAGTTTTGTTTTAGTGCTCGTTAATAAATGGTTTCAAGGATCTTAAATGGTGAACCGCCTAACATTTATATTACATGAAAGTAAAAGGGAGTTAAACTATGGTATCTCTGTTTGCCTATTAACTTTATGTATATCTGTCTCGTTCTATCACGATAGTAAATCATAGACCCGAGAGGCAGATTCACGATGCTCATAAATTAATGTCATCATTTTCATAAGCTCTCGACAGTTTTGTACGTGTCGCTCTTGACGACCTACATAAAAGCCTATTAAGATATACGAGATACACCGTTTGGGTACGCGTTATAGTTTCCATAAGGGTGCGAACTCATTAGGAAAACA
Organism: Colostygia pectinataria; assembly: GCA_951394395.1. Classification (NCBI taxonomy): domain Eukaryota; kingdom Metazoa; phylum Arthropoda; class Insecta; order Lepidoptera; family Geometridae; genus Colostygia; species Colostygia pectinataria. The sequence continues at coordinate 12,952,128 of OX596351.1, read as the reverse complement.
GTTTGTGGTTAACTGTATCTCCTAAATAAGATGCCATGTGTTTTGAATACGAATAAGCCCTTAACGCGTTCTATGGCTCCAATTTACCATGATCTAGAACTAATTTCAAACTGTTTTCATACAAAACCGACAGCACAAGCACTGTAATAAGAGCATAAAGTAGACTTATAGAACGGAGTTTCTTGCATTTTGCTCGCAGATTTATTCAGTAAGTGGCAGTTTTCAGCAAAAGTACCTGCGCTACAAGCTTAAGGTACGAGTTGGAAGCCGATTGCAGGCAGCAGCTGCAGTCGACATATCACCGCGTTACGTCATACCGTTATCGTCTCCCGCACAGTTATAAAGCTATGAAGCTATGACGTAACGCGACGACACGTCGCGTCGCCTGCAACTGCTGCCTGCAGTCTGTTACAAACTCGTACCTTTAGTGCCAATTAGCTTTCAATAACCCATATAATTATCATCTTATGCTCCGTTAACAGACGTGTGTGTTCTTGCTACTGTAGCAGCAAACGCCGCTAATATTTGCATAAGCCTTAAGACGGGAATGCCAAGAGAGTTTTTCGCTCGTTAAACTTTCTAGTATCGCGAAGCGTGGAAAATGTTGCACTTACGTTTCCTCAAATTATATGATAGTGCAAGTTATTTCTAACTTTTTGATGTTACTGGAAAATGTGTTTTTAATTAAATATACCGTAAATTAAAAAAAAACAGATTTTGGTCTCTGGTGTTTGACTTTCCAAAAATGCAGTTCTATGATTTAATTACAAATTATAATAAAAATTAAACGAAAAATAAATATTACAAAATATTATAACCTGAATTTAATCATGTAAAAAACTTTTATTAGCAATAAAACCGCATATTGTAGCAGTAATTTATACATTGTACTATATATTTTATAGTTTTTTTAGGCGTACAATGAAGATATCATTCTATTATTCTAAATTATACAGTCGACGAAATAAAAGAATACACTGTCCGAAAAAAAATACCCCACTCAAACCGAAAGGCATTTTCCGCAGAAATAAATTCATAACCATGTGTGAATATAACAGGCAGCTGACACAGAACACAGAACCTTCAGAAATCCTTACAAATTGTAACAAAGCAACTGACCTATTTCTAAATACTTCTGATGCGTAGAATCGTATTCTTCCCAGCTGATCCCGCGGAAGCGGTTCCGTTCACGCGACGCCGGGAGCAACGCTTCCTGGCGCAGGTTGTCGTTTGGATTCCTGGTAACAAAACAGGCAATGTATTGTGTGCGTTTCGTTAGTGTAGCGTGTCTGTCGATGATTTACATTTGGATATTTTTCCGTTTATTCAACTCTTTTCGTGATGAATTTTTTAATTCATTTTTCAAAACAAACATGAAACGAATAACGCCTGAAGCGCGTGCACGTGTTTTTGAAACTATTGAATTACGAAAAGCTTTAATATTTTATTCAAATAATATAATAAATTGTTTGTAACATCCACATACTAAAATATTAATATTTTATCTACAGAACCAATATAAAAATATGTACCTTATATACGTTATTAAAACAGCTGACAAACATTCAAACTTTTGCATTTATAATATTAGTGTGATGTGATCTAAATGTCATATTTGATCATATTTTAATGATTCCGAGACTAGGTAGTAGGTACAGATATCAAAATGTCTGTACCCAGCCGGTGTTGCCAGTTCTTTTACGGCATGGGCGCGTTGGAACAAGCGTAAATTTCCCTAGCTTGTAAGACGTTTCAAAAGTGATCCCTGTAATTCAAATAAATACAGCAATATTGATTTAGATTTATATTATTTTTGTGCGGCTGTATAAACATAATATTATAATGAAAACAGCCGGATATATTTTAAGTGCCAATAATATCGCCGTACCCGTTTTCTGGGCCTTAAATAAATGGTGCTGTCGCTGAGTTCGTGTGTACACGTACAAGTAATGTATTGAGGGTAATTTGCAAGTGTCAGGTTGTGGACGTGTACTTGAGTTTATAGGTACTTTACTTATATACCTTTGTTCAAAACGATTACATAATGTAAACGTAATTGGGTAACCATGACAAAGGTACTGTATACGCGTATTTTTTTTAATGTGGAACCTATTGTTTGAATATTATGCACTAATAATGAAAGACCCTGTATAGGTCTCAATTGAGTGTGAATTCTACCAATATCTGGAATAACTATTCTGCGGGATAATAAATGTCAAAGACAAGTAAACTGTCAGTTTACTCGCGAATAACTACGATTTATTCGGAGAATGAGAGCACCGGTGGTCTAGTGGTAGTGACCCCGCCTTCCGATCCGAAGGTCGTGGGTTCAAACCCGGTCGTGCACCAATGGATTTTTCTGTTCGAAAAATTTATGTGCGCAATGCCAGTGCTCTCATACGGTGAAGGAAAACACCGTGAGGAAACCGGCATGTCCAAGAACTAAAAATTCGAAAGACATGTGCCATCCGCCAATCCGCATTGGGTCCGCGTGGTGGATTAAGACCCAATCACTCTCGCCTGAGAGTAGGCCAGTGTCCCAGCAGTGGGAACATTAGAAGGCTGTCATGATGATGATGATTCGGAGAATAGTGTCTATTGTTTAGTCGAATTCAGACTTAAATCGGATTAAGTAGCTTTATTTGGCATGTAGGTATGGGCTATCGAATAAGTTTTTTAAATTTTTTTTAATGTTGCCTGAAAAAGTTTTATTAATATTAATATTACAGTGATTTCATCATTAACTCACCCAAGTGTTGATACATTAGAATGATCGTGTAATGAACCCTTTCCTTTATTCTAACGACACTATGAGCTTTCTTATGTTTGTATCAAGCACTTACAAGACGTGTAGTAATGAAGCTCCAAGTGTAACATCTAAAGAAAATGTGATGCGTCACAATAAAATGAAATAACCTTAGAAATAGGACCTTACGACATGAACATATAAAGTTTATATCTCATAATTTCCTATTTCCATAAACTTTGAAGAGCTATTAAATGTAACAGCCCAAACAAGACACGTATCCTTTTAACGTGAAGTAAACTTTAGTTGCTAGAGAATAAAGGTCCGTTTTGTGTAGCATGAATGTAACGGTGCTGCCTAAATACTGTAATAACGTCATCAAAACTTTGGATCATTGTTTGTTGATTAGTGCATTGTGGGTACTTTAGTGAAGCTGGTTTGCTTAATTTGTTTAACGTAACAATGGTTCTTTCATTGTAATATAATATTTATTCAATGGAAATAAAGAGTATTTTTAATCATCATGACAGCCTTCTAATGTTCCTACCGTCGGGACACTGGCCTACTCTAAAGCATGAGTGATTGGGTCTTAACCCACCACGCGGACCCAATGCGGATTGGTGGATGGCACAATGACATGTCTTTTGAATTTCAAGTCCTTATACATGCTGTTTTCCTCTAGATGTTTTCCTTCGCCGCATTGGCGTTTTAGCATTGCGCAATTTATTATTTTTTTTTTTTTTTATACAACTGAAGTGGCAACCAAGCGTACGGCCCACAAGATGGTAAGCGGTTACCGCAGCCTATGGACGCTTGCAATACCAGAGGTATCACTCGCGGGTTGCCACCTTGAGGCTAAGATCGAAAGCCTCATGTGCCAGTAATTTCACCGGAAACCATACCCTTCACACCGGAACACAGCAATGCGAGCATTACTGCTTGGCGGCAGAAATAGGTATATAATAATTCGAATAGAAAAATTAATGGTGCACGACCGACCACTAGACCACCAGTGCTCTATTTTAAACTATTTTTAATGATTTTTGACTATATCGTCTCAATGCTAATCGGAGCTTTTTGAATGTTCGAAATCGTTTCGCGAGCATTGATCATTTTGATTTTTAACTTACTGAATACGGAGGAGGTTTTCAAGTCGACGCGATATTATACATTTTTTGTATGACCACCTGTAATTTTTTTTTTTCCTTTTTATTTTAGTAGTACTTTTTGAATGATTCTTTTTTTTAATTATGCATTTAGATTTTATACTAAACCTCGATACTTAATAGAGAAAATTTGCTTATTTATTATGATATTTTAATGTACATGTACTTTGTACTCTCGTAGTTTCTGATACAATAATTTATAGTGTGGGCTTAGGATTATGTATATGACTGTTGTTGACCTCATTATGTTATCAATGAATAGTATCAAAAACTGCACTGATGTTCATCACTTTACACACTTGCAAAATAAATTACAACAGATTTAATGGCTATCGATATAGAGTAGATATTCGTGGATCGGTTTTTCAATCATGTCAAAAGCTTCTAAACCTGGCGAATTGCTTTATTTATAGAATTCAGCACAAATTGAAACCAACTAGGTACAGTAAATTTCAATTTGGGTTGCAGATATTTTAACAATTTTAAAGTCGCCTGCACGAAAGAAAGTTTAAAACCAAAGTTGTGAAATAACAAAATGCAAATTCCTGATGCAGTAGCCAACTGGTGTTCTACAAAATAACTTTTGACAGGATGCACATTTACTGGAACTTAATAATTGGCTGCATATCTATCATACCAAGATTAGAGTCTAGAGTCATTTAAAAATTTGTAAAAGATTGTTATGATTCAGAACCGTATGGGAAAAAGTCTTGACCCATTCAATTTTAAGTTGTGTAGTGTTTCAGTAGTCTGCCATTATTTTCCTCAACTAACGCTATGAAAAATAAGCCATAAAGGGTTTTTATTATATTAATAATGGCTTTAGATTTAAATATTTGTGTTATTAGGAAAAATATAATTGGCTCAGCCATAATATTATTTTCTATCAATAAAATTTTGAGACATTGATTTTCTGTCAATAATTTTTATGTTTAATTCCTGATGTCCCCATGATTTTGACCCCATTAATGGGGACAGTGGGATGACCCAAAATAACTTCCCGTTGTCCCCATTACGCTTTATCTCCAGTGGGACAGTGACAAGTTACTGTTAATCGTGCCACTGTCCCCATTGACATATACTTAATTGGAACAGTTGTATTGTATTTAATGTAACATGCACCTGTCAAAGATTACTTTTTAAAACGCCAACTACTTCTACTTACCCAGACTTTGCGAAGTTAGCCACGAACAGCATAATAGATTCCGCCAGCACAACTTCGGTCTTCGTGTAGTTTTGCGGGAAGTGACCGAAGCCACCAACCAATGGAGCTCCAAAAACATACGGCAACTCTTCACCATGAACGGTTCCTGTCCTCTATGATAAAATAGATATAAGATGATGAAAAATTATAAATTAATAAATAATTCCCGAAATTCAACTCCTCGAAGATACAGCGAGTGGTAGCATTGATTGCTTGGTGCCTAAATGTGTACATCGCTGAGTTTAATTCAATTACACTTTGACCGCGTAGTACCAGGCACGCATTGTTGAATGAAATATATATTTCGATTTAGTAGTATCTCTATTTGATTCAGGTCTACACGTGCCGTGGGAATCAATCGGCGCGTGGTACGAATTACGATAAATGCGTACGGGCCTGTCATGACCCGTAAAACTTCGAATCTTTGGAGGCGATTACGCTTTCAGACAAAATTACAGTAAAAAAATCATAAATAATGCTCCCAATTCAGCAAATTACTTTAATTTTCGAGTTCCTGCGACTTCGTTTCACCGACTAATTAATTTTGCATAAAATTACACTTCAGAATTCAATTGCTCTCATTGCTTACACTCTGTAAGTATTTCACACTCAATAGAGCAGACCACTTAATGGAATTAACTTTCGCAACGATGGTCCAATAAGCTTTTCCATTACGTATCTGGTGGGAAATTTAATCAAATTATCGACAGTTCAAAGACACATTGAACACCCAAAATCGACAATTCGAGTCAGCTACGGCTTTTTAAAATTTATTGAAGCATTTTATAAGTGTCATTTATTTAAATGAAACGGTTTTACAGATCGTTCATTTACGTTTTTGACATTTTATAAAATCCATTAAATGCTCAATAAAATAGATTAAGATATGAAATGACTTTTTGGGCAATAGTTCTGTTACCTAACCGAAACATAATTTATAATTTTTTTTTTATATTAAATACAAAACACATTAGGTATAAACAGTTAAACAAAATGTGCCTGATTAATTAAAAAAAAACCTAAACTAACTTATTTAGTTGTACCACTTATTAGTAGGTATTCTAAAATAGAATAAGAACTTATCTAAACATTTTTATAGTTAATATCTGAATAAAGTATTCAACTCATGCAACTGCTTGTACTAGTAGAACTGTCTCCATCTGGCTCGTCATCATGCCTGCTTTTTAATGTTCCCACTGCTGGGACACTGGCCTACTCTCGAGCGAGAGTATTTGGGTCTTAATCCACCACGCGGACCCAATTCGAATTGGTGGCTGGCACATGTCTTTCGGATTTTTTAGCCGACATGCCGGTTTCCTCACGATGTTTCTTTCACCGTATGAGAGCACTGGCATTGCACACATATTTTTTTTATAGCAAAAAATCTACTATTGCACGACCGGATTCAAACTCACGACCTTAGGATTGGAAGGCGGGGTTACTACCACTAGACCACAGTGCCATCTGCTCACCTGAGGATAAACGCTATCCTTAGTTTGATAATCAAACACATAGAAGTACGTCTTGGTGGGTCTTCTCGGTCCATCCTCATCTGAGATCGCTGGCTTGGGCCCGCCGCTCAGTAGGTCACCACTCTGCACTATCGGTGCCACGTACTGTGCGTCTGACAGTGCTGAGATCATCGCGTCTCTTGTATTGATGGGATTCTGTTAAAATCGTATACAGGATAAAAAGCATTCAATACAAGGTATTTTAATAATAGTGCATAATATTCAAGGAATTGTTCCACACACAAAATAAAAAACAGCTAAAAACAGCTTTTGTTTTTACATATTTAGTAAATCGATTAAGTTTTTTTGGTCAATTATTATACAACATTGTTAGAAATCGCGTAATAATTAAATATTCGCACACGCGCCCCGTAGCGGTTATAGAAGAGGCATTGACACGTGCAGGTCATTGACGCGCAGGTTATTGACACGCGGTTCATTGTCAAGTGGGTCACTGACATGCGCCGCGTGCTTCCTTTTCGATTTCCAACAGGATAATTAATAATTGACCAGAATAACGTAATCGATTAACTCATGATTTTTCAGACAAATTCTTAAAAAAAAGGTATATGTATTTTTTGTGTGTGGAACATATTCCTTGAATATTATGCACTTATAGTAAAATAATTATTACAACCTTTAACGAATTGAAAGTGTTAAGGCTTGGTAGTGTCGCACGTGTAAATCATTTAAAACTGCACAGAAGTTAACTAAAATTGTTTTAGCACCCGTGTGAAATTGAGGCAACTCGCTAGTTAGCTTTTATAATCATTTTCAGCAATGTAATTATTGAACCTCTTTGAATAACCTCTGTACTAAATCCCGGGAGTGAGTCCCTCTGGGATACTACAGTATTCTGTTCTCAATATAATCATAATGTGCAGTATCACAATAGGTTTTATGTAAATACCCATAATGAGGTAAACCCCGGGGGCATTATGTAGCCCGTAATACAGTCAATATACGATTCGGAATCGTATATCATTCTGGAACGATGTTTATCATTAATTCATCATTCGATTTATACGGGATGTAAAAGATAAAACATTTTATTATCCTAATCATTTGTAAATATAAGCTCTTATTAAAAATATATTAAGTCATTTTGATTTTGGGAGAACCATTGTCAGGTGACTTTTATGTCGTTGACATAAGAATCGAAATAGTCTGTATATCGATTCTTATGTCAACTAAAGAAAAAATAGTTTCTAGTTGAAAAATTCACTTTTTTATACCAAACGTTTTCAAAATATTTATTCTTTAAGTATGTGTTACATAAATAGGTAGTTGACAAAACAAACTGATTTTATCTTATATAAATAAGTAGCCTTGTACACCCTGTATAACATAGCATAATAATCGTATTAAAACTGAGTTGCAATATATTCAACTTTTGTGTTCGTGAAGGAATACAAATTGTTATTTTGTGTAGAGATGAAGAGTATTGTTCTGAAAATAAGGGCTCAGCTACAGTAGAATAGGCTAGCGGGTAAATTAATATTTACATAATTCATTTAACCAGTCACATACATCTTTGACCCCACACTAGGATTTTCTGTTATGTGTATTGAGGGTATTAGAAACGATGTCATGTGTACATACATTGCTACTATTTGTACTAGTACATACACTGGTACCATGATACATAGACAGAGAACAGAAGATCTACTTTTGAGAACTAAAATAATGTGTTCGTAATTTTCAAGAACACTTATAATAAATAAATAAATAAGGCTGGACAATTCATCATCTAGCCCCAAGTTAGAGCTTGTGTTATGGGTACTTGATGACTAATATACTTAATACAATAAAAAAATATTATACATAGAAGATACACAGAACAAATATTTGCAGATCGTACAAACATTTGTCCCAAGGAAATCGAACCTGCCTCCTGCGTAGCAGGCGGCAGGGCTTCGCCCGCCGCACTACATTGGTCGTCAAAAAAAAGCAATAAACGATTAATTGTATCAAACATATAAGAGTCTGCCAGGCAAACATTTGTTCATCTTCATCAAACATAAGAGCTCCCTTCCGAATCCACGGCTCAACTACCATGCTCTACTAGTTGGTCCGTTCCGGAAAAAAATGTACGCTCCTCAATCAGGCACTCGCCCACCACGCCACCAAGACCTTTAATAGTAAGCCAGTTCGTATGGGTCAGTGGGCAACTCTGGTGACAGAGTTTCTAGGCCGCCCGAAGGCCTCTGTGATGGCCTAACAACTTTGATAAAGCCGGGACCGACTGCTTAACGTGCCCTCCGGGAGCGATCAGTTGAAATTGCCACAGGCGGACACCCATCCAAATGATGACTACGCGGAACAGTGCAACTTAATCTGTTAAGAACAACTTAGCCTGCGTCACGAGCTCTACGGACTTTTAATAAAAACTCTTTTTTATTATATGCAACCGCTCGGTAACTGTGGCCAGAGCCTTAGTTTTCCTACGTTTTAATAATAAAACAAACCTCTACCGTTCTTTCCCAATCCGTGTACTCGTTGACGATGGTGTAGAATATCTCACTCAAATGGTACGTGTACGAGTTTCTCACGTAAGTCCTGGAATAAACACACGTTTTTAGATGTGAAGACCTCATGTTTCTTATTTTTGTTTTATCTACGCTTTTCTTTTAGTTTTAGCCTAGCTTTTAATGCCATAAATCTTATCACACTAATATATCACACTAATCACATCACATTTATAATATAAATTCGAAAGTTTGGATGTTTAGATGCGGATGGATGTGTGTTCCTCTATAACTCGACAACTATTCAACCGATTTGGCTGAAAATTAAAACATAAATTGATTGGAAATAGAAAATAAGTTACTTTTATTACGGAAAAAAGTACAGTTCCCGAGTTCCATGCGAACGAAGCACGGGCGACAGACAGAGCTGTGTTATGGGTACTAGATGACTGATGATTTTTTTATTATATATAGAAAATACCCAGAACACCCGGAACAAATATTTGCAGATCGTACAAACATTTGTTCCAAGGCGGGAACTTAACCCGCAACCTCCTGCGTCGCAGGCGGACCTTCGCTGCCACATCGGTCGTCACTGGGAAGTAACATACCTCAGCATCCGATCTCGTTTGTCAGGCTCAATCCCATTCTGAACGTCATTCGCCGAAAATTTCCACAACGCCTCATTAGTCACAACACCAAACATCAGATCGTACTTATTCTGAAACAGTCTCCTTCCGCTATCACTCCTCTTCTTATGCATATTCATATTAAAATTCATATTGTTCAACGGCCCGAAACTCGGAAAATCCCCAGTAGAGTACATAGTTAGGAAGTCTTTAGCGAAATCAGTTTTTATTACAACACCATCTACAGATGGACCGAATGCGGTGAGGAAACTTGGCGGTGATATGTCTAGAGATAGCAGTTCTTCAATCGTCGCGTCTCGGAGACAGTCTACTATGACCTCATGGTCTTTTGATAAGTCTTCTGGTATGGAGCAGTTCATGTGCTTTGCTAGTTTCAAGGAGTAGTACACGGGGTCATCGACTATGGCCCAGGAGCTTAGCGCAGACCCTGATAAGAGGATTGCTCTGTGAAATAAACCTGAAACAATGGGTAATATGAAATTTTATACCTAGAGCCACACAGTCGATTAGAGATCACTTTTTAACTTTCCATACTTCATAAAGCATTACAATTTAGCTCTGTCATCGATATCTATTGATGTTGTACTAAAAAAATACTGTGATATAAACTATACACAAGGTAAACTAAAACACACCATTAGGTACGTGAAAGTCATCATCATCTGTGTGGGTACAAAAAAATATGCCAAAATACATAATTTCGGTTTGCGAGAAAGATTTCTATGAAATAATATCTCAATAAGAGCTTGCGATGTTTCAGTTCACCTTTGTGTAACTGTTTTATGTGTATTGTTTTGTAAATATGTTTCATACACCTATTTTGGAGGTATTTACACTTTACAGTGCTTAGCACGAAAACTTGTTTGACAATCGTAAATGTAAACGTATCTTCGCTGTCAAAATTTGTTACATTTACGATTTTTTCGTGCTAAGTGCTCAGTTCATAAATCAAGGCTCAAGCAAATAATATAGAATTTCCTTACAGAAAATTGTCCAAAAAACAGTGCATATTTCGGTATACGGACCCAAAAGTTGGATTATCTCCGTAAGCTTGATCCACGCGGTGAGCTCAACTCGTTGGAAACACGCTCGCAACTAGCAAAATAATAAGCTGCGTAAGCTACTTTTAATCACGGGTGAAGCCACGGAATTTCATCACAAAAGTACAAGAGCCCTTTGTGATACAGCTCATCCGGGGAAGTATTCTTTGTCTACTTTAAAATGCTTTCATAGCTGCGTTCTGATTCAAAGAATCTGGTTGCCAGTTAAATTAATTTAGAGTTTTATGATACGCGAAGCTCATTAAAGGGTGTCAAGTAAGGTGACTATTAATGGCTGTTTTCAAAGTCAAAAATTATTTATTTCAATAAAATCACAAGGATCATTTTGAAACGTCTTATAAGTTAATTAACACCAGTTCCAACGCGGCCATGCCGTAAAAAAACTGGCAACAAAACCGGCTGGGTTCCCATCGCTTTTTTGGCATGAACCTTGCTATTGTTATGAATGCCGAGTCAAGTTGGAGCACATTTTGTCCCATTTGTATTTTAATTCTTTCTATTAGACAAACAAGCTTACGGTCCGCCTAATGGTAATGATTCAATTGAATAAAGTACTTTTGATTTGATTTGATTTGAAATCTTCTTAAATAGAAAAACGAATTGCTGAGCGTTAGGCTCACTATAACTCGACAACGGCTGGACCGATTTGGCTGATTTTGGTCATAACTATTCGTAGGAGTCCAGGAAAAGTTTAAACGGTGAGAATTTATGGAAAAATTGCTAAAAATCGGTGAATAAATAAAAATCTCACCTGGCATAACAGTAGGTGATATCATAAGAAAGTTAATACACGCGGCTCCAGACCCATGACCCATCAAGGTGATGTTCGTAGGGTCGCCTCCGAACAGCGCTATGTTCTGTTGCACCCAGTGCAGTGCCGCTATCTGATCCATTAGCCCGTAGTTCGCTACTCGTGCCTTTAGATGCGGCGATGGATTTGCGTTTAAGAACCCTGTGAAAGACAATCTTAAAATCAATTGCTGTACTTGCTAAAACTCGACAACGGCGACCGATTTGGCAGTGAATTTTTGATGATTTGGTAGTGGTATAAAAAAAAAGACAAACTTTTCTTGAAAAGTCCTACCACTAAGTATATTAACTACAAATTATTTTTAAGGGTCTATTTGATAGAATCAAAAAAGTATTTTGTGTAAGTTCAAATGAATGAACAAATTCCAGTTTTCATTCGATCAACGAACTTTAGAAATAAAGTTTTACAGTCTGAATAAAAATACTTTCAACGCGAAACGACCATGTACAAAACTTGTAAAAATGCAAAACAAATTGTATTCCAATCCTTTTACTATTGAGCTTGAAAGAAAAAGTTGTGTAAATTACGTCCGCTTGAGAGTGCAATGTAATTTGAAATTTTCTATAACGTCTTTTTTTTTAATACCACCTAGTTATGGCAACCAAGCGTACGGCCCACTTGATGGTAAGCGGTTACCGTAGCCTATGTACGCTTGCAACATTATAGATATCTCTTGCGTGTTACCACCCTGAGACGTTAAATGGAAAGTCTCATGTGCCTGTAATTTCACCGGAAACCATACTCTTCGAACCGGAACACAGCAATGTGGTGGTAGTCCTTCCCCGGACGAGCTCTATGACAAAGGTAGGTAAGGTTTCAGATATAGATCAGAAATCAACACGCACAATTAAACTCCCAAAGTTTCAAAACTTTATAAATGCAAGAACTACAAAAAGTAAACCTAAAACACTCGATTATCTAATCAAGGTACAAGTTAGTAGCCGACTGCGGGCAGCAGCTGTCTGCAGGCGTCCGACGTGTTGCCGCGTTACGTTATCTCGTGCCATAGATATAAATATAACTGTCAAAAATTTATAGAAATTTTGACAGTTTTGACGATATACATATATCGCATGTAACCATTTATCTATGCACGAGATTCGCCCTCCTGTTGTCTGTAGGCGACCGACGTGTTGCCGCGTTACGTCATAGCTTCATACCGAGCGTTAGACAACACGGTCTGTATGACGTAACGTGGTGAAACGCAACCTGCAGTTGCTGCCTTTAGTCGGCTACCAACTCGTACCTTTATTATTTTATTATTTTGTGTTTAATTTTCTTTTGATTGATTTTTTGGGAGTCAATAAATGTATTTTTTTTTCTTTCTGTCTTTTACCTTTACAGGTATTATTATAATTATGTGTGTAAGCTTTTGTGAGCCAGTGAATAACTTGGTCACCCAAAGTTAGTGAGCAAGTTAACCACTGGTATTAAAACACGTTGGTAACTGCTACACAGTTTTACAACTCATCATGACAGCCTTCTAATGTTCCTACTGTTGGGCACTGGCCTACTCTCAGGCGAGAGTGATTTGGTCTTAATCCATCACGCGGACCCAATGCGGATTGGTGGATGGCACATGTCTTTCGAATTTTTAGTTCTTAGACATGCCGGTTTCGTCCGATGTTTTCCTTCACCGTATGAGAGCACTGGCATTGCGCACATAAATTTTTCGAACAGAAAAATCCATTGGTGCACGACCGAGTTTGAACCCACGACCTTAGGATCGGAAGGCGGGGTCACTACCACCGGTGTTCTCACGGTTTTACAACTATTGCAGTTAATATCATAGTTTTTCCCATGTTGTACCATTGAAAAAGTTCCGAAAAAAAAAATTAGTGGCTTTCAATCACCTGGCCTGAAAGCCTCTGTCATGGCCTAACTGTTTATTATATCACCTAGCTTTGCGAGCACCTCCTGAGCCTTTAGAATAACAAAACGCTGGAGCGCGTTCTAATTTTTTTATCTAAACCACAAGTGACTCAAGTGCCAAAGCTTGCGTTTGTAAAGGTAAGGGTATACGTTTGAAACGCCATTCGCGTTTGTAAAGCGAGCTTGTTAAACCACAAAAACCAGCCGACGAGTCCTCGCAAAGAGAAGGTATTATGTTGAAAGAAATGAAAGAAGGACAAATAATAAAAGACGATGAAAGGACTTAACAAGAACTGTCCCATGTTGACTTTGTGTTCTTCTTTCTATGCGAACAGCTTTTAATCTTTTTATGCAAAACCTGGAACCATTATAAGCAATTATTGCTTGGTTAAAATAGAACATGATGCTGTTCTAACATTATCTACGAAAAAAAAAACAAGTTCGTATGAGTCAGTGGCGAACTCTGGTGACAGAGTTTTTAGACCGCCCGAAGGCCTCTGTCGTGGCCTAACAACCTACAATAATATGTCTTCATGAAATAATAAGCAATTTGGAGATTTCAGCAGTCATAAATATAATTTATATCATAATAATTATATTAGATAAATAAATATAAGCAATTATTGCTTGGTTAAATAAAACAGCATCACTAACATTACCTACAATATGTCTCCATGCCATAATAAGCAATTTGGAGATTTCAGCAATCATAAATATAATTTATATCATAAATATAAATCATAATAATCTAAATTGCTGTTTATTTATGCGGTACAATATTTTGCTTCATGGCTTTGCTAGTGTAGTACACAAAAATAAGCTTATGATTTTCCGGCTATGATGGCTGATCAGTTTTGATAAAAAACACTTTGAATAGAGCTTGGATTAAGTTTTATCCAAGTTTTCATAAGTAAAGTGTAACTGCTGCCTTTCGTTGTTTCGTTCTTTATATGAAATTCACTTGCTACATTTGTGTTTTACCTATACAAATAGGTACAGACATATACATATATATACATATACATTCATATCTGGCTCAACGTATCAGCATTGCCATTTAACGTGGCAATGCAGCCAGCATGTTGGGAACACTTCCTACTGGTAGTGATTTGGATCAGTTGAGCTATCTATAGGTCGTTTGTAACGGTCTTTAGATGGCTCAACTGTTTCATATGTGTTTTGTATATTTTGTAATGTAATATAATTATGTACATATTTTATTTTGTTTAATAAAAACGGTACAGACATATTTGTTGTATCTGGTTATATTCATAGGGTATTAAAATGTATTGGGTCTTGACGTCAAAAGCTTATGGTGTTGCCATCGAATAAATATAGCTTTGGTACAAAACATCTTATTGTTATACAACGTATTGTACAACGGTATTGTGTTAGTACCTGAGTCAGCTATGAAACGGGCTCAAACACCAACAAACTCGAGTATTGTGTAGCGACAGAGGCTGAAAAGTTTTTATCAGTCTGTGGCATTGAAATTGATATCGTAGTAAAAAGGAATTTAAATTGTTTTTTTCTTTGTCCAGATAAAAATAATCATTCTGCGCATCAAAGATCTTTCTTAACAAAAAGGTAACGATAGAAATATGGTACGTAAAAGCGGCAGTAAAACTCAAATATCAGAATCGATATCGAGACACGAAAAATATAAATTTAATGTGTCTGGAATAATTTGCAGATGAACTGAATGCTAAGGTTGATAAATAAATAATAAATAAATAAATAATGCTAGACAATCTAGCCCCAAAGTAAGCTGCTGTTAAACAGAGCTGTGTTATGGGTACTAGATGACTAATATATACTTAATACAATACAATACATAGATAGATATTTTTTATTATATATAGAAAATACCCAGAACACCCGGGACAAATATTTGTAGATCGTACAAATATTTGACCCAAGGCGGGAATCGAAGCAACCTCCGCGTCGCAGCAGTGCGCCACATCGGTCGTCAAACTTAATTTTTTTTTTTAATCCTTTAAATTTAAATTTAAATTTAAATTTAAAGGTTTATCCTGCTCTTTTAGAACTTTTAGTTTTTTTAAACTTTTAGTTTTCCAAATATGTAAAAATAAAAAATAAAATAAAATAAATTATGATGTGTCCTAGATTTTTTATAACAGAGTCTCTCGAATGATTTCAACGTAAACCTACACATTACAGCGCCTACTCTTTTTGATAACTTTACTTTTCAGCAAGATTCCGTCTAAATAGGGGTATAGGTCTCTCGGCGGATCTAGGCTTCCGTTAAGTTAGCCGTTTCGATGCGCAATAAAGCTTTTTCCAACTAAATTGTCTTTGCGCATCACAAACGGCTAACTTCACGGAAGCCTAGATCCGCCGAGAGAACTATACATACAACAAAAGAGCCAGATGGCTTTCAAAACAAATGTTATCTTTCTTGCTTTCTTTATCTTTATTATTCTACCACGCAAACTCAATACGGGCTGGTAGATGTCATGTCTTTTAAATTTTAGTTCTTTGAACATGCCGGTTTCGTTAAAATGTTTTCCCAAGTATAATATTTTCTGTTTGAAAGCTGGCATTACAAATTGTTTACGAAAACCGATTGGTGCAAGACCAGTTTCAAATCTACGACCATAACATCGGAAGGTTGAGTCACCGCCACTACACCACCACAATAACTATAGTAGTTATCTAGTATTCTACTCTTGCTTACTCGCTCGAGAGGAGACCCATGTCTCGACTTCTGATTTAATAATTCCAAATTCAACAAATTAATCTTCTTTTTCTTTGGGCAACGAAGACTCAATGTAACGTCTAGTAGTCCAAGGCAGGATGGAAAGCAAGAGAGCACGTGGTCGTTCTCTTACCCGATTGTCTGACCTATTAAATCAATCACACAATCAACCATAACCGAATGCTCTCGGAAAGCTGCTAACAGAGCTGAGTGGAGACGTATTGCAACAGCCGTTACTCAATATAGTCCTACATAACCACGACCACTCTAAGACAAAAAACAGACGAAAAATCTCTAGTACTATTCCGCTTAACCTTTTAACTGATGAGGTCACACAGTTACCACAGTTAACCTCAAAAGAAAAATATCGACACGTGTTTCATCCCTCCACGGGACATCCTCAGGACCATCGACCAAGTCGATGGTCCTGAGGATGTCCCGTGGAGGGATGAAACACGTGTCGATATTTTTCTTTTGAGGTTAACTGTGGTAACTGTGTGACCTCATCAGTTAAAAGGTTAAGCGGAATAGTACTAGAGATTTTTCGTCTGTTTTTTGTCTTGTAATGGATTTCCGCAAAGTAACGCCTGAATCTATCAATTATCACGACCACTCTGTCAAGAATGTCCGACTGAGAAGAAGAAGAAAAGTTCATCATCATGACAGCCTTCTAATGTTCCCACTGCTGGGACATTGGCCTACTCTCAAACGAGAGTGGTTGGGTCTTAATCCACCACGCGGACCCAATGCGGATTGGTGGATGGCACATGTCTTTCGAATTTTTAGTTCTTGGACATGCCGGTTTCCTCACGATGTTTTCCTTCATCGTATGAGCGCACTGGCATTGCGCACATAAATTTTTCGTAGCGAAAAATCCATTGGTGCACGACTGGATTCGAACCCACGACCTTAGGATCGGAAGGCGGGGTCACTACCACTAGACCACCAGAAGAACAGTTAAACAGATACAATGGATTAATTATATAGATCAAAATGTAACTAGAGCTACACGTAAGGGAAGGCCAATTATAAGTTTCCGCAGATTTGACATTTGAACTATCATTCAATGCATCCAATCTAGACATTTGAAAGCTCAGAGCGCCAAACTAGTGCATTCTGTATGTGAATATCGTACGGTATATTTGTCCGATTCTCTAACTGAATTACTCCGAGGCAACCAACGCCACCCCTGGACTCAATCACTTTGAAAATTGTGGGGTTGTTGAACTCAGTGTTAAGATGATATAGCTTTAGCCGTGACCTAGAAAAAGAGCGTTTAATGTATGCGATTACAGGATTACTCCCACAGGTTTTGACTCAATGGTATTGAAGATTATAATATCCCAAAAATTATTTTGCCTCAAGCGGGATTTGAACCCGCAACCACCGCTTCTTCTTCCTTTAGTATTCCCTTAGTGTGATGGTTAACACTATAAAAACAAAAATAATCAATGGTATTGACATTGAAGAAGTGAAAGTTTATTATTTTTGTTGAATGGTTACTTTATTGAGCACGGATAAACTTTGGCCCAATTGCATAATACATACTTTGAGTGTTTAGTGTGGTATTTCCATACAAAATCACTGAAGGACCTTAGAGAAAACAAAGATTTTTGCTGCTTTGATAACCTTCTATCCGGTGATGTCAACGTGCTAAACTTTTATTTTGTTATGCAATAGGGTCCAGATATTAGTATTTGGTGATTATGTGATTTTTTTTTCCATAATGCTCTCACATACTTTCTTCTCACATTAGCATTACGCCATAGATTTTAATACTAATGCTTTATTTATACCATTCAATAATTGTACGCAACTTAAGACCACTTGACATTGTGCTTATTAAAATCGAATGGTGCACGACCAGTTTCGAACCCACGACCTTAAGATCAGAAGGCAGGGTAACTATATAATGTATAAATATTATGATGACCATCCATCCATCTACCTAAAAGAACAATTTTATTATAACCATGCAGGTACCTACGAAAACTATCTAATAGTTAGCAATATGAATAAAACGAAATAGCTTCATTGAATAGCAAGAATATCCGAAAGCGAGCGTCCCATTCAACGCACGGTAAATAGTGGTAAAGTGACCATCACGTCATTCGCAAGCTATTCTATTGGTCATTCAATACGGAGCACAAACTGCATCCGCCATTTTGCTGCCTAATAGTGGATTTGAATCTGTTCACAGTAAAATAATTAATAGCTGGCTCAATTGTTTATAACAGATCAACAAAGCTTAGCACTGTTCAGGGTGGTCATCGTTAGGATGGGTGACCGTCAGTAGCAATTTCAACTGAGCGCTTCAGGCACATTAGGCACGTCCATGACAGGGGCCTTCGGGCGGCCTATTATTTCTACAATGGGATAAAATGTTTGCATCATCTTCAATTATTTGATCCGCGGTCTGGGTGTTTTTTATTAGTAAGTATGTTTTAAAAAGAGCAGCGGTGATCTAGTGGTAGTGACGATCATAAGGTCGTAGGTTTGAATCCGGTCGTGCACCAATAGATTTTCGCTACGAAAAATGTATGTGCTCAATGCCAGTGCTCTCATACGGTAAAGGAAAACATCGTGAGAAAACCGGCATATACAAAAACTAAAAATTCGAAAGACGAGTGCCATCCACCAATCCGCATTGGGTCCGCGTGGTGGATTAAGACCCAATCACTCTCGCCCGAGAGTAAATCGGTGTCCCAACAGTGGAAACATTAGAAGGCTGTCATGATGATGGTCATGATGAGATTCCTATAGCTTAGCTAAGTTCGGAGCTCGATGATACTATGTAAATTATCCACAAAAAAAAACCACATTCCCCAGCCACAATTTAAACTTTGCTCGTAATAGATTGAACAGTCAATATTTTAAATGCAAATTCATTCGAAAGTTCCCAACTACCTTGCTTCTGCATTGGACCCGAGAGCTTTGACGAACTTTTCTATCACTGCGTTTGACTTGCAAGTTGGCTCGGTTCCGAAACTTTTAGTTTTCCTACTGACTCTCGGCCACCTTCATTTGATATAACCATGATTTGACGACCGATGTGGCGCAGCGGCCGCAGGTCCGCCTGCGACGCGGAGGTTGCGGGTTCGATTCCCGCATCGGGTCAAATACTTTTACGATCTACAAATATTTGTTCCGGGTATTCTGGGTATTTTCTATATAATTATAATAAAAAATATCTATCTATTAATTGTATTGTATTAAGTATATATCAGTCATCTTGTACCCATAATACAGCTCTATTTAACAGCAGCTTACCTTGGGGTTAGATGATGCTGTGTGGATTATCCAGCATTATTTATTTATTTAAAGTCCATAACTCTACAACTATTTATGAACCCTGGTCTGCCCCGGTAGTATATCGACTTCCTTGGCTGGTAGTGACCCCGCCTTCCGATTTGAAGGTCGTGGGTTTGAACTCGTTCGTGCATCAATATTCTATAAGAAAAATGTATGTGCGCAATGTCAGAGCTCTCATACGGTACATCATCGTGGGGAAACCGGAATGTTTAAGAATTAAAAATTCGTAATACGAGTACATGTGCCATCTACCAATCTGCATTAGGTTTGTGTGGTGAACTTAGCCAGTGTCCCAGCAGTGAGAGCATTAAAAGACTTATAATGTGATATGGACTCAACAACCAGTGATCAGAAGCTATTGTGTTTTGTCTGAACGGTGTTGCCAGTGTTGCCAGTTCTTTATCGGCACGAGTGCGTTGGCGTGGCGTAAATTCACATAGCTTGTATGACGTGTTGTGATTTTATTTATTAAAACTCTTTTGACTATGACTTTGACATTGACTCCCAATTTGTTCTGTGTTACTCGTACCGTAAGGACTATCACTTAACCACTGGTTCTCTTTGACTACATCTGTGATACATACCCAACACACCGAGCCTGAAGTTGAGAGTGACCACAATGAGGTCCGTGTAGCTGGCTAGTATGGCGCCGTCGTATGGATGACTCGAGCTCCAAGAGTAGCTCTCTCCATGAATGTACACTAGAACTGGTAGTGCTAGCTTGGTTTCATCCACTGCAATAGATATTTAAATTTTGTAATCATTACAATATAATTACGGTGGTGGACAAAAGTTAGTGTATCTATACTAATATTATAAAGAGGAAAGATTTGTATTTTTGTTTGTTACGAGTAAACTCAAAACTACTGGTCCGATTTAAAAAATATTTCACGATTTTAGTGCTACATTATCCCTGAATAGCATAGGCTATTTATTTATTACTAGCAACCCACCCCGGCTTCGCACGGGTGCGGTTTCATTGCACTCGCGCAAAGCTGGGACGGGGTACCTAATAAAAAAAATAATTAGGGCCCAGTGGGAGCACTATTTAACGAAATTAATGCAATCTTAGCCCATTAGATGCACATACTAAAAATATACGGTTAGATTTAGGTTATTATTCTGTGCAAGTTTTTATGCTAACCTAAAACTGCTAAAACCTCGAACGGCTAACAGTCGCATACAAATAGTTTTGATTTCGCACTGTGCGCACCAGACTCCAAGACAAGAGTGACTTGAGTATGAGAGTTGGTACACTATCATATTTCTTAATCAAGTTGAATCTTGCAGTGCACTTTTGAATCTCAACTCACCACGGAAATCATCAAACACTGTCATACTTTTACATTTAATTTTCTATTCATTTTTAATGAAGAAAATGGAAATTGTAGCCATTACAGCCCCCCTACCATGAACTCTTAGAGCGATTCAAATTAGGATCTAAACTGAATGGTCAAAAAATTTTGTACCATGACTTCAATAATTATTAATTTCATGGAACAATTTTTTTTGACAAATCAGTTTAGGTCCTAATTTGAATCGCTCTAAGAGTTCATGGTATGGGGGCAGGTCTCTGAATGGTGAAGGCTTAAAATCGGCCAATCTGCAATCTGGATCTTTAAGGAAAAAGCCTATAATCCAGTATTCATTAATTCAGTAGGTACATTTTATTGCATCATTATTATGAAGGTTACATCATGTCAGATCATAAAAAGTTGATTAAGCAGCCAACATATACCATAATACATATATTTACCTCTTAAGGTACACAGATTATTATATAAGCGAACCGTTATCATTGCAATTATCTAGGAAGATTAAAATCACTTCAAACCACAATTTCTGATCAATCGATCGTATTATTTCAAATCATATTAGATGGCTAAATTTTAACATGTATTGTGTGTGCTAATACCTGAAATAATGTATTAATTGCGGTAAATTGCACCATTTGTAACGATGAAATGACCATTGTGGCCTACTCTAAGGGCATTTTACCGTATGATACATATTATACGCTAAACAATATTTATAAAAAGCAATAATTTTAAAACGTTTTCTTATTTCCTTAGCCTCGTCTATTTTATTGTTCCTACAGGTATTTTCTGCGCCTTTAACAATGTCGTCTGAAAAAAACGACGTCATAAAGATGAATAAGGTCATGCTACCCCGATTTTACATTCCTTCTTTTGAACGAGAGTGTGTCGTAAAATAGCGCCATTGTTTGGCGGGAGTACTTTTACGAGCATTATTGTAGGCAATAATGTAACTGCTACTTCCGAAAGAGGTCACTAGTGTTTTCGAGACTTATGCTGACCTAGTGGAACGACCCGTGATTTTGTCCGTGTAAGTAAGTTTGTATGAGTGGCCAACTCTGGTGACAGAGTTTTTAGGCCGCCCGAAGACCTCTGTCTTGGCCGAACAACTTTGAAAAAGTTGTCCGTGGAGATCTTTTATGCAAGCATCGTTTTTTGGATGCGTTAAGGAGTTCACTTTCGGATATTCGTTTCATACACCCTAAGCACACGTCATATTACAACGAACAAAATAGTACAGACTGAACAGTAACTGCACATCGGTCGTCAGTCAGTTATAGCACTTGATAGCTCCTAATACACATTTTTGAGAATAACTTAGAGGTGTGTATTCTTCTGTGTCAAACAGCAGCCAACGAACAAAACAATATACTCATTGCATCTCAAACATTTCACAATAAAACCGCTTAAAAGGTGCGATTTCAAGCTTTTCGTATTAAAATTCTACGCTTTTATGTGATCTACGACTGAACCGCAACCGGGAAAATGTTTTCTTTTATTTGAACCTCTGTACAACAATATATCTGAGGATAAGTGAAAAACATTGGGATTCAAGTCTCCACATCATACGATTCTTCAAGTCCCTTGATTCAACATCATATGATTTGTTGTTTATTCAATTCTTACAGTGTGGTTATTTGGTAAATATCAAAACAATTTAGCTAAAACGTTCCAGCAGCTTAAATAATCGTCTCACCGAAATAACTTACAATTTGAATTTCAATTTAAAGAATTTGTTAAAAAAAGCTTATCAATATTTACACTTTGCTTCATAAGCAATTTACCCTGTCATTAGCTTAAGATTTATCACTTTGATAACCTCATTTTCCTCGACAATGCTTACATTATTCAAACGAGATCGGGCAAATTTGCAAATTTAAAACTGGCTGTGAAAACGTTAAAAGTTACGATGTTTGAGCTTATCCAGATGTCAAAGGACTCACTTAACCAGCGATGCGAAAGATATGCATGTATGCGCGGTTTACTAGGACATTGTACCACCGAATGCATTAATCACGAACGCTCACAGAGTGTGGAAGACAAGAGGCACCCGAAAAATACTCGACATCATTAATATGCATGAACACACTACACACCTCATGTTTCCAATTACAATAGTGTTATATTATAGACTATTTGTGTTTGGTCATTTGAATAACTTATTTATTATTCGCATTTTTTACAATCTTAGATATAAAAATGAATTGATGAATGAATGAATGAATGAATGAATGAATGAATGAACACTTTATTGTACACAAAAAATTACTTATTAACTAATATAAAAAACATTAACAAAGTACAAAGGGCGGCCTTATCACTAAGAGCGATTTCTTCCAGGCAACCATGGATGGAGAAAGTGAGAGTAGAAAATTAAGTAGTGGCGGATAATATGTGCACATAATAGGAAAATTTTTCAATTTAAAATCAATACTTACCTAATTTTTGTTAAATTCTAATACTTATATATTATATTATATTAAAAATTTAATACTACCTATATATTATAATACAATTTATAGAAAAATAAAAATAAACTAATACATATTATACATAATGCTAAATAAATACCAGTACATACTATAGTAATAAGCAAGTTAGACAGAAGTTAAGTAATGCTGCTTCAACTTCACTTTAAAAGTGTTTAGTGATGGTGCATGACGAATATTCTCAGGCAGATTGTTCCACAGGCGTACAGCTTGCACTGTAAAAGAGTTGCCAAAAAAGGAACTGTTGTGTACAGGAAATTTCAGTACCAAGTTTTCTGATGATCTAAGATATCGGGTATTAGAAGAATGGAGATAACTAAAACAATCTTTAAGATAGCGAGGTGAGAAAGGATTGAAAAGAATAGAATAAAGAAGAGATAGAACATGCGAGTCCCGGCGACGACGGATAGGAAGCCACTTGAGCAAAGAGCGGAAAGGAGAAATGTGGTCAAATTTGCGTAATCCAAATATAAACCTGATGCAGAAATTTTGGAGGCGCTCAAGCTTATTTAACTGCTCTTCTGTAAGGTCCAGATAGCATGCATCAGCGTAGTCCAATACAGGAAGAAGAAGCGATTGTGCAAGTGCAGTTTTGGTGGAAGTTGGCAGAAAGTTGCGTAGTCTCCTCAGAGAGCCAGCTGAAGCATAGAGTTTCTGGCAGGTTACCTGAAGTTGGGGCCCCCATGATAGGTGACGATCCATAGTTATACCCAAATTTTTAACGGTGGCACTGTATGGGATAGGTGTACCATCAAAAACAACTTGCGGTAATGCGTGCCAATCAATGTCCTGCATTAATCTAGAGCTACCAATTATGATGGAGTGGGTTTTAATAGGGTTTATTTTTAGACCATGAGCCCTACTCCACTCGGTGATACGACACAAATCCGAGTTTGTACTGTCTACCGCATCATTTATATTGTTAAGGGAAGCCTGGTTATAAATCTGTAAATCGTCAGCGTAGAGGTGATAGGAGGAAGTGAGTTTTTGAGAAATTGAATTGATGAAGATAGCAAAGAGGAGAGGGGATAAGACCCCGCCCTGAGGTACACCGGCAGACGTATTGCACCACGAAGACAAGGACTCTTCAAAACGGACCCTCTGCCGACGCCCATATAAGTAGCTGGAAAACCAGTCAACCACCGCCGGAGATATGTTAAGTGACCGAAGTAAAGCAAGGAGAATGTCAAAGTTAACAGTATTAAAGGCATTACTAAAGTCAAGAAGTGTTAGCACCGTAAGTTTTCTGCTTTCCATACCCATACGTATATCATCCGTAATTTTCACAAGAGCCGTGACTGTACTATGGCCTTTACGAAACCCAGACTGTAGAGGATTAAGGAGATTGTTCGAGGATAGAAAAGAATTTAACTGATTGTGGACGATACGTTCAAGGACTTTGGAAAGGAAAGGAAGAATGGAAATAGGGCGATATTCAGAAAACGATTTGGGGTTAGGTTTTTTAGGTAAAGGAATAATTTGTGCTTCTTTCCAACAAGAAGGAAAGGCACCGTTTATTAAGGAGTAATTTAAAATATGGCAAAGGATGGGGAGGATAAGGTCTAGTATGGGGATGAGCATATTACGACTGATACCGTCCAGTCCGACCGCATTGGAAGTGATTGACATAATGGCCTTCTTAACATCCCACGGGGTGACTTGACTAAAACAAAATTGCGAATAATCAGGAGTTGGAATGGAAGAAATATAGTTAATGGTTTTAATTTTATCAGTGTTATTAATAGGAGAATCTGATGAAAAATGTTGGTTAAGGGAATCAATGTCCAATACTGTTGGTATAGAGTCCTGTTTAGGTTTTCCAACTCCTAAAGATTTGAGAAACTTCCAGACTTTAGCTGGATCTTCCTCAGAAACGGATTTATGTATATGGCGGCGTTGAGCGTTCCTACATACCTTGTTGCAACGATTACGAGATTCAATGTATTTAGCCTTGTTAGCATCATTGCTAACAGACTTGTATTTAGATTTAGCGACAGATTTTTTATGCATAAGTGATTTAATTTCTTTTGTAAGCCAAGGGGCAGGGAGGTGTTTTATTTTGATTAAACGAAACGGAGCATGTTTGTCAAAGTGTTGTGTTAACGTAGAATTAAATAAAGAAATTTTGTCATCAATTGAAGGAGCATTTAAGACATGAGACCAATCTAGTCCTCGTGTATCTTCAAGAAACCTTTCGTTGTCGATACCACCAAAATTGCGTTGCAGAATTATTTTAGGCTTAGCCTTGGGAGGGCGAACTTTATAAGACAAGTAGATAAGGTCATGATACGAAAACATATCAGCTGCAAATTGACCGTGCTTAGAGACAAAAAAAGGGGAAGAGACAATGATTAGGTCAAGAAGCGACGGCTCACAGTTAGGAAAGTGATGAGTAGTGCTGAGGGGAAGAATGTGTAAATTGCATGATTTAACAACATTTTGGATGGAAGACGTGCGGTGATCTTGTTTTGACAGGCACGTATTGAAATCACCCATAATAATCGTTTGACTATATAAAGGAACAAAATCCTCTAGCAGTTTCTCAAACGAAGAGAAATAATTTATACGAAGGGAAGGACAATAATAAACTCCTAGAAGGATTTTTGTATGTAAAAGGGTGACTTCTAAAAATATGTGCTCTCCAGCCTGGGCTGGCGGAGGCTGAGCTGACATACTTAGGATTGAAAAAGGAATGTGAGCACGTAAATAAATAGCCACTCCACCGCAACCAGCACCAGTCCGATCATTACGAATAAGACGAAAACCTGGTAGAGCGAAAGAAGTGGAAGCAAGGCAGGGCTTTAGAAAGGTTTCAGAAACAAGAATAGCGTGAATAGACTTGTGCTCAAACGACGCCAACATGTCGGGAAAGTGAGCCGGGATACTCTGTGCATTGATATGAATGACATTGAAGTTCTTAGATACATCAGAAAACTGTGACGTTAAGTTATCTGAAAGGGACGGTATGCTGACGAAGCTATCGTCACTATCATCACTATTAGAAGCAGAAGAACAAGATAGGTAATCATCACTATCACTTACATCCGAATCATTAAAAAAGTTTCGAAGCATTACAATAAATAATTATACTTATCAGATATGTAGATACCTGATTATAAAATAATAAAATATATATTTAACCAAATAACCTATAAAATATCTAATTATTATACTTAATATTACTATTAAACTTACCAACTATTAAATATTTTTTTTTATTATTCAATAACTAGCAATTCTTAAATACAATAGCTCAGTTTACTCCACCTGCTGGTTGTGCAAAGATAATAAGAAAGTTAAATTATTAACTTAAACCTAATAAATAACATTTTTTTTTTAAATAAATTTAAATAAGAAACTAAGAGCATAACAAAATATTAGCAAAGTAGTAAACAAAACTCAAAAAGAGTTGCAAAACGAAACGCTACAGAATATTTCTGCCAAAAATGGCATCTAATGTCACTGTCACTTTGATTGATTGACGGCAATGTCTCTTGACAGCTTGACATGACAAGTAGATTTATAAAAACAAAACACGGTCGGGCAGTCGGTACACAAAATCAAAATAATGTAATTCTAGGGCAGTAGAAGATAATAATAAAAACGTACAAAAGAAAATTATTGGAGGGTATGATATTATCTTCCAGCCAAAGTAAACGAATGAACCGCGTAATGAAT
Organism: Colostygia pectinataria; assembly: GCA_951394395.1. NCBI lineage: Eukaryota > Metazoa > Arthropoda > Insecta > Lepidoptera > Geometridae > Colostygia > Colostygia pectinataria. The sequence continues at coordinate 12,925,125 of OX596351.1, read as the reverse complement.
TAGAAATTGAAATTGTGCTATGAAAATATTTCACTTTTTGGGTGCTCGCCTCGTCGTTCTCGATGGACCTGCAGCAGATTCCTGGATGATTGGTATCTGCTTCGGGGCATCCTGTAGAGGGATTTTATCTAGTTCTTGCTGATAGCTAACGCGATGACGAACTCCATCCGGTCCCAAGATAAAAACGCAGCCATCCTTTGTCCAACACTTAGAGAGGCCAAAACGCTGCCTTGCAGCCATAAAAGTGTCGTGCCGGGGCTTAGTGAGAAACTCTGACATAGTGATGCCAGAGCCCTTTAGACTAGTTTTGGCAGACCAGACTTCATTTCTAATCTCAGTGTCACGAAGTTTAAACAGTATTGGTCTGGGTCTATCCGCAGTTGTTGAGCGGCCCATCCGATGGCAGCGACTAATAGTAGACTGTGAAAAATTAGCCAACTTCAACTTTTGCACAGCTAATTGCATAATAACTTCACTTGTGTTCTCGTTCTTGACTTCAGGAACACCATGCAAAAGTAACATTTTTCTACGACTCCTCATTTCCAAGCTGTCTACCTCATTGCTGATCACTTGAAGCTGGTTCTGTAGAATTTGTAGTGCTCCAACAATGAAAGTTCTGAAGGAGGCAAACTCTAATGCAAGGCTGGAAGTAGTTACCTTGGATGGGGAAACATCATCAATACGGCCTTTAAATTCATTCATCTGCTGGGTGAACATCATTTCCAGTTTTTTCACTGAGTTGGCCATAACCTCCAGAGTTAATTGTGACATATTGCAGTGCAGTGATATAAACTTTAATTGGCAGAAAAGTTTGTTTACAAAGTTAGTGAAAACACTTCCAGGCAGGTATTGTAAACAAAGCTTCAAATTAATCCATAAATGAGCGTAAAATAATGATAAATACTATTTTTAAAGGATATAAATACAGGACTCTAAAATATTTTGATGTTGACTGTGCAACTACCCGCACTTTTTTTTGATGTGCGTTAGGTTCGATAAACCTCGAGAACGGTTAGACCGATTTGACTTATATTGGTCTTGAAATATTTGTAGGAGTCCCAGGAAGGTTTAAACGGTGAGAAATTATGCAAAAATTGCGAAAAAAATACCGCGCCCCGGGTCAACTAGTTAAGTAATGAAATTTTTGTAATATAATAAATTTATTTTTCTATAATGTTTTGAATAATATTGCTGTTCTAATTTTGAGAGTGTATAGCCCAATCTGCGCGAGCTTACGGTGGTCAGTTGTGTGAAATAAGGCGTAAGGGTGGATTCGACCAACTTCTGGAATAACTATTCTACGGAATAAGAAATATCAAATACAAGGAAACTGTCAGTTAACTCGCGAATAACTACGATTTACTCGGAGAATAGCGCCCATACGAGATTGGTCGAATCCAACCTAAGAGTAACTCATCACTCTGATTACACCTTAATTCACACAACTTTCAATTTTGAATCCTATGATTAAATTTTATATAATGTATGCATGGAAACAGAATAAGCCGGTAGTGATGGAGTTAGCAATGAGCTTATCGAAATGGATTTCTGTAACAGCGCTATCTAAGATGTGATATAATCTCACGTATAATTTATTCCAAATCCAAAGCTCAGGCTCGTAGTTTGTAACTTGTGATTTTAGTATAGATTGTAATAATGTTATGTTAATTTAAGTAAATTTAGGGATGTTTTGCGCACCGTAAGCTTCCCAGAATAAGAATCGTAGACAACAGTTTTTTCTACACAAGAGCAGACAAAAATAAGTGGCATTTTTCTCTACATTTTTATTAAACTGTGCTCTTGTAAATATTAGTTCAAGACTAACTATGGCGTGTTTTAAAGTACTATTTCTCAACTATGAAGTGCACATGAGTACCCGATAACGTTAAATATAATGTGAACCAGTTAGACTCTCTAATAGAAACAATATGTGACATTAATATTGCGCAGAGTGCAGTCAAATAGATTATTCATATTCAATTACCTTCAGTACTCTACCTCCAGAGTGCTCTTATTGACTGAAACTATATATAAGGAAGAAAATTTCCTACCTTAGAACTGCTATGTGACGTGACTCGAAAACCAACAATATATCCGTTTATAGAGTTGAAACTAATTGTTGCGTACTCTATGGTGGCAAGCCTCCTTCGGCGCGCCGACCTCCATAGAGAAGTTAAAAAAATAAAAATATGAAAAAACAATTGAGTCAAAGAGTACAGAAAAATTCGGGAAAAAGTGTGGAGTGAAAATTGAGGAATTTTATGTGCTGTGCAGTATAAAGACTGTATCCAGCACCAGGGAATCGCCGCCGAGAAAGGATCAAGGTAAGCCCCGTAGTTGCGTAGCTTTACCTTTCCTAGGGATCGGCCGATTTCGACATCATAAATTTAAACCCTAACACGGTCAAGGAGGCCTCCCTCCGCGGTGTCCAACCACTAATAGTGGTTAAATAACATTATTCGCCGAGCAACCGTCAAACACGGTTGCGGACGGTGCCCATGAAGAAGAGCATCTACATAACTTCAAAATGTCATAAATGATAAAATCAAGTGGTAATTTTTTTTTTTTTATTGATTATAACAAAAAATATGCAGTTGTTTTAACATTTAAAAAGCCCTTAGGGGTTGTCCTAATAATTTGAAATATATTTGTTTGTTCATTTTGTATATCAAACACTTTACGAGCATGTAGAATGACAAATGTCAAAGATGAGCAAACCACCTAAGAATGGGTGAAATTTTACCACACATTAACTCATATGCACATATTCTCTATAATAGTGTATTCAGCTAATAGTCAGTAGCTACAAAAATATTGTAATATCGACAGTTTACGTTATTTTATTATCGTCATGACCATCATTTAAATTTAAACATACACTGCTGTTTGAATAGCTTTGTATAAATTGTGTCATCAACCATGATCCTGTTTCTACCATTCATTGTTTAAATAACCATGTTTGTACTTTTAACATATTTTTAACTAAACTGAATGAAATGGATGACAAATACATTTGCCTGTACTTTCAACGGATAAAAAAATACCCAGTAAGTTTTACCCAGACAATAAAATATAAATTGAGCGTTATAATAAATTGGTGTTACTATAAATTAAGGGTTATAATAAATACTTACTTTGCAAAGGAGCAAATATGTTTAAATATAGGCAATCTTCGCTTTGATTCTTAAGATAAGGCATCAGTCTTTTTAAATATTCTAGTCTGCCTTTAGGCATTTTCTCTAAAATGGTCCTCTCATCGTCCAGGTCTGGGATCTTCTGGGGGCAGGCTGGACCCGGACGGTCGGACACTCGGACACCGTCCCACGGAGATGGAGTTCTCGTTGGACTGAATCTAGAAAAATAAATAAATAAATAATAATGTTCACTAAAAACGGGAAATCATGGTAAATATCCCGTTTTTAGTGAAAAGTTTGCTAATAACCATGATAGTTTAAAAAACTAAATTAACGATGCTAGACAATCCACACAGCATCATCTAGTCCCAATATATCTATAGAATTGGCGCAGGTGACGGACAGACAGACCGACGACATTGTTTTACGATAAGAGATGTCTAGCGTTTGAAGACTGCTCGGTAAAACCCGGTTAATTGACGACCAATGTGGCGCGGTGGGCGAAGGTCCACCTGCGACGCGGAGGTTGCGGGTTCAATTCCCGCCTTGGGTTAAATGTTTGTAGGATCTGCAAATATTTGTTCCGGGTGTTCTGGGTGTTTTCTATGTATAATAAAAAAATATCTATCTATGTATTGTATTGTATTAAATATATATCAGTCATCTAGTACCCATAATACAGCTCTGTTTAACAGCAGCTTACCTTGAGCTAGATGATGCTGTGTGGATTGTCTGTCTAGAGAATCATAATATTTTTATATCAATATTAATAAGAGTAGGTATGTTGTTGTTGTTCATACCTTTATTATTTTGTGTTTAATTTTCTTTTATGTATTGCTTATTCTTTTGTTTGTTTTTTGGAAGTCAATAAATGTATTTTCTTTCTTTCTTTCTTTCTTTCTTTCTTTATGTATTAACTTACCGATTGGATCCAACAGGCGGCGTCGCGTATGGAACACCTAAAAAAACTTCGAGAGGACTCAGATATCTGTGCTCGTCCATCGTTAGCACAAGCCCCTGTAATTTCCCATACTTCGTCTGCACTATCCTACTACTTATTTTAAACTTCACACTGCTTTTAGGGAGAGGATCACTTGGGTTCAGATAAAACTTCTTGTACACATCATAATTACTATACGTGTTTTCACCACTATAAAATTTACTATTCAAATGTAGGAAATCTTCACTATTGTAATACGGCTTTTCGAAATTGACCTTTGTATAATCATCGTCATGATCTTCGTAATTATCGTCACTGGGTTTATCGTTTTGCAGTTCACTATGACTATATTTAGAATCACTTTTTACACCTAATGAATCACTTTTTACGGCTAAAATATTACTTTTTACATCAAATTTAGAATCACTCCCACTGAAATGTCTCATGTTTGTTGTGTTTGAGTTAACTGAACGGATAGATAGATAGGTGATGACAAGAACACAGTACCAATTAAAACAGGCTACGTGCTTACATTTGTGCCGCTTTACTTTTTTTACATTGCAATAAAAACACATGCTCGGATAAAAGTTATTCCACAATTCATGGATTGCTCCGTTTTGTAACATGGCGTCATGTTACCATTTTTGTGATGTTTTCATTTTCTAGCTGGGGTTGGACACTGACGGTTATCACACAGCATCTAGAACAAAAAGAGAAATTATTGAAATTGGCTGCTTGCACGGGCTATATGTGGGTAGTCTGAGTGACAACACCTTTGATACCGATTCTGCTGTAACATTTTTTAAATTAAACGAATAAAATTGTTGCAGTCTTTTTACCTACATGTCCTCTTTTAAGTACCTAATATAATGTTGTATATGTGAAAAATGACTGTGTGTGAGCATTAAAAAAATTTATTGCGTCCGTCACGTCATTTTCACACAGCAAGCATGAGAACATAAAGGTCCATTTACACGGTTCAGTAATTTTGCATGCGAGAATTGCCTTGTGTTTGACAAAGCAATTTTTGCATGCATTGTAGCCCAAATGATCCATTCTACAGAGTAAGTAGCCCCGTATTAGTTGTCAAATAACGTCACTTGGTGATTCTTAGGTCCGTATCCAGGTATTCATGAATTAAACTCAAGCTCTAAACGATACTCAAGCATAGATTTTTGACAGTTCTAGGCTTAGAATAACAACGTGTTGTTATTCGGTTCTAGGTATATCTACTGTAAACTTCACTACTATTTCAGGACTTTGTAGAAAGAAGAACAGCATGATGTTTCAGGTACAGAAATACTTTTTCTTTATTCGACCAACGTAGGTACTTTTAGCAATGTTACTTGTTCGACGATCCAAGCCAGAATGCATCTCCGACCTTTTCGTTCGTTCTTTATTTTTCTATTTCAAAAAAACGGGCTTTCGATTGATTCCTTCTTGAACGTTAGCCAATCACAAAACGAGTCGCCTCAATCGCAACGATTTGCGGGCAGATACTACTCTGTGATTGGCCAACATCATCGATTCACCTTTTTACCATTTGACAGATAAAGAACCAGCGACAACGTCAAAGTTACAAAACAGTTGCTAGCATTAAATAATATCGAGTATATCCATAGATATCGAGATTTGAGTAATTTATCCAAAAACGAAATACATTTATTTTCAACAAATAAGCAACCCTAACAATCGTCCATTCTGACAACGTGTGCGTCCCTGCACACGACCCCAGGTGGAACCCTAACACTACAGAATACCTGTACATAAGTATACTACTCTTGTATTTATAATCTAAGTATTATTAAGTTTGCATTTATTGTTCCACCTCATGTTTGAAGCAACAAAATAAATAAACTTTACTTACCTACTTGTAGGTTATCGATGCTTGAGCTTGAGTCACAAGATGGGCAAATGGGATATGGTATCTTAAATTAGCTTTGTGGATAGGTACCTGTCGCCACCTAAAGCAACCTATGCCACAAGCCATGTATGCCAGAGGTAATTTCTTAAGCATGTCATACGTTAAAGGACTTTGGATTAGGTAGAAGGTACTTGGTACTTGAACTGAGAAACTATTTGCAAAGGGATATGCCGACATGCCAAAGCGTTGGTATCTTATTATAGAGGTACATACGTACCTATTGCTTGCGCACGCTAGCAAACATCTAAGTTATTTAGTAGGTAGGTGAGTAGATAGAACAAGACAACAAAGATGGCCGACATTCATAAACATTGTACGAAAGGTAAACTGTATTCTATGAGTCAGTGGCAAACTCTGGTGACGGAATTAATAGGCTATCTGAAGGCGCCGTCATGGCCTTAACACTATGAAAAAGCAATTTCAAATTATCATAAACTAGTGAAATACCCCTCGACTTTGTTCGTTTCATATTAGATATTTTTTATTATACATAGAAAACACCCAGAACACCCGGAACAAATATTTGCAGATCCTACAAACATTTTGCCCAAGGCGGGAATCGAACCCGCAACCTCTGCGTCGCAGGCAGACCTGCGCCCACCGCGCCACATTGGTCGTCAAAAATAAATAAAAACTATGATCTAAAAAATATCAAAACAATAATATATTTATAACTAGTAAAATGATAAGCAAAATCTCCGCGCGAACGGCGAGAGTTACGAAACAGTTGTGTTTTCGCGTGAAAACATAAAGGGGCAAGACAGAAACAAAGGGAAACGCAATATCATAAAAAGGAAATGTTCCAGCAATTTCAATAAGAGAATGAATATTACAAATGATTTTTTGTTGCTGTGATTGCTGTTTTTATCGATCTGGGATAGACCAGATATGACTAGAGATAGACAATAGGATTAAACAATTTTATTTCTTAATTTTTCCCTGCTAACATAATTGCGTTCAATTAATTTGGTACCGTGGTTGATGTGGCAGAAGGCAGGCCTTAATAATTTATTTATTTATTCAACCAACAATCACAATCTTAATATTAGGCTAGGCAGACATTATTAATTTGCGTAGAAAAGAAATAGAACTAGAACAAATTAAGTGTAGTACGACGCGACGGGGCCCCTGCACTCGATGGATTGATGACATAGCAGTCGCAGGAAGTTTGTGGATGATGAAGGCTTAGATACAGTCTTTAAATCAGTCTTTGGGTGGTCCGTTTTATAGACAACACCGCAGTACTAGGATAGTCTACCTCCAAGCAGAAGTGTGCAAGCATTACTGTGTTTAGGTTTAAAAGTCACTGTAGCAAGTGAACTTACCAGGCGATCGGACGAACGCAGTGGAGTGTCACCTAGAACTCTAAAACTTAAAGGTATGTGTGACACTTAAACTGTTATGATCAAACGTGGCGCTTAACTTAACATCAGTAGAAATTCATGATCGTCCCATGAATTTGCAGACAAAAAAAATATTAGTAAGTAATTCGATAAAAAACTCGGGTAAATTATATCTAAATTGAATTTTGTTCCAATATAAACCCCAAATTGCTTTCTATTTGCCACAATAGGTGCTAGAAATAATAATACAAATTACGAATTGTGCGAAACAAATTGAAAACATTCGCAATCATTATATCTAATATCATTTCATGGAAACCTTTTCCCACCCTATTCCTAGACCCCAACATAACCTTCTTTCAGCAGTCGCGTAAAAAATACAGGATAATTCTAAGTAAATACGCTGACACTCCAATCCTGAGAAAACAATTTCCAAATAGAGCGTTACATTGCTCCTTTTGTTTATACTAAAGACACATGTGAGAATTGATATCGATCGATGGATGTGTTCAAAGGCGATTGTCTCGGATTGAATGCGAGGGTTTAGTCGGGTAATAAGGGCCGACCTTTAGGGAACGGCGGCCCTTTTACTTCATAATGAAATGATTTAGTTTTACAAAATATGTTGTATATGTTTCAGATTGTTTCTAAGAATCCTGTATTTTCAACTCGTGATTTATTTTACTTGACTAAGTCACAGAACAGATATTAGTACACTAAGTATAGGTGCATTTATTACTAGCTTCTCCGAACAGTAGACCTCGCAAGCACAAACTTGTAAAGTGAGCTTTGAAAGTGAGCAACATACTGCATTTTACGACATAGCTCTTAGAATTAGTAAGTTGAAGTGGCAATGGGCAGGCCATATAGCTCGCAGAACCGATAACCGTTGGGGAATAAAGGTTCTCGAGTGGCGACCACGAACTGGAAAACGAAGTGTAGGACGGCCCCCCACTCGATGGACCGATGACATTAAAGCGGTCGCAGGAAGTCGGTGTAATGTAATGTGAAATAATATGATGATGATGAAAATGCGAAGAAACTTTTTTCCCAACCTATTATAATGCGCGTTGCAATCCTGAAACGAAAAAATTGAATGTTTTCTAAAACACAGCAATTAATGCTTATCAGGAGAAGTAAGTTATATGGTTGTAGTGCTTCCCTGGACAAGCTACATCAAAAAAACTATTCTAAATTACTTCTTTTGCTATTCAAACGAAATTTCGAGCAAAAATTTCAGGCTAATATCTACTAGGTACATTTCGCTAATACAACGCCACGTATTCTCCTGAATGCCAAGATCCCGACACGGAAGCCTGATCTCCTAAGTGACTCGTAACTAATTTCATTTTCTAACACGGTAATTTGGACCTTATATATTATATGCAAGATACAAAGTTTAAATTTACTAAGAAGATCGGAGACATACGGTTGTCAAAAGAATCGGAGATGTTTCGAATAACATTTTTTTTAATTTTAAAGAGAACTGGGAGTAGATTAATAATCGTGGTACTTAGTCTTTTCCGGATGCGCTGTATTATTATGAGCTCTATTTACTCAGGTTGGCGTCTAAACGTTTATTTAAACTTTTATCGTAGCCTTTGTATGTGTTGATACTAAAACAGCGAATGTATATTAGAAAACGTTCACAAACTACACCAGTTTAAAACCCATCCAATCAGAAACTCACCACAAAACATTTTATAATAATTTATGATGATAACACGATTATTGTGCAGGACGACTTAATAGAATAGTTTAGAGAAAGCTGTGAAAGTTAAAACTGTTAAGACATTAGCATTGTTTCGTTGTGCAGGCCGATATAATAGAATAGTGTAGGTAGTAAAAAGCTTTAGCGTTAAAACTGTGTAATCAATAGCATTGTTTTCGGGTATTTTTAACACAGATGTCAGCTAATATTTCAATGTTTAAAAGTTTTACTGCGTTAGGGTATTTGAACAAAAGTTAGCAACACAATAGGTAATACAGTAATAAAATAGTAAAATAAAAATGTAAAACTACGAATAGAAATAGGAATTCATATTGTCTAAGCGCGTGGGAACGTGTCCGTCCCGATGTTTCCAGAAACATGAATCCCCACTGTAGTATGTTTGTATAAATACAGCAGGAATTGTTGTAAAAATATTCAGTCAAGCAGTACCAGCCTAATAGTGAAGAAGCGTACAGGAATAAATAGAGACAGCTCCAGTCTGAAGAAGTCTTTTATTACGAGGGCTTCCCTACCCCGGCAACTAGGTGTGCACTGCCCGCACATTTAATGGTCCTTGCGAGTCGGATCTGAAGCCCTAAGAAGAATTTCGAAGACCATCGTCCAGCCACAATGCCGATCACTCGCTCTATAGTAAAAGGGCGCCCGTCGTCGTCGGCCATGAACACGTCCTTGTCCGAAGCCGCGACTGGGACTACGGCGGAAACCTCTGCAACCGGAACAATGGCAGAAACCTCCGCAATAGAAACGATGACGACAGAAGCCTCTGCGGTGACTGGCGTATCTACCGCCAGGTCCGCCGCAACAGAAGAGACCGGCACGATGATGAAGGAAGCTGATACGCTCAAAAATACTGCCACGCCGTCCACGGCCGTTATCCATCACCCTGCCCCACCTTTACCGGTGGATCCTTTGAAGAGGGTAACGGCTCAGAAGACACCACTGAATCCATGCCTGATGAAGCAAGGCATGCTGCCGGAACCGCATGCGCAGAAGAAGCGTGCTGGGTCCACTCGTTCAAGAACGAAAGTACAGAGAATAGCAAAAGCAAAGGAAGAACTCCTGCGCGTTCAAGCCCAGCTAGCTGCAGCCACGCTAGAAAGAATAGAAGCCATGAACACAGATGATGAAGAAGATGACGAAGTCTCCGTGTACTCAAAAACTGAAGCCGATGCCAGAGTGGACACTTGGTTGGACAACCAAGCACAGACAACGATGTTAGCAAACACTCATGAACCTCCGCCACCTGCACATATACTTGTGCCTGCACCAGAACCAGTCGCCGCCATTGAGAAGAACAAGCCTAATCAACAGAATGATCAATATAGAGCGCCGTCAAAGCCTAGAGATGTACTGTCCGTACCGGCGGGAGCCACCCTAGAACAAAACTTCTCAATCCTGTCTGCTGCAATCACAAGTGCCGTCAAAGCAGGACAACAGTCAAAGTTCATAGAGTTACCAGAATTCAACGGATCTCATCGGGACTGGCTGCCATTCCGAGCAGCTTATAGAGAAACTGAAGAGACACTCTCAAAAGTTGAGAACGTCAACCGCCTGCGGAAGAACTTGAAAGGAAAAGCCAAAGAAGCCGTACAGAATCTTCTCGTTAACGACACACACCCATCGAAGATAATGGAAACTTTGGAAACAAGATTTGGAAGACCAGAATCAATCGCCATGCTGGAGATTTCGGACACTTCGGGCCCTGCCTCGCCTGAATGACTCACCAAGAGACACCTGCGTGTTTTCTTCACAAGTGACGAACGCCGTATCTACTCTGGAAGCTCTAGACTGCGTCCACTATCTCTACAATCCAGAAGTTTTTACAACCTTGTTGGAGAAGATCAGCCCGTCGTTGCGCCTCAAGTTCTATGACTTTGCGGATACACAGCCAAAGAAAGATCCAGCCCTATTGAAGTTCGATAGATTTATGAAAAGACAAGCAGAACTGTGCGCACCTTTCGCACTACCAGAAGACATCGTATCACAGAAAGATAATAGACGTCCACAAAGGATACACACAGTCACGGAGACACAGTCAAATGGAACAATAAAATGCCCTATTTGCGAGGAAATGGGACACACAGCGCCAGACTGCCAAGAATTTAAGCAAGCGGATGTTAACGGAAGATGGAACATAGCAAAGGATCGACATCTGTGCTTTCGTTGCTTAAGGTACAGGAGTCGAGTCCACAGCCGCCGAACGAAGATATGTGGCGTCAACAAGTGCAAATACTCGCACCACACGATGCTACACTTGAATAAACCAGAAAATCCGGCAGAACCAAAAGATGAGAAATCAATAGAATCAATCAACTCCGCGTGGACGATGAACAAGCAGTCATACCTAAAAATAGTTCCAGTGCAAGTGTTGGGACCAAAAGGCACCGTCGACACCTTCGCACTGCTCGACGATGGGTCAACAGTCACACTTATCGATGAGAACATTGCCGATTCCATCGGAGCCCAGGGACCCATCGATCCTCTACACATAGAAGCGATCAACGCCATGAAGACAACAGAAACTAGATCAAGAAGAATCACCTTCGTGCTCAAAGGAACGAACAATCACGAAGAAAAGATTCAAGCCAGAACAGTGAAGAATTTTAAACTATCGCCACGAGAAGTTTCCGAGGATCATGTCAAAAGATGCACGCACCTGAGAGACATCAGCGGAATAGTTAGCTACGAGAACGCGAAGCCACAAATACTTATCGGTCAAGACAACTGGCACCTTCTACTAACATCGAAAGTCAGAAAAGGGAACGCGGACCAACCGGTAGCCTCACTCACGCCACTTGGTTGGGTACTGCATGGGAGTCACACCCGCACACTCGGTTGCAGCATCAACTACGTGACACATATTAGAGAAAAGCCAGCTGAAGACAATCTAGAAGACCTGATGAAACAGTACTTCGCGATGGACGCGCTCTGCATCAATCCAAAGAAACCGAAGACAGATCCTGAAGAGCAAGCCCTACGTATCCTGAAAGAAAATACAGTCCACACCGCAGAAGGAAGATACGAAACCGCTCTACTATGGCGAAAAGAAGATATCGTCTTACCAGACAATTACGAAGCTTCACTAAAGAGACTCTTCGGTATAGAGAGAAAATTAGATCGCGACGAAGCTGTTAAGAAAAAATACACAGAACAGATGGAAGCTCTGGTCAAGAGAGGGTACGCTGAGCCGGCCCCTACCGTGAAGACTCCCAACAGAACGTGGTACCTCCCGCACTTCGCAGTGATAAATCCTATGAAACCGGACAAATTGCGGGTGGTACACGACGCCGCAGCCAAAACAAGAGGAATCTCACTAAACGATGTGCTACTCAAAGGACCAGACCTTCTTCAATCTTTGCCAGGAGTCGTGATGAGATTTCGACAGCACCAAATAGCAGTAACGGCGGACATCAAAGAAATGTTTATGCAGGTGAAACTCAGAACACAAGATCGAGACGCCCTCAGTTATCTTTGGCGTAAAGATCGACGAGATGATCAACCTCCAGAAGAATATAGAATGACATCTCTTATCTTCGGTGCATCGAGCTCACCCTCAACAGCAATATACGTGAAGAACTTGAACGCCAAGCAATACGAGCAATCTCATCCAGAAGCAGCAGCCGCAATAATAGAGAAACACTACGTCGACGACTACCTGGACAGCTTCAGGAATATAGAAGATGCAGTACGCATTACTAAAGACGTACGCGATATCCACAAAGAAGCCAGCTACGAGTTAAAGCAGTGGAAATCAAACTCGCCGAAACTGTTAGAAGCTCTTGGCGAAGAAGACTCAGAACAGAATATAGAATTGTACAAATCTGAAGAGAAGATAGAACGAGTCTTGGGACTTATATGGAAAACGAACACGGATGAGCTTACTTTCAACTTGAACCTCGCACGCATACCACTGTCTCTCATCGAGGGGAAGACACCGACGAAGAGAGAAGCTTTGCGAATAGTTATGTCTCTATTCGACCTACTCGGCTTCGCTTCACCGGTCACCATCAGAGCTAAACAGTTGCTTCAAGAAGTATGGCGCCGAGGGACACTGTGGGATGAAGAAATACCAGAAGACCTAGCTGAAAAGTGGAAAAACTGGATGGCGAACCTGAGAAATCTGAGCAACGTGGTTATTCCAAGATGGTATTTGCAGTATAGCGATGCTACTTCATTACAGCTCCACGTATTCACCGATGCCAGCGAATCAGCCTATTCAGCGGTCCTCTATTGGAGAACAACAGCAGAAAACGGAGAGGTCAACGTCACACTCATCCTGGCCAAAGCAAAAGTAGCGCCACTGAAACTCACTTCGATCCCAAGACTAGAGCTGCAAGCTGCCGTAATGGGAATGCGCCTAGCTGAAGCAGTTATAAAAGAACACAAGAGAAAACCAGACACTAAGACGTTCTGGAGAGACAGCAAAACAGCCCTCACCTGGATCAAGACTGGGTCACGGTCATACAAGCCGTACGTAGCCCATCAACTTGCCATAGAAGATGTGACGACGGTCAACGAATGGAGATTGGTACCTACAAAACTAAACGTGGCAGACGACGCTACCAGAGATGTACCAATGGGATTTAATAGAGAACATCGATGGTACAAGGGTCCAAAGTTCTTGTATCAAAAGGAAGAATCTTGGCCAGCAGAAAAAGCAGCGTCGTCTTCAGATCGACGACTCGGTACAACGGGCCGACGTCAACCCGCCGAAGAATGTATGGGTCCGAGGAAAAGTGATTGCAACGTACCCAGGACCAGACGGCGTCGTGCGAACAGTCGACGTGGCAACAAAGGGAGGAATTCTGCGAAGACCGGTGCACAAGCTGCTAGTCCTACCCATCGACAACGTCGTCCTACCCACGGACGGAGGTGCAACGCGGTTGCACGGCGGGAGTAATGTGCAGGACGACTTAATAGAATAGTTTAGAGAAAGCTGTGAAAGTTAAAACTGTTAAGACATTAGCATTGTTTCGTTGTGCAGGCCGATATAATAGAATAGTGTAGGTAGTAAAAAGCTTTAGCGTTAAAACTGTGTAATCAATAGCATTGTTTTCGGGTATTTTTAACACAGATGTCAGCTAATATTTCAATGTTTAAAAGTTTTACTGCGTTAGGGTATTTGAACAAAAGTTAGCAACACAATAGGTAATACAGTAATAAAATAGTAAAATAAAAATGTAAAACTACGAATAGAAATAGGAATTCATATTGTCTAAGCGCGTGGGAACGTGTCCGTCCCGACGTTTCCAGAAACATGAATCCCCACTGTAGTATGTTTGTATAAATACAGCAGGAATTGTTGTAAAAATATTCAGTCAAGCAGTACCAGCCTAATAGTGAAGAAGCGTACAGGAATAAATAGAGACAGCTCCAGTCTGAAGAAGTCTTTTATTACGAGGGCTTCCCTACCCCGGCAACTAGGTGTGCACTGCCCGCACAATTATATTAAACAAACCTAAAGCCTCCATGATTAAGGTCATTAATAGTGTGTCGCCGGTTTAAATTGGCTTTCAGCCAATGTGTCACATGCCATGTAGATAATTGTTGTACAGCGGTTTCCGTGGTCGCTGCTCTTAATGGATGTCTGGCAAATTGGATGAACTGTTTATTAACTATCAACTTACTCTGCTAATATTTTTTTATACTTAACGGTAGACTTATGTTGCTACGATGCTAGAAATAAGGATAGTAAAACGATAACAAATTTTATAAGATGTGTGGGAATTTAAATAAATTGAGCTGGTTTATATAATGTTTAACACTGGTCAGTCTGTATACTGACACTAATTACAGATGACAAGGTAAAAAGCTGTAGGTACTTGAAATCACACTAGTTTTTTTTTTTATACAACTGAAGTGGCAACCAAGCGTACGGCCCACAAGATGGTAAGCGGTTACCGCAGCCTATGGACGCTTGCAATACCAGAGGTATCACTCGCGGGTTGCCACCTTGAGGCTAAGATCGAAAGCCTCATATGCCAGTAATTTCACCATACCCTTCACACCGGAACACAGCAATGCGAGCATTACTGCTTGGCGGCAGAAATAGGTATGGTAGTAGTCCTTCCCCGGACGAGCTCTATCACAGCGAACTCTACTAACTCTAAATAAAGCACTGTGGTCTAGTGGTACTGACCTTTCAGGTCCTTCGTAGATTAAAAAACAGTCCAAGCACCAATGGATTATATATTTGAAAAATAATTGTGCACAGTGCCAGTCATCTCAAACGGTGGAGGATATCGTGAGGAAATGGGCAAGTCAAAAAACTAAAAGTTGGAAAGACTTCACCAATCTGTATTATGATTATGACCCAATCACTCTCACTTGAAAGTAGGCTAGTGTCCCAGCTGTGGGAACATTATATTAGGCTGTAATTTTTTGATTAATTTTTATTCATCATCATCATCATAATATAATTTTTATTAACTTGCATTCACTTTGACGACCGATGTGGCGCAGCGGGCGCAGGTCCGTCTGCGACGCGGAGGTTGCGGGTTCGATTCCCGCCTCGGCTCAAATGTTTGTACGATCTACAAATATTTGTTCCGGGTGTTCTGGGTATTTTCTATACATAATAAAAAATATCTATCTATGTATTGTATTGTATTAAGTATATATCAGTCATCTAGTACCATAACACAGCTCTGTTTAACAGTAGCTTATCTTGGAGCTAGATGATGCTGTGTGGATTGTCCATCATTATTTATTTATTTATTAATTTATTTGTATTAATTACAGCGGTCTCGGGTTTGGCCGAGACAGCGTTGGCGAGGCGATCGCGACACTTTCGATGAGAGATGGTGGGAGAAAGTTCAGGATAGAGACGAATGGAAGTCCTCGGGGGAGACCTTTGCCCAGCTTGGAACGATATAGGTTAAAAAAAAGTGCTAGCAGTTACTAGTCTAAGCTATGTCATCATGACTAGAAAGTAAGTATTTGACGCCTCATCTACCCTTAGCTTATCTGTAAGTATTTCTTATACCATGAACACTACATTCAACGGCGGATGTGATGCGGCGGGCGAAGGTCCGACTGCGATGCAGGAGGTTGAAAGAAAGAAAAAGAAAAAAAAAAAATATTGACACACACATAGAGGAAATACAAAGATAAAAAGAAGTAGGCAAGTAGGTTCAAAAACAAAGTAAAAATAAAAATGAAATATAAAAGATACAGTATGTAGGTACCTAATACCTAAAACGACTTATCTATATATCTATTTTTTAAAACAAAAATGTGAGTGTGGGTCAATGTTCTTGGCTCAGCATAAGCTGCATCGCAGGTTGCGGGTTTAATTCCTGCCTTGGAACAAATGTTTTTACTATCTATAGTATTTGTATCAGGTATTCTGGGTATTTTCTTAAAAAATATATTTATACTTATGTAAATTGTTCTGTCATCTAATACCCCTATCACAAGCTTTGCTTGAGTTGCTGTCGATTCGGACAAAATTTATTGGGAAACAGTGTCCCAACTGACACTTTTGATTTTATTAGCTTGAAGGCTAGATGATGCTATGTGGATTATCAAGCTATATTTATTTATTTAATCCTAGCTTCTACAACGCTACAATTTGTAATTTGTATGCTGGTAACACACTTTTCTAACGACCGATCTAAAATACATTTGAACAAAGAAACAAAACCAGCACCTGTGAACGAATAAACCCATTACGCCGGCTTAGAGCCTGTAATCCGAGCACAACTAACGATTAGCGGCCAGCGGTTTCTATTCGATAACTAGCGTAAACAATATTGTAACTGAAATGTTTTAAAAAAAATTATCTAAAATGACCAAAAACAGTGTCTCAATGTCAATGTCAATGTCGCAATGTCAGTGTTTCTTATGTCCACTCTAGCGGGCAAAGATTTTTATAAACATTTCCGTGTAAATTTTTCTCCTGACTAACCATTTTGATGACCAAAGAATATAACCTCACCCTATAATGAATTTAAAATGGTCTTGCGTGGCGCATCAGACGAACAACTTGACTTTCTAGTCCTGACACCATGAATAAGAATAAGAATAAGAATTTATTTATTTGACACACACACAAAAAAGGAAAGTAAGTAATACAAGACAAGTTGAGTAAGTGAGTATAAGTAAGTACCTATTTCTTAGAATAAACTAAAAACAACAATACAGAAACAAAAGAAAATAAAAATAAAATATGATGCTTTGGTTTTATTATTATTATTATATTAGTAAATCAGCTGCTAGTGTTCCACTGCTGGGCAAAGGCAAAGGCCCATTCCCTCCAGACGTCTCGATGCCAAGCCAATAACCTCCAATCTACCAAACATTTTTCCATAAGTTCCTTCCGCCATCTCCGTTTTGGTCTGCCGCGTTGCCTTCTCGCTGGGTCAGGGCGCCATTCGGTGGCTACCTTTGCCTAATTTTATTATTACTTATCAAATATAATTGCTAGAATAACAAACAAGTACTTATGTATATGTATTTTTGCTTTTATAATTTCAATAGATTGACGCGTGCGCTGACTGCCAGAATCCAAAGTCATTTCTAACTTTTTGAATAAAATTACTTTATTTCATTAAAGAAATAATTACCATCAATTCCCAGTGCCGTCGCCTGATTTATTACCCAACTCCGCATTTATAAGACAAAGCTTCATTTTGATTCAAAAATGAATTTACCAACAAATCTGACATTCAAATTTTATAATTAGCATCGAGAAATTGAGATACTGAAACAAAATTCTGATGTCTCTCGCGATTTGGTTTGGTTTGCTTATTACTACGTACAAAACATATTTTCTCCTTCTCAAATTAGGTTGTATTGAGAACAGTGGGTTATCAGTAAGTAGGTACTTACGAGTAATAATTTAGATCAAACATGTACTTAATTAGAATCGAAATGGTAATATTTGAGACTATTTAATGCAATAATAACGCATGATACAAATCATCATCATCATGACAGCCTTCTAATGTTCCCACTGCTGGGACACTGGCCTACTCTCAGGCGAGAGTGATTGGGTCTTAATCCACCACGCGGACCCAATGCGGATTGGCGGATGGCACATGTCTTTCGAGTTTTTAGTTCTTGGACATGCCGGTTTCCTCACGATGTTTTCCTTCACCGTATGAGAGCACTGGCATTGCGCACATAAATTTTTCGAACAGAAAAATCCATTGGTGCACGACCGGGTTTGAACCCACGACCTTAGGATCGGAAGGCGGGGTCACTACCACTAGACCACCGGTGCTCTCATGATACAAATAGTGGTTGAATAATTATATACAAATTCAGAAAATTATAATTTGTATTTCAACGGTTGCTACATAGTCTTAAATTATATTAATAGTAGTAGAAATCTTTGTAATAGAGCTCGTTTAGAAAAGTACTGTCACCATACCTTAAGCTGCCGCCAAGCAGCAATCCTTGCATTTACTTGCACTTGCATATTGATTTAAACATATATGATTGCCGGTGAAATTATTTACACTGAGACTTTGGCGTGATTTAAACGCGCGAGTGATACTTCTAGTATTACAAGCGTCTACAGACTACGGTAACTGATAACCATCTGAGCTATAGATATGCTTGTTTGCCATATTAAATGTAATAAAAGTTGTTGGTATGGAGTATGTTTCTCATTTTGTCTCATCAGATAATCTGTGTCAAATCATATTAACAAGACAGGAACGTGCGAAAAAGGTCGTGGTCAAAGGCCGGTCAGGCTTCACAGACTGTGGCGAAACCCGGGTTAACTCGCAACAAGGTGATGCTGTGTGTGGTGGGATTGGAAGGGCATTATTCATTATGAGCTGTTACCACCAGGCAGGACCATCGATTCTGAACTGTACTGCGAACAACTGATGAGATTAAAGTAAGGAGTTGAGAGAAAGCGGCCGGAATTAATCAACAGAAGGGGTTTTTCATCATGATAACGCTAGACCTCACACATCTTTAGCCACTCAGCAAAAATTAAGAGAGTTTGGCTGGGAGGTGTTAATGCATCCGCCGTAAAGTCCTGACCTTGCACCTTTAAATTTCCACCTGTTTCGGTCTCTTCAGAATTCTTTAGGCAGTGTCAGGTTAACATCACGAGAGGACTGCCAAAACCACTTGTCGCGGTATTTTGATCAGAAGCCCCAAAATTTCTATAGCAATGGGATCATGTCCCTACCTACAAGATGGCAAAAAGTTATCGAACAAAATGGTACCTACATACTTTAGTTAAATGTAAATAAACTGTATTAAAAAATGTTTTGAATTTTCTTAAAAAATGCGAAGAAACTTTTTCCCCAACCTATTATGTACCTACCATAATGCTATAATTTTTTATGAGTTATGACCACATGTTATGACTTATGTTATGACACCTTAACATTAATAAAAGTACAAAGGTCATACAACTCCATAATTGACAAACTAGCCCGTTATTGTCAATTGATTGACCCAACAAAAACAAAGGTGATTTGACCCATTATCTAATAGACCGTAAAAGGGATGCCAAGGGACAGTATCATCCTTATTCACTAACGCTTCGAACTAACAAAGAATATAATCAAGAATAAAATACAAGATTATATTTGTAATTGTGGTCTGTGGATCTCCGATTTATGTGTGTATAATTAACACAAAAATTATTGGTTACGCTATTTTTATGAAAACGCGTAACTTTTTTTTTAAATTTGATTGGTGTTTTATGGTTAACGAAACATTATAATATTATACTCACAATGATCAAGAGTATATTAATTATTATATTATTATTAATTTATTTAATAATATGGCATTTGTATCGTCGTAAAAATGTTGAAGCTCATTGAAGGACAAGCAGGTTTGTAATATAAATTTGTCCCTCTTTTAGTGACGGGGGGACAAATAGAGTATTAGTAGAAAAAAATTTGTCTCCTCTCGTTACTGACAGGGTGACAGATAGCATTAAAAAAAAAATGCGATCTATCACCTTGAGGGGACAGATGGGAATAATCCATGATGATTAAGTTCTTACCGTGATTAACGAAGTTGGCTACAGTCTCACATGAACTTACCTACATAAGAAGATTCCATCATTCCAACTCGTTTATGAATAAAGTATAGAGCTGACTGAATAAATAGTGAAATGGAATCCAGTAGGGTGTGTCAAGAAAAGAAATGATACAGTATTGACACAGTTGAGAAGTTCCGTGAATGTTTGTCCGCTACTGTGACCATTGCGAAATATGAGCTTTTTCTTGACGTGTTTGAACAGTTAGGGCGATTCGGGTAATAAAAATTGTCAAATTTTCAAGCTCTACAGTGTTAAAATTTCGCATTTATAATGTTAGTGTGATGTGATTTTTGTAAGTAAATATAACACCTTGGTCACAGAACAGATATTAGTACTCCTTGGTGTAAACTGTCAGAATATTAATGACGGTTTACACCATCTTTATGTAAGTCATAAATATAAAAATAGATTGCTGTGCGTTAGTCTCGCTAAAACTCGAGAACGGCTAGACTGATTTGGCTAATTTTGGTCTTGAAATGTTTGGAGTCCAGGGAAGGTTTAAATGGTGAGAAAATGTACAGGGTGTTAAAATTTGCTAAAAAAATAGTGCGAGTCAAAACCGCGCCGTGTCTACTAGATTTTGATCTTGAAATGTTTGTAGGAGTCCAGAAAAGGTTTAAACGATGAGAATATATACAGGTTGTTAAAAATTGCCAAAAAAATAGCGCGAGGAAACCGCAATGGGTCAGCAAACAAATAAATAAATATATTAACACGTTTGGTCTATCTTTTAGTATGAAGCTTTGAAGCTAGTATTCGCGATGTGTGTTACTCATAATCCAAACCGACAGCTTCTCCTGCCCTTTAGGCTTCCCCTAAGGCTATAACCGAGCCTTAGAGCAATAATTCACTTATGCGGAGCGAAAATATGTGTGCGCAGTACCAACCAAAACCACTCGTGTTGAAATTGCAATACATGTTCTTCTTAAAGTAATAAATCAGTTATAAATTCAATTGAATTATCACTTATTTATTACGAATTTAACGTGAGAATAGTTAATTAACTGGGAATACAATTAATTGGTAATTTTACACCTATCTCTCCGATCAAGTAGATGCTAATTTTAACACCTTTTTTTTTAATTTCATTTTGATTTTTGGTTCCTCATGTGGCGCGGCGGGCGAAGGTCCACCTGCGACATAGCAGCAGGAAGAACGAGCAGGAGGTTGCGGGTTCAATTCCCGCCTTGGAACAAAAGTTTGTACAACCTGCAAATATTTTGTTCTGGGTGTTCTGGGTATTTTCTATACATAATAAAAAATATATTTGCATTGTTATATCAGTCATCCTTTAACAAAAGCTCTGCTTACCTTGGGGCTAGATGATGCTGTGTGGATTGTCCAGCATTATTTATTATTATTTATTAGTACAATAATTTATTATAGTAAAGTCAATCTCGAACCATCGAAAATAATTGAATCATTGTTACCGCAGAAAATTGAGAGAGCTTATTCCGATAGTAATAGCAAATATTGTCAGTCGAGCCACGAACGCGGATTTCAAATTAAAACTTAATTATATATTCCAAGGAACCATTTTCTTTCGATATTATAAAGCAGGGTGCAGTTGGCATGATTGGATTTGAAATTAATATTCATCGATTTCTGTTAATAAAGAATATTTTAATGAATGTTTTACAGTGCGTTTGGATATACCAATAAAATAGATTGTTATAGAGTATTTTTAAAAACGTTTTACTGTTTGTTTGGTAGATTGTTATCGAGAGTATTAACAACGTTTTATCGTGTTTGGAGTTTTGTTTGAATACTTAATTATTATTTTATTTTATATTAATATTGTGATCACAAGCAAAATAGCCTGTTTCTTATTATAGGCGGTTTACTAGACGGTAATATACAAGATAGATCTATTTAGTCATAAGCACATCAACATAAACAGATTTTATGGTTTTAATAATTATAATTTGTAATAGGTTAAGTGTACTGAACGGTTTATGTTGCGAATAAATATTTTTTCATTTTTCATTTTTTTTTCAAGGGTTTTGCATAGTCCCAAGCTGTAAATAAGGCGAACAATTAGTATTGAAATATAAAGTCTTGGTTATCTCACTGGTTTAGCCAGAATCTCTGTTTTATCGACCAAACTGCAGCTAAGAATACTGGTTATACAAAAAATTTTTTTTTTTTTTTCAAAAACAATAAAGTAGTGAATTTGTAGCCGTTCTAATAATCACGGTATTCACGGCACAAAGTTAGTTACACTTACAAAAAAGAAAGAAAACGTTAAGTAGCTAATTTAAAATAAATAAATAAATAATGCTGGACAATCCACACAGCATCATCTAGCCCCAAGGTAAGCTGCTGTTAAACAGAGCCGTGTTATGGGTACTAGATGACTGATATTATATACTTAATACAATACAATGCATAGATAGATATTTTTTTATTATAATATAGAAAACAAATATTTGTAGATCGTACAAACATTTGAACCCGAGGCGGGAATCGAACCAGCAACCTCCGCGTCGCAGGTGGACCTGCGCCCGCTGCATCGGTCGTCGAAAATAAGTTAGGGTCGTAATAATTTATCGTCTTCTTTCTTATCTTCTCTTCTATATAAAAAAGAATTACTGTGCGTTAGTCTCGCAAAAATTCGACAACTGCTGGACCGATTTGGCTAATCGATGTTGAAATATTTAGACGAGTCCAGGGAAATTTTAAACGGTGAGAAATTATATAAAAATTGCGAAATAAATAACACGACTGGAACCGCTCCGGGTCAGCTAGTAATATTTGTTTTTGTATTTATTATCTTATCTTCACCTCAACATCCCCATGACTATATTTAATCTTGTTTGTGCACACCGCCGACGTGTAAATTCAATAAAGCCTAGTCAGGACACAAGGAAATACGATTATCCGGTGTGTCGATCGTGTGAACCCGTCAACAAATAAGTTAACATACCTCTCTTTCTGAGCCTTTATCTTCATTCCAAAATGAAACGAACTTTTCAGAAGTAATAGTATCACTAGCTTAGATAGATGTTTCATTTCGATGTCTCAACTAATACCACACTTCCAGAGCGTATTAAATCTTAAAACAAGTACGGTAAAACTCATTTTGGATTGAAAATATGATTCAAATTACACAAGGCGCCCAATTCGTTGAAATGATAAATCTTAAGTTAGGAACTTCGCCGCTGGTGATTCGTTACAAAGTTTATCGGAAGCGTGTGATATGGTTTTGATTGATTTTCAATTGGATTATAATTTATCACCTACATTTTCTAACAGCATTGAGAAAATGGATGTAAGATTAACGCGCAACACACACAGCGGGCGGGCGCGGGTCGGTCAGACCCGCCGCGGGTGTTTTTTGTTTTAAATTGTATGCTTATGTTATATATTGTATGTTTTAAAAGCTTACTATAAAACAACCGATTACCTAGATGATAAAAAAGCTTGGGACGAATGTGCTCCAACTCTACTTGGAATCCATAACAATAGCAAGGGTCATGCCAAAAAGCGATAGGAACCCAACCGGTGTTGTTGCCAGTTCTTTTACGGCATGGGCGCGTTGGAACTGGTGTAAATTTTCCTAGCTTGTAAGACGTTTCAAAGTGATCCTTTCTATTGATCACATTCTACTGAATAAATAATTTTTGATTTTGATTTTGATTTTGATTTTATGGACGACAAGGATGACAACACACTGAACGCGGGAGCGGCTGCCGCGCTTCACCGGACCCGCGCCCGCGTTCAGTGTGTTGTCATCCTTGACGTCAGTAACAAACACAACAAAAAATACGCTTTTCTTTTTTTATATTTTAGAATTTTGTTCTGTGTGTGTTGCGCTTAAGAAAAAAGGTAGACAAAGATTTAGGTATAATAAAAACACGTTAGCACGGGAAAAGTTTATAGAGATTGCGGAAAACCATAAGAAAAATATTATGATCTTGCATAACCTACTTCCAACTAATAATATAGTTTGTAAAGTGTGGAAGTTTGTACAGATGTATGTTTGTGAGCATATTTATTACTCAATCACGCCGTAACCTTTGAGAGGATTTAGGTAAAATTGAGCACGAATAAAACTATTAATTTAGATAAGATAAGATAAGTAAATTTCTAAAAATACGCAATAAAAGCATTCAATAACTGAAATGCTGAAATTCAGATGAGGGATAGCTACCTACAGATAAACTACTAGGTACCTAAGTAAATTAAGTATATATGTAAGTTATTTAGTTAGCTTTTCAATCGATAAAGAAGTTAGTAACTATTTTATCAAAATAGTCAACAATTGTTTATAATAAGGAAGAATATTGCTTTTTATGGAAGAGCATGGCTTTAGTAATAATCCATTTGATTTCATTTGGTCATCAATTCAAAACAACACCTACTGATAAACTGCCATAAATCTAAACCATGATACGAACCGGTCACAATATTTAATGTACGGATTTGATACATACAATAGCAAACCCATGATTCAAAGTAAACAAACAATCTCCCTTATTCCGTATACGCTAAGGTTCATAACTGAAATGGTAAGGCCTGTGACAGAAACGTCACTGAATTGAGACGAATGTGTTTGTTTTGAATAGATTAATTTGCAATTCAGAGACAATACAATCTTGATGCGACCCCAAGTGATGTGACCTCAAACTAGGACATAAACCACCGAACCATACGAGGATGTTCGTTCAAAATGATTCCTTTGTCACTATTCCATTGTTGGCTAAAGTTTGAAAGATCAAAGCTGTGTTATTTGGCCTCACTTGATACAGAAACGGAAAACAGGCTCTCCCGCTTCTGTATCAAATTGAAACATATTAACGATATTCTATTGGTAATCTAAACTAAACATGGATGATATTAAGGTCGTAGTTAAGTTTGTTTACGCGTGTGATTTTATTAGCAAAATAATAACTCATTATAACCAAACAATGGTGTGTAATTTTTTCCCCAAACATTTTTGTTCACGTCTGTACATAAAGTTCAAATAACATACTAATTTTCATCTATTTTTAAGAGCGGGATGAATTAACCAATCAAAATAAGATAAATAATGATTTAGTTAACTAATCCCGTACGATGAGTTGACAGCGGGATGAGTTGACTAAAGAGCAATAAAATTAATGCACTACATAGTTTAGTTCGCCTTTGACTTATCTACTGACAGAGTGACAATCAACGCACAGCACAGACGATAAGTTCTAGAGATCCAAACTTTTGATTAGGGCTTGTTTCTCTACACATTAAAAGGAACAAGCCCTAAAAATTTAAGTTGTGCACTACCAAAGTCGTCAAAACGCAGTGGAAAACAGTTTTCCAAAAAAATAGGGCAGTCATGACAAAGCAGGGCGTTCCACTAGTACTTTATATACTTTTGAGCTCTTCAAAATACCAAAGTACCTGTCACAAAACCCCGTCACATAACTTTCAAACCCACCTTTATTCCATTAAGCGTTCCTAAATAAGTGTCAAAACATCAGAAACATTCATCTTCCGTCGAGGCGCAAATTAGCAAAGTTGCAAACTCAAATTTTTCCTGAACTTAATTTCGAATTAAAATTTTCTCAAAGGAGCGAACAATCGAACAAAAATGGTAAATGGAAAAGGAAAAACAGAAACAGGGGGAGACGGGAAATTTATTCTTCGCTAGAGGCTGTTTTGGGAAATGACCGCTGGCCGGGTTGGACTGGGAGTTAAAAATAAATGGGATAGACCCAAAGACGACAATAATTTATGTCGGATAGACATTGATTAGTGTTCGTATAGAAAAGTCAAGCCAAATAACAAATGTACGACCGATGTGGCGCAGCGGGCGCAGGTCCGCCTGCGACGCGGAGGTTGCGGGTTCGATTCCCGCCTCAAGTCAAATGTTTGTACGATCTACATATTTGTTCCGGGTGTTCTGGGTATTTTCTATTATAATAAAAATATCTATTTATTTATTGTATTGTATTAAGTATATATCAGTCATCTAGTACCCACAATACAGCTCTGTTTAACAGCAGCTTACCTTGGGGCTAGATGATGCTGTGTGGATTGTCCAGCATTATTTATTTATTTACTTATTTAATAACTTAATTATTTTTATTTCAAGCAAAACGTTTTATACGATCACTATAATAAATGCAAAAGTATAGAAAGATAGATGGATGGATAATGGATGCTTGTAATACTCCTCACGCTAAAATTGCTAAACGGTTTTAGATAAACAATTATTATAAGCACATATCATAGGTTACTTTTTATCCAGGAAATGTGGTTCCCGTGTAATAAAGGAATTTTGATTAGCAGTAAGTAAGTAAGTTCGTGTGAGTCAGTGGCCAACTCTGGTGACAGAGTTTCTAGGCCGCCCGAAAGCCTCTGTCATGGCCTAATAACTTTGAAAAATCCGGGACCGACGTGCCCTCCGAAGCACGGGAGCGCTCTGTTGAAATTGCCACTGGCGGTCTCCCATCCAAATGATGACCCCGCGGAACAGTGCTTAACTTCGTTGATCTGTTAAGAACGACTTAGCTAGCTACGTCACGAGCGCTCCGATTTTCAGTAAAAATAGATAAAGTTAAAGTTTTCTTTATACCGGTTGAACCACAAAATCTTTACACGCAAACCTTTTTGCACAGAAGAAAATGTTCGTTTGGGGTTTAGAATTTTTTTAAGAGTAGTAGAGTTCTCTGTGATAGAGCTCGTCCGGGGAAGGACTACCACCATACCTATTTCTGCCGCCAAGCAGTGATGCTCGCATTGCTGTGTTCCGGTGTGAAGGGTATGGTTTCCAGTGAAATTACTGGCACATGAGGCTTTCGTTCTTAGCCTCAAGGTGGCAACCCGCGAGTGATACCTCTGGTATTGCAAGCGTTCATAGGCTGTGGTAACCGCTTACCATCATGTGGGCCGTACGCTTAGTTGCCACTTCAGTTGTATAAAAAAAAAAAAAAAAAAAACTCGAATAGGTAGGTACATTGTTAGAGCTGAAATTGACATGATTGCTCTAAATTAGAAATAACTGCTAATTGAATTCCTCCAGGGAGAAAAAGTTTCTACAAGATAAAGTAAAGAATTAGAAGAATGGAATAGAAAAGCTAAATAATTATATAATTGGATGATTGGTTTAGCTTTTGTATGTAAACTTATTTTTAAAAATAGAAGTTCAAATAACTTGCATTTTTTGTTTGTTAATTTTTTTTTTATTGCCTAGCTATTATTATGACTACTACTACGTCACTAACAATTTTATTTATTATTAGGTACCAACATTATCATTCAATTCATGACATACTTACCTATCTAACTACATTTTTTTTTTTTTACAAATACCGAATGCATAAACCTCGGCCTTTCTCCATGTTGCAATACCCTAATAACAGGGTTCATGTGTGATACTACTTATTCTGTAACAACTACATAATGTACCATATGACAGCAATAAATGTATTTGATTTGATTTGATTTGAAAAGCTATCTCAAAGTTGCTTAGATGGTATTACATTTTCAAAATCGTTGCGGTATTAACAAACAATCAACGCATAGCCCACCACCATTAACCACCTAATACCAAGCAAAACTCCTAAATATTTATCTTTTTATCTGTTTGCACAAAGAAAATTATTCCTGAACATTGCGAAAAAAGTTTGTATTACAAAGTTGATTTGGAAAAAACTGTATTTGGTATGACCTGGTGGTAGAACTCTTCAATAAGAGTCCGTCTTGGTAGGCACCACCGCAGTGTCACGTATTCTACCTCCAAGCAGTAGTATGCAAGCATTAATGTGTTTAGGTTTGAAGGGCACTGTAGCAAGTGAAATTACTGGGCGAAAGAGACTTAACAACAATGTCTCAGGGTGATAAGCGCAATAAAGTGCCACGCAAACACTTAAAATCTTAAAGTTTCGGGTGGCACTGCATCTGTTATAGTCAGGCGTGGTGCTTAACATCAGGCGGGCGTCTTGATTGTCTTGTCTGCTGACATATAAAAAAAATTGCCCTGGCTTTTTCAAAATTTTTAGGCCATAGCGGAGGCCTTAGGGCGGTTCATTAACTCCGTAACCTGAGTTGGGCACTGATTTATACGAATTAACTACGCGTAAAGACATACTTACCAGTTAGTTCGTGTGAGTCAGTGGCCAACTTTATTGACAGAGTTTTTAGGCCACCCGAATGCCTCTGTCATGGCCTAAAACATTGAAAAAGCCGGGATCGCTTGCCCTCCGAAGCCCAGGAACGCTCTGTTGAAATTGCCACGGTCACTATCCAAATAGTGACTACGCGGAACAGTGCCTACTAAATACATACAGAAAAACAGACAGTTAAGTGACTTTGTTTTATAGTAAAGAAGGGCTCTCAAATTACAACATATTATTATCTCGAAATAAACATAACAGTAAAGGACAAAACGTTGTAAGTACACTCACCTTATCATAGCAAAATAAACCAACAAAACATAGCCACATTCGCAAACAATAAGTAATTGCAACAATCACAAGGAAAGAAGGCAGAGTGAACTACAGCAACTACGAATTATGTAATTACGGACCGCGTTCTAAATCCTTTTAGGCCGGAACACATGAAGCCAATTTGCGAGATGGCTCTGAATTATATAAGACTGGTATACTCGTATAGAACTGGCCTTATAGTTCAATTGGTAGCTCGGTTCGCAGATTGTGAGGTTCGACTCCCACTCAGGACGAGTATTTGACGACCGATGTGGCGCAGCGGGCGCAGTTCCGCCTGCGACGCGGAGGTTGCGGGTTCTTTTCCCGCCTCGGGTCAAATGTTTGTACGATCTACAAATATTTGTTCCGGGTGTTCTGGGTATTTTCTATATAAAATAAAAGAATATCTATGTATGGATTGTATAGTATTAAGTATATAGCAGTCATCTAGTACACAAAACACAGCTCTGTTTAACAGCAGCTTACCTTGGGGCTAGATGATGATGTGTGGATTGTCCAGCATTATTTATTTATTATTTATTTATTTGTCTGGTAAGTATTAAGTTTTGTTCTGTCTGGGTGTTTATATGCATTAGTTATTACAAAAAATCTGTTCATATAGTATTTACTTAGCTTTTTTGGAAATTATACATGTATAAGAACACCCATGATCGAGACCATAGGATTAGAAGGCGAAGTCACTGTCACTAGACTATCAGTACCTTTATTCTTCACCAAAATAGCTCTTAGAATTAGTAAGTTGAAGTGGCAATGGGCAGGCCAAAGGTTCTCAAATGGCGACCACGAACTGAAAAACGAAATGTAGAACGCCCCTCTACTCGATGGACCGATGACATTAAAGCACTCGCAGGAAGCCGGTGGATGGTGAAGTCTCAAAATCGGTCGTCATGGCGCTCCTTGGGGGACTATGTCCAGCAGTGGACGTCTATCGGCTGATATGATGATGATGATTGTACAGGTTACTTGGGTACCAAATAAAACACTTGTACTTGTATGACAATCCAACACGTCCGTCCCACTTGGCCGCTTGGCTTTAAGTGCCACATTGACGCGTGTTTGTTTAATCAATACACTACAATGATGATGACCTTTATTCTATAATATGAACTCGTAAAACACATTATCGTAATTTTCATCGTGCAAATCAGCAACAGTAAACAAACGTAGAAAAATATGAAAAGCATTCCTCTCTCCCGTGTTTACTGTTTACCAAACACGTCGATTGCACCCTCGAGCCGATATCAGAGGCCGATCCCTTGATCCGTATGTTTGTAACGGATTTTATATATTATTTTAGTTTACTTTTATAGATTAATTTTTGGATCATCATCATACCAATTAAAGTCTTCACCGCTTTTAGGAAACTAAAACTGACTTGATGTCTTATAAATTATGAAGCAAACATACCTGTACCTTTCATAAAAATAATTTATGAACGATCGCTAGTTTTATTCAACTGGAAAAATATGCTATAAATAAAATATATTATATTTTTCATATTATATTTTTCAGTGCTCTCATACGGTGAAGGAAAACATCGTGAGGAAACCGGCATGTCCAAGAACTAAAAATTCGAAAGACATGTGCCATCCACCAATCCGCATTGGGTCCGCGTGGTGGATTAAGACCCAATCACTCTTGCCTGAGAGTAGGCCAGTGTCCCAGCAGTGGGAACATTAGAAGGCTGTCATGATGATATTTTTCCATTTAAATTTTTGGTAGATTGGAGGTTTTTGGCTCGGGATCGAGACGTCTGGAGGGAATGGGGGGAGGCCTTTGCCCAGCAGTGGGACACCAACGGCTGATATAATATCAATAATAATATTTTTTCTAATTATTTTGTTAAATTATCTTATGAGTTCTCGATTTTGGGATAAAAATAGGGTTTGAATTACTTATGTATTTTTTATTTAATAACTAGGTAACTGGTATATTATTTTAACCCCCATAATTACGACAAGGCAGTTTACTATCCTTAACTAACTTACTATCTGGAGTCATTTTGTAAAGATAATATAAAGTATATTAACAGTCGTATCTCTATTCATATTTAATTCTCTTATCGAAGTACATACACAAAAAGACGATTTACCTATGAAAATGAACTATAATACACGAAACAAGAAAAAATTACATGTACCAAGAATAAGACTTGTTAAAACGTATAGGCAGGGTTTCTGTGTTAAGCTCGATATGTACAACAAACTCCCATTAGAAATTACAAAGCTTCCTTTAGGCCAATTCAAAAACATAATTAAAATATTTTTAGAACAGCATCCATTCTATCATATTAATGAATATTTGATTTGTTCATTCTCTGATTTGCAAACATAGCAGGTACCTACACTAATTATAGTTTTAGAATAAGAACTTAAAAATGTACAATTTGACTTGCCTATGTTATGCTTCTAACGAAAAAAGGCTTAATAAATGAAATGAAATGAAATGAAATAAAGCAACAATCATGCAGTCATTACGAGTAAACTGTAAATTATTTCGAAGTCATTCATTTTAACACGTTTAGGTCTAAAGTTTAGCTACTTATCTACTTTATTTCAAATTGATACCTCGTAACTAAATAAACAGGTCTTGAAAAACAGAGACAGACGGATAGACAAACAACAAAGTACTCATAATAAGGTTTACGTTTTTACCTAGGTAGATATTTACCAAACTTTACGCCACAATTTCCATTCCCAAAAATATTATGAGCAAAAAACTTTTTTTCCCCCACAAGGCACTCTAGGCATCGTGACGATACGAAAACTCACAAATAAATCCAATACCTTTTTCCTTTCACTCATAACAGAAAAGCTAGTAGTCTGATAAAATTACTTCTGAACGTATAAACCTGCAAATTTACCTGTTCTGCCGCTCGAGGCGCCACTGTCTTTATAAAACTGTAGCGAGGCATGCAAATGTGTTTGCGGCCGGTTTTACCCGCACGCAAATCTAAGTTTGTGAGGCAATATTCGTGTTTTATGTCACTGAGTGAGGGTGATGTGCAAACAAAATGTACCTATAGAGGGATGCGAAATGATATTTTATTGAAAGGTTAGTTTATTGGGGTCAGCACAAGTTAGAACATTGTGTACTACCAAGTTACTCGTCAGTGTCTATTTTTATTGATAAAAGGCATAACTTTCATATTTTTACCGAATTGTTTAATATTAAACTAGACGTTACATTCGATATTTATAAACGCCCAAACTTGTTAACTTTCTGATCAGCGATAGGCTTTAGACGTATAAAGCTTTTTGTTTAAGTGTCAGTTTGAAATTCAAAGGCTTTGTATTGCAAGAGCTCCGTCCGAGATATCTCTCAGAACTCTAGTGTTGCGCCGCTGCCGCCTGCGTCTGCGGCGCACAGGCTCCGATTTTTTGCAAAAACACTGAGCACGGATAAAACTTGATATTTATCAATAATTCGCTGTACATTTTTCTTTTGTTTTTACCTGCCTATCCTACTTACTTAATTTATTTCTTTTGTGTGAATCAATAATTGTGTTCTCGTTTCTTTAGAATTCTATATTAGATAATGGGCAACGTAATTTTGCATTGACAATGTTTAAAATCTACATAAAAAACTAGTAGCTATCGATATAAAGTAGATATTGCTTTGTCAGTTGTATAGTTCTCACAATGGATCTCGGCCGTCGTGAAATTAGCCGTTTCGATGCGCAATGGACCTTTTTCAAAATAAATTGTCTTTGTGCATCACAAACGGCTAACTTCACGGAAGCCTAGATCCGCTGTGCGAACTATACAAGATTGAGCTTCGTAAGGAAAACACTATGCATGCAAGATGGAGTGAAATCAATTATAACCGGATATTTACTTTAGCGGGGCAGAGAGGCAAGGCGGTTCGCTCAGCTAAGAATCAGTGACATGAATAAACAACCGACAAAGGAATATCTACTTTAAATCAATAACCGTTTGATACTAATTTCATTCACCTTAGCACTATAAATGCATAAAAACCTATCCGAACCATTTTAGTACCAATCGACTTTGACGCTCGTGACGTAGCTGATTAAATTGTTCATAACAGATCAATAAAGTTAAGCACTATTTCGCGAAGCCAACATTTGGATGGGCAGCCAGTGGCAATATCAACCGAGTTCTTCCGTGCTTCGTAAGGCACGTTAAGTAAGGCCACGACGGGGACCGTCGTGCAGTCTTAATAACCTCGTCACCAGAGTTGGCCATTGACTATACGAACTTACTTAACATATTTTATAACGAAAGGTGCTTTCTCGAATTCCATTACTTCGCACACTTATTAGACACACCCAACTGTCAGTTCGAAAGTTACCTCACGCACGATGTGTCCGAATCGACCCATCACAAAAATTTCTTGGTGTGTTTCGCACCGCGGTCTTATTCGACCCGTAATAAAATGTTTTTGTTGCGAATTGCCCATGGACCCGCTGTATTCTCTGTACCGTGGGTGACAGAAACTACGAGCACTAATAGCATCACAATAACAGACCCAGAAATAATTTTTCCCGCAGCCGAAATCAATTACGCAACCACACTTATCTTCTTCTTCTTCTTTTATGGACTCTGTGGCTTGTTTGCCACAATTTTGCCAGTGTCAAGTGTATTCGTTTGATTACCGCTTAGCAACGTAAACAAACGAAATTTGGAAAGAAATTATGACTTTTCTTGCAAAATTCCTCTGGAAAGTCTTTGACTAAATTACTAACCAACATTACCCCTCCATTTCACTTACTTACACTTGTGCTAAGTAAACAATTTAAATTGGATAAACTGCCACTAAATTTACGCAATTTAACTTAAAATAACACGAGAACATGAGAGACATGGGTCCTCCCATTTTAAATAATTAAAATGGGAGGACCCATGTTGTTTTATAATAATAATATAAACTTTATTTCAGGCGACGTTAGAAAAGTTACAGAGATGTAAAAAACTTATTCTACGGTTTTGACAAGATAGCCAAAGACAAACCAACCACACTTTTTAACCGGGCACTTGCCCGATATAGTTGAATTGACTGCACTCCAATAATAAGAACAGTATACACTGTACCGTACAAATAACTTCACGTGAGCGAAACAACGTTACGTCAAAGAGACCCAGACAATGGCTAGAGCGCAATGTAAAGTTTGAACAGTGTGTCATGTTCAAAGGAACGCTCACAAACACTGAGACTATGTTTACGCGGAAGGAAAACGTACAATGCAAGCAACGGTAACTTACGATCATAAAGCAATGGTTTTGAGAAGAACACTTCAGATAATCAATAAACGGGTAGTCATGAAAACAAACAAAACATTTAGGTATTTACTTTGAAAACTTAAATCAACATATTATTTAAGTTATTGTATTAATATAAAGTTTTTAGATAGGTATAATCTTAACGCGTTAGTGTTAGTTAGTGTCAAAATTTAAGAGTAGTAAAGTTCTCTGTGATAGAGCTCGTCTGGGGAAGGACTACCACCATACCTATTTCTGCCGCCAAGCAGTAATGCTCGCATTGCTGTGTTCCGGTGTGAAGGGTATGGTTTCCGGTGAAATTACTGGCACATGAGGCTTTCGATCTTAGCCTTAAGGTGGCAACCCGCGAGTGATACCTCTGGTATTGCAAGCGTCCATAGGCTGCGGTAACCGCTTACCATCTTGTGGGCCGTACGCTTAGTTGCCACTTCAGTTGTATAAAAAAAAAAAAAAAAAAAAACCCATATAGACCCTATTCGGGTGGTAGCTTAGCGGTCATAGCGTTTGCTGGACCAAAAAACACAACATCAAACAAGACAAACCTCAAAATCCCTTTTGAAGAGAAAATCATAACAACTCATCTCGATTAAAAATTAGTTTAAGTTTACAAGTATTTAACTAAAACTTATCGAATCGCCGATAATCGAAAACAAAAATAACTTGATTCATAAAGAAAAATATATACAGTGCAAACCTATACCTTTACTTTTACCTGGTAGTAGGACTTTTCAGCAAGAGTCCGTCTTGGTGGGTACCACCGCACTGCCAGATATTCTACCTCCAAGCAGTTGTGCAAGCATTACTGTGTTTAGGTTTGAAGGGCACTGTAGCAAGTAAAATTACTGGGCGAAAGAGACTTAGCAACAATGTCTCAGGGTGATAAGCACAATGCAGTGCCACGCAAACACTTAAAAACTTTAAGTTTTGGGTGGCACTGCATCAGAAATAGTCAGGCGTGGTGCTTAACATCAGTTGGCCCCTTCATTGTCTTATCAGTTGCTGACATAAAAAAAACCTAAAATACAGTGCGAACAGCGAGTATGTAAGTAAGATAAGATAAGATAAGTTTGTTTACCTACCTTTTCATACATATTTTATTATAGAACATTAAAAAAAAAAAAAAATTGTAACAAAATTGTGACACTTATAATATTTTTACATTAATGTAAACGAATTGACTCCAGAAAAATGTTTGTTCTGAGTTTGAATAACAGTTTAAAAATTGCGACTCTTTATTGTTTTACTGTGTAACTTTGTTTTAAAACCGTTGAGTGGTCCTCTCCGTTACCGAGAGCGTACAAAGACGCTTTAATGGAACATTGTCAAGTTAAAAAATAATTGAAGTACGTAACTCACACTATTTTAGTCTTTATTCTATGTTACGACAGTTTGAAAAGTTTTAAGTAACGAGGTGTGTATCTAGCTTTCCTATGTTCCCACAGCTGGGACACTAGCCTGCTATCAGGTGAGTGACTGGGTCATAATCCAATACGCGAATCCAATACGGATCAACGGAAAGCACACCATGTTCCTCATGATGTTTTCCTTCACCTTTGAAAGCATTTCGCACATTTTTATGAAAAAAAAATCTATTGCTTAGAAAAAATATTGCGTGACCGGTAATGTTACCTACAAACCAACTCGAAGCAATAAATAAATGATTATGATTATGACCTTACTACCACTAAACCACTAGTGCTAACATAAACGCTATGGTATTAAAAATTTTCGCTCGTGCCTTTTACAAATATGACAAGAACATTGCTTGGTTGCCACTTTAGTGGTATAAAAAAAAAAAAAAGCATTATATTAAATTTGAAGTTTACAACTAGTAGGTACTGCAGGTCTCTATGAAAACGACAACAAACGATCATGAGTAAAAATGATTATTTTCTATTTATATAAATATTTTGTGGAATATAACGCGCAATCACCTTTTTATTTCTCCCGACTGATTTCCGACCATTATTTTCTAACCACCAACTTCCTCTACGATGTTGTAAATGTTGTATGATGGGTAAAAAGCCTCTTCACAGGGAAGAGGCTTTTTCATATTATTTGTTCTGTCCTTTATACTGAATTAAATAAATTTAATTTGTAATTATGTCACCAAATTCTAAATGATATCTCATTAATTATTTAGGAATTTTACGTTACATCAAACGTTCAAATTCAGAAAAGTAGTTGATTCTGTACTATAATTAAATTACGGTGCCAATTTATTTGTAGCTGTTATGCTGGCCTCAATTGAAGGCAAAATTATATCCCTCTAAACTAGCTAAGTACCTTGTAACTCTTATTATCAAACCGCTAGTCAAATAAAAGCATATAAAACTCCATTTACAAAATAGTTTCAAATTTTTCTTTTCGACAGATATTTTATACAAGCTAACGGGATGTCAATTTGTCCAGTAATAATAGGGGAGTGATAAAAAAAGACCTTTCTGAATCAATTTTCATATGAAGTTTGCCGCGAAATAGTTTTCATTTTAGTCAGTATTTTTCATGAAACTAACGAACGGTTTTATGATTTTTTTATGCTATGTGCATTGAATTTCCGTTTTTTTACAAGTTAGGTCTGAGTTTACAAAAACTTATTACATTCAACTACTATGTACCTAGGTACATAGTAGTTGAATTAATTATTTAAAAAAAATGTTTGTCTAGACAAACATTTTTTTTAAATAATTCTTGAATATAATAATATTACTAGCTGTTGCCCGTAATTTCGTTCGCGTAATTTATGTAAAAACCTTGCTCATTATCACTTGATGAAAACCGCCTAATCTTATAGATTATAATCCAGGCTGAACACCTATCCATGTAGTTTTAAAACAACACATCTTGTAAAAAATTGGCCAATATGCTATGAACCTTATTATTTATTTAGTTAAAGACTTAAATTTGATTAGAATGATATCTACATTGCTATAGACTCGATGGTCTGGTCATGACTTCAAAAACGTCTACTGCCAGAACAGAGTAAATCTCCAACTTTATCTATCTATTCAAATCGTGACCTTAATCCTCAATGGTGCCTGTGAAAACGTTAGGCCCGCATAACCCCAAAATATCATTATCAAACCTCGTCAACCGTAGCGGGAAAGATTTTCCGGGTTCTCAGTTTTCGCAGGTATCTCCTGATTCAATAATGCAGAAATGATATGAAGACATCGTCTAAGTACTGCCTCTTTCTTCTTAACTATAAATAAATACTTTACACTGAAACGCGTATATTTCTTACAATTTCAGTGCGACGTTGCCTAAATCCCATCTTCATAATCTCTTGCCAAACTGACACCGGGTTAAAAGCCCCAAAACCAGTTTTACACAACGCCAACACACCAGCAAAAGCTTTGGCTTAAACAAGGTAAGCCAAACATCAATTTGTATCAAGTCATCAGATTTATAAATCCGTGCTTACATCCCGAAACCACCAATGAACGTCATTTCCCAAAACGTCAGAGCAACAACCACTAATCCCGAAATTTAAATATTCGGTTCGTCCGTCTGTTTGCAAATGCCACATCTGCATCCTCATAATCGCGTTTCTCGTTACGTCGACAGCTTAAGAGGCTTACAGAATAGGATTATTTTCAGTTTAATATTTTTTCACCGCACAGGTGCCTGTCACTTCGCTGACTTTCTTATATTTAATTTCGCGGAGTGCTTTGAGATGATGGATTCGGGATTTAATATACCTAGCAGCATGTTTGAGGGCTTTGTTGCTGGGTCGATTTATAGAATGGTGTGAATACGTTTATTGAGGGGAAATTGGCGCCCAACTTGGGGAAATTTTATGCGTGTAATAAAGTCACAGGTGATGCCGAACTGATTATGGTTATATATTTTTTTTGTTCATTTGTAACATAATTTATGTGCTTGGGTCATGGCATAATAATACTTTCAGCTCACTGTGCTGGCAAATTTTTGTGGTTTAGTATAAGTGACTGCCCAATCCTGAGGCTGTGGAGTCGAAGTCAGCTGTAGACTAATAAACTTTCGTGGCTCAGAACCATCGTAAGCAATTCAGGACGCCTAAAAACTAACATATCTGAAGCCATCCGCCAATCCGCACTGGGTCTGCGTGGTGGATCATGACAGCCGATTACTCTCGCCCGTGAGTCCTTACTAGTGTCCCAACAACGTTGCAGTAGGAAAATTAAAAATATGATCATGGTGAAAAGTCTACATCATAACATAGTCTAGCAATAGCAACCTCGTGAACCCGACTTTGTCATGTTTTTTTTTTTCTACATTGTTTTTATAATATTTGCTAACTTTAATTTTATAAATATTTGTTAACAAATTAAAATATCTACATAATTACAAAATATACTCATGACATCATCATGACAGACAGCTTTCTAATGTTCCCACTGCTGGGACACTGGCCTACTCTCAGGCGAGAGTGATTGGGTCTTAATCCACCACGCGGACCCAATGCGGATTGGTGGATGGCACATGTCTTTCAAATTTTTAGTTCTTGGACATGCATTCTTATATAAATATACTAAAAATATAAATACCTACATATATGAAACAGCCATTTAAAGACCCCGTTACATTATATTCATATAATATTAACTTGCTGACAATAATAATACATTTTATTTCAACTTAAATTATACAATTATACTTAGCACGAGGACCGAGCAAGCGAAATTGTCTTTTCAAAACCAAGTACAAAAAGTACACTCATTAAAACCAACTGCAGTACTCAAAGCATCGTTAATACATGAGTTCCAACCATGTTAATTATGTATGAGATCCGTATGTACTCGTATCCATCATGGTACTAATTCTCTTTCCCTAAAAGGGGTGGGAAGGAGGGTGGGGGGAGTTACCAAGTTACCGTGTACAACTGGGGGTTCTATATAAACTGTGACATAAATTATCTGTAATATTTATGTAAACGTGAATCTTTGCTTGCGACGGCTCTTTTGACGTAAGACAAAATTCATTAAGATAGAATAAAAAGCTACATCTACCATGAAACATAATCTTGAACTTACGGACCAAATTGTCGTGTATTTTGTACCAACAATCACCTATAATCCGAATTCGATCCCAAAGACAGCACGTGAAAGTGAAATAAATGGTTAATACCTTCATGGTTAAGTGTTTTGTCTTTCGTCTTCGGATAAAATATATGCTGATCATGTAAATACTTTGTACCATAGCAAGGATTGAAGCCGTAATCTCTCGTTTCTGACCCAGGTGCTCGCCCACTGCGCCATTTAGGTCGTCAGTTGATCTACAGAACGCTCAAGTGCGTACCAAGACATATCCCAAAGGTTCGGGTTAAGTCATCTAAAGGGTTCTGAAAGCCAGTCCTCTATTAATTGCGAGGACCGTACCTGACGTCGCGGTGCTTAGCATTTACATTAATTATTTCCAGGGCCGGGTTAACCATGGGGGCCCCTAGACAATGCACGGCTCGAGGCCCCTCTACTTTACTTACTTAGTATTTTTTTTTCTAGCACCTTAGTATTAACATTAATACTAACGAAAGTAAGTAATATACTCATCTAAAACCTGTTTCAGACAGAATAGCATCTGCAATTCACACATTGTGGGCAACAATGGTGACCAATTTGTCCTGGTGACAATTTTTTTTTTTGTATTTATTTATATAATTTAATTAACGCGGATAAACAAATTATATTAATTAAAGACTTAAAATTAACATAAAACAGCTAGTAAAAACATTTACAGTAAAAAAATAACATTAATAAGTACAATAATAATAATTAGTTAATCATAGAAATGTACAGTACAATATCAAAAAGGTATGTTAAATTTCAGCTCAAAAGTTGGACATTGGTACAAAATTCAGTTCCAAGTTTAGATCTTAACAAAAACTTACAATCACTCAAATTAAATAAAAGCTTTTAATATTGTTTTGTTTACTCATTTTTCTTAAGACTCGGGGCCCCTTGTAGATTCGGGGCCCTTAGGCCTACACCGTATATTGGATATTCCGGCTCTTCCATCTATTCAGAGGTCTAAATAATTTGGACCCCTGAACAGACGTAGGGTAACAGCCGGTACTCCATACCTGAATGCGTGACGCGACAAGGGTTGTGTTGTGTGCTAGAACGTAAATAATATGTAAGAGGTACTTGTTATTTGGACTAAGGACTCAGGGTCACACCAGGTTGTCACACTGGTTGGTGTGACTAACAGGAATTTATATTACTCGTGGTCAAACTGTGTGGTGTGACCTGTGT
The DNA here is from genome assembly GCA_951394395.1 of Colostygia pectinataria. Lineage (NCBI taxonomy): Eukaryota > Metazoa > Arthropoda > Insecta > Lepidoptera > Geometridae > Colostygia > Colostygia pectinataria. The sequence goes on along the minus strand of OX596351.1, from coordinate 12,885,127 downwards.
GTAGGACGACCTTGTTGGCGTGGTGATTGATGGATAGATAAATAGTTTATTTCGTCAAAACATGGAGGTGCAAAGATTTCTATATTAGTCAAAGATTAGTATTAGTAGAGGATTAGTTATTAGTAGAGGTTTAGAGTCTGGTTAGTGAGATTTTCACTATGACACTTTTCTAGTGTTCCCACTGCTGGTACACTGGCCTACTCTCGAGCGAGAGTGATTGGATCTTAATCCACCACACGGACCCAATGTGGATTGGTGGATGACACATAAGAATTTCGAATTTTTAGTTCTTGGACCGTGTCGGTTTCCTCACGATGTTTTCTTTAACCGTATGAGAGCACTAGCATTGCGCACATACATTTTCGAACAGCTAAAACCTTAGGATCGGAAAGCGGGGTTACTACCACTTGAACACCAGTGCTCTCGTCAGTCAGAGCGAGATATTTCAGGTTTTTAATTCCCTTATGACAAGACAAGTGTTTACATGATCTCTGCTATGTCTGTTTTGGGTCTTGGTGTACTTTCAGTTTCAAATACCTACGGCCCAGGAAATTTTACCAAACTTGCAGATTTGCAGACTCCGAAGGTTTGAACACTCAAGAAGACCACTCGAACACCTGGGACACAAATGATCACACTGCACATTCCTGGGTCCAGGAACAGAGGAAGACCGAAAATGAAATGGACATGTGGTCAATAAGGACCTCTATGTCCTGCAATGTTTCCCTAGACAACGAGTAGAGCGAAGTGGAAGAATATAACCTGAAAACCAGGTGGGAATAATAATGCCCAGGAGAGAGAGAGAGACGGTCCAGGTTAGTGTGGGATCATAACTATGTTTGAGAGTGTTCAATGTATTATGTAATGATACAGGAGAATGAACTAATAGACAGAACCAGTTGTTTTTGTAGGGCTGTGATTCGTGTGTATTGATAACGTTTCTAAATGTAATGAACTTTGTGGACTGTAGTTAATAGTGCTCGTTCTATGGAGTCGGTGGACCGGGCGAGTATAAAATAAAATGCAAGGGCAAAGTAATAAAATATTTATTTTCCTTCATCGGATCAATGTCAAGAACGATCAGAGTTGCCAGCTACAGAAATATTATTATTCTTGTTGCATGATGCCAGAAATGTTGCTTGTGACATTTTGTAACTTTAACTGCAGTGTGTTTGTCAAATAAAATATAACTAACAGGTAGAAATATAATAATTCGATAAAATTGTATATTATGCGTATAATTATTTACTTTTAGTTAACAATGACAATCAATGAAGTGATTCTATTGGTTCTAACATACACATCTCCCGCTACACATTCTCGCACATTTCTGGTGAAATCGTAGCCTTAACTTCTGTTAGCTAAGTGTCTTTTAAATCTATCATCGTATTTGTTCATTGATATATGAATGACAAGGAAAAACAATACTTATCAGGCCAGTAGAATTACAGTTTTTTAACATTAATGATTAAGGAAATTGGTCCTTAGTATTAGTGAGATTACTACAAAATTTCGAATAAACAATTCAAATTTTGTAGCAATCTCATTTTTTCGATTTTGAAATCCAAATATCACTTTTAGTTGAAAATTAATACTTTTAAAACAAAATAAAATAGGTATCAAACTTGTCTGGTTTGTAAACCTTCAACGGTGGGTACAAATCACAATTGAAGTAATAAAGAACGGTTCAAAGCTAGACCACAAAGAGCCATCAATTCCTATTGAAAATTACGAGAGACCATTCAGTTTCATCAAGGTATAAGTTGATTTTATTCCTATGGGTGGCTGTGACGTGTATTGCTTGGTTATTTAAACAGATAAAAACAAATGTATTTTATCAGTTTTGTTTTATAGTGTTATCACGCTGAGTGAATACTAAAGATGAAAATTATGTCAAAATTGCCCCACCTAAACTCTAAACAAAATTGGGGTATTCAGAAAATATATACTTTTTTGTTTTCGTACTTGTAGCATGCAAAAAAAGACTTTAATTTAAAGAAAAAGCTATAGATCAAAATTATTTATTAATCAAAAAAAAATTTTATTACAAAAAAATTAATTACACTAAAATGATGGCTATATTTATAATTACTAGTTATAGAAGTAGAGTAGAGAGTTTAATTAATTTAAAAAGGAATCCAAACACACTTTTAAAACAAAAACTTCATATTGAGTTGGAGAATTTATGATCAAAATTATATTCCAAAGCAAATATTTTGCAGCCATACACGAGCAAAAATGCTTACGTCCTAATTACTATCTGGGTAAAAACTCTCTTAGGTCTCTAGAAACTCAAGACCTTTGAGGCTGTCTATTCACATATGAAATTATTATTTGCAACGTAAACATGTGTCTGACTGCTCCCAGACACGCTCACTCGAGTAACCAGAGAACTGACGGGATTGGGAATTACAACGTGAGCCGTCATTTATTTTATTTATACTCCTAAAATTACCCGCATTATATCTCATAGCTTTTCACCTCAGCATTTTCCCCACTTATAATACAATATTTCAAAAGGAATGTCTAAAGAAATACTTGTTCACTTGAAGCAGCTGCTAGCCGAACAAAAAAAGAAAACCCAGACTGAAAGAACGCGTGATTTCTTTGAAATGTGAAAAGTAATTCATTCGGATGTTGGAGTGTATTTATAATTATTTATTAAGCTGTGTTTTGCGGCATTAATATTAAGCCTATAGAATTTTATTCATGTTCGTCGTATTAATAGAATTTTAAGACAAACAAATCAAGGACTAAGAGAAGATAAGATTAAAATTTAATAAAAGATATCTGGAGCTTATTCATTTAAAAATTAACGTTACCAGTACTTTATTTTACATTAAAAATATCAATGACATTATAATAGCATAAATTGTTAATATTAAATTCAAAAATAAGTTTTATAAAGCTTTTAAACAAGTAGCAAGTTAACTCAACCGGAAAATATTTATAATATTCACCGTTTTGTGTTTTGCCTTTCTGACAGTAATCCGATTTGACATCGCGATAAAATTGAAATCACCTGGGCGATGAATGGGTTAATATTAAAATTGAAACGGATTTTATTTGGGCTCATATTTTAATCAAAGTATTAAATACTAGTATTATGTTATCTGTGCCTTAGGTATGTGCTCAATTAATTACGGCTGTTAATCTGTAACCAGATTTTGGTCAGTGAGTGACCAAGGAAAGGTAAGTTTTGAATAAGGTAATGATTGTAGATTTCGACATAATATGGCAAAAACTCTCCTAACCTTTCGGAATGGCTGTATTGATCTAACGTGTTCTATATTTTGCACGTGTGCCATTATTAGATTTATTAAAATGCTGAGTTATTCGCCCTTTTAACCCCTGCCCGAGGGTTGACCGTTCATCTGTAGTTTGCAAATGGCTTTACCTGCCCTTTTTCAGAGGCTTACCAAATTGAGCTATTAATTGGTTTTATTATAATAGGTATTTACTATTAACAAAATCATTTAAAAGGACCGGTAATTGCGTAAACGAGCCTTTAGATCCTTGATGAAGCAAAATAACAAAGTTTACAGGCGGTTTGCCCGTTTTTCGTTACTGATGTTCGATTATCAAATTTAAATAATAATAATATAAATAGTTGATCTCGTCGAGATCTTTTTTAAATTGTCTTTTTTACACGGTTTTATTTATTTCAAAAATAACTTTGTTCAATTCTAGTTGAAATTGAAATGCGTTTTTCCCACTTAAGACGGGGCCGCGAAAAAAAATAATAAAAACTCCATCCATCGAAAAACTGGTTTATGGAACCAAAAAAATTAGTATTACCCCAGTAATAAAGTCGGTTCAATAAACAATATTTATTATACGGACGCCTCAGACGTTCTATTAACTTTGTGACCAGATTTGTCCACTGAATCATGCAAACTTCTTTCCTGCTTTACTTGGTGATTTTTAGATGGCCGAACTGCCACAGGCCAGTTTAAACAGTCTTGTTCTAAGTTTTAATAACTTTAGCTTGAGGGTTTAAAGGCCCAGCAGAGGAAATATTATATTATAAGGCCGATCTTAATAAAGTTTTTAAACTTTACAAATACCTGCTAGCTGTCTCGGCTACTTTATTGAAAAGGCATGTTACGTTTCTATTCAGTGAGCAGAAAACGAGCAGGGAGCTATTGATTTAACGTTCCAAAAGAAAGTATTGTTTAAACTTGAAAGTTGTTGGAATTTTCAGAAATCTTATAGACTGTAAAAATGGCAAAGACGTTATTTCTCATTTCACAAAAGGTATTTTTGCTGAGAGTTCTACAACTTCTATACATTATAGAAAATCTTTTTATATGTGCGGTTTTTAATTAAGAAGTCGAGTAATTAATATAAATCAGAAACATGAATGGTTTATGTCTTGTGGCATATTTCTAGGAATAAGTTATAATAATAAAGATAATATTGCTTTCATTTCATATATTTTTTTAGTATTTTGTGTGTGTTATAGACAGCTCATACATTAAAACATTTGTCATTAAAATACTTTTACAACCCAAAATATATGTTTATATTTGAACTTTAGGTAATTTTCCGACGATTCTATAACCACTTTTCGGCCACTCAGTTGTCGACTTATTCCACCTGTCATCACCACATCTTGGCTTATTGTCCATTGTGTCAGTTATATTGGCAAGATGGGTAGACGACAAAGTCAAATTCGTGAGACGTGAATGGATCAGATTAGATTGTCTTTGGCTATTTTGTCCAAACGATAGGTCCTCCTATTTTAATTATTTTTCTCTCGTGTTATTTTAAGTTTTATTGCGTAAATTTGGTGGCAGCTTATCCAATTTAACTTGTTTTATTAGCACAAGTGTAAGTAATTGAAATGAAGGGGCAATGTTGGTTGATAATTTAGTCAAAGACTTTCCAAGATAATTTTGAAAGAAAAGTCACCATTTCTTTCCAAATTTCGTTTGTTTACGTTGCTAAGCGACAATTAAAATAATACACTTGACACTGGCAGAATTGTGGCAAATAAGCCACAGAGTCCATAAAAGAAGAAGAAGAATGAATTAGATTAGCGCAGGATCGCGGTAGATGGCGCAAACTAAGGGCATTTAGTCAGCTGGTGGATGGTGATATTTATATTATTTTCTGTACATTGTAAGCTCAATTCAATTTCTAATCACGTACGTTTTGCAGTTGGGTTCAAAGTTTAGAAACATACTTTTAGATTTGCGCGCGTGCTCTGCTGTTTAATGTGTTGAAAAACAACAACGGATTTGTAAAAGAGTTACCTTGACTCTTTTACTTACATAATTGATAGATTCAAGCGTTACTTTGCGGAAATCCATTACAAGATAAAAACCAGACGAAAAATCTCTAGTACTATTCCGCTTAACCTTTTAACTGATGAGGTCACACAGTTACCACAGTTAACCTCAAAAGAAAAATACCGACACGTGTTTCATCCCTCCACGGGACATCATCTGGACCATTGACTTTGATACTCCGATTGTGTGACCTCATTGGTTAAAAGGTTAAGCGGAATATTACTAGAGATTTTTCGTCTGTTTATTTATCTTACAAACTTCATAATTATGAATCAGCATCAGTTTTAACTTAACTATTATAAAGAACTGGTTGTCTAGTAGTATTGAACCTACCTTTCGACTCAAAGGTCGTGGGTTCGAAACCAACCCTGCACCAATGGATTGTTCTATTTGAGAAAATGTATATGCCAGTGCTCGTGTAGGTAAACCATCTTCAAGAACTAAAAGCCATCCACCAATTCGCATTGGATTTGAGTGGTGGATCAATAAAAAAAAAAAAAAAAGCCCAGCCAGCCTTGCCCAAGAGTAGGCCAGTATTCGCTGGAAACCTTAGAAAGCTGTTATACAGATAGCTCTCCTAATACGAAAATAAAACTATTCGTTCGTTCGTTGGTTCGTTCGTTCGTATGAGTCAGTGGCCAACTCTGGTGACTGAGTTTCTAGGCCGCCCGAAGGCCTCTGTCATGGCCTTTGAATAAGCTGGGATCGACTGCATAACGTGCCCTCCGAAGCACGGGAGCGCTCAGTTGAAATTGCCACTGGCGGTCACCCATCCAAATGATGACCCCGCGGAACAGTGCTTAACTTCGTTGATCTGTTAAGAACAACTTAGCCAGCTACGTTACGAGCGCTGTTCTAATAGATTAAGCAGTGTTCCGCGGGGCCATCATTTGGATGGATGACCGCCAGTGGCAATTTCAACTGAGCGCTCCCGTGCTTCGGAGGGCACGTTAAGCATTCGGTCCCGGATTTTTCAAAGTTGTTAGGCCATGACAGAGGCCTTCGGGCGGCCTAGAAACTCAGTCACCAGAGTTGGCCACTGACTCATACGAACGAACGAACGAACGAACGAACGAACGAACGAGCTGGTTAATAAGCATTGCCAGAATACTGGCCGCACTTCTGATGGCGACAGAGATCAACTAAATTATTTAAAACAATAACTTACTGTATAAATTATTCAAGGTAATAATTAGGTAAATTAATTATAATTTTATTTTATTATGATTTTATTTTTAGGAAATTATTATTTGCAACTAAGCTTTTCTAGGTTATTTTCTTAGCTTTTCTAAGAATTAAGTATTCACCTACAAAACAGTATTTTGAATCAAGAGGTCGTAAGTTAAGAGCCCTATCCTTGACAATCCTTGAATTTTCTTGTAGCCCGTAAAGTTTCGAACACTATTGTGGCTCGTGTGTTGAAGATATTTTAACGAAAATAAAAACAAGTAAAAGCTTTATCCCTTAAAATTTAAGCCAACAGAGCAAATATTAATTAACTCAATACATAACTGATTAAAAAAATAATTAGTAACGCACGTTTCGTAAAATGAGCAATTCCAGTCAACTTTCGATCATTTTTTCTATGAAATAACAAAGTCTAACATATTTCCAAAAATGCAATTATAATAATCACAGTTTTAAAATTTAAGTGAATAGAGAAAAATACAGCATGTTAGTTCAATATTTTAGAAAAAAGACGGTCTAAAAAACGCGTACTTTTCCCAATTTTTCGCTTGTTATTTCTGCTAAAGTAAGGAGTTTACAATAAAAATACACCTACTTAATTAAAGTTTAAGTTTTTATTAAATAAATACAACGAAGAAAATAGTCTAATAGCATTGACTTTATTTAATACGAATTTTTTAAAATCACACCTTAGCGCTCTTATAATCATATCGATCGAAGCAGCGACTCTCAAACCGCGCTGAGCGCTTATGGAGGGAGGACGTATCGCTCCTCGTCGCGCGCGCTATTACTTCTACTATATAAAGATACATTAACGCGAACTTCATGAATTATATCGCTAAATCTTGGAAAGGCCTCTTAACGTAAATGTAAATTCAAATAGAGCTATTCAGCTGTCTTAGCAAAACTCTTCAAACTTAACATCTGGGCACTTCAATTACCAAACACAAACTCAAGTTTCAGGCGGTAATAGAGGCACACCTGTCAAAATCTACTTACAGTAGTTTTGAACTTGCTTGACACCGTTTCCTACCAGGTAAATATCTAGGTATAGTTATATAAATGCTACAGTCAGGAATACGAAGTAATACAAACTAGAAAATCAAAATAATTAAATAGTTATTGTAAGATAAATTAATAATATAAAACAAAGTTATCAAATAATCACCTAACCTTCCAACTCGATGAACAAAAAACAGCCACATTCAGTCATCATCATGACAGCCTTCTAATGTTCCCACTGCTGGGACACTGGCCTACTCTCAGGCGAGAGTGATTGGGTCTTAATCCACCACGCGGACCCAATGCGGATTGGTGGATGGCACATGTCTTTCGAATTTTTAGTTCTTGGACATGCCGGTTTCCTCACGATGTTTTCCTTCACCGTATGAGAGCACTGGCACATTCAGTACAAAGATGTTAAATACAATTTGGCTCAACTCAACTGTTTCACATATCGGTCGAAGAAACGATTATAATGCTAAACAGATTGCACATTACAGATGACAGACTCCACAAATTGTAGGTATACTCTCTCAGTGTTTGCTCCTTGAGCAATATTATCGCTGGGCTATAACCCATTTGTCAACTGCAACACACACATGCTTTTAGGTTTTAAATGCCTAGGTACATACATAGGTAGGTGTTTAGCTTGTTTTAACGAGGTCAATGTTTAAGGCAAATACATTCCTACCTGATTTACTGAGGTTAGTGTTAAGAGTCCGTTCCAAGATCCAGCGCTGTCAAGTTTAGGTATTTACGGGCGCGCGACGCGAGGCTCTACGTGTGCGCGGCTCACCGTTGTGTGCGTTAGTAACTTACACAACTAAGTAAAGGACAAATACATTTGATCCTTTGTCATGTCGACTGGGTGATTATGTTTAAAAATAGGTGTCTACTGCATACTCTTATGTTCCTACCTAACTCTACTTGTTGAACAGATAATGACGTGAATAAAAATAGGTAGGTAGGTATACATATTAAATATATGTGTAAGTACCTACCTACTTACTTTTTTTTATTAAAACCTAGGTACCTACTCTAGCTAGGTTAGGTACCTACTTACCTATTATTATGACTGGGGACCACACGCTCTTTTCAACGTTATACCTACCTACTCTCAGTTTTGTCCTCAAACAGGAACCATTACATGGTAGGTAGGTAGGTAGGTAATACCCTGTAGTACCTATTTCTGCTGCCAAGCAGTAATGCTCGCGTCTGTGCTCTAGTTCGATGCTCTAGTTCGATGGGTATGGTTTCTGGTGAAATTACAAGCACATGATACCTACCTACTTTTGATTGTATTAGCGCGTGTAGCGCGCGGCTACTATACAGGCAGGGCTGGGGTTGGAGAGTACTAATACCTGTTCTGTGGTTAGAGGTACAAATAAGGGTGACTTGATGAAAGTGCCCGCGCGGCACTTTGCGGCTAATTTGAAATCACACTAACAGTAAGTACCTAGGTAGTTACCTAAAACTATTTATCTCGACGAGACGAGACGAGATAAAATAGTTTGAAGCGTATACAACTGCCTGCCAGGGCGGCAGCATAGTAAATAAGTGCGGTTGAAAAGCGCGAGTGCTATAGCCGCCGTACTATGCGAGCGGAGCAATATAAACTTTCGGGGAACTGTGATAGAGCTTGGAATCGCTGGTAGTCCAATTCTTGAGAGAGTGCAGTTTTAGTCATGGTCATGAAATATTTGAGTTAGTGTTTTTCATTACCTACCTACCTATTTTATGATGCGCTTGATAAAAACAAAATCGTACTGATTATTATCTAAGTACCTACTAATGTTTTACAATACACATGCCATAATTTATGATTTGGAAGAACACATAAACCAGGTAGGTACGCGAACGGATGCTAGTAATAATTTAATTAATCTGGCATGATGATGTATGATATCTAATTATTTAAAACGTGTAACATAATGTACTTATAATCCCGAAAGGGGGGTATTCCACCCATGCACGTGAACATTTTGACGGTGCAAAAGTTGAATTAGTATATCGTATTTAAAAAGTCCAATTAGTAAGTAAGTATTCATTTCATTTACCTACGCATACAGTACGCATTTCATGAATGAAAAACTTTGAAATTTCAAAAGTCATAGTGCATAAAAGAGTATTAGAGTTCTTTGTGATAGAGCTCATCCGGGGAAGGACTACCACCATACCTATTTCTGAAGCCAAGCAGTAATGCTCGCATTGCTGTGTTCCGGTGTGAAGGGTATGGTTTCCGGTGAAATTACTGGCACATGAGGCGTTCGATCTTAGCTTCAAGGTGGCAACCCGCGAGTGATACTTCTGGTATCACAAGCGTCCATAGGCTGCGGTAACCGCTTACCATCTTGTGGGCCGTACGCATGGTTGCCACTTAAGTTGTATAAAAAAAAAGTAATTGAAATAACATTGGGGGTATTTTTTTTTTTTTTTTATCGAGAATAGACCTTCGTTTGACCACGATCTCGCCTGGTGGAAAGCGATGATGTGGCCGACGGTGGAGCACGAAGATCTATGAGACACCTATTCACTCTAGCCTTGAAGAGGCCCGGATTGTAATTGTCAGGAAAAACAGAAAACGGCAGAGTATTCCACACCTTGGCAGTTCGCATAATAAATGTTGAGCTGTAACGCTTGGTGCGAATGGGTGGTATGCTGACAAGGTGGTACTGCGCCGTACGTCTGCTACTCCTTTGATGAAAAGGAGATGGTGGGATAAGATCATGCAGTTCCTGGGCACATTCACCGAAATGCAATCTGTAGAAGATAGATAGGCACGCAACTTTGCGGCGGTGCTCGAGACTCTGGAACTTAGTCTCCGCAACTTGTTGCTCACCCACAAGTCTCAAAGCTCTTCGCTCAATCGAGTCTAAGGCAGCTGGTGTTGAGCTGAACCATCCCATAGGTGGCAGCAATACTCCATACCTGACCGGACTTGTGCTTTGTATAGTGTGAAAAGCTGTCCAGATCAAAAGCTGTCAGAGTATTCCACAGATCTTGCCAAATTTTGGTAAGACCTGTGAATACCCCCTTTTCGGGCATAGAGGGACATTAGGTTACACCATGTACTTATACAGGGTGTAAAAAGACTTCTACCGTGATTAATCAGGTGTGAAAGATCAGACCATGATTCTGAAAATATTTAGAGGAAAAAAACGCAAAAAATAATGTTGTCTTGTTTACGTCCTTTTCGTTTTTTTCTAGTTTCATACACATAGTACAACAAAATAAGATCACAACTTTATAATTATCTCTAGTCGTTTTTTTACACGCTGTGTATTTTGTATCTTGAGTATTTTCTTTTTCTAATAAGTAGGTAACCTCATAATAATTATGAATTTTTTTCTTGCAAAAATAAATAAACAAGAACAGTTTGACTGTACTTTCATAAGGTTATTTTACACTAAAACAAAAAATCAAATAACCCCTCATCTGTGTCGCAGACTATTTATATAAACAGAGTATTTATTAAACGTATTTATTAAAACGCAATATTATGTTGGTTTCTTGAAGAAACCTAAACGTTGGAAAATATTATCGAGGACACGAAAAAAACCTTTGCTTAGTGGATTTTAATATACTGATTACAGATAACTATCAACTTGTATTATGCAATTTATTATTACTTCATCCGAAATAACTGTGTCATAATCATCCGTGTCATCGATCATTTCATCATCTTTCTCCTGAACTAATCCAATATTGTTATGGTGAATAAATCCACTGTCGTTCTCATAAACCATTCCATTATTGTTCTCATGAATAATCAATCTATCGACGTTTTCATTTGTCAATATGCGCACATATTCTCTGGCTATAGAGTTCACAGTATCAGGGGTCAAGAGTCTGTAATTAAGAGTCAAGTAGCATTTTATAAAGGAACATTCGTTTTATAATTTTACCTATAATTCTACAGAAATGTTAGGTACAATATCTGAAATTCCGAAAATTTGGAAGTGATCGGAGGTCACTACAGCTTTTAAGTGCATTGGGCACTCACTAGACCAAGAATGAATAGGGAAGCTCAGCTGTGGTTTATGGGCTTTGGATGATGATCCATATTTTTTTGTGAAGTTGATATAAACTTTATTGAACTACAAAGGTTTCACCAAAGTGCTACTACTTCTACAGCGAACTATTATCGAAAAGTACATAACAAATAAATTGAAAATAAAATAAAAAGTTTCAATATGTTTTTCAAACCTTTTTTTTCTTTTAACGCAACCGAATTTTTCGGAATAATCTGAAAGTTAAAAACATAAATATGTTATTATTTACGTAATTACATAATTTCACAAAGAAAATGACAATTATTTTCATCTATATCCATTATATTATTACATTTTCATTTATATCCATTATACCAAACGCTTTGTACTTTATTGAAAGAAGTACTTATGTATATTAATATTTTATGCTATAGGTATGTTACTACTTGATGCACTACTATGCTATACTTTTTTTGCTTTTATTGCTTTACTATCTACAGAGTGAGTACTTTCAACCGCCCGCTGAGGGTAAAATCTAAACGACAACATTTTTCCATATCTATAGCCGTTTTTTTTTTTATACAACTGTTGTGGCAACCAAGCGTACGGCCCACAAGATGGTAAGCGGTTACCGCAGCCTATGGACGCTTGCAATACCAGAGAGGTATCACTTGCGGGTTGCCACCTTGAGGCTAAGAACGCCTCATGTGCCAGTAATTTCACCGGAAACCATACCCTTCACACCGGAACACAGCAATGCGAGCATTACTGCTTGGCGGCAGAAATAGGTATGGTGGTAGTCCTTCCCCGGACGAGCTCTATCACAGAGAACTCTACTACTCTTAAACCGTTTAGATTTTACTCACAAAGGGCGTTCGAGAGTAGGTATTCACTTCATACACGGTGTATCATAATGTCCCTATAAACTCGAAAAGAGGCTATTCCACAGGTCTTGGTGAACAATGTTTTTTCAACGACTTTTGACGACGACGATTTTTCATTCATAAATTAATAATAAATAAATTATCTGTGTAAACTCCAAGTTAATTAATAATGTTACATCAATTTTTGTAAGGTAATGAATGAATTACGAATTTATGATGTACCTATTCAACTTTTGCACACGTCAAAGTATACACGAGGACGACGTGTATTATACGTGCTTCGGCGGGATATCCCCCTTTCGGGTTTATGGGGACATTTTGTTACCTACACGTCTATGATACTAGATCATACCGTACCATACCGTCGTGCTTATGTTTTTTTTAAACTAACTAAGTAAGTGTTCTCATTCATTCTACCATACCATACACCATCATAAAACAAAACATGCCATACCATAATCTATGTATTATTCCAAGACATAAACTATGTGTATTTCAAGTATCAGCCAAATCCGTTCAGCCGTTACGGAGTAAGCGCAGACAAACATACACTCTCACTAACTCACAAACTTTCGCATTTTACCATAAAGGATTCTGTTTTCTATTAGATTCAAAAGAAATTGAGGCTATCTACTTATACAACTGCTTCATCTATCCTGTCAATAATTTTATTAGTACCTAGGTAAGTACATAGGGAGGGTGATACTTACATAAGTTGTTACTTTGGTAGGTAAGTCTAATAATAATTAAATAGGTAGGTAGGTACCTACTAGTAAGTATATAATAATAAATAAATACCTACCTACATGATTTACGGGAAAGAGACCCCAGCTAGTGAAAAAAAAACGGGTTTGACCCGAGTTTGTCATTCCGTGGTCGTTTCTATGTTTACATTTTTTTACATAGAATTTGGCCGGAGCACTGGTGTTCTAGTGGTAGTGAGTGACCCTGTCTTGTGATCAAGGCGCAGGCCAGATAGAAGACGCGCGGGCGCGCGGGGGCGCGCCCCGCCATCGGCCAGCGCACATTATTCTTCTATCTGTTTTGCACCACGTCCCTCTCCCTCTCCTATATTTTGTATGAAGTGGTGCGGCGCGCCCGCCCGATGCGCGCCGGTCGCTTTTTTCTGGCTTGCGCCACTGAGTTGCGCTGCGCTTCGAACCGACCGACGACCATAAGGTCGTGGGTTTGAAGACGGTTGGTCGCACACCAATGGATTTTTTATTCGTAATAATAATGTGCGCAATGCCATCAGGTCAAAGAGGCGATTCAAAGTTTTGATTTTATCAAGAGTTAGCGAGCTCGGTAAGTGCAAATAATAACATACCATAACCTGTGACAATAGAGTCCAAATTTGAAAGACAACCTAAGTCCAGCGGTGCTGGAATGACATTGAATTTATTTGTCTATCTTTACCTATTTACCATAAAAAGATAAAAACCATATATAGATAAAAACTTAGAATCGCTTTTCAATGATCTATCTCACACGGTGAAGAAAAACATCGTGAGGAAACCAGTAGGTACAGTACCTATGTCTAAAAACTAACATTCGAATAACGTGTTATTCATGATACCTATCGGTACTTGTATAGTTACGGTAGGTTCATTATTTGGCATACCTACCTACAGATACACCTACCTGTACTTATATAAAGTTGGTACCAGCTCTCCTAATTAGATTCTAGTTAGTAAATCGATAAATGCAATTGTATCGCAAATAGAAAAGTAGGTACCTACTTATTTCATTTCAAATTCCTAGGTATCTATTTGCAGAACACGCAAACATAATAACCACTGCAAGAATCGAACCCGCACTTCATGCGTCTCAACTGGACACTCGCCAGCCACGTCACCGAGATCGTCAAAGTAGGTCTGGTAAGTTTAGTTTAGGTTTAGTGTCTACCTACTTAGTAGGTAGCTAGATTGTGTAAGTACCTATGGTATAGGTACCCATATACGTAGGGACATCCGTGCCCTTTGTAAGCTTACGTAAAACAATTTACCTAGTACCTGATCTAGGTCACAGAGCCTAGGTACTTTGACGATCTTGGTGGCGTGGCTGGCAAGTATTCAGCTGAGCAGCTGAACTGAGCTGAGATGCAAGAAGTGCGGGTTCGAATTCTGCAGTGGTAAAAATGTTTACGTGTCCTGCAAACACCTAGGAACTTACTAGGAACTTGAAATGAAATAAATACTTTTACTTGACACGTAATTGCTTCTTCTGTCTGGGTCTTGTATTACCATGGTAGGTTGGTACTAGAGTTTCTGATACCCACGATTTAGCTACTAAGTAGGTACGTAGGTAGGTATCTGTATCTAGGTAGAAATTTTACCTACTACTTAGTGCTAGATTATGTACCTACCACGAAGAAGGTAATTTTAATAATGTCATAAAAGTTTACTACTAATAATACTATGTATTACTACTATGTACTACTACTAATATTCTAAGCTACTTACTCGTATCACTAGTTCTCTAGAACCAGTGTGGTTTACTACTTACATTATTATATCATAGGTACTTAGAGATTTAACTATCACGGATCAAAACCACACGATCGCTTTATAATTTGTATAAGCTCCCTATATATATACGTAACAGCTCGCGCGACAAACAGCGATACGTCCTCCCTCCACGAGCGCTTAGCGCGTAGTGAGAGCAGCCGCGTTTTGCATCAAGCTATAAAGTGAATTCGGAGGATTCTTTAAAAAATCGTATAAAAATAAATTAAAGCTTTTAGACCATTTTTTAAATTTTATTTTGTAAATAAATATCAAAACTTTAATGTAGTAGGTATATTTTTATTATAAACTTTCTAATTTCGAAGAAACAACGAGCGTAAAATTGGGAAAAGTACGCGTTTTTAGACCTTTTTTTTTTCAAAAATATTGAACTAAGGTGATGTTTTTTACCTACTTACTTAAATTTTAAAACTATGAATATTTGAATTACATTTTTGGAAATATGTTAGACCTTGTTGTTTCATAGATATCATGATCGAAAGTTGACTGAAAATGCTCATTTTACGAAAATGTGCGTTACTAATTATTTTTTTAATCAGTTGTGTCTTGAGTTTAATAATATTTGTCCTACTTACTTAAATTTTAAGGGATGAAGCTTTAATATGTTTTTATTTTCGTTAAAAATATCTCCAACACACGAGCCACAATCGTGTTCGATCTTCACGGGCTATCATGGATAGGATTCTTAAGAAACTGTATGGTTTGCCTTTTTGCACTTTAAAATGTACGTGTGTTTTGAAGATACAAATAAATGATTTATCTATCTTTCTATCTAAAAACCCGTGAGAGGCCCCCTTCTTTGATAAAAATACTGAAACGAACAGCATCCGAATACTAATGCAAAGATACTAGCGCAATGTAAATAAGCTCATTCATCCAGTGACCTCATTAACTTGCAAAAGCCGATAATGCGCGAAATAAAAACCTACATAATGGGCTTGCAGCTTTATTTTACTGCGAGGTATTATAGCTAATCCGTACTTTGGACTACTTAATTCTATATTTTTTGTTGCCAGTTAAAGAGTTACAAACGTTGTATATATTTTTCAGTGGTAATCAATTTAAAAGGCATTAATGTCTCGTTTCAGTTTATATAAATTAGTTTTTACACCCGAAATTACCTGCACCTCTGGAAATTCACAAGGAGATGTCTGAGTTATGTGGTTTGCAAACCAAGTATTTTGTAACAATTTAAATATTTTACAAAGGGGACTGGGAAAATAATTTACAAAAATAATATACAGAGTATAGCAACGTTTTTGTAAAAATAAAATATTGTTTTTAACGCAATTTAATTTAAAAAATCGTGACTAAACTGTCCTGTCGAACAAAAATGTAAGTAGTAAAAATATCATATTATCTACTAAATGTGCTTGTCTAGACTCATTTCATTCGTATATTTTACGAGAAAGCTTTTTGCAAAAAATGTTAAAAGTTTATTTTATGGTTTTTCATTTGAAGTGTTTTATTGCTTTTGGAAAAAACGTGACGACATAATTTGATTCTGAGTAATAAAAAATACCGGTACTATTACAAATTATCTGTCGCCCGCGGTTTTGTTCGGATACCAGGTGGGTAACCACAAGCTCAAAAGCAATATTGAAACAATGTTTGACTGACATATCGACATACAAAAAAAACAGTGTAATGTTATTTCAATATTGCTCTAGAAGCTCGTGGTTACCCCTCAGGACAAAAATTCTACAAGTAAGTTTAAATCCCCATTATACTAAATTACACACATAATAATAATAAGTTTTTCAATGGAAAATTTCATAGGCGCTCGATTTCAAACCCACGACCTTAAAGTCGTAAAGCAAGTTACCACTAAACCACCAGCGCTTCATACATTCATGGAATACAAAACAAAATTCCGGACAAAGTAACGCAGGGAATCCGTTGAACTGAGCGAGTGGAATGCTTTGGTCGAGTGCGCTCTTTATCCCGTTCAATGCATGCTGGATTGGAAACTTTTCCATGCATTTTTGAAATTCAATTAAATAACAAGCAGGATAAAAAGTAGTTTTTTTAATTTGTGGAACTCAGTGCTGTTTCGTTTGTGAAATGTCAATTTCTTCTTAAATCTTTTGAAAATTATGTATATTATTATTTTATATTTAAAAACTATTAAAAAAAAATGATCACATAATATAAGTATTGTATGTAAACTGCTCGTATATACTACTCGTGTGATCGGCAGTGGCAATTACAATCGAGTGCTTTTTTGATTAGGAGGGCACATTAAGCTGATAAGTTAAATTACATTCTGCATATTTACTGCACCAGTTTTTGGTTTTACCTACCTAGGTATAACAAAAGTAAAAGGCAACCATCCGTATTAATATCCAGGATAACCGGTTGTGACGTGTGTTAGATGTCATCATCAACTTTCACTATATCCCCACTACTGGGACACTGGCCTACTATCGGGCGTGAATGTAAGATTTATAATGCAAACATCATCATCATCATCATATCAGCCGATAAACGTCCACTGCTGGACATAGGCCTCCCTTAAAGAGCGCCATGACGACCGATTTTGAGCCTTCACCATCCACCGACTTCCTGCGACCGCTTTAATGTAATCGGTCCATCGAGTGGGGGGCCGTCCTACACTTAAATGCAATAGTAACTGTTTCATATTCATTCATTGTTTAATTTTTATGATACTTCCTGCGACCGTTGTTATACTAACGGTCTATTGAGTGAAGAACCTACACTTCGTTAGTCATTTCGCGGTCGCAATTCGAGAACCATTATTTCGCAGCGGTTATTTATTCTGCGAGCTATAATGGCCGGCCCACTGCCACTTCAACTTGCGTATTCCAATAGCTATGTCATTGACCTTAGCTCTTCTACCTAGAGTGAATGTAACCTAGAATGCTGCCATGTTACAGTTGTACAAAGAATTCTAAGCTCTGTATTAAAAAATGCTAGGCAATAGGTATTCATATAGCTAATTAAGTTTATGTGAGTCAGTGCGACATCTGATGACGTAAACTACATATTTATTGTATATCGATTAAGTAGGATCTTGGTCTTGAGAAGGCAATGCCACTTAACCGTATATACCTGCTTTTTCTAAAATCTTGGACTCTAAACTTACTCGGAAAACCGAATATTACGCGGTTAAACGCTTGACTATAATCAATAAAAAATATAAAAATATTTTCAGTTCTGAAGTTTCAAAAGTTAATGCATTCATGTTGTGTGTCTAAACAGTGGTCTGGTCCAAAATTCGCAATATTGATTTAGATTATAGTGCCTAGAATTGCTTCAGCTTTTAATCCAGCAGCCCCGTCGCAGCAATTACCAACACTTAATAACCAAATTGCTACGTGAATCGTCGCCGCCTCTCCATTCACAACTCTGTGCCAATATTTTTAGTTCTTTGTTCGTTATTGATGAAATGAAACAATGCAGAACGTAAAATACTCGTGAACGTAATAAAGGATTTACGGATTATTCTTGTCCATTTGACGACCGATGTGGCGCGGCGGGCGAAGTTCCGCCTACGACCCAGGAGGTTGCGTGTTCGATTACCGCCTTGGAACAATGTTTGTACGATCTGCAAATATTTGTTCCGGGTGTTCTGAGTATTTTCTATGTTTAACATAAAATGAAAAATATCTATCTATGTATTGTATTTGTTTAGTACCCATAACACAAGCTCTGCTTAGCTTGGGGCTAGTCATTGCTGTGTGGAATGACCAGCATTATTTATTTAAAAACATTCTAAATATTGCGATACATTATTAAACTTCTGCAGATTTCAGTGTTCATTTTTAGTATTTAGTACATACTCGTATAATGTAATAATTGATTATTTATTGATATATCAAAATCAAAGCTTTATTTTATAATCTGTTCAATTTCAATAATACTGTTTTATCATCTTACTGGCTTCGTAAACTTAATTCACCTGAACTAATTCATATAATATATTGGCTATTATATTGGTTGTTAGTTTTAATACTACTGCCACAATCTCCGTGAATTGTGTATATTTTACTAAAGGGAGGTACACAACACTTAAAAGTACCATCCCCAAAAAAATTATGAATGGTTTCCATCAATGCAATGCCCTTTTTTGTAGCAAAGTTTACGATTCTCCTACTGACTCTAGGGTTGAGCATATGAAAATTTCAAGTGTAAAGAGTTTCACTGATAAAAAGGTTCTTCATCAAAGTGAATAAAGTATACATAAAAGTAAATTAAATGCACCCAGGTGAATGAGGTGAAAAAAGTTTTTTAAAAATAATTTTAATGCACCCAGGTGCAGGTTTACTAAAAGTGTATTTAATGCACCTAGGTGAATTAAGTTTACGAAGCCTCTTACCTTATTGTGAATCTAAAATATCAGCATTGCAATGATTTAATATTGGAAACGCTTCCGTCTGGTAGTGATTTGGATCAGTAGAGCTATCTGTAGATCGATTGTAGCGGTTTTTATATGGCTCAATTGTTTCTCGCTATGTATAAATACACGTTCTGTATTACTACATATTTTGACTTTCACTTGTTAATAATAAAACTTTTTTATCAACAGTGAAGATAAATAAAAGATTGCAATAAAAACAACACTCGCATGATTTCCCGCGTAAGCATGGCTTAGTCAAAAGAGCATGCGATTTGCTTTTAACAACGGATTTATAGTGTTCCGCTTTTTTATTTTACGGTGTAAAAGCAGTCATAGACAATAAAAACAGCGTTTTCCTCAAACAAAATGTCCGCCATATTCAAAAGAATTTCCACATAAACCTTAAAAATAAATTGGTATAATCCCATATTTTATCTCTAACTCTAGAGAGTGTTTTTATTAAAGCAAAAGTATTTTTAAATGGCAAAAATTAATTAACTGAAACAGGATATCCCCTGAGCGTCGAAAAGTCGAAATTTATAAAGTAAAATATGAATTTTATAAAGTTTATCCTGAAAGGCCCGAAGGTGAAAATATATTATTAAGAGCTTCAATTTGTACAGTAATGGCCGAGATTTGCGAGCAAGTCAGCAAGTCATCTTACTCGAGTAAGCAGCTTGGGTAAGTACGAGTAAGTAGTAAGTAAGTTTGTATAAGCTTGTGGCCAACTTTGACCGGAACCGCCAATTTATAAGTCTTCCAGAGCACACTTCAAAGCGGTCTTATGCAAAGGCGGTCACCCATCCAAATGATTACTCACTCCCGCTCAAAGTAGGCCAGTATCCCAGTAGGATCTAAATAGCTTACAATAATGATAAATATTATTGAATCGTGTAAAAATGTGTGTTTTCGTCTAGTAGTAGAGTGTCTAAAAGTCTTATAAATCGTCTGTGCTTTTTAAGAAATATAATGTTGTCTGAATTATTATTTATCAACAAATTTAACAATGGCTATATTTATTAAAATTTTAGCAAACAAGGGCTTATTAACTCGTAAAAGGTTATTTACATTGCTTAATATGAGCATTGTAAATAACCTTTTACTTTTGATTAGTTTAGTACGGAACTCTCGTTTGTGGGGACTGACTTCCACTTAACCAATTTTTTTTTTTTTTTTAGAAAAAAAAAGTAGACTGTACCATTGTCGTTCAAACTGAAACTAAAATTGAATTTTCCATGAGTTGTGAAGATGAGAGCTAGCTTTTGTATTAGCTTTTGTAACGTAGGTCAACATGAGATCAAAGAATTCAATTAGAATAATTTAGTGCCACTTTGCCTAACACAATTTGGCACCCTTCTTAGCTTGTTATTTTGTTGGTCTTGAGAATCAACAGACAAAAAGCCTCATTTATTTTTTTAGAATGTATTTTTATAAAAAGTAAGTAAGCGGGTTGTCAAATAATTAAAAACGTTTGATGTGGCTGGAGTCTGGGGCCCTGGTAATCTGGTGGGTAAGAATACCACCTGGTGGTAGGACTCTTCAGCAAGAATCCATCTTGGTGGGTACCACCGCAGTGTCAGATATTCTACCTCCAAGCAGCAGTGTGCAAGCATTACTGTGTTTTAGTTTAAAGGGCAGTGAAATTACTGGGCGAAAGAGTAGTAGAGTTCTCTGTGATAGAGCTCGTCCGGGGAAGGACTACCACCATACCTATTTCTGCCGCCAAGCAGTAATGCTTGCATTGCTGTGTTCCGGTGTGAAGGGTATGGTATCTGGTGAAATTACTGGCATATGAGGCTTACGATCTTAGCCTCAAGGTGGCAACCCGCGAGTAATACCTCTGTTATTGCAAGCGTCTATAGGCTGCGGTAACCGCTTACCACCTTGTGGGCTGTACGCTTGGTTGCCACTTCAGTTGTATAAAAAAAAACTTAACGACAACGTCTCAGGGTGATGAGCGCAGTGCAGTGCCACGCTGAACTTAAAAACTTTAAGTTTTGAATGGCACTGCATTTGTTATGGTCAAGCGTGGTGCCTAGCATCAGGCGGGCGACTTGACCGTCTTGTCAACTGCTGGATAAAACAAAAAAAAACCTTCCGATCTTACGGTTGTAAGTTTATATCCGGTCGTTATTTTAAGTTTATATCCATTATGAAAAGCTTAACAATAACTTAAAAATAATGACGACGTTAGTGAAGCGGTGGGTGAGTGCCTGGTTGAAAAGCGAATGATTGCGAGTTCAATCCCCGCTGCGGGTAAAATGTTAGCATGTTTGCAGGTATTGGTTCTGTGTCTATGTATTTTTATGTAGGTACTCTATGTAAGTATGTATAGTATAAAAAAATTATTTGTATTCTATGTACAAGTTTTGCTTAGTTTGGAGCTAGATGGCATTATGTAAAAAATCTGCTAATAATTATCAGTTTAGTCATTCATAAATACAAAAAATGATTTTTTATGATGACGCGGTGGCAAATAAAAAAACATTAGATGCAACGATTGGGAAGGTTATCCTTGCTTTAACACAATTTTAAATGCCTGCTGCCTTTTAGATAATATATTATTATTAACACTGGTTTTTTTTAAAACAAAATATTACAATCTTTAGCTAAATTAACTACATAGTCTAAAAACTTTGAAAATATATAAGCGTTATTCAGTATTACAAATACATTTTAATTTAAAGTCCGTGTTTTTAACTCAACTGCGAAGAAACTCTTCAAAATAATTCGCCCTAAGACGGTATCGCAACTGAATTAGTTACGTTCCTTCGTAAAATTGATGCGGGTCTCTCTGAATTTGTGACTGGAATTTTTACCGACTTCGGGAGGAGATTCACAAACTGGTAAATTTTTCGAGTAACCCTTTTTTTTCAGTACCGTTAGACAAAAAAATACCTAGATCTAACGATTGCTACAATATGACACATTAGACTCATGATATTAACTCACCATAAACAGCACAAAATCCAAGGGAACGTCAACGTTGGTTTTCAATCGGCACTTTAGAAAACATGTTATTCACGATATGAATAATAATAATAATGCTAACCAAATCAAACATTAAAAAAAGAACAAAAAAATATATGGGTATTTTTTAAAATTAAGTGCAATTAACGAATAACTCGAAATGTAGGTATTTTCAAAGCGACACGCTACACGTCCGCACGCTACAACGGCTGCGCGTCAACTGAAAACGCTACTGAAATGAACCTAATTTTCGCGGTTCGGCGGTCGTCCTAGAAAGTCTCTTGCGGGAGAGCTTTTCAATCAGTTCTGTTAAGGAATTATAGATGGCGCGTAATCTAATTCTACCTGATATAAATGTTGAGTTTGTAATAGTAATTTATATTTATTTTTTTAATATGTAGGTACATAATTATATTACATTACAAAATATACAAAATACATATGAAACAGTTGAGCCATCTAAAGACCGTTACAAACGACCTATAGATAGCTCAACTGATCCAAATCACTACAAGTAGGAAGCGTTCCCAACATGCTGGCTGCATTGCCACGATTGAATTATTATTTATAAATAGTATATTATATAAGATCTTGATTATATTAAAACTTGTAGCATTTACCTAAGTGTATAAGATGTATTTTTTAGAATACCTACCCCACAATAATTTTTTTTTTTACGTAGGAATATAATAATATACCGTACCAAACATTTTAGTATTTATTTTATTGGCAATGGCAATAAAAACAATATATATTTAGCACATCGAAAGTCGCGTATCCTCTTGACTTCGAGGTTAAGATTTAGAATTCCACTGAAGGTGGATATTTTTCGCTTCATGGACACGATTTAGCTTCGTTTTTATTTGTTTACACAAAATAAACGGGACCACTGGTATAATACATGTGCCCTTTATTTCACGGCTTTTGGACACAACTTTACTACCATTGTTGCGTTTAAAGATATATTTATTTGAAAGCTATTCATACTTCTACTGAAAGGGGACTGCTTTTAATGTAGAATGAAAGTATTTTCTTGTCCATTTTATTTTTATAAGCTGGTATTTTTACGGTTATGCAAAAAGGTTATACTCAACTAAAAAGCGGATTGTCACGGTTTCTCAAAAACGCTTAGCTCGAGAAAAAAAGAATTCAAAGTTATTCGATGAACGATGAACGCATATTGAAACGGAAGTGAAAATGCTTGATGAATGTGGTTTCAAACTGAACTTTATTCCAATAAGTACACGTTCTATTTCATAGTAATGATGATTTTGATAAAAGTTGCTTCCATCGCCGTCTAAGCTATGTGGTTTGCCTACATTATTACACGAGAAAGGTCCTTGCGTGGTCCACCTTGTTAGTTCACCTAGGTGTAACACGGGCAATTTTATTTTCCTGTGGTTCATCCAGGTGGACGAACTCAAGCAATAAGAAACCTAGACCACCGGTTATGATTCTATAGAAAAACTTCAATTGAAATTCTTCGTATGCTTTCACGAACACGTATGCTTGTAAGGTTCCAATAACTCCTAGTTTTCAGGCGCCGTGAATCACACGGTAACAATACGACACTCCGGCGGGACAAAGCCTCAGGAGCTGACGCAGGGAGCTAAGCTGGGGGTTGGCACAAGTCTCGAGGGATCTATTATCATAGCCTTTTAATTTCCACTGCTGGGACAATGGCCTGTTCACGAGCAAGAGCGATCCAAAAAAATCTGGTAAGTAGAAAATGGTCACCATTCATGACAGCCTTTTAATGTGCTGGGACACTGGCCTACTCTCGAGCAAGAGTGATTCAAAAAAAATTCTGGTGAGTAGAAAATGGTCACCATTCATGACAGCATTTTAATGTGTCATAGTCAAAGTCAAAAGTCAAAAATGATTTATTTCAATAAAATCACAAGTATCATTCTGAAATGTTGTGTGCTGTGCTTTTTACCGGTAACTATACCTAATTCGAAATATATGGTTACCGGTGAAATTACACATAATCGTACGACTTTTCAAACTCGTCTCAGGATGTGAACGCAAAAATATATTTTTTTATTAGATAAATTGACTCGTTCTACAGCTGGTACCGAAGCCACTGGTATCGAATGGTGTGTTGCTTGGTTCAAGACCAAGTTTGAACCCAAAAGCTTTTTAGAAAAAATATATATTTATTTCAGACACAAGTTCTAAGATCGCAATCTATCTAAAAAAAAATAAACTTTGCATGTATTTGTTAATTTAGCTCTACCACTCAAGTGCGAATTACATTGGGTCAGTGACTGACTCCAAATTAAGTCAGTGCTGACTTTGAGAGCTGACTTTCTCTGTTTACAAAGGGTCAGTACGCAAGAATATTGAAGTCAGTGCTGACCCTGCAACGTTTTACTGACTCCAAATGCATTTAAATTAGGACAGTAGCGGGTCAGCACTCACTCTGCTACTGATGTGAACGCTTCTTTAACAAAGTCCCAAGTGACATTCAAAATTTATCTTTTAGCAACTGTCTCAGAAAACGTATTATAAAATAACTGATTATTTATATTGGGATGAATGTATTCCACTACTCGGCGAGTCGTTCTTCAACTCACACCATAAATCTTGTCCCAACTGGTTTAGTTGACGAATCGTAAAATAAATTTATTTTTATTTTCATCCATAACAATAATAGCAAGGTTCATGCCAAAAAAGCGATAGGAACCCAGCCGGTGTTGTTGCCAGTTCTTTTACGGCATGGGCGCGTTGGAACTGTTGTAAATTTTCCTAGCTTGTTAGACGTTAAGAGTAGTAGAGTTCTCTGTGATAGAGCTCGTCCGGGGAAGGACTACCACCATACCTATTACTGCCGCCAAGCAGTAATGCTCGCACTGCTGTGTTCCGGTGTGAAGGGTATGGTTTCCGTTGTAATTACTGGCACATGAGGCTTTCTATCTTAGCCTCAAGGTAGCAACCCGCGAGTGATACCTCTGGTATTGCAAGCGTCCATAGGCTGCGGTAACCGCTTACCATCTTGGCCGTACGCCTGGTTGCCACATCAGTTGTATAAAAAAAAAAAAAAAAAAACGTAATTGTTATTCAAATTTTAATTTGCAATTTTTGACTCAATGTATATTCTTCACGGAACGCTCGCCTCTCTCTTTTAAGGGCGCAGCCACATGGGGCTCGTATATAACGTCCAGTCGTGTCGGTGTCTCGCTCGATTACTCTGAGTTCGCACCTCGAGGGATTGCGATGTCTTTTTGTTTTTTCCGGTCAACTCACTTTCGTTTATTTACGTTTTTATAGTGTTAATCATCACACTAAGGGAATAGTATATATAAATAATATAATATACACATATCAACATTGTCTAGGGATATTCAACATTTTGTTGATTTTTACAAAAAACTGAAAATAATTTCTTTCGAAAACTAGGTATAGTAAGAATCTTTATTTTGTGTTGTTTACTAATAATAATAAAACACAACTGTTTGATATTATTTTCAATAAAAATCTCCAAAAATCGGAAAATTTACAAGGTTTTTACGTTGCCATGACTTTATAAAAATTTTACAATTTAAATTACCTTTTACAATTTATTAATCGGTGTTGCCTCCCTAGACGTTGGTGACATATTATTTGCACCGGTTATTCCATACTCAAAATTAGGGTGTTGTCCCACAGCACCACTGTGGCGCACACGTCGATCTACTTTTCCTACCTACCTTGCATGTTTTGCACAAAGCAAAGTAAGCACTGTGCTCATCACCCCGGTATCTTTCGCCTAGGCGAAAGAGCGATTACACTTCAAGTTCTATCTGCAATGATGTTAGAAGGACTAAAGCTTGTACCTTATACCACAAGAGAAAGCTTACAGTTGCACGTATGACAATGAATTCAATGAAAGTCGGCAAAGTTACATTACAGTCATATTTCTTTCTTTCCTTCTATTACAATATTTTAGTCCATATTGAATTTCTCAATTGGAATTGAAAGTAAACGATATTTTACTTAAAAGGTAGATAAATAAATGGGATCAAAACTAGATCACCTTTGCCTCGCCCCAACAACTTGCCGTCAGCGTGACGTGCACGTCAAAGAAGAAGAAGACCGCACAATGACAGCTGGTTAAAGTCTTTCCATTACTTCGTGTAAGCGTAGAGACCAAAGAAGTTAGAAGTATCAGGTTTATTTAGGGCAACCATAGACGTTCAAGTAATTTGATCACACAAGCTAGTTCAAACTGTTTGATCAAATCTTCATGACAACCTTCTAATGTTCCTATAGCTAGGACACTGGCCTACTCTCGAGCGAGAGTTATTAGGTCTTTATCCACCTGTAAACTCAATACTGATTATGAGACTTGAAGATTTTAGTTCTTAGACATGCCGGTTTCCTCACAAAGGCACTGACATTGCGCACATTTTTTTTAATATTTGTAAAATTCAGTCATGTATAGGTCTCACGACGGATCTCGGCCGTTGTGAAATTAGCCGTTTCGATGCGCAATGGAGCTTTTTCAAACTAAATTGTCTTTGCGCATCACAAACGGCTAACTTCACGGAAGCCTAGATCCGCTGTGCGACCTATACTACAAGACTACAAGACATATCCTAAATGGAAAAATTGAAAGCAACGCAAACAAACACAAGAACAGAAACCAAAATATGACAAACATAACAATAGAGACAGTTTAAAAGATGGGAGGACGAGCTAAAGGAAATAGCAGGGAACACATGGGATAGCGAAAGATAGAGAAGTGTGGAAAAAGTTGGAGGAGGCCTTTGCCAAAAAAGGCAAACAAAAAAACGTCTATATATTATCTAAAATAAAGGCTTATAATAAAAAAAGTGGTGTACATCCGGATTCAAACCCACGACTTCAGAACCAAAAGGTCAGAGAGGCGGGGGATTACTAGTGCTCTCAATGCAGTGCTATCAACTTACCCAAGTTCAAGCACAGAATTACCTATAGCACATCAACACCAATATTGCCACAAAATGAAATATACATTACCATCACCAACATAACTGATAAACTTACATGCCAGCAAGTATGAAAAGCAAACATCTATACATACATAAACACTACTTGACACTTCCTTTAGGCACAGTGTGGTGGAGAAATAGTTGTGTCACTTACCATAATCATCATAGTTTTATCAAATTCAAATATATTTTTTTTATTTATTAATAACACTAGGATCATTTCGAAACGTTTTATACTATATAAGTTCGTTCGTTCGTTCGTTCGTTCGTTCGTTCGTATGAGTCAGTTGCCAACTCTGGTGACAGAGTTTTTTATGCCGCCCGAAGGCCTCTGTCATGGCCTAACAACTTTGAAAAAGCCGGGACCGACTGCTTAACGTGCCCTCCGAAGCACGGGAGCGCTCAGTTGAAACTGCAACTGGCGGTCACCCATCCAAATGATGACCCCGCGGAACAGTGCTTAACTTCGTTGATCTGTTAAGAACAACTTAGCCAGCTACGTCACGAGCGCTCAACTAAGTGAATACGACTTGCTTTCGATTCGAACGAAATTTATTGAGACACAGTGTCCCAACTGACACTTTTGAAATTAATATTTTTTTACTGTTGATTCGGACACCATCAAATCATTCAAAGCTGCTGAGTACAGTTTAGGCAAACGGAAGAATAGTTGTGTCACTCATCATCATTAGATAAATAAATAATGCTGGACAATCCACACAGCATCATCTAGCCCCAAGGTAAGCTGCTGTTAAACAGAGCTGTATTATGGGTACTAAATGACTGATATATACTTAATACAATACAATACTTGATATATATTTTTTATTATTATAGAAAATACCCAGAACACCCGGAACAAATATTTGTAGACCACACAAATATTTGACCCAAGGCGGGAATCGAACCCGCAACCTCCGCGTCGCAAGCGGACCTGCGCCCGCTGCGCCACATCGGTCGTCAATTATCATCATATTTTATCAAAGTCAATATCAAAATATTTTTTTTATTTATTAATATCACAAAGATTCTAAAACGTACTAAAGCTAGGTGAAAACGCTAGTTCCACGCACTTCAGCCTAAATGAGTCTGGCAACAAACTCGGCTAGGCTTTTAGTTTTCTTGATGATATTTTTTTGTCATAAAATAATAAAACTATATCCTGGTTTCAACAGGCCCTCTGTCGGTTTTTTTTAATCGGAACAAATAATTAGAATAGAATAGAATAGAAAAATATTTATTTAACGCCACACAATTAACATAAAAATAAAAATAACAATACAAATTAAAACTTTACTATTGTGACGAAAAAAAGGCAGCCACTCAGAATGTGCTGCAGACATAATGCGTCTGTAGCGCTGGTTTTCAGTGTAGTCTACGAGTAGTAGTAGCAGCAATTAGCTGCGACACGAGTCTCCCACTATCTAACAATTTACTTAGGTACATTTTATAAAGATTTGCTAAGAAAGCCAAAGCAACTAAAAACCTATAAGAAGAAACTTTTCCTAACACTTGACAACTCAAAACTTCAAATGTCTCAAAACAACAAAATTACGTCAAATGTAAACGCGTGGTGGATCGACATGGGTCTTTCCATTTTAATTATTTTTCTCGTGTTATTTTAAGTTTTGTTGCGTAAATTTGGTGGCAGTTTATCCAATTTAACTTGTTTACTTAGCACAAGTGTAAGTCATTGAAATGGAGGGGTGATGTTGGTTGGTAATTTAGTCAAAGACTTTCCAAGAGAATTTTGAAAGAAAAGTCATCGTTTCTTTCCAAATTTCGTTTGTTTACGTTGCTAAGCGACAATCAAACTAATACACTTGACACTGGCAAAATTGTGGCAAACTAGCCACAGAGGCCATAAAACAAAAGAAGAAGAAGAGAAAATCAGATGGCTGATCATAACTATATACTAACATATAACTGTGATAGAGCTCGTCCGGAGAAGGACTACCACCATACCTATTTCTGCCGCAAAGCAGTAATGCTCGCATTGCTGTGTTCCGGTGTGAAGGGTATGGTTTCCGGTGAAATTACTGGCACATTAGGCTTTCGATCTTAGCCACAAGGTGGCAACCCGCTACTGATACCTCTGGTATTGCAAGCGTCCATAGGCTGCGGTAACCGCTTACCATCTTGTGGGCCGTACGCTTGGTTGCCACTTCAGTTGTATAAAAAAAAAAAAATAACGATAAGCTAACTTCTTATCAATAAATAATGAATTGCTATTCGTAAGTCTCGCTCTAACTCGAGAACGATTGGATCGATTTTGCTAATTTTGGTCTTGAAATATTTGTAGGAGTCCGAGAAAAGTTCAAACGATAAGAAAATTTGGAAAAATGTCATTATCCTAGCAGTAGGCACATTAGAATGATACAGTCATAATGAGTTAGCTGTTCAAGTCCACCTGTTTTGTAGATAACGTTCTAATCCAAAGCCTCGGCTTAACATTCCGTCTTGCATCCCACGCTTCCTTAATGTGTTTCCGTTATTTCTGGAACGGAAAATGGATCTTAAGATCGAGTGATAAGGGCGAAGGTTGAATGAAAGGTTAATGGCACGTCACATTGAACTAAAGTGAGTTGTAGTGATGTGCTGCGTAATTTTGTTTAGTTTTACTTGTGATTTTTCAACAAATTTGGTCTTCATCATCATCATCTAAAGTTCCTACTGCTGGGACACTGACTTGAAAACTCAAAATAACAAAGTGCTTTTTGGTTGAATTTGGTTTTAATATTAATATCTATATTATATTCAATTCCACATAAAAAATAACAAAAAACATTCTAAACAATAAGGTGCCCAACTATAATTAAAAACAAAAATACATTATCATCTAAGCGTTTATGTGCTTCTGAAAGCACTTTAGGATGTCAATCCTTCTAGCAAAAGCCATGTTGAAGGCCAGGTAAGGGTAAGATAGAAATCAAAATTTTCCCAGACGCAAGCCAAGTTGATTGATGAACTAATACTACAAATGTTGTTATTTTTTTCCACAGCGCGATGCAAATATTTTGTTTAGTAGTACTTAGGTACTGCCATTTTTTTAAAAGGATGAAGCTCTTCTTAACACTCTTGCTAGTCAAAAATAAGTTGCAGTTAGCCTCAACTCGAAAGACCAAAATACGAACAATATCCCCTCACTACTTCGAAATTGAACTTTGCGATGCTAATGTGAAATCTATGACTTACAAATTACGGTTCAATTTATTCCGACCGCTTGCTCCACTAATTGGTCCTTTCAAGACGGTCTGTTAACATTTTTCTACATTTTGTATTTCCATTTTGCGTTTGGATGGTTGCCGACGAAATAACGCGATTTTAATACTGTTTCTATTATATATATTATATTATATTATATATATTATTATGTGTTGTGAAAGTCCTTTCTACTCGAGTCAAGCTCGGTATTTCTAAGCACCCGCCCCGAGACCCTCAGGGAAAAGGTTGCTCAGACTCCCCTTCGTTCCTATTTGTTCCCCCCCGATTAACAAAAACTGTATCCCCAAGAACTTTGCTGATTATAGTGACTGTGTGTATGGCTGCCTGTTTCTGCATGATGTGAATATTTATGTGTGAATCTAATTTGTTGCAATATCTATGTAAGCTTTTAGCTATAATACCCGTTGCTCCGACTACAATAGGTATAACTTCGGTAGATGTTTTCCAAAGTCTGGTTATTTCAGTTTTTAATGCATGGTACTTACTTAATTTCTCTATTTCTTTAGCTCCTATATTGTAGTCAGACGGTACAGTTATATCTATTAGGTATGTTTTATTTTCTAGTTTATTTACGTATATTATGTCTGGTCTATTGTGAACTATCGTAACATCTGTTTGAACCGGTATTTCCCACATAATTTTTGCTGTGTCATTTTCTTTAACTTGTGGTTGTGTTAGATTTTCTTTCCACCAAATATTTGATACATCAAACCTATGTTTTTTTGCTAACGTCCAAAATACGTATTGGACAATATTATTATGCCTCTTAGTGTAGTATGTACCGGCTAGTTTTTCACATCCCGAGGTAATATGTTGCGTGGTCTCGTCTTTCATCAAACATAAACGGCATCTCCCATCTACTGCTCTTTTTAAGATGTCCCTTTCATGCTGTCTAGTAACCACTGCCTGATCTTGTATCGCAAATACTGACGCTTCTAGTCCCGGTGTCACTGGTTGCTTTTTTATCCATTTAAAGGAGTTAAATTTATCAGTATTTTCTTTTTCTATGACTTTCTTATAAAACTGACCGTGAAGCGGTTTAGCTTTCCATTTATTTATCTTGTATTTTAAAACAGCACTTCTAATTTCTTTATCTGTATAGTTTTCTTCATTTTCTAACCCTATTTCTGTTAAATTTGCTTTAGATTCTTTTTTAATTGAATATTTTACCCTATTTTTATCATGTTTAACTATTGCCTTAATTATGTGATCTTGTTCTGCTGTTAAGTATTTTTGGTATTTGATAATTTGTGTTTTGTATAGCATCTCTATGTTAGTTAGTCCTCTTCCACCTTCTTCTATAGGAATGTATAGTCTTTCGACTTCTGCTTTTTGCTGATGTGCTTTATTCATCGCCAGTATTTTTCTTGTTTTTACATCTATTTTCTTTAAATCGCTAGTTTTGAAATTTATTATGCCAAATGTGTAGAGTAGAACCGGTACTGCGTATATATTTATTGATCTTAGCAGGTTTCGAGCGTTTAAATGAGAGTTTGTAAGACATTTGACCCTACGGAAATATTCTTTTTGGATTTTTTGCCTTGCTTCACTATGATCTATTTTACCTGATTCGTGCATGCCTAAGTACTTATATTGTTCGTCTACTTTTAGATGTTCAAACTCCTCTCCGCTTAGTAATACATGACCGCTACCTTCATGTTCTAGTCTCCTACCTTTCGTCAAATGGAGTACATTGCATTTATTTAGACCAAATTTCATCCCGATGTCTTTCGTGAATATTTCTGTGCTGTCTATTAAAACTTTAAGATTGTTTGGAGAGTTTGCATATAATTTTAAGTCATCCATATATAACAAATGATTGATGGTACTATCGACCTTTAGCTTATATCCTTTACTATTATACTTATTTAAAACCTGAGACAGTGGGTTTAGCCCTAAACAAAAGAGAAGGGGTGATAGAGAATCACCTTGAAAAATTCCACGGCGAATGTAGATGGGCTCAGTGGTGACAGAAGCGTTCGCACCATAGGCTGTCATGACAACATTCCATGTAGGCATGACTATTTCTAAAAAGCCCCTGATAGCAGGTGGACATTTGTATATATCTAGTACTTTGAGTAACCACTCGTGCGATATACTATCAAAGGCTTTCTGATAATCTACCCATGCCATGCTTAAGTTTTTATGACACTGGTGTGCATCTTCAAGTATAGCTTTGTTTATCATGAGATGGTCTTTGCAACCTCTAGCGCGACGCCTGCATCCCCTCTGTTCTGGTGCTAAGATGTAATTTTTATCGCAGTGTATGTAGAGCTCGTTAGCTATCACAGATGTGAGTAGCTTGTACATAGTTGGTAGACATGCTATGGGTCGCCAGTTTTTAGGTTCATCAGTGTTTTCATTTTTGGGTATCAAAATCACCATTCCTGTTGTAAACCACGGTTCTATTGGTTCGATTCCTTTTATAATCCTATCAAAAAGTTGTGCAATAAATTTATGAGTACTTGTTAAATATTTTATGTAATAGTTTTGTATTTTGTCTAACCCTGGTGTTTTCCAATTATGAATCTTTCTTATAGCTATTTTTAATTTATCTATATTTATTTCTCTAAATGTATGTTCTTCTTCTACTTCCTCCATAGCATATTCTTCCACTTCCGTAATCCACCTGGCCCCAGTGTTGTATGGCACTGGCTCTGATAAAATAGATTTCCAAAATCTTTGGATCTCATCTTGCGATGGAAGTTGTGTCGGTATTTGCTGATCTCCGTTTAATCTTCTGTAAAGTTTATGTTGATTTTCTTGAAATAGTTTGTTTTGTAATTTTCTGTCATTCATGTCGCTATACCTCTTGACTCTACCTGCTAATGCTTTTATTTTTTGTGTGTGTAATTCTATTCTATATTCTAAATCTTGTTCATTTCTTATGTCATATTTATTAAACAGAATCCCTCTAATCCTATTCATTGTTCTACTATTATTTCCCCTCTTAATTTCTATAAGGCGTGCGAGTTCTTTTCTAAAATCTTCTATCTTTTTTTTTAATCTAGCTTTCCACGGTGGATCTTGTTTAGGTTTTCTCGTGGTTGGAACGGTGTAAGGCTTTTGGCTATTGACATTTATCAAAGTTTTGGCAGTCGCATAGATAATATCATTTATTTCGCGAAGAGAAGTATGTGTTACTAATAAACTTGGTAAAAAATTATTGATGATGTTCAAATTTTGAATAAATTGACTATTAAAATTTGGTTTTGGCAAGGATTCCCTATTTTCCACTGACATCTCTTTAGTATCAGCTAGTGTCTCTAAAAATTTTAGTATGATAGGATCTTGGTTTTCATCTACTTCAATGTCAGGGGTGTCAATTAAGTCACTACTGACTTCTCCTGGTGTTATTTGCATGTCAGTAAACGTTAAAGATTGTTGAGTGACTGTGTCTAATGTTCTAGGATGTTGTACGATGTTTTCGCTATGTGTCGGTGTATGCGTGACTATAGGTGATGTTTGAATGTTTGGTGAGTTTGGTGAAGACTCAGCAGCTGCAGCAGCATCATGTGTATTTTGAGTTAATTGTTCTGCTCTTTCCTTAATTTGATCTATTACTTGGGTTGATAATACTTTACGTGCTAAAATGCTTCTAGCTTGGTTAGATAATGTATTCCCTGTAAATTTTTGTATTTTGGGATTATCTGGGTTCCGGTTTTTAAAAAGTTTCTCGAAACGTTTAATGTAGCCAGGCCCTTCGGCTTTGGCTTTGAAGAAGCAAAACATAAGTTCGTGAAGTTCTGCTTCTGACCACTTTCTTCTGGCGTCATCACTAATTGTTGTTGAACTTCCTGTGGTCACTTCTGGTGCACCGGCAGAGCTTGTGGGAGATACATCCCCACTCCGCAAAGTATCACCAGGCATAGGTTGGGTAGTCTCACTTTGTTCGGGTTCCCCGACAGAGGGCCGACTCCTAAACCCCCCGTCACCGATGGTTCGTATGCTGTAGCGTCCAGCATCGGCTCCAGACGCGCCCCGGCGATCGCCCCCGGGAAGCGGCCATATACGTGAATACCAATTACTCATTATCTCCATAAAGGGGTTTGCCATTGCCTTGTTGGCTTGTAAGTTTTTTTGTACAAGTGTCCCCCTCCCACGTGGGACTGGTGTTCGTCCCGGACGTTAAGGCTGGACTTCGGGAGGGTTAAGGCTGGACTTCGGGAGGGTATTATATTATATTATATTATATTATATTATATTATATTATATATTATATATTATATTATTATATTATGAAACCAAAACATATGTTGTAAGTATGTTTGTTAAATTTGCGCGGTAACAGATGAACTAATTTTGGTGAAACTTGCAACCGTAACAATAGTTCTAGACGAATAATATAAATTAAGCTACTTTTAAGCAACTGTAATTTTAAGATAATGTACTAAAAAATTCTTGGAAAAATTGGATAGGTAGGGCGCAATATTTTAGTTCTTGAAATATCCGATTGAGCACTGGTGGTCTAGTGGTAGTGACCCCGCCTTCCAATCCTAAGGTCGTGGGTTCAAACCCAGTCGTGCACCTATAGATTTTTCTGTTTCGAAAAATTTATGTGCGCAATGCCAGTGCTCTCATACGGTGAAGGAAAACATCGTGAGGAAACCGGCATGTCCAAGAACTAAAAATTCGAAAGACATGTGCCATCCACCAATCCGCATTGGGTCCGCGTGGTGGATTAAGATCTAATCACTCTCGCCTGAGAGTAGGCCAGTGTCCCAACAGTGGGAACATTAGAAGGCTGTCATGATGAATATCCGATTTCTTTACGATGTTTTCCGTTATCGTTTCAAAGCATTGTGCACAATTGAGTTTTTTCAAACAGAAAAATCAATCACTTCCAGACAGGATGCTGTTTTTTTTTTCATAGTGCTTATAATTGCTGGCACGAGTTTAAACGTTTGTACTTTGTTTTTTTTTATTTTAAATGAATATGACCAAAGCTTTTCAACATAGCAAAGGCTTGAACCCGCAACCTTCAAAAATGTTTTAGAGCAGTACTAAATAACTTAAAACTACTAAAAAGTTTACCTAGTAACTTGAAAGTACATGTTTCGCCCCTTAAACCCTTGAACATGGTCCCAAAACCGTCACAAAAGACATTCCACTGCTGAATTATTCGGAACAAATGGTTCCAAATCGATCAGGGTCATCTCGGCCTGATAGTTTATTTATGTCCCAATACTTTTTCGCCTTTTCGTGAGGAATTGCCCGGATCCCAAAGGATACGTGACAAACACTCGTGTCTCTCTTCACACATCAATGTCAACAATGCGCTACAGGATAATAAGGCGGCTATACACATGCCTAAAGCTTGCACAATCTCATGCGTATGACTTGCAGAGCTTACAACTTG
The DNA here is from genome assembly GCA_951394395.1 of Colostygia pectinataria. Lineage (NCBI taxonomy): Eukaryota > Metazoa > Arthropoda > Insecta > Lepidoptera > Geometridae > Colostygia > Colostygia pectinataria. The sequence goes on along the minus strand of OX596351.1, from coordinate 12,849,373 downwards.
TGAATTTTACAAAGCAAATAATGTATAATTAATAAATAAATCAATAATGCTGGACAATCCACACAGCACTCAAGCCTCAAGCTAAGCAGAGCTTGTGTTATGGGTACTAGATGACTGCTAGATACTTAATACAATACAATACATAGATAGATATTATTTATTATACAAAAAAATACCCAGAACACCCGGAACAAATATTTGCAGATCGTACAAACATTTGACCCGAGGCGGGAATCGAAACCGCAACCTCCGCGTCGCAGGCGGACCTGCGCCTGCTGCGCCACATAGGTTGTCTCGGTGTTATGAGTACTAGATGACTGATTTACTTAATATAATACAATACATAGATATTTAAATTTAAGATAATTATTTTATATTAAAATCTTAGCAGTACGTGTATTCATATTTGTACAACTTACAAAAATAGATTGTCTAATTGAATAGTGAGTTAGCCGACCAAAAACAGAGGAGGATAATCTACGAATAATAAAAAATTTAACCAAGTAAAAATTGCCTAGCACGTTGATAAAACAGTAGATGAGCCTTTTTATCTCTCACGAGATAGACTCTAACCCTTTTAAATTCCTTCGTCGAAGTCAATTATTTACATTTTAACGAGTTTTTGCTGAAAATAGCAATGTGTAAGTTAAAATAGAATGGTAGGTAAGTTTACAAAGTTATGTGATGTATCTCTGCCTATAGCGGGTGATATGGGGTTAAAATCTTGGTCGTGCGCCAACTGAATTCTTCGGAATAGGCTTGCCTATTTTATGATATCAATAAAAATATAGTTTTGTTTTGGAAAATCTGAAGCTATTCGTATACAAAAATATATTCAAGCTAAAATGTTGATAAACACGAATGTTTTTAGATTGAAATCAACAGTCAGTTTGTCAACGATAGACTAAATAAAAAGAAATCTGCGGTGCTTAGAAGAACCAACATTTAAAGGTGTTATCTCATTGCTTTGAGTACACTTGGTGAAGTTAACTTATCATCTCGCTGACAGTTATGCAAATTGAGATTACTCTTCAGTGCCATTTGGTAAAAAAAACATCGAAAAAAAACCGGCATGTCCAAGAACTAAAAATTTTAAGACATGTCCTAATTACCAATCCGCTTAAGGTCTACGTGGTGAATTAAGACCCAATCACTTAGACGAAAAATAAAATGAAATGCTTTTATTTGAATCACTCTTGCTCTAGAGTAGGCGAGTATCCCAGCAGTGGGAGAACTAGGAGGCTGTCATGATAATGATGATCAGTTGCTCGAGAATGATAAAGAAGCACTTAGAGCTAAGTTTAGCATATCCGAGATAATTGATAGATTCAGGCGTTACTTTGCGGAAATCCATTACAAAATAAGCCAAAGTCACTTTGGCTCCAGCGCTCGACGGAGCAACACGTCTGCCGGAGAACAAGTCGATGGTCCTGAGGATGTCCCGTGGAGGGATGAAACACGTGTCGATATTTTTCTTTTGAGGTTAACTGTGGTAACTGTGTGACCTCATCAGTTAAAAGGTTAAGCGGAATAGTACTAGAGATTTTTCGTCTGTTTTTTATTTCATATCCGAGATGTTTCTTGTCTAATAACAGACTTGTAACTTACACGCAATTAGCAAAGTTTAAAGTTTTTATGATTGCGTTCATTAGAAATGGAAATTCTGTGAAAGTTTCGTTCTCAGCGGTATGATTGAGGCTCAGCACGAGTTTAGGAATAACTAACATGGAAGAGACTAGCCAACCACAAAACAGGGAATCCTAGTGTGTTGGCTAGAAAACTAATTACTTGTATGCCTACTTACCTCCTACTGAATAATTATTTTTAGTTCGTAATTTTATTGTGTAAATATCTTTAACTCCTTAAAGATGTCTTTGTTTTATGTTCTTGGGTAAGTATATATAAGTAATATTGGTATTATGTTATATATTAAGATACCAAATAAATATTGTTTTGATATGATTTTTGATTTGAAAACGGGGGTTAGTTTTATCGATACCCCTTTTGTCCTGATTGTGTACTGTTGTTTTAAATTTTTTTTTTTTAATTTGACAGGTGTCGAAAATGACAGTAAAATGAGGAATTACCGAAAGATTTACGTGACCTACTATTTCGTGATTCTACGCTTCTAGTATGATGATAATGATAATGATGATGAAGACTTGTAAAGTCTTGTAAGTGCCGCGTACTAACCTCATCCGACTCAGTGGACATTTTCTCGTAACTGTGTTAATTTAATTTGGAACTCCTCTTTTGTTGGAGATTCAGTACGGTCTAAAACTTTTTGCAAAAGTAAAATTATTTTTACAACACTTTTAAAGATTCTGCTGTTTTTTATAATGTAACTGGCTGACCCGCGCGGTTTCACTCGCGTTATTTTATCAATTTTCTCAACATGTTAACCTTCGGACTCTTACAAATATATCAAAATTAAAATTAGACAAAACGGTCCAGCAGTTTTAGAGTTTAAGCGTGACTTGCGAACAGATATTACTTTTTGTACATAAGAAGCAAAATATCTATATTGCGAAATATCAAGCTATGTGTAAATGTAATGAATAATAATCATGCAATACTAACTTAAATATGCAATAATAATAAATATAATAATAATATAATAATGTATTTATTTATTCAATCATCATAGGATCATCTATGCATGTTTATCTAGCAATGATCTGAAAAAAAAATTTTGGCTTTGGATAATCTTCTTATAATAATATAAAAATAAATTGTTGTGCGTTAGTCTTGCTAAAACTCGACAAAAGCTTGACCGATTTGGCTTATTTTGGTCTTGAAATATTTGTAAAATTTCAGGAAAGGTCTAAACTGTGAGAAAATGTACAAGGTGTAAAAATTTGCTTAAAAAAAATAACGCGAGTGAAACCGCGCCGGTTCTACTAGTATATAGTTATATATATAGTTTTGGTGGATATTTTTACAAAGCGCCACTATATCTAAGCAAGTCTTGTACCTTGGAAACCAGATTGCTAATGAATACAATTTTTTTTACAAATTCATACTTATACCTAGTAAAAAGAAATACCCGAGCCAAAGCACATAATTACAGATAGTGCAAATATTGTCCTGCGGAGGGATCGAATCCGCAACCTAATGCTTCTCGATCGGCTACTCGACTACCGCGCTATAGGTTTTCATTCAACTTCATCATTGTGTGTTTTGTTGGATATTTATTTATTTAATGTAGCTTTTTAAATATTTGAAGTCAAAGAGAGTCTCAAACTCAAACTCACTTCTCATAGATAAGAATTTCATCTATAAACTAGACGTTTGACCTCTTCACATACAGCCAGACATATTTATAAATACGCAATATAACCAACATACTAATAGACCTTAAAGCTTTAGCATAAAGTTCATTTTACTATACCAGAGAAGGTGTTTCAGATAAGGAATCAACAGCGAAAGCTGTGGATAATGCAAACACCAACGTTATGTATCGCAAAATAAAAGTTATTTTTGTATAAATGTTGCTGTTGGTCGCCGCTAATGGATGTATTTATGTATGCTACAGCAAATTGAGTTGATACATTTATATAATAAGGTTTATTATTCTGCGTAGGTTTTAGAAGATCTAAATTTAGATGTGGGTCATTGCATAGAGGCTCATTAATTGTTCAGGGTGCGTCAAAAAGCACTATTAAAGCTTTTAAAGGCTGTTTTTTCCCATAAACTGCTTGTTTACTTCCTATATTTTCTGGGTAATATACTTTTGTGTGAAGGTTATTTTATAAGCAAGCAGAAGGAATTTTTAGTCGAACTAAATGTAGAATTTAGATTTTTTTAGTCATCATCAGCATTACAGCCTTTTAACGTTTCTGTTGAAACACTGACCTACTCTCGATCGAGAGTCATTGCGTCTTAATCCACCGAGTGGACCCAATGCGGATAAATAGATTGCACGATAGTTCAACATGATCATGTTTTTTAAATGTTCAGTTCTTGGGCATGCCGGTTTCCTCAAAATGTTTTCCTTCACCAGAAACCACTGGCATTGCGCACATTTTTCGTATAGAAAAATCTATTGGTGCACGACTGGTTTCAAACTTACGACCTTAGGATTGAAAGGCGGGGTTCCTACCACTAGACCACCAGTGAGTGCTATCACTCCGTAAGTAGGGGTAAAAATAAGTGGAAAAACCCTGTGTAAATACAAAAAAAATGCCTTGAGTCGTTACCATCTATCAAGTTCCTTTGACAATTACGTAACGTTTTATCATGATTTGTTTTATCTTAATCTTAGTCTACAGTTAGCGTTATTACTAATTATAGCACATACGCGTAGCTGAGTAGCATATTTGTAGCACTTTTGTAGTACTTTCGTAGCACTCTCGTAACACCTTCGTAGTCGTAGTTTCAGTTTGTTTTTGATATGTACTCGTATCTAGCCAAAACATACAAAATATATATGAAGTAGTTGAGCAATCTAATGACCGTTACAAAAGATCTGCAGGTAGCTCAACTAATCCAAATCACTACCAGACGGAAGCGTACCCAACATGATATTATGGAATATAGAAGAAGATGTGGAATAGAGAATAATAGAATAGAATAGAAATAATTTATATTTAGCCACACATAAACATAAAATAGAGCACTGGTGGTCTAGTGGTAGTGACCCCGCCTTCCGATCCTAAGGTCGTGGGTTCAAACCCGGTCGTGCACCAATGGATTTTTCTGTTCGAAAAATTTATGTGCGCAATGCCAGTGCTCTCATACGGTGAAGGAAAACATCGTGAGGAAACCGGCATGTCCTAGAACTAAAATTCGAAAGACATGTGCCATCCACCAATCCGCATTGGGTCCGCGTGGTGGATTAAGACCCAGTCACTCTCGCCTGAGAGTAGGCCCGTGTCCCAACAGTGGGAACATTAGAAGGCTGTCATGATGATGAAACATAAAATATAACAAAAAACAAACATATAGACTAAACATAGCTTATAAAGTCATTAAATAAACGAGCTGAGTGCAATGGGTCATTTCACTTCGCATCCAGTTTTTATGGTTCGGTTTTTTGGCACTGAAGTTAGGTTTTAGACCTATAAGTTAGTGCATATAGACAGTTATTCAGGTCATACTTGTAATATGTTATTTTTACAAACTTGTTTTTTTTTAGTAAATCAGACGTTTTTGTGTTCTCACTTGTTACATTCTTTGCCTTCTAATATTCCCACTGCTGGGACACTAGCCTGCTCTCAAACGAGAGTAACTGGGGTATAATCCGCCACGCGGACGCGGCGAATTGGTGGATGGCACTTTGTTTTTCGAAGTTCTTGGACATGCAGGTCTCCTCATGATATTTTCCTTTTCCTTTTCCGTTTGAGAGCACTGGCACTGCACATACATTTTCCGATTGCTGCACGACCGGGTTTGAACCCACTACTTTGAGATCGGAAGGCGGGGTCACTACCAAGAGACCACCGGTGAGTTCTAGTAAGTATTATTAATGAACATCATCATCATCATCATCATCTGACAGCCTTCTAATGTTCCCACTGCTGGAACACTGGCCATGGACATCATCATTAACATTAAAACATCTAATTACTAAAAGTGATTTTGAATAAAAAAATGTGCTAAGTATTGAACAAAAATGATAGTAAAAAAATAGTGGCCCCACTTTTAGTTCCTAATTAAAAAAAAAAACAATGAAAACCTCATTAAAACTTTAATGTAAAAAAGGCTTATAATACAAACTAAAACTCAGTTATATCCACTTATATTATAAATGCGAACGTTACTGTGCCTGTCTGCTACCTTTTCACGGCCACCAATTTGAATGAAAGGCACAAGAATAGTTTAAAGTCTGCGAGGAAGGATATTTTTATGTATGTACCACGCAAACGAAGTTACAGTTGGCAGCTACTAATAAAGAGCACCGGTGGTCTAGTGGTAGTGACCCCGCCTTCCGATCCTAAGGTCGTGGGTTCAAACCCGGTCGTACACCAATGAATTTTTCTGTTCGAAAAAATTATGTGCGCAATGCCAGTGCTCTCATACGGTGAAGGAAAACATCGTGAGGAAACAGGCATGTCCAAGAACAAAAAATTCGAAAGACATGTGCCATCCACCAATCCGCATTGGGTCCGCGTGGTGGATTAAGACCCAATCACTCTCGCCTGAGAGTAGGCCAGTGTCCCAGCAGTGGGAACATAAGAAGGCTGTCATGATGAATAAATAAAATTTGATAACGCATTACTCTTGCAGCATTCAGGTTCCGTCGAGTGCAAGCAATTTATTCACGCTATTTATTGCAATTTCCACGCGAATAGAAAATTGGTTTTATTGAGGTTTTTAATCAAACGTTGAAGCCGCGGTTCGTATGCAAATATAACCCTCCGGTAGGAGCGGGTAAAGGTGACGTTTGCACCTCCGCGACAAAGCAGCGCGACCACGACAACAATGGCTTGTTTAGATGCACAGTATATATATGCAGAGGAAAAATATTTTATCTAAAAAATTAATCCAATACAATTTAGGAGTCTTTAAGGCTAGAGTGAACAGGTTCTTTCTAGGCAAGCGTGCTCCATCATCGACCACACCATCACTTACCATCAGGTGAGGTGGTGTTCAAACGCTTGTCTATAACCAATATAAAAAAAACGACGGTAAGTGATGCTTTTAGTTTTTTTTTCTATGTCTTATATTTTTTGAGAGTTAGGCTGACCAAAATTATAGTAACCGGTATTAAATATGACCTCTCATACCGTTGGTTTTTATAGTTAGTTCATAAATAAGTTGTTGCATGCTTTGTGAAAATTGAAAAAAACTGTTATTAAATATTTGAACTGAAAACGCGGATTAATGCAGACTTCAAACTCAAAATAATAATAATAAAAACGTTTACTTTGTAACCAACTAAAAACATTACATAAGCTATGACTAACAATATAGAGTAACAAAAATGGCCACCACTCAGCATGTGCTATGCAGAACAACTCATGCCGTAGCGCTGGTTTTCTGTGGTTGCCGTAAAATGTTGTGAGAGTGCAGCGGCTAATGCGATACACACTGAAACTGTTATCTAATAGGTACTAATATGATCAGCAGGTAGGTACGTTAGCCTCAGGGTCTAGCCCGCACTTGTGTATTTTATTTTAATCGCAGTCGCTTGGTCGCGTCTTTGTGACGTAGACTTATGCTGCATTTGCTTGGCAGGTTTGATTTTGTTGCCTAGCTCGAAGAAAACTTATCTTGAATTTGAAAAAATTCAAATACTTTATTTCAGTAAAAACATTTTACATTGTAATCAGTTCATAAAGTTTTCAGAAATATGTATATATAAAATAAAATTATCATTTTAAATAATTGACCGAGCGAGCGAAGCGAACAAAGCGTCTCAGTTTCGAAATGGGCCAAAAATGCTTTTTTTCAAACTTGTTTTTTTCCGTTGCAGTCAGCCTGTCAGGCTGTTTTCGCCTACAGGTCGCATTTAACAACCAATCTGGTAGCAACTTGGTATACAGATTCAATGACTTTATAGAAGTTGATTGTCGTCGGAGGTTTTTGACGTACTTTCTTCAAAAAAAAAAGGGGGCTACTAGATATCACCGCCTCATGAGATTCGATTTCGATGGTTTTTATTTTATTTGGAAGGTATTAACTTTAAGTTCACTTCATAAAATTTGATGAAGTACTGATGAGGATCTTCAGCGTGATGAGCAGAATAGCCCCTCACAATTCAGTAAATTGCTCACTCGACAAGTTTGTGCTTGCGAGGTCTACTGTTGGGAGAACTGCTAGTTATTTTATCGTTGGTATTTAGCACTCGTTTTTGTCACGAAAAAGAGCTTCTAAATAGCTTCATCAGCTTCGATCAAATGATCGAAGTTCATCAGTTTAAAGGACAAGGCGTTAAAATATTTAAAATGATTTCTAAGCACTGTAGTTTCAACTCTTATTGTTAGAATGATTATAATTTATCCTCGAGTCAAATGATCGCACACATATACAAAAGGTCTCACAAAATAAACAACAGAAAATTCTCTTTACACCACGATTTATGACGTCGAAGCAAGCACCCATGGCATGAATGTACGAAATGAAAGACTGCATATTAAGTGATCAGCTAGCTCACTTTTTTCTTAGCGACCTTGGCAGTCGGAGAGTGCCCGGTTAGGAAGCGAGAGGTTGCGGGTTCGATTCCCGCTCCGGGATAAATATTTGCATAATTTTGTGGTTTTTTTTTCTGTATGTGTTTTTGTGTAGTACAAGTATGTGTGTTACAAAGAATATGCATAATTATTCTATCAGTCATCTGTTTTCTATACATTATATTTATATAAACGAAGATAATGAATAATGTTATTCATTTGTTATTTATCAGTTTATTAATTAATATTTAGATCTTGTAATAATAAATTCAATTCATGTATTTATGGTAGTTAGAACTATTAAACTGATTGACTGGCTGACAATCAACACATACACCGTACGTTCTACAGAAATTAAAAAAAGTGTATTTTGCTGTAATATCTATCCCTAAAAAAAAGTAAAAATTAAGTAAATGCGTATAAATCAGTACCCTACTTTGGTAACAGACTAAATATGCAATAATTATAAGCCTCCGTTCAAGGCCTTAACAACTTTGATAAAGTCAAGACTGACTGAGCCTAATATTTTTGGTTAATATTTTAATATCTAGGTACTTACTATTAGATTAACAACTTTAATAATGTCAAGACTGACTGAACCTAACAATTTCTGGCTGATAGTTTAATATCTACCTACTTTTTATTTTACTAGAGTGATTTAGCTTTTTGTTTCAAACTGTGTTCTGAATTTCAAAACAAAACTTCGAAAAAGTTATATTCGGCCGCCATCGCCAGTGCAAAGAGGTCATCCATTGTTTCACGGGAAAGTTGCGCTTTTGTTGAAATTGTTTACGGTTTCCGTATGAAATACATTTTTTGTAGTTTTAAATTGTGTGTACGAATAGCTTGGACTGTTTTGGTGAATTTTATCTAATGTAGTTATATTATATACAAAAATTTAAATAGCTTCCTTTAGTTGGATTCGACCAAACTTGAGTAGGCAGGCACTATTCTCCGAGTAAATCGTAGTTATTAGCGAGTATACTGACAGTTTCCTTGTATTTGACATTTCTTTTTCCGCTGAATAGTTTTTCCAGAAGTTGGTCGAATCCAGCCATAAGATGATTTATATTTAAAATAAAATAAAAAATAGGAAAGTTTTGTTTTTAATTTTAATTAACAAAAAAAAATAATGTACCTATACACTATTTAAATTTCAGCATACATATTTGATAACATTATTATTCAGTGTTTAAATTCTTATAATAGAGAGAGACTTTGAATAGAGAAAATTTTAATTATAAACCATAAATTTAAAAAAAAGTACCTGTTGATGCAATTATTTTTATAAAGTATCTACTAGTTTCAAAGACGTAATATCTAAAGCGTTTTTCCACTAAAGCTAAGCAGCAAAAAGGATTTGTCAAATCAACTTCAACAAAAGTCAAAGATAAGTACCTAATGTCATTTGTACGCATGAACACATCCAGCTAATGTTGGTTGGTAATTTAGTCAAAGACTGTCCAAGAGAATTTTGAAAGAAATGTCACCGTTTCTTTCCAAATTACGTTTGTTTACGTTGCTAAGCGACAATCAAACTAATACACTTGACACTGGCAGAATTGTGGCAAATAAGCCACAGAGTCCATAAACGAAGAAGAAGAAGAAGAACTTTTCGCAGCTTTTACTTTGTCGTTTTTTTAATTGTGGGTTTGTACAAATTCAGCATTTTTTTAAATAACGCTATCTGTTGGAAATAGCCAGAGTTACATGGTAGTTTCGCTCTTCTTCTTTTGGTTGAGGTAAAAGAAGATTATGCTCATTCCTAACGCGTGGTATAAAAGTTTCAGTACTTGCTGAAAGATGGCGCTTTTACAAAAATAACAGCTGTAAATTGGGAGTAAATCAGCAACAAATTAACAATTGTTACGTAAGGGTTTGTTTTACACGTAAGTAGTATATCATTATTATTATTATGTAATGATTAATGGTTACACTAGTCCAATGCCCCTAACATAGGCATTTTGTTTTTTACGTTTTCCTTCATTGTTGAACGAACATTTACTTACTTATGTAGATTTTGAATTTTTTTTGGATAATAAATAATACGTATTTAAAATAAATACATGCTACTTACATAATCAATACAAGATATTTTCGAACCTAAGATCCAAAGATGTACCATTGCCATATTAAAAAAGTATTTTACACTCTAACTCCATTCACACTTCCATTTCCAATAAATCTTTCACACAAATCCTGTTTCGATTAACTGAAGTACCTACTGCCTACCAGTAGGTACAACGTATTTCCTCGTTGAAATTCCTTTTTGACTCGCATTCTAAGAGGTTTCCACTAATCCCCGTCAATTCGCAGGAGCCAATGAATATGAGATTAATTGGTGCGCCTATCTAGATCGCACTCTTAGAGGGATATTGAGTTGATACCAGTACCCAAGTGATATTTAAAAACTTTAAAGATCTACCAATTACATTATTTCCCTGAAGCCACACAGCACATTATTTTCGGGGTCTGTTTTTCCGGACCAATACAATTTAGAGGCTAGAGTGAACAGGTTCTTTCTAGGCAACCTTTTTTTTTTATACAACTGAAGTGGCAACTAAGCGTACGGCCCACAAGATGGTAAGCGGTTACAGCTGCCAATGACGCTTGCAATACCAGAGGTATCACTCGCGGGTTACCACCTTGAGGCTAAGATCGAAAGCCTCATGTGCCAGTAATTTCACAAAACCATACCCTTGTTGTGGTCGATGATGAAGCGTGCTCCATCATCGACCACACCACGTACCACCAGATGAGGTGGTGGTGAAACGCTTGTCTTTAACTAATAAAAAAAAAACAAATTGATTATTTTATTTGCAGAGGTCCGTAAAAGAAAAAAGTGCGAGTCATTGTTCTAATCAATTTGTTTTTGTCTACTTGGAAAAAATATTGGTTTTTCAACATGATGAAACAAGACAAAATGACTTAATATATCCTGAATTGTAACAAAGTTGTGCTCGCATTGCTGTGTTCCGATGTATGGTTTCCGGTGAAATTACTGGCACATGAGGCTTTCGATCTTAGCCTCAAGGTGGCAACCCGCGAGTGATACCTCTGGTATTGCAAGCGTCCATAGGCTGCGGTAACCGCTTACTATCTTGTAGGCCGTACGCTTGGTTGCCTGCCACTTCAATTGTATTAAAAAAAATGACTTAAAAAACCAGAATAGTTGCATATATTGCTAGATAAGCTAAGGCTCAGGGAAAATTCCACTCATGGTACAATAATAGTGAATTAACGCGTTTGGAATTCCGTACCATTTTACCAAATACGTAATAATCTGGACGGACAGGTGGATAAAATATTCTAAGGCGTTTTAAACTGATCTTTGTGTCAGAACTGAATAAAGCACTTTTGAATTTTTATTTTCAACTAATTCAAGTTTTTTTCGTGAGGGTTACATTCATGATAGTTGATCTAGGCCCATTGGTCGTCACACGGAACACTCCATACTTCCCGTGTCCGGCACCAATGCGTTAAGAAGGCTGGTCGATGTGGTTTTTAGTCGGTATGTCGCTATGCTAACGGAGAGTCCGACATACCCCCTTGGCTCACCCCGAGGCAAGGGGGATGCGTAATGCATTTTCCCATCGCTAAAAAAAGGGCCATTGGTCGTAGGAATTGACAGTTTAGCCCAAACTGCGCTATTTTTAAAGCGTTGTGCATGGTAAGCTTTAGACAAAAACTTTTTATAAAAATAAAAACAGCTTAATTGATAGATTCAGGCGTTACTTTGCGGAAATCGATTACAAGATAAAAAAAAAAATGTCAATATTTTTCTTTTGAGGTTAACTGTGGTAACTGTGTGACCTCATTAGTTAAAAGGTTAAGCGGAATAGTACTAGAGTTTTTCGTCTGTTTTTTTAAAAACAGCTTATTTTATTTGTTCATGGTAAGTATTTCAAACGTTCATACGACGAGCTCTCTTTACTATTTACTTTTCCGAGAGAGCCAGAGAGAGAACCTATCACGATCGGTCCCCTTTTGAATAATTAATTGGCATTCATCTCTTTTGCGCTAAGCTAATAAAAAGAGATAGCTATCAGGTTTTATGTATCGTTTGTGTAATTAAGTTTTTAAATTGAGTTTTTGAAATCTATTACCAGTTTTATTAAATTAAGTTCAGCAGGTTCGTAAACTCACATTTAGTTTATTGGTTTATACCTAATCCTTGGTGTGTCGTCATAATAATACGGCACGGCGTCTTCCAGGAGGAGTGCATATCGCGACGCGGAGGAAGACGCTCGCCGTGTCACTCAACCCTGATGAAGACTCTCGAAATTGAGTCGAAACAGTGTCGGTACCTCTTCACCGATATACCGGTACGTGAAAACACCCGTTTGTAAAAATGTATGATATAGTTCACGATAGTTTTATGAGTAAAATAGTTAAAATGTTTCAAAACTTATTTCTTATCGTACATAATTAGTATCGTGGCGACAAAAACTATTTCATTTCATGAGTATTGGCTCTTAAAGCGTTCTCTTTATACGATACGATAAAATTAAGTACGCACGTACCACGACTGATAACACAAGATAATTATGTCGTGAGAATCAAAACGTATGAAAGCTACGCTTTCTTTTCACACTACCTGCCTACCACTTTTATACTAAACGACATCGTGTCGGTTAGTATAAAAATGTCCCTAAATGGCCGGACATATCAATATTTCTTCATAATATAAATAATAAAATATTTTTAAGGTTTGTCCCCAAGCTAACAGTTTTCGTTTTCGATCATTGAATTAAGTTAGTCCACTATAAATATGTATGCTAAGTTATGTGGGTACCGCCCAAAATTGAGTTCAGGGTGGTTATTTATTATTTACGGTATGTGGATGTTAAAAAGGGTTTGTTGGGCGGCCAATATTTTGTTTATTTATACATGATGGTGTTAGCGAGAACGTCCTCAGCAATAGCGACTTGACGACAGATGTGGCGCAGCGGGCGCAGGTCCGCCTGCGACGCAGAGGTTACGGGTTAGATTCCCGACTCGGGTCAAATGATTGTATGATCTACAAATATTTGTTCCGGGTGCTCTGGGTATTTTCTATATATAATAAAAAAATATCTATCTATGTATTTTAATGTATTACGTGTAATATATCAGTCATCAAGTACCCATAAACACACCTCTGTTTAACAGCAGCTTACCTTGGGGCTAGATGATGCTGTGTGGACTGTCCAGCATTATTTAAAAAAAATTTAAAAGAATATGAAAAAAAAATTACGCTAACGGCTCTGCAGAGTGCGGAATGCATAACCTTCGCAGAACAGTGAAACCACAAACATATGAAAAGCATACAGAAACACACAAGATTTAAGAGTAGTAGAGTTCTTTGTGATAGAGCTCGTCCAGGGGAGGACTTCCACCATACCTATTTCTGCCGCCAAGCAGCAATGCTCGCATTGCTGTGTTCCGATTCGAAGGATATGGTTTCCGGTGAAATTACAGGCACATGAAACTTTCCATCTAACATCATAAATCTCAGGGTGGTAACACGCAAGTGATATCTACATATGATGTTGCATGCGTACATAGGCTACGGTAACCGCTGACCATCAAGTGGGACGTACGCTTGGTTGCCACTTTAGTGGTATAAAAAAAACTATTTTTGCAGCGCATTTTAGCGTTATCTCACAAACTTATAACTTATTGTTGATATGTTTTCTGGTAAGAGCATAATATGCTCTTCTAATCACGCAAAATAACAGAACGTTCCCCCCGCCCTCAAAACGATGTTATTCATGCGATTGTCACCGATTTTGCTGAGTATATAAAGTCGATTATCGCGGTTCTTTCTGCATATTTAGGTTGTTTTTGTAAAATGTTGCAGAAGTGACACTCTGATCCCGAAGGTGCGATATATAGACTGAAAAAGAAAATACCCTTTGTTCAGATTTCGAGCATAACTAAGAAGGGGCTTTGATCGTTTTAAAATCAATATTTCAAACCTTAGGTGGTGGTTGATTCATCATTACAGCCTTCTAATGTTCCCACTGCTGGGACACTGGCCTACTCTCAGGCGAGAGTGATTGGGTCTTAATCCACCACGCGGATTGGCGGATGGCACATGTCTTTCGAATTTTTAGTTCTTGGACATGCCGGTTTCCTCACGATGTTTTCCTTCACCGTATGAGAGCACTGGCATTGCGCACATAAATTTTTCGAACAGAAAAATCCATTGGTGCACGACCGGGTTTGAACCCACTACCTTCGGAACGGAAGGCTGGGTCACTACCACTAGACCACCGGTGCTATCCGGTGGTTGATTGTCAGTCAGTTATAAACGAGGAGTTAGTCATTAACGCAATCGTTTATTTTTAAAACGACGTGGTTTTTTAGTTCTAATTTTGAGTGTAATAATAAATTAATGTCCTGCAACATTTCATAAAATATATGATATAATATATAAGATATAAATATTCAGCGTCGTGGCAGACCCAAAAAGAGATGGCGAGACGATCTCGACAACTATAATAGAGCTTGGGTCCAACTGGCTCAAAACCGAGATGACTGGAGAGATCAAGGGGAGGCCTTTGCCCAGCAGTGGGACACAACAGGCTAATCGTAATCGTAATCGTAATATTCAGCTATATAAAATTGTTCTCTTACTGCTGTAAAACAGAATCACCCTGTATGGTGCTTATGCAGGATAAAGGTAGGTTATGTTAATCTTTTGCGATTTTGACGGGAGATTTTACCTTTGATGTGTTTTTGCACATGTTTATTGGACAGGAAATGATTTTCGATGTTTCGCATGTGGAAAGCAGAATCACAATTTACCTAGAGATAATACTCTTTAGCAAGAGTTTGGGGTATCACCGCAGTAGTTTTCTAGCTATACTAATTTAAGGTTCACTTGCTAAGTGCCTTTAATTAAACACAGTAATGATTGCAGACCTGCTTGGAGATATCTGGCACAGCGGTGGTACCCCCAAGACAAACTATTGCTGAAGAGCCCTACCACCAGGTGTTAGGAAGGGTTTCTTCTTATAGGTTTTTAGTTGTTGCTTTGGCTTTCTTAGCAAATCTTTATAAAATGTACCTAAGTAAATTGTTAGATAGTGAGAGACTCGTGTTGCAGCTAATTGCTGCTACTACTACTCGTAGGCTACACTGAAAACCAGCGCTACAGACACATTATGTCTGCAGCACATGCTGAATGGCTGCCTTTTTTTCGTCACAATAGTTAAGTTTTCTTATTGTTATTTTTATTTTTATGTTAATTGTGTGGCATTAAATAAATATTTTTCTATTCTATTCTATTCTATATTTGGTGAAAATCATGGTTTGTCATCATGCTGTTGTTAATTTTTAAGTTATCTGCCTGTTGCTTTCAACGCGGATTCTGATACAAGACCCTTATCTTTAATTTATAACTGCCAACCCCAACGGTTATAAACACCTTTGTTTACTCAACAGACAGACAGACAGGTTCTAATCAAAAGCTTTTCGAAACCGTTTGAGACACGAACATAGCAGTAAAAACACTTGACCGTTATAGCAAAGCGTTATTCTGAAACCGAATTAGGAGAATTCTCTCTAGGGAATGAATATCTTTATAGTTATGCTTGGTATAACTTAGTGTGGTGCAAGGGATAGGCATAAGTACCTATGTATTCTTTTGTTTAAACTTTGTCATAATTTTTTTTTGTTACTATTATTATTGCTTCTTTTTTTATAACACATATGTAAGTATTTGCTAAAAAAAAATGTCCGCTACACGGAATCGGTCCTAATGGAAGACCAGCGTGGGTTGTTATTTAACAATCCGCATTATGCTGAGTTAGTGTCCATTTTGCAGCATCACGACTACCTATTTTATGATAAAATCCTTATTGTTAACTTTAGTAGGTTTTAGTTAGATGCTATTTCTTTTGTTATCATAAGCACCTACTTAATTTAGTTTTATTATGATTATGTTGTTGTGTATTGTTGCAAATAAAAATAATTCTATTCTATTCTATTCTATTCTAAAATGTCTTTTATTTTTAAATGACATATAATACAAAAAAAAAGGATTAAGGAAGTTACAATTCGACTGTATGTTAAAGATTATAATATCCCAAAAAGTTTAACTGACGTAAAGACAAAAAAAAAGATTAAGGATTAATTCGACTGTATGCTATAATATCCCAAAAATATTTCCCTCAAGCGAGATTTGAACCCGCAAGCGGTGGTCTTCCCTTAGTGTGAAAGTTAACACTATATAAACCAAAACAACCGACTGTGACTGTGTTTTTCGTATGTTTGTTACGCAATTTCTCCATCAATAATGAATTGATTTTGATTATTATTTTATAATTTTTATTTAATACACTTTGGAGGTTCGAATACCGAATATAGTTCAGTACTTTTTGAATAAATCTTAGAAAACGTGTAAATAATTACAATCTGCCGGGTTTTTGTTTTATGTTTGAAGTAGTTTTTTTTCGTTTTAAAGAACTTTATTAGACTCATGAAAAACTTTACAGTTCACTTATTATGAGCTATATAATATTAAACTTAAAATGTAAAGTTGGTGGTTCGATCGGTGCAGGTACTTTAGTCTAGGTATATAGACCTATCCATCGCTATGCACGTAGGTATACATATATGCAGTAGGTACTCGTATCTTAGTTAAAATTGTATCATTGACCCAAACAATCTTGTCAAAACAACCTATCTAGGTACTTAATATCGTTTAAATAATTTAAATAATTCATTCCATTAAAATCTTCTTTGGTGCATGACTGGTTTTGAATCTATGATCTTAGGATTGGAAGGCGGAACGACTTCCACTAGACCACCAGTGCTCTCTCTTTGACTTTGACTTAGGCCATAGAAAACAGAATAAGGTAAAGCTTCCCTTTGAATGCTTAGGGTCACTCCCTGGAGGAAACCAGGATGTTTTATGATAATCATCTCAAGTAATTTATGTAGGTTCTTGTTTTTATTGGCATGTACTAATTACAAGACCAAATATTCCAAAGGAAAGAAACAAAGTGAAGAAAATCGTGAAACGTAGATGTGAAAATGACACAAACAAGTCACTAAGTATATTTTTAAAGTGTTTCTTGTAATTTTAATAAACTAAACTCAAAACTGTTTTTTTTATACTACTAAAGTGGCAACCAAGTGTACCGCCTACTTGAGGGTCAGTGGTTACCGTAGCTTATGTACGCATGCAACATCATAATCGCTTGCGTGTTACCACCCTAAGATTGATGGAAAGTCTCATGTGCCTGTAATTTCACCGGAAACCATACCCTTCGAACCGGAACACAGCAATGCGAGCATTACTGCTTGGCGACAGGAATAGGTATAGTGGTAGTCTTGCCCCGGACGAGCTCTATCACAAAGAACTCTACTACTCTTAGATATCTTCTCATTTTTAATAACAAAAAAGTTACAAAAATACAAAAAACTATTTGGAAATGTTTAAATGTTCTTCTGAGAACTCTAATATTAGTATAGTATCTGGATATTTTAATTTTGGAAGCTAGAGCTAATAAGTAACCTCCAAATGCGCCTTATTGTTGAACGGCATCATCACTCAACCCAAAAAATTTTTGGTTTATATAATTTTCATTATTAAACACTTAAATAAGTTATTAAAACTATTTCAAATTAGTTTTAGTCTGATTAGATTAAAACTCGCTACAATTTGTGCTAGAGTATTAATTTTAAAATTATTTTATCTCTCAAAGGACTTCACAGATTGTTCACAAAAGTTTAAGGCAATTTTAATCAAATTAACAATTTTATAAACAAAACGGTTAGTTATTAAAAGTTTGTATAAGTTTAAGAGCCTACTCACATCTTCTTTTTTTTCTAATTATTAATCGTTAATCGAATTATTAAATAAATAAAAAAATAACAATATGCAAAAAGAAAATGCTCCAATTCCTAATGCTTTATTCTTAAGAATGTCCGCAATAAAATGCATTCACAATGTTGTTCGTCACAATTACAAACTTGCTGGTAGACCATCTGGAAGCCACAGACAAAATCGTACAGAAAAGACACCATTTTTATAAGTTTTTTGTGATGTGTGAATTAGGAGACAGCCAAGTCCTCGTGTTACCGAAAAAAAAGCGCTCGTGACGTAGCTGGCTAAGTTGTTCTTAATAGATCAACGAAGTTAACCACTCCCGTGTTTCGGAGCGCACGTTAAACAGTCGGTCCCGGGTTTTTTCAAAGTTTTTAGGCCATGACAGAGGCCTTCGGGCGGCCTAGAAACTCTGTCACCACAGTTAGACACTGACTTTTACGAACTTATTACTTTTTTACCGAAAAGTAAGACATATACAGAACTGCGCTTGTCACTTTCCATAGTTTCAGTGCCCTTCAAACCTTAATAAAATAGCTTGCTTAGAGAATATCTGGCACTGTGGTGGTACCCATAAAGATGGGTTCTTATTGAAAAGACCTACCAAGTTATCAGGTCCACCAGGCGAATTTAAATTATAAAAACTGTGAAGGTCCATTCTCAGACTGACACATCTAACTTGGACATTCTCTAACCTAACCACTGTGCCTCACAGCTACCATCTAGCCATCCGTCCCATTTTGAAAGTTGCGAACTCGACTTTAATCCTGACTAACGTAATTGCGAAAGTTAGGATACAACCTTGTTCGCGAGCGATTTAGTGTCAGACGGTCTGTAATTGATGCGGTCTTTTGCACCCTTTTACCATGTAAACAGTACTCTGTGGACTACTGATAACGATTGGTGGCGATTTTTCTAATTTTAAAAAGTTGACT
Organism: Colostygia pectinataria; assembly: GCA_951394395.1. Taxonomy (NCBI): domain Eukaryota; kingdom Metazoa; phylum Arthropoda; class Insecta; order Lepidoptera; family Geometridae; genus Colostygia; species Colostygia pectinataria. The sequence goes on along the minus strand of OX596351.1, from coordinate 12,830,504 downwards.
TCCAACTGCACCATGTGTGAAAATTTGACGTATGCGTTATGATGTCTTATAGTATTGTGTTCGAACCTTTTGCTTGACGACCAATGTGGCGCGGTGGGCGAAGGTCCGCCTGCGACGCAGAGGTTGCGGGTTCGATTCCCGCCTTGGGACAAATGTTTGTAGGATCTGCAAATATTTGTTCCGGGTGTTCTGGGTGTTTTCTATGTATAATAAAAAATATCTATCTATGTATTGTATTGTATTAAATATATATCAGTCATCTAGTACCCATAATACAGCTCTGTTTAACAGCAGCTTACCTTGGGGCTAGATGATGCTGTGTTAATTGTCCAGCATTATTTATTTATTAATTATTTATTTAATTTGCATTACTGAATGACCAAAAATAATAATGATCAGTTTTTTTTTTATTATTTGTAGCGACAATTACGAACTTTGATAATTTGTAAAATAAAAAAAATAAAATGAATATGCATTATAGAAGACGCAGCGGGGAGATCACATTTGCATCTAAAAGCGGTGGTTGCGGGTTCAAATCCCGCTTGAGGCGAAATAATTTTTAGGTTATTTTTAGCTCCCAGAACCTTCTGATCCGCAATGGTATTTTTTTGCATCTAAAAGTTTGCTTGGTCAAAGTCATGAGGCGACTAGTACCAGATAATATTTCTATCTACAATACAGACTAGCAAAATTACAGGATACCGGAACTAGTGTTATCTAAACCCTACCCCTTTACTTTCCTACATTTGGGATTGAAAGCCACAGACATTGTAGGTAACACACGATAAAGCATAGAATTCTATTCAGTTAAACTTAGAGCTCATGCCAACCTCTAGAGAAATCAAGTTTATGATTAAAGTCATGAAAATAGTTACGTTGCTCTAGATGGTTTAAATTCAGAATGGTGGTAACTTCTTGGTTGAATGAAGTTAGAATTAGTTGAATGTATTATGCAAGTGGATTTAGTAGAATTTCGATTACAAAAACTTGAAATTTCACTCTACCAATTGGGTATGCGATGGTTGCCAGGGACGATAGTACTAGAGTAAATTGTATTTAAATATTATGTGGCAAGTAACTCAACGGCTACGGGTTAGTCGCAAACGTAGCTGGATATGAGAACCAGCAACATAATTGGACAATTTTTCTTATTCACTTGTAAATAGAAGAAAAAGAAAAATGTAAGCTGCTTGCAACATTTTAATAAATAACTAAAATGAACCAGTAATTGCTGATTTCCATGGAAATAGCTGTCGCCAAATGGCCTTGGCCGAGAAAAGGTTGAAAATAGGTCATAAAGGTCACCATACTCATTTATTTAATAGTCATTTACAAGTATTAGGCTGAGTTTCAACCGGAGATGTGCGAGGATGTGTTTGTTAGGAACCAATAGAATCACTTCATTGAAGCTGAGCTAAACGAGGCTAGGTAAATGAAGTGATTTAAGGCAGGTTTCCGAAGGCCGGCGAGTAAGCGACTAACTACTGGCGATTTCCTTGCTCAAGATACGTATATACGAATACATTCCGTGCAAACAAAAGAGATGCATATATAGTTGATCGCTGACTATTCACACCGTGCGCCGGCGAGAACTCGCTTGCCCTAGTTTGTAACTGAGCGACAAGAGCTTTCAAAAACAATACTCAGCGAATTACTTGCTAAGTGATTTTTGCTACTCGCTTCTTGCTTATCGGTGGTCTGCCTAAAAAATGTGTTTTTTTTGTTATATTCACTTTATTTATATGCTTGCTAGGGATGCGTTTATGTGTCAAACTATCTCTTATTTTACTGTCTAAAGAGCACGCTAATGCTAACTAAACTTGTGCTAAGCCACAGAACAACAACCCACATTCGTTTTCAATCCGTAAATCAAAGCTTCGGAACCGATCCGGTATTCGAGAGGTAACATTCTAATTGGTATCGGTCACTTTAGTAATGGAAGTACGTAGAATTCGATGATGGCGGCTAAAAGGTTCCAGTTAATTATTGAACACCTTTTGAAAGCTTTATAAACTATAGAGCTATCTAAACAATAAGGAGAGTACTTTCTCAGATTAAGAGCTCTAGCGGTGTAGTGGTAGTAACTTATTTCAATGCTAAGATCGTAAGTTTGAAACCGGTCGTGTACTAAATAATTTTGCCGCTTGATAAAAAAACAATTACATATCAATTATACTAATTAGTTATTAGTCTCTCTTAAAATAACTACGGTCGATTCATCTATGTTCATAATGCTATTGATCGAACTTTCACCTGCCGCGCCACAGTGGTCGTTAATCGGTTATAATAACTATTGTTCATTTGATATGTAACCGAAAAAAATATGTGCGCAACCTGTGCTCTGTGTTGAAGGAAAACATTTTGAGGAAACTGTAATGTCCAAGAACTAAAAATACTAATTTGCATTAGGCTCGTACGGTGGGTAGACCTCTCGCTTGAGAGTCGGCCAGTGTCTCAGCTGTAAAAATTAAAAAGATATCATGGGTCGATGAAACTTCTATTCTAAACACAGTAATACTCGAATGTAGGCAGAATATCTCACACTGCGGTGGTGCCCAAGACATTTTCTTAAAAGTCCTGCCATCAGATAAACATTCGTGTCTTCAAAGCTTTTCAATCTTCCGACCCTTTTTTACATTTCTGTTAGTTAACTGAAGTCAAATACCCAACAATTATCTGAATACCACAGAACATTACTGCGACCGATACCCAAGTGAGATAGCAGGCTAATAAAATTTTATTGTTGCAAGTTGTTATTTATGCCAAGTGTTTATCGCAATTAGCGTTATGCCTGATTTTATCGAGGGCTTAGTATAAATTATTTAAGGCAAGAGATTCAAATTGCAAGATAGGGTGCCGGCCCTTTCCGGGCGTGGGTTTATTTTTCATGTTTTTATTAAATATTAAAATAACTACATAATACTTTTAATTTCGGTTCTGCCAATGCAATTAAGAACTAAGTAAGTTCGTATGAGTCAATGGCTAACTCTGATGCTGAAGTTAATTGGCCTCCCAAAGGCCTCCGTTACGAACTCAAAATGTTTTATGGTGCCAGTTTTGTAACCTAATAATATTGTCAATTGAACAATGTTACAGGCCATACAGGGTTTTCAAATGGCGAAACCATGGTGTTGGACTAACTAAAAAATACAAACCACAAAACGACGAAAACGACAGTCAAAAACTAACACTCAAATTTCAAAAATACTTGATCGTAATCAAAATAAAATCTCAGGCTACCTCAGCCAGCTTTAATAGTTTTGGTCTTAAAACAGCTTTTGCATTTTGCGCAGGAATAAACCCTATTCAGACGTAATACGACCATCCAAACCATTCAGCCCTTTATACGCAATTAAACAAACTTACCAGTGCAATTTTGGGCTTTAATCGGTTACAATAAGGTAGCTTCGGTCGTTTTGTCCTTCCATATACGTATTTTATGGTAATCATAACTCGCGGGAACAATGAATGTCGACGCAACGAACTGCTATTGTAAATCAGGGCTGGATTCCGGTGGCTCTGATTTCTTCAATGATAAATGGGGGATAATATAGTAATTATAGAAAAATAAATATGAAAAATTAGAATCCCAGATCTCCACTGAAGCTGAATTTAATAAAAAATAATTTTTGATGGACATAAAAAAATACACAGGTAGGGCATAGGTAGGAGTAAAAATGTTTAAGGTGTAAGTACTTAACAATCTTTAGACTTAGGGTGTGCGAAGTAATAAAGCTTAAAAAAAGAGGACACCCCAAAAGGAAAAACATTAAAAAAAAATATGTAGGATAATTTAATTTTTAATTATTTTTAGTTTTATTACTTATCTAGTTGTTATTTTATTCTTTGTATTTTTCTTTTGTGTGAGTTAGGTGTTATTAATGATTTTTCTTTCTTTCTTTCTTTCTTTCTTTCAAAAGGAGTAAAGAAAACAAAAGTTTTGTGTGAAACCGAATGTAGCAGAAATTAGTTCAGCGGCGCATCGACGTCGCACGTTGAAAACTCACCCTCACTGCGTTGCATTTTACAGTAGTACTCACCATAATAGGACTCTTCTTGAAAAATCCCACCACCAAGTCCCACACTTACCTTGTGATACAATCTACTTTATCGCGCATAAAAACTTTAATCTAACTCGGAAGTCAATGCGCAATGCCAGTGCTCTCATACGGTGAAGGAAAACATCGTGAGGAAACCGGCATGTCCAAGAACTAAAAATTCGAAAGACATGTGCCATCCGCCAATCCGCATTGGGTCCGCGTGGTGGATTAAGACCCAATCACTCTCGCCTGAGAGTAGGCCAGTGTCCCAGCAGTGGGAACATTAGAAGGCTGTCATGATGATAGAACTCGGAAGTATCAACAATCGACCGCAACATTTGCTAACAAATTATAACTTGCTTCGTTACCGATTCCAAGGTTGTTCTGATAACTATATAATTACTGAATGGTTTTGTTAAATAATATATTAATTATTGTTTTTTTTTTGTGTTAACCACTAAAATATAATAATAATAATAATAAATAAATAATGCTGGACAATCCACACAGCATCATCTAGCCCCAAGATAAGCTACTGCTTAAACAGAGCTGTGTTATGGTACTAGATGACTGATATATATTTAATACAATACAATACATAGATAGATATTTTTTATTATACATAGAAAACACCCAGAACACCCGGAACAAATATTTGCAGATCCTACAAACATTTGTCCCAAGGCGGGAATCGAACCCGCAACCTCTGCATCGCAGGCGGACCTTCGCCCACCGCGCCACATCGGTCGTCAAATCACACTATAATAATTAGCAGGGCGACTTCTGTAAATACGCTTATAAAAAAAAAATGTTTTTTTTTTTTTTTTCTCTTTCTCAGTTCCAAACATTAAAATTCAGATATAAATAAAGTAAAAGGAATTTGTAAAAATAATATCTCCCCAAAGTCTCCTCTGCGATTGACACGAGTTTGATAAATTACTTTTATTGGTGGATTTGTTACAATCCATCGATCATCCCACAACGATACCGAGTTCTTACACGTTAAATACAGATTCATCTTATAACGAGTGAAAGATAAAACTCGGAAGAATTTTTCTGTTTACAAAAATTTTAAATTAACTTGAATTGGGTACAGTATCGTAGAGAGCACCGGTGGTCTAGTGGTAGTGACCCCGCCTTCCGATCCTAAGGTCGTGGGTTCAAACCCGGTCGTGCACCAATGGATTTTTCTGTTCGAAAAATTTATGTGCGCAATGCCAGTGCTCTCATACGGTGAAGGAAAACATCGTGAGGAAACCGGCATGTCCAAGAACAAAAAACTCGAAAGACATGTGCCATCCGCCAATCCGCATTGGGTCCGCGTGGTGGATTAAGACCTAATCACTCTCGCCTGAGAGTAGGCCAGTGTCCCAGCAGTGGGAACATTGGAACAACTAGAAGGCTGTCATGATGGGTACAGTATGATACATATTTTTTTCGGATGTTTTTCTCAAAAATAAATATTTAATGACAGTTAAAGCTAGTATCAAATGATATTTAAGAACTCACTAATGTTTGGTGAATTTTCTAATCACAACTATTATTTGATAAGGTAATACTGTCAAATTTATGAAATTATAAATAATACTCGTAGTTACTTGCTTATATTCTAAGCAAAATCCGCCCTAAAACGAACAAAGGCTTGAAACTACCTGTTTATTTTAGATGCAAATTTTTAGCTATTTTTTTCTTACAGGGATAGCATAAAATTGTAAAGCTGCGGGTGAAACCGCGGGGCGTAGCTAGTTTTAAATGAAACACGTTTGAATAATGTTTTTAACTGTATTTATCAATCCGTTTTAAACCGCTTCTAAGATACCCTGCTTCATTCTCGTATTTTATCCATCACAGATACACAACTAGTAACTACAGCTTAGGGCTTGTTTAAAACTTGAAAAGTGCGTAAAATTTAATTCCTATGATGATGATAGTTTAAATCGGCTTAAGATACAATTATTTTTTACTTTACTCCAACGATTATTTTATCAATATATTATATAAATATTATCGAATTAAAATGATCATTTTGTAATAACATTACTACTATGAGTGCTTTTTGGTACGATAGCGATAACATCAATCATCAATCATCGGAAATGTCAAAAGCTACAATAACTTGTGTCGTTAACATTTTCTAGTTGCAAGCCATTTAGCTACTGGCAAAAGCAATTTTCTACATATTTGTTTTATTTCGGTGTTTCCCCAACATACGGAGGGGAACCAGTCCAAGTGATCTTTGCATCTTGCCACCTGAAAAATAAATCATATCATGATCATCATCATGACAGCCTTCTAATGTTCCCTCTGCTACACCACTGCTGGGACACTGGCCTACTCTCAAGCGAGAGTGATTGGATCTTAATCCACAACGCGGACCCAATGCGGATTGGTGGATGGCACATGTATTTTTAATTTTTAGTTCTTGAACATGCTGGTTTCCTCACGATGTTTCCTTCACCGTATAAGAGCACTGGCGTAGCGCACATAATTTTTTCGAATAGAAAAATCTATTGATGCACGACCGGATTCAAACCTACGACCTTAGGATCGGAAGGCGGGGTCACTACCACTAGACCACCAGTGTTCTCTCAGTGTGTATTTGAAATCTGTCATTCTTGGTTCAATATATTGCGTCCAGCAGCCCTATTGCGTAACTCGGTTTCAATCCGATTTCAATCAGCGAACGGTCACTAAGCTATCACATTTATACAAAATACGTCAGTTTTTGATTGAAACCAAATGAAATCGATTGAAACCAAATTACGCAATCGAGGGGCAGGTCGAGTCGAGGGCAAAATCTAGTGAAGTATTAACCTACTTTGTATGTATCAACTTTTCCAGCGGAGTGGCATTGATGTCATCGTTTCTGAGCGAGCCAACTGAGTCCTCGTGTGCGCGAGTATCTACATTCAGCAGGACGTGACATCCACCGCAGGTGTAGTAGTGGATATCAAACCTTACAAAAAAGAAAATAAAGATAATTATAGTTTTTATCACACTAATATTAAGAGTAGTAGAGTTCTCTGTGATAGAGCTCGTCTGGGGAAGGACTACCACCATACCTATTTCTGCCGCAAAGCAGTAATGCTCGCATTGCTGTGTTCCGGTGTGAAGGGTATGGTTTCCGGTGAAATTACTGGCACATGAGGCTTTCGATCTTAGCCTCAAGGTGGCAACCCGCAAGTGATACCTCTGGTATTGCAAGCGTCCATAGGCTGCGGTAACCGCTTACCATCTTGTGGGCCGTACGCTTGGTTGCCACTTCAGTTGTATAAAAAAATATATATATATATAAATGCAAGAGTTAGTATGGATGCTTGTTCTCTTATAACTTGAAACCACTGAACCTTGAAATTTAAAACATAGACATTAAACAATAACTAGAACTTAAGACTTTCAGGAAAAATGTATGGTTCCCGAGTTCCACATAAACGAAATCACAGGCTGGTATTAAATATTTTCATCTTCCCATTGTGCCTTACAGGAGTTTTTGTGAATTTCTTTATTAGAGCACCTCTATACGACCCAAAGAATACTCCATTAAAATTTTCTTTCTTTCGTTTTGGCTGTGTCAGTTCCGAATCCAAAATTATTTTTTTTGCAGGACATAAGCTCTAGGGGTTAGATGTTATGAAATGTAACACATTTTTCATACCTTCTTTCTGCGTGATAGTTCCGCAGTAACTCACGGTTTGTATTGAAAAGAACACCGTAGTGACCAGAGCAGCTTGTTACCTATAAATATTAAATAAATAAATATTAAATAAATAAATATTAAATAAATAAATATTAAATAAATATTAGCAGACATTTTTACACAGCACTATCCCCAAACAAAGCAAAATAAGTCTAAATATTTATTCGCAGACATTTTTTCACAGCACTATCTAGCCCAAACTAAGCATCGCTTGTAAAATAAATAAAAAACATATAACTGTAATACATAAATTATACATAAAAATATGTAAATACACACTTCTATTCCATACAAAAACTCAAACTAAAAAAAAAAACCCCAGAACAAATTATTTTCAAACATATATTTATCATCATCATCATCAACCTATTGCAGTCCACTGCTGGACGTAGGTCTCTCCCAATGCGCGCCACTGAGCCCGATCTTCGGCTTTCCTCAACCACTGTCTGCCAGCTACATTCCGCAAGTCATCGCTCCATCTAGCCGCATAGCATCTATCATATATTTATACCACAGCGAAAATCAACCACCAAACCTCTTGCTTCTTTACCAGGCGCTTGCCATCGAATTACCATGGTCATCTCTAAGCAAACGTTTGTTCAGCAGCGAAAATATTACGAGGAAGCTCCTGAATATTACCCAAATAGGCAAGGCTGGTGTTTTCAGCCTCGATCCAGGAAACTGTTTATTGATGCAGCTCTTCGACTTCTCATCACTACCATGCCAGACCAGGAGGCCGACTGGGCTGCGGGCCAACACTCCGAATTGTGGCATTGCCTGCAAATTTATAATTGAACTTGAAAACAAGTCAAAATTTGTTGATACAAAATCAGTCAGTCAGTCAGGCTAAAGTTTTAACAGCAAAATTTTATGAAGCTTATGCATCTTTTAATATAAATGTGTGATCCTGCCATCAAGCAAAACTCTTTTTTTATCTTTTTATGTTAGACTAGCTGTCGCCCACGACTTGGTTCGCGTGGAACTCGGGTACCGTACTTTTTTCTGGGATAAAAAGCCTATGGCCTATTTCTGATCATTATCTATCTATGTTTAAAATTTCAGCCAAATCGGTTCATCGGTTGTCGAGATAGAGAGGAACAAACATCCATCCAAACATTTAAACTTTTTCATTTATAATATTAGTGTGAAGTGTAATTTTAACATTATGCCAGGCTATCAATAGTGTATCAATAACAATCGGTGTACGTAATAATTATTATAACTTGTTTCGTAAAACAATAAAGGTCTTATAATGTCTTACGTAATGATCTTCATCACCAACATACATAACTCCGTTATGAAGGTAAGGAGTGGCTCTCCCGGTCAACAGAAGCGTCGCAACATTGATCGAGCCTTCCACATGAGCTGACACCAGATGAGTTAGTTTTCCGTCCAAATCTTTTCTCACACTGAAAAAAACATTACAGGGGGTAGCTTTATACAAACTTCCTCTCCCCGCTGCGTCCTCTAGGAATTTTGGAGAATTCTTTGTGCGCCCTTACACTTTAACAGCCTTACTAATAAACGTAATAAACTACGAATCTCTATGCTTAGTTTAATCCAAGGTATAACTCTATACCACGTTTATTAGTAAGGCTGTAAGAGTATTATACTCTCAGTTTCATGTTTTAGGTCCAGCGGTGTAGGCTCTGCATTGTAGGTCAGTATGTCACCAAGCATCAAATTATACGTTTATTTATTTATTTATTTATTATTTAATTATTTATTAAATAAATAAATAAATACCATAATATAAATAATATACAATTTTTAAAACTATCATGGTTATTAACATAATTTTCAATAAAAACGGGATATTTACCATGATTTGTGAGTTTTATTGATTCCCGATATTTCGGCGCAGTTACATGCACCAAATTATGGTAAATAAATAAATAATGCTAATAAATAATGCTGGACAATCCACACAGCATCATCTAGCCCCAAGGTAAGCTGCTGTTAAACAGCGCTGTGTGATGGGTACTAGATGACTGATATATACTTAATACAATACAATACATAGATAGATATATTTTATTATATATAGAAAATATCCAGAACACCCGGAACAAATATTTGTAGATCGTACAAACATTTGATCCGAGTCGGGAATCGAACCCGCAACCTCCGCGTCGCAGGCGGCCCTGCGCCCGCTGCGCCACATCGGTCGTCAAAATATCCCGTTTTTAGTGAAAATTAATATAAAATTTGCCTTACTTTTCACAACCCCTGGACAGTATGCAAGCGTACAGCAATAAAAGCGCCCCAGCGCACTCTTCGGTTTGAAACTGAAATATAATACAAAATATTACCATGCTTCGTGATCAACCTGTAAAACCTTGATACAGTGCCCTTTAATCCCAAAGACAGTGCTTGTACACTTATTGCCAGTCATAACCTTGCTCTGAAACATAAAACTGTAAATTGAGAAATAAAACAGTTTTATTTATTTTACATATATAGCAATGGCAATGAGAGCACCGGTGGTCTAGTGGTAGTGACCCCGCCTTCCAATCCTAAGGTCGTGGGTTCAAACCCGGTCGTGCACCTATGGATTTTTCTGTTCGAAAAATTTATGTGCGCAATGCCAGTGCTCTCATACGGTGAAGGAAACCATCGTGAGGAAACCGGCATGTCCAAGAACTAAAAATTCGAAAGACATGTGCCATCCACCAATCCGCATTGGGTCCGCGTGGTGGATTAAGACCTAATCACTCTCGCCTGAGAGTAGGCCAGTGTCCCAACAGTGGGAACATTAGAAGGCTGTCATGATGATGATGAATGGCAATGTTCTGTTAATATTTGTGTCTATAAACTATCTGTCGAAAAAATGTCTTATGATATCTAACTATCTTATAACAAGCTAGCTTTTGATAACGAGTTGGATATATTTGATCATAGCGTAAACAGGTTTAAGCACAGTGTGTACGAAATCTTGTTACTTGACTACATTAGCAATAGTTTTTAATTTCTCTATGTTTTCCAGTTTTTAGGGTAATTTTAATTGTAACCATGCAACACTAACACTAAGAGTAGTAGAGTTCTTTGTGATAGAGCTCGTCCGGGGAAGGACTACCACCATACCTATTTCTGCCGCCAAGCAGCAATGCGAGCATTACTGCTTGGCGGCAGAAATAGGTATGGTGGTAGTCCGGACGAGCTCTATCACACAGAACTCCACTACTCTTTCAATAAATTTCATTTAATTTTATTTCAATACTCACCACATACAGATAACGCTTCAGAAAAATCTGTAAGTCCTCCAAGCTCTTGAATTCAAATAAATGCAGCTTGTAATATAATTACATTATGAGAACATCTGGAACACGTAATGCACATTTAATTTTCAATAATAAATAAAAAATATTGTCTAAGAGATAAAAAAAAACATATAATACAATCGAATTAATAACCTCCTTCTTTTTGAAAGTCGGTTAGCAAGAATTGCCTTGTCAATTTAATTTCAGAACATTTTTGTTATAAAATCAATTTGACAAGGCAATTCTTATATGACAATAATGGGCCATAAGTCAGAAATAATAATATAATAGACCTTTTTAAAACAACTTTTTCAAACTAGCTAATCAACGCAAAATCAATCACACATCCACATAATATACCCATAATTTTATCATGTTTTCAAGTTAAAAAGAACACTATCTATCAAACCACATTTTTTTATAAGTAGTTATGTAAATGAACATATACCTTTTCAGTGATCCCATCCTGATAATACTGGCTTCCATGCTGCACGTAGACCTCTTCACTGGGCAGCACCACCACCGCCTTCGGTTCCACTCCAGCCTGGTTATACCCTCCAGCACAGCGCCAGATGACCTCACTGCACGCTCTCCAAAGAGCTTCCTCTTGACGCTCTTCTGATGGACGGAGGTAGCTGCAGAATTTATTAGGTTACGAGCTGATCACCCGCGTTTTAGCGGTTTTTTTGGGATATAAAGGAATCTATGTGTGTTGACGACCGATGTGGCGTAGCGGGCGCAGGAACAAATATTTACAGTACGTACAGGACGGTAGGCGTCACAATTAAGTAACCCCCCTAGCTAATGTTTATCTCAGCAGTCCTCACCAAACAATAATATAGAAATTCTCGCAATCACAAATTAAATGCAAAAATTATACTGTCGCAAGGATTCGATCTCGGAACAATCGTGTTTCACATCATGACCGACCGCTTATCCAACTCGGCTGTCGTGTTGATGACAAACGCGTTGAAATTATAAATCACTAGCGTCCAAGAACCTGTCCTTGTCTAGCAGACAAATGCAAAGCTTTATTTATTAATTGAAGGATGTGGGTAGGTCGTTGATAATTATTTAACGAACAATCGTGTCCCAAGGCGGGAATCGAACCCGCAACCTTTTGCGCAGGCGGATCTTCGCCCGCCGCGCCACATCGGTCTTCAAATACAATTGAATGCGCAACGACAATTAAGTTGTAAAAGTTTGCGCATCAAAATGGCTAACTTCACGACGACCGATAGTACGAGATAGGCAGTACCATACTAAAGATTTAAGTTTTTTATTTACTACTCATATTAAGTATTTCTTCTTCTTTTCAGTCGGACACTCTTGATAGAGGATTATAAAGGACAATACTGAGTAGCAGCTGTTGCAATACGTCTCCACTCAGCTCTGTTAGCAGCTTTCCGAGAGCATTCGGTCATGGTTGATTGTGTGATGGATTTTATGAGGTCAGACCATCGGGTTGGAGAACGACCACGTGCTTTCTTGTCTTTCATCCTGCCTTAAATAATATGCCTCAATTGCCATATTAAGTACTAAGCTCATAAATAATGATGGGTCTACAAAATAGAGCACGCGTGCCTAAAAAAACCTGTCGAATAAAAGATCATACCCATTTCTGCCGCCAAGCAGTAATGCTCGCATTGCTGTGTTCCGGTGTGAAGGGTATGGTTTCCGGTGAAATTACTGGCACATGAGGCTTTCGATCTTAGCCTCAAGGTGGCAACCCGCGAGTGATACCTCTGGTATTGCAAGCGTCCATAGGCTGCGTTAACCGCTTACCATCTTGTGGGCCGCACGCTTGGTTGCCACTTTAGTTGCCACGCACAAAAAAAAAAGATCCAAAGTTTGGTTTTTTTAACACGATGCAATATTGACCATGAGACGATGAGTGTGGTCGTTTGATGGTGGAAAGGAGATAGGGAATTCAAATTGTGTAATTTAATTGTATTTGTAAACAACACCGATAAAGAAACACTATAAAGAGTTAATCAACGAAAATTCAATAACAAAGTTCGTAGTTGGAGTAACTTAAACAATTTTGATTATAATTTTGTTAGGATGCTAAACTTTTTACGGCCTTAGTGGGGTGGTGGGTGAGTGCTTGGTTGAGAAACGATGGGTTGTGAGTTTTATTCCCACTGCGAAGCAAAGTTTTAATGATCTGCTAATATTTTTTTTAAGTCTGGGTTTTTTATACAAAAAATAATTTGTATTGAACCAGTATTAGTTATCAGCAAATGTTAAATATAACACGGTTCAATCGAATTGAATCAATTTGGTTGATAAAGCAAAAATGTACCTACGGATTTGCTGTCGTTGAATGATTCACTTTTATGTTTACATGGATCAATTTAGTTGCTTCATTCAAATTGAAAGGCAGAAGTAAACCGTGTATTAATAACATAAGCGATTACGCAACTTGGTTGCAATCCGATTTCAATCAGCAAGCTGTTATATTCATACATAGTACATCATTGTTTTATTGAAACCAAGTGAAATCGATTGCAACCAACTTACATAACCATTGGTTCTCCCCAAACTTAGCTAAGGTTGTGATTATTTGGGGATTATTTTTTATTTATTTAAAACTTTCTCAACAGCAATTATTGTATATTCACAAACACCTCAATATAGTAATGCTCGCATTGCTGTGTTCCGGTTCGAAGGGTATGGTTCCCGGTGAAATTACAGGCACATGAGACTTTCCATCTAACGTCTCAGGGTGGTAACACGCAAGTGATATCTATGATGTTGCATGCGTACATAGGCTACGGTAACCGCTGACCATCAAGTGAGCCGTACGCTTGGTTACCACTTTAGTAGTATATAAAAAAAAAAAAAAAAAAAACTGACCATCAAGTGGGCTGTACGCTTGGTTACCACTTTAGTAGTATATAAAAAATAATAATAATAATATCTTTAAAAACACATTTCTCTTGATCATATCAAATGAAATATAGCTTCAATAAACGGTCGATATCCATAGCAGTTTAAAATAAACGCCGTAGAAAACGTTTAGACCATAAAGTCGTCCATTTTGCGTAAAATATTGGCCGGCGGTGCATAGTTCAGATTTATGCCAAAACACAGGACGCGTGGAATTATGATCGGAGTTATGTGCCTTTGTGCTGGACACTTTGAGGAACGAAGGTATTTAAGAACTAAACGGTACGCTATTTATGTGCCAGTTGGTTTATGAATGTCTTTACTTACTATTATCTCACTATAATATTATAAATTCGAAAGTCTAGTGTATGTTTGCTACCACGTATCTCCGTGACGACATGACCGAGATTTAAGAGTAGTAGAGTTCTCTGTGATAGAGCTCGTCCGGGGAAGGACTACCACCATACCTATTTCTGCCGCCAAGCAGTAATGCTCGCATTGCTGTGTTCCGGTGTGAAGGGTATGGTTTCCGGTGAAATTACTGGCACATGAGACTTACCATCTAACGTCTCATTGTGGTAACACGCAAGTGATATCTATGATGTTGCATGCGTACATAGGCTACGGTAACCGCTGACCATCAAGTGGGCCGTACGCTTGGTTACCACTTTAGTAGTATAAAAAATAAAAAACGTATCTCCGTGACGACATAACCGATTGTTATTACATTTTAAATGTAGATGATTTGAGTTCTGGAATCATAGGCTACTTTTTATTCTTATTTATTGAATGTAACGCAATAAAAGCACCATTGTCAGATAGCTTTTATGTCGTTGACATAAGAACCGAAATAAATTGATTCAAAACGGTTATTTTATAGAACAACTCTACCTTTAGACTAAAAAAAAAAGTTAAAGCGCTTTCTTGAGAGCTGTCACTTTTGTTTGCGTTTTACTACAATCTCATTGGCCAAGCAGTCTGCGAATAATTAATCAAATAACAAAAATAATTGTGCATAAGTTTCTTATCAATTACCTGGTTACCATAGTATAAGCTTTGTTAGTTTTAGGCTACCGAATTACCCTAATATTGATTTATTTATTAATACACACGCCGGCAAAATTAGGGGAACACAAGCGAAACGTTAGGACAGTTAAAATCAGTTATATAAATAAACTAATGATTTTAACTGTCCTAACGTTTCGCTTGTGTTACCCTAATTTTGCCGGCGTGTGTAGTTCTAAATCTTTGCTTACGTTTCCGGAGGCACTACCGACTTGTTGTCCTTAGTCAGCGGTCTAGAGTCGAAGAGCAGCCATTTAATGATATGAGCTTGCAGTCCAGACAGCAAAGACCTGAAAAGGAAAATCATTTTAATGCCACGATAAAAGGTTACCTTAGATCGTTATCATCATCACATTATTATTAGATTTAAGAGTAGTAGAGTTCTCTGTGATAGAGCTCGCCCGGGGAAGGACTACCACCATACTTATTTCTGCCGCCAAGCAGTAATGCTCGCATTGCTGTGTTCCGGTGTGAAGGGTGTGGTTTCCGGTGAAATTACTGGCACATGAGGCTTTCGATCTCAGCCTCAAGGTGGCAACCCGCGAGTGATACCTCTGGTATAGCAAGCGTCCATAGGCTGCGGTAACCGCTTACCATCTTGTGGGCCGTACACTTGGTTGCCACTTCCGTTGTATAAAAAAAAAAAAAAAGATTAAAATATTACCATATCTATTGAAATTGTTATGTATAAATAAGCGTGTATTGCAGTACTGCAGTACAGCGGTACCGCTGTACGCTTAGATACTTTTTAGGCGACCACAGAAAACCAGCGCTACGGCATGAGTTGTTCTGCCGTAGCACATTATGCTGAGTGGTGGCTGTTTTTGTTACCAATATTAATTATCTACTTTTATCAAAAAAAAATATGTAACAAAATATTTATTTTATATATTTATATTATTATTATTATTATTACATTACACCACACAACAGCTTCATTTATATGTTATATTTTAGAACACTATGAAATTATTGCTATTTTTTTTTGTGCATCATTTATTAAATGAATAGGTAACTGGCATTTAATAGATTTTGTTGGCATCTAAAAGACACTGCATGACAGTGTCTTAATACTATAACTATCACGATTCTAATCGTGCTTTTTTAAAGTCCAAGTAATCTATAGATACCACTGGTTAATAACTTTTGGTTGCATATACCATGCTAAACTATAGTGGGGTTTTGATAACGACACTGAACTGAACCAACACACAACTGTATTCCTAATTTCCAGGAAATAAAGTTCAAAATCACTTTACCTCGTTCCTATAGCAGCTAGGCCATAGCTGCGACTGACTGATCCTTGACACACAACTGTATTCCTAATTTCTAGGATATAAAGTGCAAAATCACCTAGCCCCATTCCTAGTAGCGGCTAGCCCGTAGCTCAGTGGCTGGTCAGGTGGTCTCATTACGATTGGAGTTCTGACCCATTCGCTTTTCGGTGAGCAAGATGCTGTTCCAAATGCTGTGATTCGTAAGTCCTGAAAAAGGTATACAATTAGCCATTTCATAGTCATCAAACACCTTCCTTGCTACACATCCTCGCACTGGTGGAAATGCAGCCTAAGTTTAGACAAATAGAGACAAATTGTCATCTGAATAAATCATTCTAATTGTCTATTATTATTTCAAGTAAAAAAATAATGAAGTGTTAGCAAATTATAAGCCTTAGCTTCTCATTTGTTATTACTGCTTCCAACGTGATTCGGGCGAATGAACAAAGTAGTTTGCTACGAGGTGCTACGAGCGTAGACTATAGCTTGCTACGAGCGTAGAGCTTCTACGAAAGTGGCAGACTTGATATTTATTAACGAAATTGTATTAGAATAATCTATTTTAGTTAATTTATTCCAACTGCCGTATTTTTGCCAGCTGCTGCTAATTCTACATAGTTATGCAAACTATAATGATAAAATTATGTTTAGTTACACGAAATAGGTATTTCTACTAAAACTAAGATTTATTTTTCTATGCTAATACACTCTTTTTACCAGTAATAAGCTTAACATAGCCACTTCTTACACAAGAGCCTTCAAACTCAATCAAAAATTCTAGTAAATTATATCTGTCTCTCCAACCCAAAAACTCTTGTATCAAGAGTGGATCTCAAGCAAAAGATTAATGAGAATAACTAGGTCTTTATCCTACCAAGGCTTAATTAATAAGCTTACCGTAGCCACTTCCTCGTTGATAGGGGTTCCGCCGACCACAGCGGGGCGTGCCCCGTTCAGCAGCTTGCTGCGAGCGTAGAGTACCCGCTCTGGAATTATAGTTATGCAATTTACAACGTTAACGAGATAAGTACTGAAAACACTAGAGGTGAAATTGGTATAAAGAACAGCTCTGGAATTAAAGACTTAAACAATTTCAAGATAATTACTGGAAAAACAAGAGTTGAAAATATGTAGTATAAAATAACTAGTCTAGAATTAAAGACTTATGCAATTCACAACCTTAACAATATAAAAATGTACTATGAAGCAAAATTACGAAAGGTAAAATTGGTATAAAATTAAATAATTGCGTTACTGATAATCCTCAATGACCTCGTTGGCGGGAAAAGCGAATGCGCGGTTTAGAAACGAGAGAATGCGGATTTGATTCCCGCTGCGAGACAAATTAATGTTAACATTGCAGATATGCATCAAAATTGTTTTTGTCATTCATTATTAAAATTTATTACAATCTATTTCCAAAAACTATTATTTTTACTTAACATTATTAAAAACTATTATTGTCTTTACCAATATTATACAGATGAAAGATTCGATTGTTTGTTTGCATTGGTTATACTCCGAAACTACTGGACCGATTTGAATAAAAATCTTTCACAGTTGGGAAGTTACACTATCCCCGGGTGACAGGTTATTTTTCTTTGCACCCGTGCAAAGCCGGGTCAGGTCACTAGTTAGAAATAAGTTTAATATGATTCCATAAAATCTTTCTCAGCGGCATTGCAAAACGTTGCGAGAACAAGAAACCCTATAGCTCGTTGCAGGATAGACGAGTGATAGCATTGCCGTAGTTTCCTTGTTTTAGTGCTAAGTGAATCACTTTGTTTTGCATATCACACTGAGAGAGAGATGAGTGGAATAGTACTAAATATTTATTTGTCTGCTCAATATATTAAAAACCGGCAAAGTTAATTAAAATACGAGCTGACTTGCGCCCACCCACGGTTTTTTTCGGTTTTTATGTTATCCCACAGGAATTGTATTTATTCGGGATAGAAAGTGACCTTTGTGTTATTTTAGAATTTAAACCATTTCACATTCTAAATTTTATCAGAATCAGTTAAGTTGTTACGGAAATACGTGGTAACAAACATATTAGAATAAGAATAGTAAGACTCTTATTCTTATTCTTATTGCAAAGGCGGACGTCTAATAGAATCACAAAGATCACTTTGAAACGTTTTACAAGCTAGGTTAAAATTTGAACATACACATTTGACTTTGCTAAGGTAACTAAGACGCGGTAAATTCCTACTAGTTAACGTAGACATAGACATTGACACGTTGTTGTTGTTGTTGTCAGCCCGCACTGTCCCACTGCTGGGCAAAGGCCTCCCTTTGGGTTTTCCAGACTTTGCGGTCTAACGCCAATACCTTCCACTGATCACTGAAGGTGTTGAGTTAATATTAAGCAGCATATCAGTGTCCGGTTTAGCGTTAGCCTGGGTCGTTTGACGGTGAATCGTTCCCACCCGGAGATTCTTAGCACCCCTAGCCACAAAGGCTGTCTGCCTTCCGTCATCAGCATCGCCTCTGAAGCTGCCGGGCACTTGGGGCCTATTTCTGTGTTGTGTCATCAATAACTCAAAGGGGTTTGGACCATAACCCACCACGCTGGTCCAGTGCGGGTTGGTGGGTGGGGCGCCAGAGCCTCGTTTGCTTGTCGGCTGGGTGTACCACGGGCCTGTGAGGTGGGTTTGGGTTCCGAAGGTGTTAGTTGGAACCCCTTAGACATAGACACATATAGCATAAAATATAATTTAACATTTTATGAATACCTTTAAAAAAACTTAAAACATAATAAAGTCTCGTCCCCATTCGAGTAACGGCTGAGCTATAATTGGAATGTATTGTGATCCCACAATGGGAACCCTAACAGGATTCTAAGGGCCCATTTATATAAGATAGCCCGGATTTGTCGGGATCAGGCAGTGCTTGTTATGTTGAGTTGTGGATGCGAATTTTGGATCGTGGACTTTGATTTTATAGCATCATTATAAGGGAAATCAATTATGGTTTTCTTGTGACACAATGTTAAGCTAAATACTTTCTATATCGTTTAGGTTAGGTTTAGGTTAGCTGCTAGTGTCAGTTGACAACGTTATGGATAAGCTATTTATTATTTATTTAGCTATTTATTAAGCTATTATCGTTATATATAAAGACATACGTAGACTAAAAGCCCGCGTTACTAATGCTAGGTGCATCGAAAGGCTTCCCCTAGTTTTCTAGTTTTATATAGTGCATAATACGCTCATATCTTGGAATGAATGGAAGACTTTGGGGGAGACCTTTGCTCAGCAGTGGAACAAGATAGTTTGAATTAAAAAAAAAATACGCTCATATCTTGGTGGCTCTGCGCTGTGCCTTTGCCACTAACAAATTATAGGAAAACGCAAACTATTTGTATACGCAAAATAAACAACTCTTCATAATAAAACAGTTGTTTCACCGCGGACGACTCGCGATGAGTTGTCGCCTGTAAACAAATACACGTAAACAAAAGCCGTCGACGAGTGATTTTGCTTCTTGAGTAAATTATCACCTGTCACTAACTCTATATCAGTGATTAAAAGTTTGTATCAAATAAAACCAAGCGCTCATTTATGCCAAAAAAAAAAAACAATTAAAAGAAAAAAATGTTTTGCAGCAGTTTTATTTCTGTATTGGTAAGTATCCATTTTAGCCTTTAGCGGTAATGAATAAAATATGTGAAGAAACGTGAGAAAACAGACTAGCACCCATAAACATAACCACTTCAACAACCCATAGACATTTCCCGATCAAAACTCATTCAGAATTTCCTCAAACATTTCTGCCGCGAAAGGTACTTTACAAAACTGACCCTGCTTCAATTTCAAGTCCAGTCTTGTTACCTCGAGCATACTTCCAGTTGGGAGAGTCGTTAGACCCTCTTGTGGAGTTGTATCATTTGTCAAAACGAGAGAGCCTGTTCAAGTTTTAGTTGGATGATACCGTATTCGTGGCCTAGAAAACATCACTAGGTCAATGACATTTATACATTTTATAGTGAACTAGCTGAACACCTGCAGCCCACGTGATGTAAATAAAAAATAATGCTGGACAATCCATACAGGATAATCTAGCCCCAAGCTAAGCAGAGCATGAGTACTACATGAATACAATACATAGATATATATTTTTATTATGAAGGTCGCCTGCGCCGCTGGAGGTAGCGGTCGATTCCAGCCTTGGAACAAATGTTTGTACGATCTGCAAATATTTGCTTCAGTTGTTTTTATGTATATTAAGTATGTATTTACAAAGAAAACTGTATTTAAGTTCTCTATATGTTATCTGGTTCCCATAGTTTGTCTTAGTTTGGGGTTAGATGTTATTGTGTAAAGTGTTTGCAAATATTTATTATATAATATGAACTTTTTATTAGGTACCGCGGTTCATAATAATTATTATCTATCAGTAGACGTAGAGTATTATAAAGAAATTTTTGTTCTAACAATATATTGTATCAAAAAATTTACTGTGTAACAATGCATTGTATAAGTAAGAAAGTGACAGGTAGAATCATAAAATTTCGACCAGCATGTATCCTATGGAAATAAAACAAGTCGGAACGTTGCAAAATCTTATTATCAAAGTTTTTTAAGCTATCTTAAAACCAAGCCACTTTTGCTCAGTTTTCTTTTATTTTATGAAAACTTTTAGTACATAACACCCTATGTTAGTTTTATCCATGTTTGCAGGCAATAAAAATCTCGATTACCATATTTGAAACTACATAAAAACTATAAAAACTTTCGCTACTAAAGTGCATCTACAAAACAAACAAAAATGGCACAGATAAAACAGCGAATCATACCAAAAAATGCAGTCTGAATAAAAGCGAATACGAAATGAGTGGATTGAACTGCTCACAGTAAAAGTGAAACTGGAAATGAGTGGATGTGTCTGCATTGAAGCTATTTGCAATAGAAAATTATCAGCTAGGGATGTCCTAAGCTTTATCGTAATCAGAGTCAGATTATTTCTAATAGGTAGTCCAAAAAAAGGCACAAGGCACGACTATTTATATTTTTTATTATGGTTCAACTGTTTCTTAATATGTAATTTATTATGTTAACATGCTTTAATTATTGTTTGTTAATAAATCCTTATTTATTTAGAGATGAAAATAAAATATTATAATATATTATACTTAGATAAGTAATTATTATTAGATTCAAGACAAAAGTCTATAATCAGTGCGTGTTACCAGTGATGACTTATGGCACTGAGACGTGGCCACTAACTATAGGTCTTGTTCAAAAGATCAAAGTCGCCCAACGAGCTATGAAAAGAGCTATGCTGGGAGTTTCACTACGGAATCGAATCTGCATTGAGAAAATCCGTAGAAGAATTAAGGTCATCGACATACTTCTTAGAATTAGTTTCGGTGTCGACATTTTGGGTTCGGAGTAGAACAATCTTCAAGTCTCTGTTTCAGACACTGAGTATTTGCTTTCATGGCCATTGTATTCAACCACAATGCTACAGTTTGATTACATTTTAAATTGAGTGTTGGAATGAGTTTGTAGTTTGGATGGACTGAATTTTTTTTAATTAAATGATAATTGTTATTGTTTTCTTACAATTGAAGCACTGTTTAGTCTAGACTTGAAGACTCGATGTTTTAGCAAACTAACTATTAATTAAAAATTAAGAGCGTGCAAACTCAGCTAAGGGTTTCGCTATGAATATTATTTTATTTTGCAAGCATTTGTAGTAAACCTAATAAATATGGAATAAATGTTTATCTGACTTATTTTCATAAAAGTTGAGTTGGAGTGTAGCAGAGTACTACCACCATACCACCATACCTATTTCTGCCGCAAAGCAGTAATACTCGCATTGCTGTGTTCCGGTGTGAAGGGTATGGTTTCCGGTAAAATTACTGGTACATGAGGCTTTTGACCTATGCTTCAAGGTGGCAACAAGTGATACCTCTAGTAATGCAAGCGTCCATAGACTACGGTAACCTCTTACCATCTTCTGGGCCGCACGCACTTCAGTTGTACACAAAAGATAAAAAAGACTCTGAGAACTTATAAAAGTAAGTTGTTTCTTCTGTACTTAGAGCTCACCTTTACCAAACACATATAATTCGTAATTGATGTAAATAAAAGGCATTACTGACCTTACAAATATTTTTTTAGGGCATGTTGAATATCAGGGAGCATCATAAAGTCAGTGAAACAGGCTTTATCTTAAGTAACCAACTCTGACGTACCTTCCAACTTCGTTTGTGTAACATCCCGTATTCCTCGTTGCATTTCACGGAAACCAAATCTAAAATGTTGGTGTTAAACAAAATATTTTGAATATTAATTAGTAGTATACAGTAGGTACTGCACGATTAGCATAGTAATTTTTCTTTTCTATTATTGATGTTATTAACTTCTTAGAACTTATGGTTTTCACTCAAGTTTTAAATGCAGTGAATACTGTCAAGGAAGTTAAATGTGAAATCTTTAATCTATTTTCACACGACAAACAGCAAAGACTTGATTATAATTCCCGCTTGTCACAGTACTCTAAATAATAAACTAGATTATGGTTGAATAAGTTTGATAAAATTTTAAATAATTCAGTTAAAAAAGATCATCTAACTTGTAAGCTTTTCATAATAAAGTATGCTATTTTGTTTGTTATTTTCACTTTTAGATATTTTAAAGTCATTGCTTTTAAATCTAGTGAAAATTAGACAACAGTAAAACAACATCTAGGAGCTATCATTGTTAAACGATGTCTAAACACCCAGTTTAAGTGCTAGTATAGGTATACTACTACATTTTATCACAAAGCCTTCACAAATGAAAGCCAATCACACATTATAATCGAATGCGTCTATCAAAGACACTCACCTTGTCAAACCAAAATCACTTTAAACACTTTGCAATAAGAACGTGTGAGTAGCAGAGCAATTCACGTCAAGCTGCTGAGGGTGATTGGTTTGAAATGGTAGCATTTGTTGGTGCATAGTCGTAAGTGACTCGGGGTGTCGACGGTAATAGCGTAAAACATGCAATATCGTACGCGGAGAAGGTATAAAACATAGAGGAAAAAATATAGAGAAGGCAAATATAGCTACAAAATAAGATATTACGTTCGTACTTGGTAACGGAGATCGAAAACTGCCTGAAAACCTTCGACATTTCTCAATAACCGTTGTAGCTGGGATCGACAACTTATTGTGTCATTGTGTTCTATAATAATTAAAAGATCTAGTAGCTCAAAATGGCGGTTATATACGTTTTTTTTACAATATTAACTAACGAGCATAAAACAAGAAAACTCGAAAGCATTTTAAGTAAATTTGTTAAATTATTCATTTATTCATATTATTTTGAACCTCCGCATAGAGACTTGCGGAGATATAATTTATAGCACAAATTATACTGACAAAGTAATCACCGCTTGAACTCTCATAATTTTACGGCCCTCGAACTACTTTCAAACAACTCTTACGATTTTAATACTATAATAACGCAAGTTTTAAAATTTCCTATCAAAATGCTAGCAATAAAGTAACAATGTTGTTGACGCGTGACGAAATGCACAGTAATTATACTTACACATCTAAAAAAGCTCTATAAGCGCTTGATATTTAAGATTTAAGATCGTTTGCTCACATTTTTATTGTGTAAGTTTATTTTATATTATTCATCATCATCATCATTTTTCTTAAAAACCTGTTTTTTGGTTTTATGTTTTACCTTGCCAAAACCAAAGTCAAATAAAGGAACGACTCTATTTTTTGAATAATAATAAAACACTGAATAGCCTAGTTATTACGATTTGTAAGACCATTTTATTGACATTATTGGTTCACATTATTGGTTTACTCTATTTGAAACGATGTATTCAATTCCTAATAAGAACCTATACAGTCTTGCAATGTTCAATCATGTAGGTAAGATTAAAGTCGTGCCAACCAAAGGAAATTAATCTTTTATTTTTAGCCGGTACTGAGCGTGTGAGCTCTTGCCTTCGTGCATGGGTGCAATAATGTGTGACGGCCATATTTTAAAATGGCGTCGCTTTCGATTTTTAATACCGTATCTTGTTGATCGTTTTTGTTATTGACATTTACGTTATCCTATGACGAAGCCTTAACGTTGAAAAGTTCTTACAAATATTTTTTTACGAAACGTGAATTAAGCCAGGGTTATTCTGTCGTGGAGTGTCGTGACGCGTCATAAGTATCTTATGACTTATTTAGTATCATAATACCCATACAAAATGTATGGACACAACACGTTAATGACGCGTCACGACACGCCACGACAGAATAATGTAGACGCGTCTTAACTGTTTTTATCATACTGTTATAATAAAAATCATGTTTTTGTGTATCTAGTTAAAAAACAGATTACACCTTCATATCATCGTTCTAAAGGCTACTACACTAGCTTCTCCTCTTGGCTTTGTTTGTGTGCCTAAATTATGTTGTTTCAGATCCAGAACTAGTTCTATTGCAAATTTTATCCAAACTGGTTACGTTACAGCAATACAAAATATATATACGATCAGATTAAAATACTATTAGTATAACTATTTTACCTTCTAGTTCTAAAACAGGTTACAAAAGATTTTTCTATGATGTTAATTTGTAAAAGTTTTTGTAAGCACTGAAACATTATCAAAATATTGGCAAAAGACATAAATTTACCTTTTGATCTTTTCTTTTCAACTTTGTTTTTTTCCATGTTTATTTTCACAACCGCAAAATAACAACGAAAGATTCCGAGGAAAAGTGAGCTTTCTCCGACTCAGCAAATAATGATACTAACCGATGAGTTAGCTGCCTAAATTATGAGGAAGTCTGCAAGACGTGAACTTAATTCAGTTTCATTCTTCATTAAGTAAAGTAAAAAATATATTTATTCATTAATATCACAAGGATCATTTTGAAACGTCTTAAAGCTTGGTTAATATACGCCAGTTCCACGCTCCCCAGCCTACAAGAATCTGGCAACAAACTCGCCTCGGTTTCTAGGTTTTTTTGATGATCCCTCTTCATCATAAAGCTTCAGTGTGGTGCCAATCGAACTAGATGATGCTCATGCCAACTTTTTAACAAGTAACGAAGTAAACGCCAATGTTCTAGCCAATCTGCCTAGTTGTAGAAAAAATTCTCATAAAAACATTAAACTAGATATAAAGAAAAACATTCATCCATCCAAGCTTTTGCTTTTACAATATTTTTATTTTACTATTTCCTTATTTATTGACATTTTTATATAATTTACTTTTATTTTCGTGTGTTATTATGTTTATGAAAGTTTTTCCGCACACAATTATTTTGTTTTGTGAATAAATCAATGAAATTAAATGAAAAATCAGTAAGATAAAAAGTAAGACTATTTACCAAGCTTATGCATTACACCACAGTCCGCACAACAAAGTGCGCAGTTATGCATCCATCAAACTAATCGACAAGATAAGCAGTTGCTTGCACAAGTGATCTTGAGTTGCGCTTTGCTTTAGTTTACTGTACTGTTTAGTTAGTAGCAGACAAAGATACGGGCTATACCCACTGGAGACGAAGTTTGCCTTTAAACTAGATTATACTTCCGTTAGTTTAGCAGAATATCTTGTGGTAAACAATAGTTCATCATCACATAACAGTTAGTCACTGAACGGATTTGAACAAAACATGAAATAGATGTAGTTAGTGAAAAG
Organism: Colostygia pectinataria; assembly: GCA_951394395.1. Lineage (NCBI taxonomy): Eukaryota > Metazoa > Arthropoda > Insecta > Lepidoptera > Geometridae > Colostygia > Colostygia pectinataria. The sequence goes on along the minus strand of OX596351.1, from coordinate 12,804,610 downwards.
AGCTAGTTTTTATATAACTAGTGAGTAATACTTATAAAGGTAGTACTATAATATTATTGAAAGTGAAAAATAATAATCTGCCAATTAAATCAGCCTCGATAGTGAACTTTTTGGAGTCGAGCCCCCTGGTCCGTGGGGCGCCAAAGCTTACCGCCTTTTTAAAACTATTTCTAGGCGTCTGGTCGCAGTGACGCTTGATCAAAAAGCTAGTTTATGAGACTCAACATAATCAGCATTGCTATTCAATGTGGTAACGCTGCTAGCATGTTGACAACGCTTTCATCTGGTATTGATTTTGATAGTTGAGCTATCCATAAATTATTTGTAACGGTCGTAAAAGACCTAAATATATAAGAAAAAATAATGTACAGCAAAGTCTTTAGACGGCTCAACTCAAATGTAGGTATTTTGTATTTAGCTGATGTAACCCAGGGTCTCGACTCTAAAGGCTTAAATAGGTTCTATCGAGATAGGTATATTTTGTAGGCAGAATTATGTTTATATTTTTTTTGGTTCTGTATAATATTAATTAATGAAAGTTCACCAAGTATCAAAACAGAAAGTCAGCAACTCTGATAAGTAAACAAGGTAGCCTCGAAAACGATGAAGGTTGTATACGCGGAAACACCACATCATGGATCAATTATACTTTTCTTTGAATAGGGGTAGCAAATATAGGCTTCTAACAAAATTATTTATGAATAATAAATATAATAAAAGAATAGGGTTGCCAAGAGTAAACAATAGAGATGGATATACTTACATGTTAATAGTTTTGATAGTATTACTGTAAGTCTTTCTATATTAATTCTTACAATGAACTGAAATAAAAAAAAAAATTAAAATTTTGAAAACATTGAAAAAAATAATTATATTGTGATTAATATAATTTAGCATTCTCAAATCACAACACAAGTCACAACAAAAATATTTATATCTGAATTGAATAGTAGGCAGGTACTTGTAGAACAGTATTCTGTAACGTCTAGTTTCAATTTTGGGGTATTCATATTTTGTAAAGAAATGGAGCTAAATCACAGTGAACTTTATTTCTAGAGCATAGAATCGCTTATCGCTTACCATAGCTCCTTCCAAAGTCAGGGGAAAGCAGCATAAGCCTCCTGTCAACGTCTCCAGTTGCCTTCATTTCCTTCTTGCGAGCCGTCAGCGCTTCGTAGTCCATAACTGTTCTTGGTGTTGTATTGTATACGAGATACCGCGTTAGCTGATCCATTTTAGACCGTATATTAAGGGTATTAGTGCCTGGTTTGTTTACTGTTTTTAAAAATATGAGTTTTTACGAATATTCTGATCGTATTCTGACTTTAAATTCCTGCTTCGGTCTTCCACAATTTTAAAATTTTAAATTAGTTTTCAAATAAATATGACACCTAAGTATAATAAAAATGTTATTAAATGAATATTAATTATGCGCGTCAACATATTTTTTTTCTAATAAGTTTAAAGTGTCACAAAAATCTTTCAAGCATTTAAAAAGTCCACATAAACTTTTATTAAATGTTAAGAATTCTTATTTAGTTAATTTGTTCAAAAGTCTAGTAAATTAAATCATTTATAAAGCTATAAATTTTAATGTATTTTTATAAAAAAACCATTAAAACTATTGTGAATCTAATGAATATATTAAAGCGGATTTAAGAACTTTTAATAAACTAGAGTTAAAAATATTGTAGGCTCAAAGGTGACCATACCAGACCCAGTTCACGATAGAACTGGCGCCAGTGACATAAGCTCTTGAACATTCAATGTGCTTAGATAGGCTTATGTAGATTGAACATGTAAATTGCATGGTGGTATGTGCGGTTGAAAGCTCTATAAAACCATGGTTTTAAAAAATAGCTACCGTAGTTTCGGTTCATAACTTATCTATCCACTGTATCAAAACATTGTTAACATCAATCATTGTTTGTTTATTTTTAGAAAAATATAATTTAAATGTTTCAGTTTGACGCTTTACGTTAAAATTTAATAATTTCAAAAAATCTTATTTTTATCTTAAAAAAAATATAATTTGACGATTAATTATAAAAAATAGTAGGTAGTAGGTACCTATTTTATTTTTAATTTATTTGACAATAATGACAATAAAATCTCAAGCAGTATTAGTTATAAGTTTGTCAGTGCATTTTGAATAGTGAGGCATAAATTCAACACAGTAAGGACCACAATTTTATGTACCGTTGCACGCAAGTTGTACGTAAAAAAAAACCGTGTTCCTAGAGCGACTATTATTAAATGCATCCTTTTAGTTACACGGAATGCATTATCCTATTGTACGTTTCTTAAACGGAGAAAATCACCGATATGTAAGTAAGTTCGTATGAGTCAGTGGCCAACTCTGGTGACAGAGTATCTAGGCCGCTCGATGGCCTCTGTCATGGCCTAACAACTTTGAGCCAGGACCTGGACCGACTGCTTAACGTGCCCTCCGAAGCTCGGGAGCGCTCAGTTGAAATTGCCACTGGCGGTCACCCATCCAAATGATGGCTACGCGGAGCAGTGCTTAACTTCGTTGATCTGTTAAGAACAACTTAGCTAGCTACGTCACGAGCGCTCCGATAGTTAGTCGCTTTCTTGTCTGGCCGGCGGTTGGTCACCTAAACTTCATATTTATGAAACAGCCGTTTTTAATACTCCGCATCTTGTCTCATTTTTTTGAGTTTTTGGAAGAAGTACTACACTTAATATAAAAACGACTGCGATATGGCGGTTGTTATTTTCAGAAAACCTTGGATATCGGAGACATGCGACGTGTGAAGGTGAAAACACTTTAGAAATGCAGAAATACGTACCTGTTTTCACCAAGACAAAAATCTACCGTTTTACGGCTGTGTAGTCTAACCATTGTTCTAGATAACAATATAATCGAATTAATGATATTTATTTAGAGGAAATTGTCATACAGCAATAGTTCGTTTCAATGGGTACCACTGCAGTGCCAGATATTTTGGCTCGAAGCAGTAAGCTGTAAGCATTAGTTTATTTAGATTTTAAGAGCAGGTAGCAAATTAAATTATTGGGTAATAGAGACATCATAGATGACTTACTTTATTAATTTTTAAAGCTTTGGGTGTCACTGCAACAAACTCTGTTACAACTACATATTAAGAGTAGTAGAGTTCTCTGTGATAGAGCTCGTCTGGGGAAGGACTACCACCATACCTATTTCTGCCGCCAAGCAGTGATGCTCGCATTGCTGTTTTCCGGTGTGAAAGGTATGGTTTCAGGTGAAATTACTGGCACATGAGGCTTTCGAACTTAGCCTCAAGGTGGTAACTCGCGAGTGATACCTCTGGTATTACAAGCGTCCAAAGGCTGCAGTAACCGCTTACCATCTTGTGAGCCGTACGCTTGTTTGCCATTTCAGTTGTATAAAAAAAAATTGATTTCAAGAGCACTGTTAGCAAGTTAAATTATTGGGTAATTGAGACTGTGTCGATTCTGTTGTGACATTTTGTAAATTGAACTAACTTCAATTGTTGCAGTCCTTTTTTAATAAATTACAATACAAAGGTCTGCGATAATTTTAGTTAGCTAAGTTCAGAAAATGCTACAACAGAAACGATACCATCTGACTTACTTTATTATTTTTTAAAGCTTTGGGTGTCACCGCAACAAACTCTGTTACAACTACATTATATCGCGTTATAGTGTAGCTGCCGCACAAAAGCATTTCTTTTGGCATAACTACTGCTATCGCTGGAATAGTCTGCCGAGCTAGAGTTTCTTTTAGACTTAGGTTTGTGGAATTGGCGTAAGTTCACCTAGCTTTGATTTTATTTAATAAAAAGTATGTTAAATTTGAATTTAATAACTACATCTATCAAGCTTGGGTTCAACTGGCACAAAACCGAGATGACTGGAGAGATCAAGGGGAGGCCTTTGCCCAGCAGTGGGACACAACAGGCTAATCGTAATCGTAATCGTAAAACTATACGTGCCCTCAGGTCGAAAGTAATCGTAATAATCGTAAGACTTGTTTGTGATTTTATTTTTGTAAGCGGCACGGCAAAATCTTATTAATTATTATCTTAACTGCTCGCATATATCGCTAGTTTGCATTGTTCTGACAGCTTTTCGGTACACCTGTTAAAATTATGCGATCGAGAGGAACGCGCATAATGCTTACATAATTACCTACTGAAATGTGTTCGGAATTCTGACTTCTTAGTCATAAAGCAAGAATTATATCAGGCTTTACAAATTAACAAAACAATTCTAATTGTAATCTCGGAGTCTATCGTAACGAATTAAGTTGTCAGAATTTACGATTCATAATTTGCATAATTATGAAATTCGTAATTCGTAATTAATGGAACTGTTTCATTCGTATGTAAAGTGAGCACCTGCATTGCGCGCTTATCGCCGCCGCTAGGTTTGACAGTGACGCTTGAGTAGCACGCTAAAAGTTCTTGATACTTTAGCTATTCTTTGTTTAGAATTTGATATATTATGGATATAACCAACTTCTGGTATAACTATTCTGAAACTAAGACAATGTTAAGATCTTTGTTTTTTAAACAAAATAAAATATGTACATAATTACATTACATTACAAAATATACAAAATACATATAAACAGTTGAGCCATCTAAAGACCGTTAGAAATGACCTATAGATAGCTCAACTGATCCAAATCACTACTAGACGGAAGCGAAAAAAGACTTGACATGAATATTATTGTATAACTATTTAAATGCCGGTTTGACAAGATATTTTATTTCACCGTTAGAAAGCACTATCATTGTCCACATAAATAAATAAATCCACTGATGCACAACTCGCTTCAAACCTACGACCTTAAGATCAGAAGACGTCACTACCTCTAGGTCAAGAACCATTACACCATCAGTACTTTCGAACACTTTCGGAGTGCCGTAGTCATGATATTAAATGGGATAAAAATCCAAGTACCAAACCATGTTAGCTGTATAACGTTTAAAATTAGAATGATTTGTAATTGGGCCGTACCACGAAGTGTACCGGGCTTCCGTTTATCGCACGCGTCAGCCGAACACATTACACGTTAGTACTTAGGTATATAAGCACTATGTAGGGTGTAAATAGACGTACTATTTATAGTCAACAAATCAACCACTGCAGAACATTTTTAAATCAAATGCCATACCTATTTTTGCCGCCAAACAGTAACGCTCGCATTTTTGTGGTTCGAAGGTTATGGTTTTCTTTATGTCAGCAAGTGACAAGACGATTAAGTCGCCCGCCTGACATTAAGCACCACGCCTGGCCATAACAGTTTTTAAGTTCTGTGTGGCACTACACTGCGCTCATTGCCCTGAGACGTAGTTGAGTCTCTGTCGCCCAGTATTTTTACTTGCTACAGTGCCCTGCAAACCTAAACACAGTAATGCTTGCACACTACTGCTTGGAGGTAGAATATCTGGCACTGCGGTGGTACACACCAAGATGGACTCTTGCTGAAGAGAACTACCACCAGGTTTTCGGTGATAGGCACATGAGACTTTCGATCTACGAATATATCTCAGGGTGGCAATGCGCAAATGATACTTCATATATACCTCTGGTTTAGCAAACGTTTATGCTGTTAATAAAAATATCTACGTCGATCAGGCTATAAGCTTGTTTTCCGCTTTGATGGTATAAAAATATGATGCCAAGCTAAAAGGAAAATTACTTACCAGGATTACAAAGACTGTCACTTTTCTTTTTTGTCACTGGTGACATAAACACCTTTTCGCGATCACTACACGCTTCGTACATAGACATGACATACGAACACTGCACTATAAGTTAGTAAAAAAGTATTTCACTTTTCAATAGAGCTTTAAAAAATCAATTTTTATGATATTTAAGTTTTAATCACTTTACAAAAACATTAAATTGATTTGAATAATAATTGACATAAGACAAAATCCTGGCGTTAAGATACTCCTAAAATAACCGATTCATAATGCGTATAAAACACAAAAAATGTTATAAAGGTAGTATTTTAGTAATAATAATGCAGTAAGACTTATACTCCTTTGGAGAAAAAATAACAGAACGTACTCAGAAGTTTTAGAACAGACTTAATACTATCACACCACTTTCCTTACAAAGGGTCGATTGCCATGTATGGCGTTCACGGTATTATAACACCAAATAGCTGTAAAAGACTTTCACACTGCCGTTAGAAAGTTTTAGGCACCTATTCTGCAAGTTTACAAAAGAGTTCGGTCTGTCTGTCGTGGCCCGGAACTTGAGAAATAACATACGTTCAACTAGAGGTTCAACGTGAATCCGTAATTTGTATTGACGTTTTGTTGTGACAATATGTAAATACATATTATATTTTTATAATTTGGATTGCTTATTTTGTTGGCTTAAAACTTTTCTTATTTCTTCTTTACAAACAACAATCTTTACTGCTCATAAAAACCATCACACAATCAACCATGACCGAATGCTCTCGAAAAGTTGCTAACAGAGCTAAGTGGAGACGTATTGCAACAGCCGCTACTCAATATATATTTATAACCACGACCACTCTGTCAAGAGTGTCCGACTGAGAAGAAGATCTTTACTGCGTTAGGATAGCATTAAAAATAACATATAAGAAATATTTTTCTGTGTAAATTAGTGTTATCTAAGTAAAGTCACAGGCAGAGGTAAACAAGCAATAAAAAGGTAAAAGAATGTAAAGACACGAACACCAACACTCATTTAGGTCATAAAGCTCGTTTAGGAGAGTTGATGCGTAGTTTAGAATTGGTTTGTTAATTTGTTGTTTTAGTTACGTGTCTGGGTTTAGCTGTTTTAATGGGTCTTAAAAATAGGTTTTTAATTATTTTGTAAAATGGATTAGGGTTCTATATTAAAAAAAAGCTATTAAAGTTTTTGATTTCAGCAAAACAATACAGTTGAGCTATGCGTTTTGTGAGTAGCTTACTTAACCATACTGCAGTTCCACGAGGACATAAAACTTAAACAATACAACCTTTACAAGACAGACCATAAATTCTTTGACTAAGATGTTTTTAATAGTTGTCTATGACAAGCCGGTCAAATAGCTCGCTTGATGAGCCTGACTAACTGACTAAGATTTGCAGTGTCGTACAAAGTGTGTCCTATCGCCCAATAGTTTCACTTCCTACAGTGCCCTTAAAACCTAAAAATAGTGCTTGGAGGCGGAATATCACTGCAATAGTACCAGCCAAGTCGTATTCTAGCTGAAAAGTCCAGCCACCAAGTGAAATTAGGATTAGAAAAACCGATGACAAACTTACGTTACACACGCAATGATATAAAATTTTGTTCAACACTTTCATCCTTAAAAATGTAATTTCTTCGTAACTAACAAAAATGTTTACTTAAAAATCTTACCTTTTTCCTTGGAAATATGTAAAACTTTCTTCAAAACTGGCGACTGCTCTTTTTTGTCTCCTGCCAAATTCATTTTGACAGTCTTCCAGCGGCTTCCGGTATTCATGTTTGATGTACCATTTGAGTCGTACATAAAAAAGTTTTGAGTGCCTGTCTCATTTAAATGAAACGCGGTGAATCACTGAGAGGTGCGAGTAAGTGTGGTATTTCTTGAAAGTGTAAACGGTTTTGTAGATTATAGCGAGCTTTTACGACTTGATACTTTGGGGGAAGTTGAAATAAGACCTATCATAATCGTAAAGATGGGCACGCAAAATACTTTGCTAAATTTGATATAGTTTTCTTTATGTAGTGTGGTTTTATTTTAGAACTAATAGAACGCCCTGCGACTTTGTTCGTGTTTTTTCAACAATTTTCTGCTGCGTCATCTAAATATTGAATTACGAAAATTAATTTTTTATGCAACCATACCTTATTGACTTTATTCATAGAAAAAATATATTTTAGTGACTATTGCTAAGTATTACCTTTTCATGTTTTTCTACAGTCAATGAACAAAGACGATGACATTTAGCTAACTGATGTTTTTAGTATGATTATGAATAAGGCCCTGAATCGTTTTATCTCTAGAAAGTACTTTTGGCTATGCGTTGGTTGTCAGTCAGTAAATCATACAGCAACGTGCCGATTTTATAATAAAATAAATTAAAGTTTAGTTATATAAATATGACGGAGGTACACTAGTATTGACAAAGAGTGGTACTTGGTACCTCTAATGTACCTTTTTTATGCTGTATGAAATACAACAAGAACACATTAACACACAAACAATCATGACAGCCTTCTAATGTTCCCACTACTGGGACACTGGCCTATTTGCAAGCGAGAGTCATTGGGTCTTAATCCACCACGCGGACCCAATGCGAATTAGTGGATGGCACATGTCTTTCGAATGTTTAGTTCTTGGACATGCCGGTTTCCACACGATGTATTCTTTCACCGTATGAGAGCACTGGCATTGCGCACATAAATTTTTCGAACAGAAAAATCCATTGGTGCACGACCGGGTTTGAACCCACGACTTTAGGATCGGAAGGCGGGGTCACTACCACTAGACCAATGGTGTTCTGGTGGACACAAACAATAAAACAAGTAAAGGTACGTTTAGTTATATATTTTACTTCATTAAAATATATTATTTAAGATCATTCAAGCACCAATTTTTTTTTTTTTAAATATCAAGATTGAAAGATCACCGTATATCGATTGAAACGTCGTCATGAAAGGATTTATTGAAGTACACAGGGTCACGACTCGGCCCATTATTAGCGCAAATTGTATGCCTGCATGGGCTTTAGAAACTTTATTGTAGTCACATCTTTTGAGCTTATTGTACCTTTAGTGGGGTTAAAATGAGTTTCTAGTAAGTGAGGGAATAGTGACTTGCAATACTTTGTATAAGTCAAGTTCGTCACTATATGACTTTTTACGGTATTCAGGAAAAACGGAACTCTTAAAGATTTTTTTTTATGCTACTAAAGTGGTAACCAAGCGTACGGCCCACTTGATGGTCAGCGGTTACCGTAGCCTATGTACGCATGCAACATTATAGATATCACTTGCGTGTTACCACCCTGAGACGTTAGATGGAAAGTCTCATGTGCCTGTAATTTCACCGGAAACCATAACCTTCGAACCGGAATACCGCAATGCGAGCATTACTGCTTGGCGGCAGAAATAGGTATGGTGGTAGTCCTTCCCCAAACGAGCTCTAACACAAAGAATTCTACTACTCTTAAAATAAAAGATTTGTTTGCCAGTCAAACAGCCGGACGGTTTTTTTTTCTTCTATTCAAAATTAAATTTATAAAAAATAGAATTAGCAATATCTAATAAAGTTTTTTTAGTACCTCAAAAACTGACAGCAATATTAACAGGGAAAAAGAAATAACTTTAAAATTACCAGTAAGCCTATATTCGGCTTGGATCACAAATCCCCATAGATAATCCCCTGCGAAGGGTTTTCTGAACCCTTTTCTATCGAATTTAGCTGCGGCAGGGGATTTGTTATCAAAAATTCTCAAAAACTTTACTTTTTTGAGACTTTTCCCTTAACCTTAACTTTATTATAATTTAAGATTTTAGTTTATTAAGTAAGTCTATTTAATTATTATTCTCTACTAGTCTATTAATTTAGTTAAATTAAAATAGTAGGTAAGTTCAGATTTTAAATAAAAATCTTATACATAAGTAGTTAAATAGTTTTTAGAAATAATTTGCGTTCTATTTTTTACAGTGCGGAACCATCAAAGCGCCAGTTTCACTTGCACTTGTTTCTTAATTTTTTCATTATCACTGTTTGGTTTTGTTTAGATCATTTATATTGGATATCAGCTGCTACCGTTAAAAAGATAATACAAAAATATTAAACAAATAAATAAATATTGGCGGACAGTATAAACAGCGCCATCTAGCAAACTCAGGAGAACCCACCCATTCACACAAACACACACACACATACACACACACACATACACACACATACACACACACACACATACACACACCCACACATACACACACCCACACATAACACTTACTCACGTCCTCACACACACATCCGCTCATTAATTTTTATTTGTAGAGCTTTACTTATTGATATTGATTAGTTAGTACATCAATATTTTTTTGTTAGTTGTAAATTTACGTACATAATGTACCCTTAAGTACCCTATGAAACAAACTGCACCTAGTTTTTAAGGAGGGCGTTGGCTGCAACACAGTTTTAACAACTATTTGCAGTTATCGTTTGTCCCATTTATTACTGTACCATTGTAATTGTTCCGAAAATAAAACTTTTTATTATTATTATTATAAAACTAAGAAAAACTTGTACTGGGAACAAGATACCTGGTTTTTTTAAATATAATACTAAAATACATAAAAACACTGTAGACCCGGAACAAATATTTTAGAATCATGCAAACATTTTGTCCCACAGCGGGTATTTAACCCATGTATGTTCGATTCCCGCCTCTCGCCTTAAACCTGGCATTCGCTCACTGCGACACCGAGGTCGTTAAAATCAGACACCAATGCCTTTATTCATAAAAAACGGTCAAATAAGCGGCTTGCTAAGTATTGTCTTGTTATTTTTATGTCTTGAAACTGGCGTAAACAGGCGTAAATTCACCCAGATTTTAGACGTTTCAAAATTATTAAAACACTAGCTCTTGCCCGCGACTTCGTTTGCGTAGAACTCAGGAACCGTACTTTTTTCCGGGATAATTTGGAATATTTAGAATTTAGAATAATTTATTTAAGCAAAAATACATAAAAAGTATAAATATAAAAAGTATAACATAAAAAGTAGCTTTTGTCATATTTTCGGTTATTATAGCTAGCTATCTATGTATTAAATTAAGTGAACAGGTTCTTTTAGGCAAGCGTGCTCCATCATCGACCACACCATCACTTACCATCAGGTGAGGTGGTGGTCAAACTATAATCAATAAAAAAAAAAAAAAAAAAAAACTGCCAAATCGGTTTAATGGTTGTGGAGTTATAGAAGAACAATTATGCCAACGAACAAAAGCGACGATTGATATGAATGACCATAAGCTAACAGAGGTTTAAAGTACGTTTTTAATAGGGGCCCTAATTTATGCAAAGGTTTTAAGTTTGTACAAAAATAGCTACAAGATCAAAGTAACACAGCTTTCCTCTCGTTTGTCATTTAATATGTTCAAATGTTTGTACGATCTACAAATATTTGTCCCGGTTGTTCTGGGTATTTTCTATATATAATAAAAAATATCTATCTATGTATTGTATTGTAATAAGTATATATCAGTCATCTAGTGCCCATAAACACAGCTCTGTTAAACAGCAGCTTATCTTGGGGCTAAATGACGCTGTGTGTATTGTCCAGCATTTATTATTATTTATTATTAAATATTTATAGCAGAAACCCAATGCCTTATATAAACGGCTGATACAACAGAATAATGAAATATTTCCTTCGTTTAACGTATTATATTCCTTCTCTAGAACACAATATTCAGCGAATTGAACATAATTTATAAATCGCAGAGAAACCCTGGACTTATTCTGTCAACAAGTAGTCTGCAAACATTACTGCGATAAATTTTAAAGAAAAAATACTGAGCGATTATTATTATTACTTTAATATCTATTGAATGGCACATTTTACATATAAGTTTTACAGATTTAAATCTTCTTAGCATGCATAGGTTAAAAACATATTTTTTGAGACTCCGTGGAGCCCCTTGGCATGCATCGAGGCTGGCCACCGGGGATGGTTTAGTGAGTCGTCGAGTCCGACAACCTCACACACCCCCGTCGTACCCTTATGCGACGGGATGTCTGGATGCAGATTCCTCCCCGTTAACAAAAAAAAAGGTTAGGTTAGGTTAGGTTATAACTGTTAGCTATATTCATAAAAATAAAGGAATTACTAAGTAAAGTACATAATAGTTCCACGATAAACATACTTTACCGCTGTCAGAAAAATGTTTCATTCAAATCTATCATCGTTATTATTCAATTAAAATGACAATGACAGACTATAAAATTATTAGCGAGCCACTTAAATGAAAGTTTATTTTTTATGAATAAAACTCTATTATCACAGTGTGACACACCCTTAAATTAGTATAAAGATAAAGTTTTAAGGCTGGATTCGACCAAAACCACTGACGACTATTCGCAGAACAAATTATAATTCATTAATAAACTTGTATTGACCATTTATTTCATTTCATTTTCATTTTCATTTATTCATTAACAATTAATAAAATCGTATTTGAAATTAATTAAAAATTATAACTAAAACTAAAATTAAATATACTACATTATTCTAATATTTTTACACAACAGAAATTAATAAAATTTTATAAAGAAAAATTAAAATACACATGTCCAAATAATCAGAGAAAATAAAATGTCAAGTCCTTAATGAATGTCTTAACTCTAATACATAAATAAATGTCAACAAAGTCAACTTTATATTATAATATTATCACATTCTAAAAATTCACTTAATGAATAAAAACACCCTTTCAACAACAGCTTTTTAAGTTGCGATTTAAATATGTAAGGACTTTCGATGATCTTCATGTGAGTAGGTAGTGAGTTGAATAGCCTTACCGCTTGATAACGAGAGCCATGCTTTGCAATATTCAACCTCGGGCATAGAGGTGCCTCAAGATCTTTACGTCTTGTATTTAGTCTACTTATTCTTTGTTCCCCAGATTCATATTTAAATGGATGTTTAACAATGTCCATCAGTAGTACTAAAATATATAGGCTAGGAACTGTCAAAATATTAAGACTCTGGAAATGCACTTTACGAGTAGGCATAGCTAGAATAGTAATACTACATAGAAAGTTGGTCATATCCACATTGAATCTGTTATTTCGAATCGGAGCAGTCGTAAAGAAGTCAAGTATGAACCAAATAAACTTAGTATTCCTCTCTTGTCTGTGCACTCCATCAGTGCAATCCCGGCTGATATTGCAGAATAAACAAACAAATGTAAGCACAAGTAGGGTTTGAGTTTCGAGAGTTCCGTAGCTTTTATAAAATGACTCATTCAATATGTTATTTAATATTGTAGAACATTTTTTTGTTCTATCATCAATAGTTTCCGCAGCGCATGCGATGAAATACATTTTATGGCAATTTTTTTTACACCTTGGGTTACATTATTGAAGTTTTAGTAGGGATCCCTATTATTTTCTAAAATAAAATATAACTTATGTTACTCAGGGATAATGTAGCATTCTAATGGTGAAATAATTTTTGAAATCGAACCAGAAGTTTTTGAGTTTATTCGTAACAAACAAAAATACAAACATACAAATCTTCTCTCTTTATAATATTAGTATAGATATAGATTTACTTCATAAGAACAATCAGCCAATAGACTTTGCTGCTGGACCTGGGCCTCCCAAAAAGAAGACCGATTTTAGGCTTTACCATCCACCCATTTCTTGCGACTGCTACAATATGAGCAGTCTATAAAGTAAGTGGCCGTTCTAAACCATTTTCCAGCGTTACCGTTCGCAGAATCGTTTGAAAGATAAATCACAATAAATAATTTATTTTAGAAAGTAATTATCAGTGCCTATATGAACTAAAATAGTTTTGATTTGCTGTTCATCGTGATCAGTTTTCTAATGTTCCACTGACATACTCTCGCACCAGAGTGATTGATGAATACCTCACGCGGATCTAATGTAGATTTGTGGATGATAAAAAAACAGTCATCAAATGGTCGTCTAAAGGTCTAAAGGGGATGAGATACAGAAAAGTATATAAATCATCTAACCAGAACTTACCGTTTTAGCTGTACTTACGTTGAGTCAGTCAATCAATCAGTCAGTTTGGTTTTCTAAATTTAAAACGGAACTCTAAAACAAGTAAGTATACGGCACAGATACTTTATAGCTCAGTAAAACAACAAGCGTGATTGAAAACAGTATATTTTAACTTTACTCCAAATAAAGTGAGAGAAATCGCAGTATTTTTTACCTGCACAGCGCAGAATAAAAGATAGGATTTTTTTATGTATGCGGATATTGTATATTTTATGCGGGTTTAGGCAGTACTATTACAATGACATCAAAATTTCAGATATTGTTTAGTATTAAGCCTTTCTGAATTAATTATATAAATTCAAATAATGAATCTAGAGAGCCATCCAATGTGTGAGGCCAGCCTAACTATTTAGATCTTATCTCTTCTTCTTCTTTTGTTTAATGGCCTCTGTGGCTAGTTTGCCACAATTTTGCCAGTGTCAAGTGTATTAGTTTGATTGTCGCTTAGCAACGTAAACAAACGAAATTTGGAAAAAAAAAGGTTGCCTTTTCTTTCAAAATTCTCCTGGAAAGTCTTTGACTAAATTACCAACCAACATTACCCCTCCATTTCAATTACTTACACTTGTGCTAAGTAAACAAGTTAAATTGAATAAACTGCCACCAAATGAACGCAAAAAAACTCAAAATAACACGAGAAAAATAATTAAAATGGCAAGACCTATGTCGTTTTGACAAGATAGCCAAAGACCTAGATCTTATCTCTGTGATAACTTTGTATGGAAGTTGATGTACTATAATTATTAATATTTAAAAGAAAAATCATAAATTATTTTGATCTGTGTCAATCAAGTGACAGGTATTACCACAGAGCACATGGTATTTACTAAACCTAAACGTAGTGCTTACATTCTCTTGGCACCCAAGATACTTTTTACCGTAAAAAGGTATCGTACTTATTGTTTATTTGTTGTCTTTTTGATTTCTTTACAAAACGAATTAAAACTATTGAAAGGAAGATTATATTCCCTCAGCAATGGATGAAAATCTTGGCTACAGCGGTGAAGATGGTGAAGAGAGGCGGACATCCTCGCAATGGAATCTCACCCACGAAAGTCTTTTGTCTTTTGAGCGAGAGTCTTCGAATCAATTCCTTCAGTACCGGAATTTCCATCTGCATCTGATTAAAAAGGTATCATAATAGTCTCATGTCTTTTGAAAGACAGTCTCCAAAAATGATTTTCAGTACCGTAAATTCCACTTGTATCCAAGTAAAATGTAACCAAATAATCGTTTGCCATTTGAACGAGAGTCTTCATCAATTCTACAGTACCTACCGAAACTTCCAGCATATTGAATTATATTAGTTCACGATAGTTTTATTAGCAAAATTCCAACATCTAATTTAAAAGGTAATTTGATAGCACTGACTGGTTCTTTTTAGTATAGTCGCATGATATTCGAACGAGAGTTTTTTTACAACTCTCACAGTACCGAAATTTCCCTTTGCATTGATTAAAAAAGTAACTAAAAAGTCTCATGTATTTTGAACGAGAGTCTTCAAACCAATTCCTACGATATCAGAAGTAAATAAGCATAGTCTCATGTATTTTGGACGAGAGTTTCAAATCAGTTTGTACAGTACCGAAAAAAAATAAAAATAAAATAAAAATATAAGCATTAGAAGTGCTATAAAATACTGAAATTACTGAGCGAAAGAGACTTAACAACAATGTCTCGGGGTGATAAGCGTAGTGCAGTGCCACGCAAACACTTAAAAACCATAAGCTTTGGGTGGCACTGCATCTGTAATAGTCAGGCGTGGTGCTTAACATTAGGTGGGCGCCTTAATTGTCTTGTCATTTGCTGACAATAAAAAAAAAAAAAAAACACTCGTTCTCTCTAAGACACCTTTTTCTGGCCAGATTTGCCTGACCTGGGTGCTTAGCATGAACAACTCGTTTGGCAATCGTTAATACAAACGTATCGTACGTCACAAGAGTTGTAGAGTTCTCTGTGATAGAGCTCGTCTGGGGAAGGACTACCACCATACCTATTTCTGCCGCCAAGCAGTAATGTTGGCATTGCTGTGTTCCGGTGTGAAGGGTATGGTTTCCGGTGAAATTACTGGCACATGAGGCTTTCGATCTTAGCCTCAAGGTGGCAACCCGCGAGTGTTACCTCTGGTATTGCAAGCGTCCATAGGCTGCGGTAACCGCTTACCATCTTGTAGGCCGTACGCTTGGTTGCCACTTCAGTTGTATAAAAAAAAAATTCGTCCCCAGTAACGGTTCCCCCAAAAATCCATACAAATTAACAGCTGGACGTTACGTTTACGTTAACGATTGTCAAACGAGATTTTCGTGCTAAGCAGTCTGCTAATTTATTTGTTAAGCTATTGTGTTAATTACAGAAAGAAGTACCATCAGAACGCCGCATCATCCCTTCAACGAAGAACGAAAGACTTTCGTACTTTAGGAACTATGTCTCATCACCGATCAAGACACAAGCGTGCTTGCGTCAAAAATCCTTTAACTTGTACGTAACTATTTATAGACAGTAGACCCGGCGCGGTTTCACTTGCGTTTTTTAGCAAAATACATCCTATATATTTTCTCACCGTTTAAACCTTCCCATTTATACCCTTCACACCAGAATACAGCAAAGCGTGCATTACTGTTTGGCAGCAGAAATAGGTATGGTGGTAGTCCTTCCCCGGACGAGCTCCATCACGAAAAACTTTACTACTCTTACAACCTGAACTTTTACAAACATTTCAAGACCAAAATTAGCCAAATCGGTGTAGCCGTCCTTGAGTTTTAGCGAGAATAACGCACAGCAATTAATTTTTATATATAAGAAGAAGATAAAAAAACTTGAAAACTTGAAACTTGATACTGTGTGGATAGTCCAGAAAAAAAAACCTGAGACTTGGTCTACGTCACGTGATAGCAACGAGCGAGCGATAACCTCTGGTACTGCAAGCGTTATATAGTTAAGCTATTGCTAGTAATTGCTTACTATCAGGACGTGTTAAAAGCTGCTTCGCCATGGTTCGATCTTTGCTCATTTCAATAGTGTGGATAAATTATGTTGTCACCGACTTTTTTAATAACCATGAATTTTATAAGGAATGCTAATTTTTAAGAGTTTTTGGAGAAATTAGACATCTAAGAAGTAGGCACGTTTAAAAAAGGCTTAATTGCATAAGAGCGAGATTAAGAGTTTAAGAGTAGTAGAGTTCTCTGTGATAGAGCTCGTCCGGGAAAGGACTACCACCACACCTATTTCTGCCGCCAAGCAGTAATGCTCGCATTGCTGTGTTCCGGTGCGAAGTGTATGGTTTCCGGTGAAATTACTGGCACATGAGGCTTTCGATCTTAGCCTCAAGGTGGCAACCCGTGAGTGATACCTCTGGTATTGCAAGCATCCGTAGGCTGCGGTAACCGCTTACCATCTTGTGTGCCGTACGATTGGTAGCCACTTCAGTTGAATTAAAAAAAAAGAGCTACCTAGAAATAACAAGACGTCACACAAGGAATATTAAACTTGGCTTTGTTCTAGAGTTTTCTGGGAGTATGTGTTGAATACAATCTTCAAGAGTCTGCAGCATACGTATGCAAATATTTTCTTAGCTTCCTACGTACCAGAAGAACATTTATTTGTGGCTAAAATGGTACCATTTATGTATGGTTAGTAAAATAAACCTAAGCCAATATTGATTAATACTTAAGTGTGAATCGTTACCCAAGCATCAATTTGATAAATATTATTTATGAAGAACTGACAAAAATATATGTTTGAGTATCGTTTTGAGCTTGAGTTTTGTTCATTTTATAAACGGGTGTTTTCACGTACCGGTATATTGGTAAAGAGGTACCGACGATATAGTTCGCGGTAGTTTATGAGTAAAATTGAGTTTTGTTCTTGAATACGGACCTAAACCTGTGCCTAAACAGACTGTCTGAAAGTTGGCTGAATGAAGCTTGAAAAGGGTTTGAACGAATCAATTTAAGTCTTGTATTTCTAATATTGAAAAGAAAAAAGTTTATATGTTTGTATATTATCACGCATTAGCAACTGAACAGATTGAAATAAAGTTTGGTGCAAAGACAGATTATACGCTGGGATAACATAGGCTACTTTTTATCCCGGATATTGTACGGCTCCTGTGTTCCACGCGAACCAAGTCGCAGGCAACAGCTAGTGTTATATAAACTCAAATGTTTACAGAATTGTTTTGTTTCAGGACTTAAATACTGTTTTATTATCACTGGTTTCCTGGAAGTGATCGCTTACGTATCAAATACTGTATTCATCTTTGACTATTTGATTGGCAGCATATTTCTGAAAAATCCTTGGAACAGGTACGTAATAGTAGACAATTTCAATATGGTATAATAATTATCAGTATAAAATCCTAAAAGTCTGTATATATAGGGTCATTCATTATTAACCTGACAAATTTAAAGAAAAGGTTCCACAAAGAAAACGAAAATAAACGAAAATAAATAAATAAAATTAGGTTTATTTTAACTTTTTTTTAACCTTAGGTAAATTGATTACGTTTTTCTAGTCAGTTATGAGTTATTCTTGTCGGAAAACAAAAAGACAGCTCGCGGCGCCAATGACCCCCACGTCAATGAACCGCGTATCAAAAACCCACGCGTCAATGACCTGCGCGTGTCAATGACCCATATAACCAACACGGGGCTCGCGTTCTCGAATATTTTACTATTACGTGATTTCCAATAATGATAGGTACATTATTTTTTTTATTGATGTGGAACCTGTCCGTTAAGTTTGTCAGGTTGATAATGAATGACCCTGTATAATATATATTGTATGTGTTATCACACCAATACTGATTCGAGTTTTTGTAAAATTACGACAAAGTCATTTTACTATATTATTATGCACTGCACTTGAGTCACTTCAGGACATGTTATTTGCCAAGTAATTTTACAAAAAAACTGCGATAGCCATTATTTTAAAAAATAATTCGAAGATTACCAATTCATGTGTGTTTCACGCAACAGCAAATTGGCCTTGAACTAGCATTGCAATTGCTTGCAGGCAGTTAATCTGAACTCCATCAAAACAGTTTCTTGCTAAAGATCCACCAGGTGATTTTGCAAGGTACGACTCGCACTTTACTTGGTAGACGACCGATGTGGCACCGCGGGCGAAGGTCTGCCTGCGATTCCCGCCATATAACTAATATTTGTATAATCTGCAAATATTTGTTCCAGGTGTTCTGGGTATTTTCTATGTAAAAAATATCTATCTATGTATTGTATTAGGTTTATCAGTCATCTAGTACCCATAACACAAGCTCTGCTTAGCTTGGGGCTAGTGGTGTGTGGATTGTACAGCATTATTTATTTGCTTATTTTACAGATGTCCAGAAAACGGCTTCGTTTACGTAAGCAATGACCACAACGGCAACGCCACAACTAAAGTGTACTGTTACAATATCATAGATTTCGGCAAAAGGGTCAGAAACAAAACAGTTGAATTTCAACGTGGATTTTATTATATTCCCGAAGATGATGAAAATTTGCAAATAGTGCAAATAGAATATTTTATGTACGTTTGTCATGTTATACGTTTTTTTTAAGATACATGTCATTATCGGACGTTTACCGTTACAAAGCAAAACGGAAAGAAAGAAAATAACTTTTTATGACAAAGTACGGTACACAAAATAACAGTAAAAAGCAAATTATTAAAAAAAAATATTAATATATAGCAAATTATTCAAAAAAAGCATACACGTGTGTAATTAGTATACAGCTGCTATGATTGTTTGTCAGATTGGAATATCTGGGCCTTTATTGCGCTAAAAGTAAACGTATTTGCAAAGTAGACTTTAAGTTTCATGGGCTCGGCATTGGCAGTGAGTCGTAAAGTAAAACGGTTTCTTATTACTATTTTCAATCAACGATGTTTAAATTTAGGAAAGCAAGTGTCAACAAAATCGACATTACCAGTTTTAAAAACTACAAAATCGTTTCTTTGATAAAAAAACAATAATTCGACGACCGATGTGGCGCAGCGGGCGCAGGTCTGCCTGCGACGCAGTGGTAGCGGGTTTGATTCCCGCCTCGGGTCAAATGTTTGTACGATCTACAAATATTTGTTCCGGGTGTTCTGGGTATTTTCTATATAATAAAAAATATGTATCTATGTATTGTATTAAGTATAAATATATCAGTCATCTAGTACCCATAACACAGCTCTGTTTAACAGCAGCTTATCTTAGGGCAGATGATGCTGTTTGGATTGTCTAGCATTATTATTATTATTATATTAATAATTTCTTACTGACTGAACGTGTCATAAATTTTTATAACTATATTTTTGTTTCAGACACAAAATAATAAAAGATATATCATTTCCTTTACTTATCCTTTATAACATTGTAATTTGGGGAATATTAGCTTGTTGTTACAATCAATTGTTCAACAAAAACTTTTGGAGGGTAAGAAAAATATCTATACTAATATTATAAAGAGGAAAGGTGTATTTTGGTTTGTTACGAATAAACACAAAAACTACTAATCCAATTTCAAAAACTCTTTCACTATTAGAATGCTACATTATCTCTGAGTAACATAGGCTATATTTATTACTAGCAACCCGCCCCGGCTCCGCACGAGCGCGGTTTCATTGCACCCGTGCGAAGCTGGGACGGACATCTAGTTGTTTATAAAAAAAAACTACTGTAAGTCAGAAGAAGTAAAAAACAGAGGCAATAAGTGTGTTTTAGTTCACTCTAGATAAAGAAAACAGAAGAAAGTCAAAAATAGAGACGAGAAGTGTGCTTTAGTTCACTCTATACAAAAAGTGTATTTGAGGATCAAGATGTAAAAACAAAAAACTAGATTTTTACCTGCCTTCTAATGTTACCACAGTTATGACATTGGCCTACTCTCGGCTGAGAGTACATGCTCTTACCTTCATGTCTGTCCTTCTGTATGTATAAACGCTTAGATCTTTTGAGCTACACAACGGATTTAGATGTGGTTTTCGTCAATAGATATAATGATTCAAGAGAAAGGTTTATACGAATAGTTTTAAACACCCACGTTTTTTTTAGATTTTGGGAATTTTTGTGTCAAGATCACAGCTAGTAAATTTTTTTTTAAGGTTTATCATAAAGTTCATTGGGGTGCGATCGCAATGGATTTAATTACTTATTCGTACCTATTGTTATATTATTATGATAAAGACTATTTTGAAGCTCCAAGTATTGAAGTTACGCCTCATTTGTACGAACGTGCGTTTGAAGTAAGTAAATTAATATAAAATGTGGTCCAGTTGGTAAAGGTTGTCTGAAAGAGATCGCTTACTTAGCGATAAGACTGCCCATTGTACATTGTTTTTAATCTCCGCAGTCTTTTATTATCATTGGTTTTTATAGTTTGTATGGTGACAATTAAAAAAAATCATTCATTCATTCTTAAAAATAAACAGAAAAAACACTAACTTATAAAATTCTGACCCAAAAGATTATCTGATTTATATATAAGGTCATTCATTATCAACCTGACAAACTTAAGGAGTTGGTTCCACACATAAAAAAAAATACTAGTATGTTTTTTTTCTAAACGTTTTTTTTTATATTTAAAAAAAAAGTTCGTAATGCTGCTTAATAATTAGTTTTCCTTCTTAGAAATCAAAAAGGCAGCGCTCGGCACGTGTCAGTGAACCGCGCGTCAATGAACCGCGGGTCAATAACCCGCTCGTCCTTGACCTGCGCGTGTCTTTGACCCGCTACGGGTGCGCACACTCGAATAATTAATTATTACGGCGCTTAACTCGATTCCCAACAATGATAAATAATAATTGAGCGGAAAAACGTAATCGTTTTTTTTTGTTTACTTGGGATTTTTAAGACAAAATATACATATAAAAAAATAATTATAGGTACATATATTTTTTTTTTTTATGTATGGAACCTATCCCTTAAGTTTGTCAGGTTGATAATGAATGACCCTGTATAGTACAAATCTGTTATTACAAATTTATGTATGGTGTTGCGCTCTTAGATAATACTTGTAGTCAATAATGTTCATTCGTCTAGTAATTTAAAAAATATGATGCAGTGAACAGGCAGAAAAACTAGAACAACTGTGGTATCTGTGAAGACGGACTTTTGCGAGTCCTAGGTTATTTCAATATTTCTCAAAGAGTATTTTTAATAATCAAAATGTTATTTTCCAGGATGCCAATGTTGATTTTTTAGCTGAATCAACCACCGCTCCACCTCTAGTTCATGTCTTGACAGCAAGAAGTACCCAAGAGGTAATATCATCATCATCATCATCAACCTATTGCAGTCCACTGCTGGACATAGATCTCTCCCATGGCGCGCCACTGAGCCCGGTCTTCGGCTCTCCCCATCCAGTTTTTGCCAGCCACCCTGCGCAAGTCGTCGCTCCATCTAGCCGGAGGGCGCCCTACTCTACGTTTGCCTAAACGCGGTCTCCACTCAAGAGGTAATATAAGTGCTAAATAAGTTTAATTCACCAATCTGTGTTGTGATTGGGTGGTCGGTAGCTTATTTATAATATCACATTACTAGCTGTTACCCGCAGCTTCACTTGCACTCGTGTAGTATCAGTATAAAATTATATCTTATTTATAATTTAAAAATGAGTCATGTTTCATAAATTTAGTAAACTAACTAAACTAGATTTTGTAAAATATAGGTTTTATGCCACATTCGAATTGGTTTAGCGGTTTAGTCGTTAAAATAAATGACATGCAAATAAATAGATAAATAATGTTGAACAAATCACACAGCTCCTTTTTTTTTTAATGCAACTGAAGTGGCAACGAAGTGGCCCACAAGATGGTAAGCGGTTACCGCAGCCTATGGACGCTTGCAATACCAGAGGCATCACTCGCGGGTTGCCACCTAGAAGCTGAGATCGAAAGCCTCGTGTGCCAGTAATTTCATCGGAAACCATACCCTTCACACCGGAACACAGCAATGCGAGCATTACTGCTTGACGGCAGAAATAGGTATGGCCTAACAAGATAGGTCTTTCGTTGCAGATTTTACCAGGACATGACAGTGCTATCCTAGTGATATCGAATGGACTATGTTACATATTTAGAGCGATGCTTTCATATAAAATAAAACAATACTGTGAAAGTCTTGCTAGAGTACCTATTTTAATACCTGGTTTTATCGGTGAGTTATTTACCGTTTTATTTACAGGTGGGCCCTAATTGTCTTGTCACTTGCTAACAAACAAAAAAAAAACATGGCCGCTACTATTAATTAGCATCGCCTAGGTTCTTGCCGTCAAATACACCACCGGAAAGGCTGAGCCTTTGAAATACCGTTGTGGCTACGCCCCGTCAGGGAAACTGAGTTATTTTGACAGCAAATCATAGTAATATTTATAGTAGTAACAGTAGTATTTGTTTTTATTGTAGTGTCTGTACAAAAAGACCGCAAATGTTATGCAGCGTGTGAGAGAAACCAGCAACGGTTTCATAAAGATGATTGCTGATAGGATGGACTCAGTCATTCTCAGTCGATTCATCAGTTTACATGTGAGAGGTGTAAACCGGTGAATCGACACTATTTTAGTTACATCTTAAATTTTAATTTCAATTTTATATGATTATTTTTGGTTTTGATTATAGTTATGTTATGTGTGCCCTCAGACATTCTAATTTGTCTGAGTGTGTGCCTAATGTGTAAATGTGTAACCCTACTATGGAACCTGTGTCCAAAATAAATGATATTTATTTTATTTATACACTCCGCGCGTAATTTTTTTGGCTACCAAAACAGCAGGACGTGAGCGCGACTACAGATAGACGTCAGCGCGGTAACAGCAAGACGTAAGCACAGCGTTGACTCGTGTTTTACCGACACCTTCTTAATGCCGATTGCGTCTGTGCATTGCTTACTTACCAGCTTAGTTCAAATATTTATGTAGCGGCGGTTGAGTTGAGGCAATGTTGATTTGTACCAACATACATTTTTATTTATTTTCAGGTCCAAACTCGTGGCTGTATTTTTGGCCGATGTTTTTATCAACATTTTTTCTGGGAGACATATTCACGCTTATATTTCTTTCATTGCATTTTGTTATGGAAATAATGACTACTGCAAGTATTTAATTAACTATAACTTTAATATTAAGCTTTTTTATAAGTTTGCAGTCTCAACTGACGGGTTAATTAAGATTACTAACCCACAGCTCAGTGAAGCCTAGGCTCCATTGACAAGTTAACGCGCCATGTACCTATCAAGCCAACAATGATAGATATTCTGTTCTTTGTAGTAGATACCTACTATCATCATCGAGAATAGGCTAACAGTAACTGTTAGCCTATTCATACATAATAATGTGGAAAATCCAAAAACCTTTACAGCATCATCTAGCCCCAAGTTATGGGTACTAGATGACTGGTATACAATACAATAGGTACATAAATAGATATTTTTTATTGTATTATACGTACATAGAAAATACCCAAAACACCCGAAACAAATATTTGCAGATTGCACAAACATTTGTTCCAATGCGGGAATCGATACCGCAACCTCCTGCGTAACAGGCGGACCTTTGCCCGCCGCGCCACACCATTAATTTTGTTTTATTTCAGGTTGTAACTTTCCAATGTTTAGTGGAAGTGGTCGTTGTCGAGTGGCCTCAACTCCCCGCGTCCCTCGTGTGTAGCGCCATGATTATAGTTGGATGCTTTTTTAATATTTTTGTACCTTTGGTAGGACATTTATTTAGTTATTCGTACGCATAGTCATCATTTGAATGGGCCATCATCATCATCATCATGACAGCCTTCTAATGTTCCCACTACTGGGACACTGGCCTATTCGCAAGCGAGAGTCATTGGGTCTTAATCCACCACGCGGACCCAATGCGGATTGGTAGATGGCACATGTCTTTCGAATTTTTAGTTCTTGGACATGCCGGTTTCCTCACGATGTTTTCCTTCACCGTATGAGAGCACTGGCATTGCGCACATAAATTTTTCGAACAGAAAAATCCATTGGTGCACGACCGGGTTTGAACCCACGACCTTAGGATCGGAAGGCGGGGTCACTACCACTAGACCACCGGTGATCTCTATCATGTGAATGGGCCATAGAGTCCATAAATGAAGAAGTAATGCGTAAAATGAACTACCAAAAACCCATGCAAATTGACAGCTTGACCGTGCGTTTATGTTTACGATTGTCAAATGTATTTTCGTGGTTTGTACCTTGGGGCTACCAAGTAACTCAGTTTCAATCCAATTTCAATCAGCAGCTTAACAATAAGCTATATTCAATTGGTTATTTTTGTTTTTATAGTGTTAACCATCACACTAAGGGAATACTAAAGATTATAATATCCCAAAAATTATTTTGCCTCAAGCGGGATTTGAACCCGCAACCACCGCTTGATACGCGGGCGCAATTTCGGGGACGAATTTCGTCCAAGCGAGATATGTCTCGATAGCTCAATTGGTAGAGCGCCCGCGTATCAAGCGGTGGTTGCGGGTTCAAATCCCGCTTGAGGCAAAATAATTTTTGGGATATTATAATCTTAAGCTATATTCATACAAAATAAGACTGTTTTCGATTGAAACCAAACGAAATTGATTGCAACTATGGTACAAATACTCAACTCGGTTGCAATCTGATTTCATTCAGCAACCAGCTGTCGACAAGCTAAATATATAAATATTGATACTACTCGTAAATACGTCAGTTTTTGATTAAAACCAAGTGATATCGATTGCAATTAAAAAACCATAATATTCTCCTGTGAGGTTCGTTCGTATGAGTCAGTGGCCAACTCTGGTGACAGAGTTTCTAGACCGCCCGAAGGTCTCTGTCATGGCCTAACAACTTTGAAAAAGCCGGGACCGTCTACTTAACGTGCCCTCCGAAGCACGTGAGCGCTCAGTTGAAATTGCCACTGGCGGTCACCCATCTAAATTATGACCCCGCGGCTTAACTTCGTTGATCTGTTAAGAACAACTTAGACAGCTACGTCACGAGCGCTCCTGTGAGGTGATTCGGTTGCAATCCGATTTCAACCAGTGAACTGTCAATTAGCTGTCATATTCATATAAAACACGTCACTTTTTGATTGAAACCAACTGAAATCGATTGCAACCGAATTACATACTGATATTCACCGAGTTGCGTAAAGCACACACACACATGCATAAGCATTGCTTAGCTAGAAACGTTATGTAGAATGTTCAACAATTACAAAAAAAAAATCTACAAGTGTCCTGAATCTATTTTTTTTTTCAGGACCTATTTTTTGTATTGACCTATAACAAAAGCACAGCAACGATGCTCGAATGCGTGGTGCTGTACTGGATGTACCCAGTCTACAGATTAGCAGACGACATGTCCTTCCACTGCGGTTCTCCGCTTCACTTTGTGCGAGTGCAGCTTTTAGTGATGTGCCCTATTTACTATATGGTTAGTAACTCTTTGTTTGATAATAAGAATAAATAATAATAAATAATGCTGGACAATCCAAACAGCATCATCTAGCTCCAAGGTTAGCTGCTGTTAAACAGAGCTGTGTTATGGGTACTAGATGACTGAAATATACTTAATACAATACAATACATAGATAGTTTTTATTAAAATAGATAGATAATACCAAGAACACCCGGAACAAATATTTGTACATCGTACAAACATTTGACCCGAGGCGGGAATTGAACCCGCAACCAGTCGCAGGCGGACCTGCGCCCGCTGCGCCACATCGGTCGTGATATCGGACCATTTGAACCATTCCAAAATATTATTTATGTCGTGTAAACGAGTTACTACTTAGCTAACAGCTATGAGTAGCAGAGTTCTTTGTGATAGAACAGTCCGGGGAAGTACTACCACCATACCTATTTCTGTCGCAAAGTAGTAATACTCGCATTGCTGTGTTCCGGTGTGAAGGGTATGGTTTCCGATGAAATTACTGGCACATGAGGATTTCAATCTATACCTCAAGGTGGGAACCCGCGAGTGATACCTCTGGTATTGCAAGCGTCCACAGGCTGCGGTAACCGCTTACCATCTTGTGGGCCGTACGCTTGGTTGCCACATAAGTTGTATAAATAAAAACCATAATTTTAATAATTGTTGCAGTTCAAATACCTCGGAATATTGGAATCAATATCCATACTAATAGTTAGCTTAAAAATAACTGGCAAATGGTATATGGTGCAAGGGATGATGTTGGCATTTTTTTTTATAATAGTACCACTTCTAATTGGAATTATCTGCTCTATCTACGTATACGTTTGGAAAGGCAGAAGAGTATGTATTCTACTTTTTTAAATTAGTTTGATTTAATAAACAACGGATATTGTAGTGGTCGCAGCGGTGGACGGTAAGTTAGAAAGTTCGTATGAGTGAGAGGCCAACTCTGGTGACAAAGTTTCAAGGCCACCCGAAGGCCTCTGTAGGTAGATTAAAATTACGTATACATAAAGTGATTTCGGTACTGAGAGGTCTATATTGTAAATATGTCCAAAAGTTTGGGTATCTCAAAGTCAAAAAATATTTTGCTCACTTGATAATTATGTATTTGATAGTATTACGATCATGTAAGTTACTTAAAATTTAACTAGCTTTAAATTGAAAAATGTACATTCTGACATGTTTAGTAGAATAATAACGCAACTCGGTTTGTTTTCCGATTTCAATCAGCAAACTGTCAAAAGGCTGTTATATTCTTACAAAATACGTTAGTTATATCAACCATCTTAAGTCTCAGGATCTGAGACCATTGTCATACTGTTTCAACCCTGTCGACATTGACATTGGCAAAATTGTGGCAAACCCGGCCACAGACGCCACAAATTAAAAGAAGAAGAAAATACGTTCGTTTTTTATTGAAACCAAGTGAAATCGATTGCAAACGAATTACATAATCGCCTTTCCGGTGTCAAAGTATAATAATATCATCTCCCCCATTTTCTTCCATGAGTGACGGTCCGTCGCCTTTGCCATACAGTTATAGCTAGCGTGTCTTTTTATATCGTCAACCCATCGTTTTGGAAGACGACCCTTGGGTCTGCTGTTCGCCCACGGTCTCTATGCCATATAATAATGATATTTTGGAAAACTTTGAATACTTTTTTATTTGTGTTTTAGAAATGGAGCCAAATGTTCGCTCCTGCTGAAGACTGGGGTCCAAGAGATTACAACACGAGACAGCTTCGGAAGGAATTCGATTCACGAACAGTAAGTAATTTTACAGTTACTGTAAATCAGTACTGAAAATCAGCGTTGTGGATTTTATCTTAAACGAATTATGCTAATAAGTAATTTCGTATGAGTCAGTGGCCAACTTTGGTGACAGATTTTTAAGACCCCCAAAGGCCTCTGTCATGGCTTAACAACTTTGAAAAAGCCAAGACCTACTGCTTATCGTGCTCTCCGAAGCACGGAAGCACTCAGTTGAAATTGCCTCTAGCGGTCACCCATTCAAGTGGTGACTACGCGGAACAGTGCTCTACTGTTTTGCTGAGCTCAGACCTTTTCTGATAAATAATCACGACAGTAATATTATAGTTCACAAATACATTGTTTTTAGGTTTTTTTTTTTACCTTGACTATTTTGGTAATACACGTAGAAATCCCAATTACTCCAATCGTACCCCTGAGTGTGACGTAACCTACAGTAATCTTTACGCTATCTCGTGTAACGCGCCGTTACCGCTACACCGTTAGCCACATTACGTGTTACAGCTTGCGTAAATGGCACTTTGCCACGGCTGTCTAACTGTGCCCTTAGCTCGAGTTTCGGACGGAATCGAATCGTTTGTCACCTATGTGGTTTTGTACGTGTAGTTGTGGGTTTAATTTCCACCATTCCTATAAACATTTATAATTTTTTTCTTCTACTGAAAACTAATTTATTTTGCAATTTCCTAAATTGGCGACTAATCTTACTTCACCATTAACCAACTTTTTGCTAGGCGCTGTTTTACGAGTGAAGAGTTGTACCTCGTTTTCCAAATCGCGGTTGCTATTTGAATTGGTTCTCGACAGCGCTAAAACTTATGCTAAGTATACTTATTGAACGCTTCCAAAAATGGTTATGGTAATACTAGAAATACCTACATTGTGTTAGATATGGCTTTCTATACAGATACGTAAGTAAGAAGATGAACAAATGCTATTTTTACGATGTTTTTCACTTTTAGAGGTTTTACTCTTGAAAGCGGCAAATAATTGTGCCAAATAACATAGTTCAACTTAGAGAAACACGGGCGCTGCCGCTGCGTTGCGTCGTCGCAGCGTTGACGAAGTCAAAATCAAAGTCAAAAATGATTTATTTCAATAAAATCACAAGGATCATTTTGAAACGTCAAGATGTTTTCCTTAACCGTATGAGAGCACTGGCACATAAACTTAGAGATAAGTTCAAAGAAATCAATATTATGACAGTACCCTGTCAATATATTTATGAAAATCTTATGTATGTTCGCAAAAATATTAATCTGTTTAAAAAAAATTGTGATAATCATAATGTTAATACTAGAAATAAAAATAAACTCGCTGTTCCCACAGTTAGGCTCACTAAGGTCAGTAAATCTTTTAAAGGGCAATCTGTACGCTTCTTTAACAAAGTCCCAAGCGACATACAAAATTTATCAATTGTCAAATTTAAAAACTTAATTAAACAAAATCTGTCTCAAAAAGCTTACTATAAAACAACCGATTACCTAGATGATAAAAAAACTTGGGACGAATGTGCTCCAACTCTACTTGGAATCCATAACAATAGCAAGGGTCATGCCAAAAAAGCGATAGGAACCCAGCCGGTGTTGTTGCCAGTTCTTTTACGGCATGGGCGCGTTGGAACTGGTGTAAATTTTCCTAGCTTGTAAGACGTTTCAAAGTGATCCTTGTGATTCTACTGAATAAATAATTTTTGATTTTGATTTTGATTTTGAAACTTTTCGAATAGAAAAATCTATTTGTGCACGACCGGATTGGTGTTCCCTGCATCATTTATATGTATATTTTTATTTTATTTGTCCACAGTACAACAACAGTCAAGCACCGCGCAACCTCTGCCGTTACATCATAAGCAGGGCAGAGACTAAGGCATACCGCCTTGACATCCGCTACGACACAAACAGACAATCAGCCGGGGTCAACGATCTCAGAACAGAGAATGAAAATAATCTTCAGAACTCTTCAACCTCAAAAGAGCAATAAAATTCTACTAAAACGAAATGCAAAACAGACTCTAGCGTTGGAAAAAATATTAATTAAGCAGTTTTAATTTTACACAGGCTGCTGCCCGTGACTTTGCTCGCAATGTACATATTATAAATAAAGGGTGGCCCATGTTCTTTCTCAGAAGACATGAAACTATCTTTGTGCTAATTATCATCTAAATCGGCTCAACAGTTTATCAAAAGAAAACAGAACTAACAGAAGGAATAAAAAAGTATACAAAATATGTTTTTCTAAGTATGAAATCTAAGTTTATTGATTAATAAAAACTTGCAGATTTCATAGCAAGCTTTATCAAGTGGATTAATAAAATAAATAAATCAGTTAAAAATGTATCATCATCATCATGACAGCCTTCTAATGTTCCCACTGCTGGGACACTGGCCTACTCTCAAGCGAGAGTGATTGGGTCTTAATCCACCACGCGGACCTAATGCGGATTGGTGGATGGCACATATCTTTCGAATTTTTAGTTCTTGGACATGCCGGTTTCCTCACGATGTTTTCCTTCACCGTATGAGCACAGGGCATTGCGCACATCAATTTGTACCAAAATCTATTGGTGCACGACCGGATTCGAACCCACGACGTTAGGATCGGAAGGCGGGGTCACTACCACTAGACCACCAGTGCTCAATAAAAAAATTAAAGTACATATATTATTAATCATGTCTGTTTAATTTAATTTTAATCAAGTAAGCTTGAATATTTAGCGACCGGCCTTTAACTTCTGGTGGACGATTCTCATTCACTTGATAATTAATAGTCATTGAAGAGAATAAAATTGAGGTGTATAAATGATATTAAGCGAATTTTAGGTGTAAATAACAAGTAGGTGGGAAGCGATTGTCGCGTGTTGATAAGACAGTTCCAATCAAAGTGCTGTAATTGATTTCTGTCTGTTGAACTACAACAATTCTTACCGTATTGCAACAGCCAACCAGGTGTGTTACTCTTGAATCCAATGACAATTCCGATCCAATCCAAATTTTGATTTACTACTGTAATTTTTTTTTATTTTCTTGAAAACAAGATTGAATTGGCCGCTGGGTTTGCTGTCAAATGTACGAAATCTAATACTTGTCCAATACCAATTGCGTTCAAGAGTAAGGCACCAGGAGGGCGATTCTCGTGCTTATATAAAAATGGTTACATTTGTGATATAAATATTGTCAAAACTGTCAAAATTTCTATACATTTTTGACAGTTTTGACGATGTATAATTATATATCACATGTGACCATTTATCTATGGCACGAGAATTGCCCTTCTGGACATTGGGTAAATCGCACCACTAGCATCCAATACGAAGCACGTCTGTAATAAAGGCTAATTACGCCTGGATAAGCGATCGTTCCTGGGGCTAATAAACCGGATATCATGAAGGTTCGACAACCAGACGAATGTGCCGGTTTAATCAACGTCTGAGGAACGTGGAGTAATACTGCTCCGGATAATGTCAGGTTCTACCCGGGTGTTGAAAGCTGGATAGGGAAAAGCTCGATACAGGTACGTGAGGAATTGGTAAAGTTCGTTTTAAATTGTTTATTTTAAACTCTAGTTTAGAATTTTAAATATATTGTCGGCTAATTACAGCTTATTTTGTTATTTTTGCTGACGTTTCGTGGGTAGTGCCCATGAAGATGAGTTTCTATATAGATTCAAAACGTCAGCATAAATGACAAAAACAAGACAAGTGAAAAATAGCCGTTAATATTTTAAAACGATTTCAACTACTATAGCTTCATTTTTTTTTAAATTTTAAAATGTAAATGAAAAAAAAACTCTTAATTTTATACGTAGGCTTAGATCGAGCTTAAAGTTAGGTTAGCACACGCAGAATTTCACTGTTTGAAAATAAATGCGACTAAAAATTTAATAGAATTTTGTATTTTATATAATATTACAGTCCCGTGACTGTTTTTTTTTTGCGTTAAACGTTTAAAACTGGTTTAAACTATTTAAGGCGATCCTGAGACCCACTTGAAAATTACCCTCTCTGTTCAGAGAATAATTGGTAATCGGTGAGTTCTATCAACACGGTTGTTAATAAGTATGTTACTTATTAACACTTGCATTATTGTTATGCAATTTTGTATCTTATTTGTATAAAATTAGAATACCTAGTTTAGCATATTACATCACCGCGTATAGGCATCGGTAAATAATCATACCGTCTAGTAAAGTACTCTCAAGACGCCCACAAACTCCGTTTGCGCACCACATAAAGTATTAACTCATTCCATATGAGCTGATTCGGAATAACCGCTACTAGGTGAATGTTCTTTTATTTGGTTATTGGTTTTTTTCCGCTAAAAAAGTAAGTAAGTTCGTATGAGTCAATGGCCAACTCTGGAGACAGAGTTTCTAGGCCGCCCGAAGACCTCTGTCATGGCCTATCAACTTTAAAAAGCCGGGACCGACGGCTTGCCTTCCCCTACATTTTTTTTTTATACAACTGAAGTGGTAACCAAGCGTACGGCCCACAAGATGGTAAGCGGTTACCGCAGCCTATGGACGCTTGCAAAACACCAGAGGTATCACTCGCGGGTTGCCACCTTGAGGCTAAGATCGAAAGCCTCATGTGCCAGTAATTTCACCGGAAACCATACCCTTCGCACCGGAACACAGCAATGCGAGCATTACTGCTTGGCGGCAGAAATAGGTATGGTGGTAGTCCTTCCCCGGACGTGTTCTATCACAGAGAACTCTACTACTCTTACACATACATAGCACGGGAGCGCTCAGTTGAAATTGCCACTGGCGTTCACCCATCTAATTGATGACTACGCGGAACATTGCTAAACTTTGTTGATCTGTTAAGAACATCTTAGCCAGCTACGTCACGAGCGCTCCACAGAGTTTTTTTCTGCTGTTTGTTGGTGTTTTTTTTTGTTTGCTGCTTGCCCAACAGTGAGACACATTGGATTATTAATCCAAGAACTATTACTAGCAGTCCGTCTCAGCTTTGAGCGGGTGCAATGAAACTACACCCGTACAAAGCCGATGTGGCGCAGCGGGCGCAGGTCCGCCTGCGACGCGGAGGTTGCGGGTTCGATTCCCGCCTCGGGTCAAATGTTTGTACGATCTACAAATATTTGTCCCGGGTGTTCTGGGTATTTTCTATATACAAAACAAAAATATCTATCTATGTATTGTATTGTATTAAGTATATATCAGTCATCAAGTACCCATAAACACAGCGCTGTTTAACAGCAGCTTACCTTGGGGCTAGATGGTGCTGTGTGGATTGTCCAGCATTATTTATAAAAAAAAAAAAACCGGGGGCAAGTCGCTAGTATTAAATATAGCCTATGTTACTCAAGAAAATTGTAGCATTCTAATGGTGAAATAATTTTTGAAATCAGACCAGTAGTGTTTGTGTCTATTCGTAATAAAAAAAAACACAATCATAAAAATACAAAAATTTTTATTTAGATACATAATTATTTACCTGCTTTCGAAAAACCGTAGTAAAGTTATACACCTCACAGCATTGTCGCCTGGGAATCGAAAGCCACAGTAACGTGCCCACTTCATCACGCCAAATGACGATCGAACCGTTTTGTGATGTAACGTTACGTTTATTACGCACGCTGCCCGGGGGAATGACAGCGCCGGGGAATGACAGCGCAGGGGAATGACGCACAGGTGAAGTACAGTGGACTGTGATGTAAAATTTTATCGACGTCAGGTTATAAATTGTTTATTCGATTGGCTGAGCATTTTATAGACGGTTTAATGTTAACAATAATACATTTCGACAAAATATTTAGTAAACTCTATAATAAATTATTTTTTCAGACAGAACATATTTTGTTAGTAAAGCTCAGATGCTATGTTAGTTATAAATTTGAGATACGTAATACTTAATACAATAATTAGTCTCGAACGCAATGCACGAGAAAGGGTCTGTCCCATTTATTTCATCATCATCATCATATCAGCCGATAGACGTCCACTGCTGGACATAGGCCTCCCCCAAAGAGCGCCATGACGACCGATTTTGGGCCTTCACCATCCACCGACTTCCTGCGACCGCTTTAATGTCATCGGTCCATCGAGTGGGGGGCCGTCCTACACTTCGTTTTCCAGTTCGTGGTCGCCACTCGAGAACCTTTATTCCCCAACGGTTATCGGTTCTGCGAGCTATATGGCCTGCCCATTGCCACTTCAACTTACTAATTCTAAGAGCTATGTCGGTGACCTTGGTTCTTCTACGGATTTCCTCATTGCGGATTCGATCGCGTAGTGAAACTCCCAGCATAGCTCTTTCCATAGCTCGTTGGGCGACTTTGAGCTATTTATTTATTTACTATGTTCATAAGAATGATGTTGGTAAAATATTACGGCAAAATGTAGAGAGTTGTGAGCAACTCAATTAAATCTAATATAAATTGCTAGTTTTGGACTAGCTGGATTTAAACCCACGTTCCCTAAACTTCAGTAGTAGGTACGGTATTAACGTTCTTTACTTTTCTTGCTACAGCCCTTCAAACCTTAACACAGTAATGCTTGCACACTACTGTTAGGAGGTAGAATATCTGATTCTGCTAATATTATGTAATTGTTTTAAAAATGATAAAGTTTGTATGTGATTTGACGACCGATGTGGCGCAGCGGGCGCAGGTGCGCCTGCGACGCAGAGGTTGCGGGTTCGATTCCCGTCTCGGAACAAATGTTTGTACGATCTACAAATATTTGTTCCGGGTGTTCTGGGTATTTTCTATATATAATAAAAAATATCTATCTATGTATTGTATTGTATTAAATATATATCAGTCATCTAGTACCCATAATACAGCTCTGTTTAACAGCAGCTTACTTTGGGGCTAGATGATGCTGTGTGGATTGTCCAGCATTATTTATTTATTTATTTATTTATTTATACTCATTTGCGCTATACTTACTTAACGGATTGAGGTTTTGGCACAGAAGTTGATCAACTTCTTGATCAACTTCTGTGGGTTTTGGCATGTATGTAGTAAATAACTTTGAATAACATACATACCCTTTAAGCTTCTTCTTAACCCATAAATGCACTCTCAATGATGCTTAGGAGAAGTCAAGTTTCTAAGCTAAAGGCAAGTGTCAAAGAAATTACTATAAGGAGCGCTCGTGACGTAGCTGGCTAAGTTGTTCTTAACAGATCAACGAAGTAAAGCGCTGTTTCGCGGGGTCATCATTTGGATGGGTGACCGCCAGTGGCAATTTCAACTGAGCGCTCCCGTGCTTCGGAGGGAACGTTAAGCAGTCGGTCCCGGCTTTTTCAAAGTTGTCAGGCCATGACAGAGGCCTTCGGGCGGCCTAGAAACTCTGTCACTAGAGTTAGCCACTGACTCACACGAACGAACGAACTATAATATAAAAGTACTTACTTCAAATAAAAAATATAGTGAATATAATGTGTACCACAGTATCATTTTCTATTATATAATCAACTACATGGTTATATTCTAAAACAAAATAACTATTAATAATAAAACTCAGTGTATGTGAACATTTTTGATTACCATGTTTATGAACCGACGCATACTTATTATCGCTCGTGAACCCACAGCTATAAAGTTCATTTTACATTGCAAGCTTATTAGGTGACAGCGCCCAGACGCTAGTTCGCTCCGCAATTAATTCAAATTACTCCATCAAAACACTCATTACTACTAACTTGCTGTTATTTCTCATCGCGACACCACATGTGAAATCTTAAAGTGCTCGGAAAATGCCATCCATGTAGCGTATTGTAGAGGAACCATAGAAATATGAAGAAGATGATGCGCATTGTTACAAACATATTTTCAAAAAATCGGTCTTCGGGTATCATTCTGAACTCGGAACCTAGTCAAAGACTTTAAAATTAAAACCAAACAATTTTTTTTATTAATGCATTTTATTCATGAACATAACTTACTTAAATTATTTTTGTTTTTTCGTTTTGTGTTGTTTATTAATGTTGCCTGTAATTATTTTTAATGTTATTTATCTACGAAGGGATTTAATTGTTATTTAAGAATGGATTATACTGTAATAAGTGACTGGCCTTGTCTAACTGTTTTTTTTTAATCTGGTAAAATAAATAAATATATACAAATAAATGAAAGAGCATGCTTACCGATACCACATCGATTTTTATTAAAAATAATGAGTATCAAAAAACATTTTGAGCATTGTTTTATTATGCTCAAATAAAAACTGTAATCCAAGACAATAATTTCAGTTTCTTACAATGTTATTGACAAGTAATTTTTTTTTCTGTTCTTCTCTATGTTGATGGCAGGTGATATTTTTGTCTATGTTCTGTGGACAGTCTCCCGGTTAAAAGGACCCATATTTTATGCGCGCGCTAGAAGTCGCCACAGATAGCGTACGGAACAAGTAATGGCACAATTAAGGTGACGGCACGACAAAATTTTGTCACTTTTACGATCCTCCGCCAGTTTTATGGTAGGTCTAACTCTGAATACTAAGAGTAGTTTAGACAAGCCTACAGTGTATCTGGTGGTAGGACTCTTCAGCAAGAGTCCGTCTTGGTGGGTACCACCGCAGTGCCAGATATTCTAACTCCAAGCAGTAGTGTGCAAGCATTACTGTGTTTAGGTTTGAAGGGCACTGTAGCAAGTGAAATTACTGGGCGAAAGAGACTTAGCAACAACGTCTCGGGGTGATGAGCGCAGTGCAGTGACATTTAAAACTTAAAAACCTTAAGATTTGGGTGGCACTGCGTCTGTTATGGTCAATTGTGATGCTTAACATCAGGCGGACGACTTGATCGTTTTGTCACTTGCTAACATAAAAAAGAAGTGTTTTATCATTCAAAAGCTCAAAGTCACGCAACGGGCTATGGAAGAGCTATGTTAAGAGTTTCATGACGTGACAGGTTCCGGGATGAGGTAATCCGTAGAAAAATAAGCTGACATAGCTCTCAGAATTAACAAGTTGAACTGGCAACAGGCAGATATTTGCTCATATAGCTCGCAGAATTGATAAACGTTATGGAATAATGTATTACGGAATGCAGACTTGCAAAGTAGTTACATCATCTTTACAGTGATTTTATGTTTCCACTACTGCGACACTGGCCTACTCTCGAGTGAGTGTGATTAGGTCTTAATCCACGATGCGGACCCAATGCGGACCCAATGCGGATTGGTGAAACACATATCTTTAAAATTTTTAGTTCTAGGACATACCGGTTTCTTGGCGATGTTTTCCTTCACAGTGTAAAATCACTAGCTTTGCGCATATACGTTTTTTGAATTAAAAATTCATTGGTGCACGACCGGTTTCAAACCCAGGACCTTGATTTCAGAAGGTGGAGTCACTGCTGCTATAGACCACCAGTGCTCTGTGTGTTTTATTATTACTCTTATACAAAATACAAGAAATATGTTATAGGCAAAATTGGAGGATGTGAATCATGGCTAATTTTGTGGATTTATTGTGAGGGATGGGTGTATTGGATGCTGATATATGGGGTTGTTTGGTTTAGCCAACCCTTGTAGGAATATGTTAGGGTTGTTCTAGTAGCTCGCAAGCATTTTTTGT
This sequence comes from Colostygia pectinataria, assembly GCA_951394395.1. Taxonomy (NCBI): domain Eukaryota; kingdom Metazoa; phylum Arthropoda; class Insecta; order Lepidoptera; family Geometridae; genus Colostygia; species Colostygia pectinataria. The sequence goes on along the minus strand of OX596351.1, from coordinate 12,767,103 downwards.
AAACGAATTTGTACCATAATCACAGCCCTGGACACTCAATATTATGTGTGAAACAAACGCTTTATAAAACACATGTTTGTGTCCGATAATGGTGCTTTTGTATGAGTGAGCGTAATGGCACCATTACCGCAAGAGCGAGATAACATGCTTTGCTCACTCCGTCCGTTTCTTGGTGTGACCTACATAAAAACAAAATAAACGAGTGCGTAATAGCCCATAGCTGCAGCGCCATCAAAATTACCTTCGAACTCGCGATTGGAGTAAAACCGGTAGGAAGTGGGGAGTGGCCATTCTGTACGTAGTAATTATGTAATGTGCTTTAAAATTATAATAAAAATCTAGTTCTTAGTTAGTATAAGTTAATTTAGTTCTTTATAGTACCTACCTACATGCTTTGCCCGGGTTACATAGTAGGTACCTCCGGACAAATACTCATTTTGTCAAAATGACTAGATAGCGCTATGTTTAGATATGTCCACCAATATTTTATTTAAATAGAATAATGACTTTGTTTTAGAAAAACGAATAGAAAATGTATGCCCCTTTCAGGCGTTTAAGCCTAAGAGAAGCGATTTATTTCCTTTAAATTTTCAGTACAACTTGTACTGGTTTTGACCGTGCACATGTTAAACGAGGTCAAACTTTTGGTTAGTTGAAAGTTGGGGAGATGAATGAGAGAGTACCGAGAGCTAACTTCATGGAACTAATAAGTAATACGTGCTTACTTATAAATTCCTTAGCTAACTTCTATCCCAGAATATTCTGAGGCATACCGATGTGGCGCAGCGGGCGCAGGTCCACCTGCGACGCAGAGGTTGCGGGTTCGATTCCCGCCTCGGAACAAATGTTTGTACGATCTACAAATATTTGTTCCGGGTGTTCTCGGTATTTTCTATATATTATAAAAACAATATCTATCTATGTATTGTATTGTATTAAATATATATCAGTCATCTAGTACCCATAATACAGCTCTGTTTAACAGCAGCTTACTTTGGGGCTAGATGATGCTGTGTTGATTGTCCAGCATTATTTATTTATTTATTTATTTATTTATATATAATACTCAGCACGAACCAAGACGATGCGTCGAATAGAACGAAGTAGAAGGATAAAACCAGAAAGGTAAACCCCACCATCAGATGGGAATAATAATGCCCAGGAGAGAGAGAGATAATACTCAGCATCAACAGCTGGTATTGCAGATTCAATCGATTGACACAACACTCGATCTTTATAGTGAATAGCCAGATTTTTCTAGGCTGAGGCCCGTGGAACTGTCATAAATTCAACTTTTTTGAAAGCAACTATTTTAACTTTGACTGTCATGCTGCAGAACCTGCTGAAGACAGGAACCCAGTCATTACCAGCAACCTGTTTCCATCTCAAACTGTCTAATAAAACAGAATGGAGACAAACACACAAGACAAACACGACCAATGTGGCGCGGTAGGCGAAGGTCCGCCTGCGACGCGGAGGTTGCGGGTTCGATTCCCACCTTGGGACAAATGTTTGTTCCGGGTGTTCTGGGTGTTTTCTATGTATAATAAAAAATATCTTTATTGTATTATGGGTACTAGATGACTGATATATATGTATTGTATTAAATATATATCAGTCATCTAGTACCCATAATACAGCTCTGTTTAACAGCAGCTTACTTTGGGGCTTACTAGATGATGCTGTGTGGATTGTTAAAAAAAAAAAAAAACATGAGACATCATTGGAAATTGGTCGGACACTAACAGAATTATTTAATTAACCCGCTGCCAGCCTTGTAAATTCTGGTACACCGCTCGCGCTTTGCCCTGCTTTGGCATGTTCATAGCTGTTACTATTGAACATACCAACGCCACTTTCTCAGTTCAACACTTAGATAGAAAAACCGAAATAGCGCAAAAAACACAGTTAGAAACCGGAACAAATGTTACCCGCTCCAATTTACGACCACAATGGAATTATTCTTAATTAAACTTCAGCTTGGACATAGCTTAAAATAGAAGAGCTGGAATATTACGCTTGTTCAGGCTGAGGTAATTACAAGCGCTCGCATTAAACGCATTTCTTTTGATTGCAGAGTTTTCAGAGTTGTACAAAACAATGAGCGGCTTAAATTTGTCAACCCCTGCTACACAGCTTCATCAAAGTCAAAGTCAAAGTAAAAATGATTTATTTTAATAAAATCACAAGGGGCTTCTTCTTCTTTTTTTTATGGCCTCTGTGGCTAGTTTGCCACAATTTTGCCAGTGTCAAATGATTAGTTTGATTGTTGCTTAGCAACGTAAACAAACGAAATTTGAAAAAAAACGATGACTTTTCTTTCAAAATTCTCTTGGAAAGTCTTTGAATAAATAACCAACCAACATCACCCCTCCATTTCAATTACTTACACTTGTGCTAAGTAAACAAGTTATATTGGATAAACTGCCACCAAATTTACGCAATAAAACTTAAAATAACACGAGAAAAATAATTAAAATGGGAATACCCATGTCGTTTTGACAAGATAGCCAAAGACAATCCTTTCATCACAAGGGTTATTTTGAAACGTCTTAATTATGGTCTCTCTCTGTTAAACCGATCATCTTAAGTCTCAGATCCTCCATTGTCTTACTGTTTCAACCCTGTCGACATTGACATTGGCAAAATTGTGGCAAACCCGGCCACAGACGCCACAAATTAAAAGAAGAAGAAGAAGAAACGTCTTAAAGCTAAGTGAATTTACGCCAGTTCCACGCGCCCCAATCATACACCATTATGGTGATATCACATTAAAACGACATGGGTCTTCCCATTTTAATTATTTTTCTCGTGTTATTTTAAGTTTTATTGCGTAAATTTGGTGGCAGTTTATCCAATTTAACTTGTTTACTTAGCACAAGTGTTAGTAATTGAAATGGAGGTGTAATGTTGGTTGGTAATTTAATCAAAGACTTTCCAGGAGAATTTTGAAAGAAAAGTCATCGTTTCTTTCCAAATTTCGTTTGTTTACGTTGCAAAGCGACAATCAAACTAATACCCTTGACACTGGCAAAATTGTGGCAAACTAGCCACAGAGGCCATAAAACAAAAGAAGAAGAAGAATCATCATATTCACCCACCGACGTCAGTCCAGTGTTGATCATAGTCCTTCTCCAACACGGTGTTTTGCAACACTTTATAGCCGTCACCTTTTGTAAATCATCTCTCCATCTGACCAGGGGACTTTCTACACGACGTTGTCTAAATTACTGTCTACACTCATCATCATCATCATCAGTGGCCAATAGCATCTATTAAAGATGATTAAGTAGCGTCCATTTATGAAGCCATTAGGCACTTACGTTCGTGACTAGTAAGTCCTATACGAGAGCGGCAGCCACGACCGCATTTTCTACAAGTAAGTTGTGTTTCTGTGACTAAGGGTGCAGGAAACGCAGCACGTTGCACGTTGTCTACACTCAAGAAGTTGCATAATTTAGCTCAATTCTTTGGCAAATACTAGAAGCCAGCCAGCCTAATAATTACTAAGCTTACAGATAATATTACTTAATTCAATACTACTTACCAGACACCGGTGCCTTTCTTACTAAGAATAAGAAACAAAAGCAGTAGAATTCTTTGTGATAGAGCTCGTCCGGGGAAAGTCTACCACCATACCTATTTCTGCAGCCAAGCAGTAATGCTCGCATTGCTGTGTTCCGGTGTGAAGAGTATGGTTTCCGGTGAATTACTGGCACATGAGGCTTTCGATCTATGCCTCATGGTGGCAATCCTCGAGTGATACCTCTGGTATTGCAAGCGTCCATAATCTGCGGTAACCGCTTACCATTTTGCGGGCCGTACGCTTGGTTGCCACTTCTTGTATAAAAAAAAAACTTTCGAGTCGGAACACACGGCTTGGCGTTGGCGTCAAGAAATGTATAGTGGACTTTCCCAAAAAAACTCTATCACAAAAAAAGAAATCTAATACTAAAGAGTAACCCAGCTTCCATCGTCTGTAGTCTGTGGTCTGGCTGTGGTGGATAGATAAATGCCTAAATGTAGTTCGTCGGTCCCCGAAGAAATAATGACCAACTTTTTAATGACCAGATGTTTCAAATGAAGCTTCTGGTTACAGCTGTTGCCGCTATCGTTATGAAATTTAATTGTTGTTTTGTTTATGTGCGAAATTAAATGGAAGTTGTATTAGCGCGGTGCGAGCAGGTCTTTGACTTCTGCAAACTTTCATTCTTGCTCATTATTCTACAAAGGTGTACGTCTGTCTTGTTTATAACGGAGACCTCTATTATAGGGTGATAAAGTTCAAAAAGATCACGAATTTAAATTCAAAATAGTTTTCATTCAATAATATCACAATATTCACTTTGGAACGTCTCAAAGCTAAGTGAATTACTAATTCCAGTGCCTGAGCTTAGAAGAATCTGGTAACAAAATTTTACTGGGTTCATTTTTTTTTGATGAAATTAAATGTAAGTTATAAGAGATATTTAGTTTGATAAGTACACTATTTTTAAACATGTTTTAAAAGTCATAGTTCAACCAGGAGTGTGTCAGCACTACAGTGTTTCGGTTTAAAGGGCACTGGCAATTGTGATTCTTAGCGAAAGAGAGACTACGTCTCGAGGGAAACTACAACTGTTATGGTCAGACATGGCACTTTACAAAAGACGACCAACTATTCATTGAAAAACACTTCAACTCCCTGTGTTGTGAATATTAGAAACTACGAATACTATTAGTAACAGACCCGAAACAAACATTTGCAGATCATGCATGCTTTGTCCTGGAGCAGAAATCGAACCCACAACCTCTAGTCACAATAGAAATAACCAAGCCAACAATCTTCATATAGAAAGACGCAAATTCAAGTCCTAGAAATACCTTTAACTTACATTACTCAGGTTTATAAAGCCTCGTACACATAAAGGCAACAATCGTATTTTCATTAGCATCGTATGTATTGTTATGAGCTCGTAGCGTTGCATTATAAAGAAATGCAGTGTGCACACCCCTTTACAATATAAATATGGCAAGTGTGAGTCGATTATGTGTAGTGAGTTCTGTAGTTTTATCTTACAATTTCCACTAAGGGGAACTTTAGTTAGGACTTCTGATCTTTACGTACTATGTTCAAAACCTATACATTTATAAGAATGATTTTTTCTATATTTTGAAAAGTAAACGATAAATGAAAACATCGTGTGGAAACCGGCATGTGCAAGAACAAAAAATTTGAAAGACCAGTCATGTACCATCCACCAATCCGCAAACGCTTGACAATAGTTCACACAATAGTAAGAGTAGTAGAGTTCTCTGTGATAGAGCTCGTCCGGGGAAGGACTACCACCATACCTATTTCTGCCGCCAAGCAGTAATGTTCGCATTGCTGTGTTCCGGTGTGAAGGGTATGGTTTCCGGTGAAATTACTGGCACATGAGGCTTTCAATTTTAGCCTCAAGGTGGCAATCCGCGAGTGATACCTCTGGTATTGCAAGCGTCCATAGGCGGTAACCACTTACATCTTGTGGGACGTACGCTTGGTTGCCACTTCAGTTGTATAAAAAAAAAAAAAAGAAAAGTTCAATAGAAAAAAAAAATTGCCAGCAGCATTAAATCATACTCGGGTGGAAACTGAAAAACTGCCCGTAATAAATCGCGGACATAAAATTACACATCGCCACCAAGCCCCTAAAACCAAGTAAAACTTACAAAGTTGACTTACCTGATAGATAACACGCAACTTTTTTTATTAGAACCTACTTAAAATGGTTTAGATTTTTTAGCTAGTTGCGGAACCCAGAAAATTAACTTCTGTGTCTTAGAACTTTTACGAGCATAGTAACTTCCTAACACAAGCTATTTTATGGTTAACTTACATCGTTTTAAATGTTAGTAAATAGAAGCAAATTAAGTTTTATTTACCTTTTTTTATGTCAGCAAGTGACAAGACAATCAAGGCCTCCGCCCGCCTGATGTTAAGCACCACGCCTGACTATTACAGATGCAGTGAGACCCAAAAAGTTTTTAAGTGTTTGCATGGCACTTCACTGCGCTTATCACCCCGATACATTGTTGATAAGTCTCTTTCGCCCAGTAATTTCACTTGCTACAGTGCCCTTCAAACCTAAACACAGTAATGCTTGCACACTACTGCTTGGAAGTAGAATATCTGGCACTGCGGTGGTACCCACCAAGACGGGCTCCAGGTGATTTTTACATTAAATATTATAGTAGGTACTTGAAAAACCTAAGACGAATGGGCATTCTAATTATAATATTTATTATTATACCTAATTAAATTTAGCAAGATACAAAGTAATCGCTATGCTTCTTCTGGTTAAAAATTATTACACATTACAAAATTAAAATTCAAAATCGGCTCATCCTTGGACCATACAATTATAATTTTTTTTTTTTTATACTACTACTGTGGTAACCAAGCGTACGGCCCACTTGATGGTCAGCAGTTACCGTAGCCTATGTACGCATGCAACATCATAGATATCACTTGCGTGTTACCACCCCGAGACGTTAGATGGTTATTCTCATGTGCCTGTAATTTCACCGGAAACCATACCCTTCGAACCGGAACATAGCAATGCGAGCATTACTGCTTGGCGGCAGAAATAGGTATGGTGGTAGTCCTTCACCGGACGAGCTCTATCACAAAGAACTCTACTACTCTTACTCTACTCTTACTATTTAAACTACTACTTTTACTATTTAAACTTCCGGTTCTATAATTTAGTAGGATTTTTTCTAATATTCAGATTATTCAACTATTTAAATACTGGCGGTGGTGGTGGTCTGTAAGTAGTTGGTTCAATTCCCACCTAGAACAACTATTTGTGTAAACATAGATTGTACGATCCCAGTTAGTGGTCGCACATTAGAATAGTAAGTAAGTAAGTAGTTACAAGAAAAGCTTTTTTAACTTTTAATGTTTATTCAATAGCACAGTAAGTTAGTTAAAACGATTCCCGGTCGCGACTGTCTCGCGCGATGTCCCCGGTAGCACTCCGTTTCGCATGAACGCAAATTAGCTGACTTACGTTATACTCATGTACGTAACCGTACATATTACTAACCCCAAAAAGAGATAGAAGCGGGAGAGAATCGTTTGTACAAAGTCAAATGTAAACAAAGTTAAAGTTACCTATCTTAGTAAAAGTTATTTAGTAAAAGCAATAAAAAGTGTAAATAATATCTACTTAATCAAAACTAAATTCAGTATCTTTGACGGCGGCGGCGTGATCTTCCGGTGACGGTGGCTGGACCCGCTCGCGTGCCGCCGGTGTTGGTAAAGCCTCATTTCTACGCGTACTTGCCGTCAGGGCGTAGGTAGACCTTTTTTTCAACCAGCCGCGTTTCTTTACAATCAATACTATTGTTATGGCAATAGTGACTGCCAGAATAGTATAGATGACGGCGTACTGGTGAATGTCATGGCTTGTTATGCTCGTAGGTAGTTGTAGCTCGTTCGCCTTCTGTTGTTCTAGCCATTTTTCAACCTTCTCTAGGTTTTTGTCTTCAGACAGTTTAAGTTGAGGCGTTTTCCATTTTACAATGCGGTTTATGGACTTGTCCAGCTTTGGTGTCTTTGCTAGGTATAAGTTGACTTTAGAATCGCTGTGATAGAGGTTGTGAGCATATATGCTTAGATCTTTAGTTTGCATTACGCATCCTTGTCTCAGAGTAACCAACTCAGATGTATTTATTTGATAGGAAGTGACTTCTCCAGCGCATACAGTTCGAAATACGCACGAGTCGTCACAACATACCGCCAACCATGTGTTTGTAGTATGTAACTCGATCCAATTGTTATCGCATTGTTTTTCATTCATGTTACATAATGAGGTCGTTTCGTGACCTAGTAATTTAGCCTCGCAGGGTGCATCTTTGTTTTCCAAGTTTCTTACTGGTAGGTTCAGAACGCATACAAAATTATCAGTACTTCTCTGTACGCATTTTCTTAGTGACTTTTCATTCAGGCTAATGTAAGTGTTTTTTCGAAAGTTAACAGCTATGTACTCGTGTGATGTCGATACATATCTGGTTGTTTTTTGCTTTGTTAAGGGCAGAGCGATTGGTCGATAGATTACAAAATCTTCGTCGCTTGTTAAGGGGATGTGTATCTCGAACATAAAGTAATTGTTTGTAACTCGAGCCTTTACATAAAGTAGTTTGTAGATGTCTTTTATTTGCTCATCAATGTTTTCTACTGGAAACGTCAAAGTTTTTGGCAATTTCCCAGAGATTTCATTTAGCTGTTTGATTAAGTTCACAGGAGTCAGGAGATGCACGTCAATGTGACCCTTGTAGACATCTAGGAGAGCATTATAAAGCATTTGTTGGACGTTCTTTAGGTTTGTCAATAGTAAGTGTGCAGTAAGAGATATAGAGCTAAAGTAGTTAGTAGCCATAACAGTTCCGATCTTGGAGTCAAGTTTTGACAATTTCTGGCTAGTGTCGTTCATAAATTTGTTTATATGAGTAAATTGCTGTCGAATGTTCCTTTCATTTTTCTTCAAAATTTCATTTTCGATTTCAATGATAGTTGTTTGATTCTTCATAAGTTCTAGTATGTATTGATCATTATTCTGTATAGCTCCAATATCTTTATCATATTTTTCTGCAAATTGCTGATCTAAGACTCCAAACAAGCTATTCGCAATATATCCAACACCATTTATCAGGCCGCGTTTTTTACGATAAGATAAATGTTTGTGTGGCGCTAGTAGTATGTTGTTATAGTGGTTCAGTAGTTCCATTTCGTGGAAAAGTTGTTGCATAGTACTTTCACAAAACCTTTGGTCCAGTCTTTGACACAAGGATGCCACGTCGTTTAAGTAGTTTTGGATTTCTTGAGTTGCTTGCCAGTACGTAGATAAGTTATAGTAGGTAAGTAAAATCCATTCGTCGTGTATAAGTTGTATTTTTCCAATCGTATCGTAGTAGATCGGTCGCTCGTTTCCTAGGCTCGTAATCTGAACATTTGGCATTATACTTTCTTCATTGGTAGAAGCACAGTGAGTAGTTCCAGTTAGTAGTGCAAACATAGTTAGGAATGAAATAAACATAGCCATGTATCCCTTTTTGCCAGTTCGGTTACGTTTTTCAGTTGAGCTTTCGGTTGGCGTTTCTGGGTTTTGGTTAGTTGATTGAGATGAGCTCTCAGTATCGTTGGGCAAAAGTTTTGACAGTTTTACGATTGGTCTTTTCAACACACCAGATTGAGTTTTTATAGTAGTAACTCTAACTCGGCCGTCTTCTCCGGGGTGTGCTTCGATCACTTTGCCCATGGCCCACTTCCCGGGCGGTAAGTTGTTGTCCTTCACTAGGACAATGTCACCTTTTTCTAGGTTTTTAGTTGATTTGTGCCATTTACTTCTGGCTTGTAGTTGAGTTAAATAGTCGCTGGACCATAACTTCCAAAATCGGTTCAGCATGTGCTCAGTTAGTTGCCATCTTTGGCGTATGTTAAAGTTTCGTTCGTCTTCATAGTTAGACAAAGGGAGTGTCATTGTAGGGCTTCCAGTTAGGAAATGCCCTGGAGTTAAGTAGTTGTAGTAGTCCTCTGGGTCCTCAGTGAGTGGGCAAAGCGGCCTTGAGTTCATGCATGCTTCTATTTTAGACAGTAATGTTGCAAACTCCTCGTAAGTCAGTTTCTGATCTCCTAAGATGCGACGAAGATGGTGTTTCATCGATCGTACTGCCGCCTCCCAGAGTCCTCCCGCGCTCGGCCAGGCAGGGGCATTAAAATGCCACTCTACTTCCATTTTTCCGATCTCAGTAAAGAACTCTGACGATAGTTCCGTTTTCCAGAGCTCATATTCGTTTCTTAGAACTTTTGATGCGCCGATAAAGTTTGTACCACAGTCTGAGTACATGTGTTTTGGTGTTCCTCTCCTTGCACACATTCTTTGAAACGCAGCGATGAACATTTCAGTACTCAAATCTGATACAAGTTCAACGTGCACGGCCTTCGTTGCCATGCACACAAAAATGGCTATGTAGCCTTTTGAAGTTCTCACCCCTCTCCCCTTGTTCAGTTTGACTTCAACATGTCCCGTAAAATCCACTCCTGTGTGAGTGAAAGGGCGCGAGGGGGTAACTCGTTGTGGTGGTAAATCGGCCATGATCTGGCTATTATCTGATGGCTTATACCGACTGCAGCGCACGCACCGACGTAGTTGAGTTTTAACTGATCGGTTGCCGCCTACGATCCAGTAGCGTTGACGTATGTATGCGAGTGTCAGTCGTGCCCCACCGTGAAGAGTAGCTGCGTGGGCCTCTTCAATAACTAGTTCAGTCAATCTTCCGTTTCTTGATAAGATCATAGGGTTCTTCATGCCTAGTGGTAAGTTAGTCTTGTTAAGACGGCCCCCAACTCGTATGACTCCTCCATCTAGATAAGGGTTCAGTTTGTAGATAGTACTTTTATTGTTAAGCGCTGTTTTTGTAGTAAGTAGTTTATATTCCGTTTCAAATTCGCTTCGTTGAATAAAGTTTACAATTAGCTCATTTGATGCAAGTAGTTCCGCTGTTGTCAAGTAGGAAGATAAGGCTTTATCGGCACGAGCGGCATCAGGTTTCACCGCTGTCGATAAGCCGTGGCGAGTCTTTGTAATAAAGCGCATTATCCAAGCAACGACGCGCTTAACTCTTGTTAATGAACTGTGTTTGTTTATCAATTCAATAATAATGTTCTCGTTTGTTTTAGTTTTAGTTAAGGCGGCGTCCCTTTGTTTAGTATCGATCTGAGTTGTAAATAGGCAGTTCATAGTTTCATTTTCATCTTTTCTTCTAAAAGTTTTTAGTATTTCTGGGCCGTTCCACCATAAGCCAAAGTCTAGTAGTTTTTTCGGGTTTACTCCTCTAGTCGCACAGTCAGCAGGGTTGTTTTTCGATTCAATATAAGCCCATTGTTTGGGCGGTATCACTTTTGTAATTTTTTTCACGCGGTTTTCTACATAGGTTTCCCATTTTTTAGGTTCTCCCTGCAGCCATGCTAGTACGACCTTTGAGTCACTCCAGGCCCAAATAGTAATGTTATTTTCGTTTAGTGAGTTCTTTGCCTTTTCGATCAGCTGAGATAATAGTAATGCTCCGCACAGTTCGAGACGAGGTAGCGTCACTTTTTGTGCGATTGGGGCAACCCTAGTTTTAGCGGCGAGTAAGTTCAGTGCCAGCTGCCCATTTTCATCTATGACGCGCGAGTATATGACACACGAGTAGGCTTTTTCGCTAGCGTCACAGAATCCCATTAGTTCAATGTTTTTCTCAGTGCCTCCGATCCATCTTATTATTTTGATGGACTTTAGATCCGGTATTTCAACTTTTAGTTTCAGCCATTCGTCTTGAATTTTTTGTGGTAGTGGCTCGTCCCATTCAAGTTTTTGTTCCCACACCTTTTGAAATATAAGTTTCGCCGACACAGTTACCGGGGAAAGCCATCCCATCGGATCGTATAGTTGCGATATCTCAGATAGTAAAGTTCTTTTTGTAAGTGGTTTAGTAGTTTTTTCACCAAGGTTCCAGTCAAACATGAATGTGTCCATTTTAGGGTTCCATGCGAGCCCAAGTGTTTTTGTGTTTTCATCTTCGAAGTCAAATGTGCGCTTTGTCGAAATTTGATCTTCAGTTAGTTGTTCAAGTAGTTCCTGGCAGTTAGCCGACCATTTTCGTAGGTTCATTCCCCCTTCGTTTAATAACTCAATTAATGCCTTTTGTAGTTCCTTTGCTCTTTCAAGTGAGTTATTTCCGCTGATTAAATCATCCAAATACAGCTGAGTTTGCAGTATTTTAGCGGCGGCTGGGTACTTGTGTCCGTTATCTAGCGCCAGCTGTTTGAGTGTTCGCATCGCTAGCCATGGTGCACATTTAGTACCGTAAGTTAGTGTGCGTAGTGCGTATTCTTGAAGTGGTTCCGATGGTGAAGGTCGCCAAATGATTTTTTGCAGTCGTTGTTGATTTTTGGCTAACCAAATTCCTCTATACATTTTCTCTATGTCAGCTGTATAGGCGTATTTATAAGTTTTCCACTTCAGGATTAGAGCCTGGATATCCTTCTGTAGGTTAGGCCCTTTTTCCATGAGACCATTTAAGCTATTGCCGCTTGAAGTTTTGTTCGAGGCATTGAACACTACTCGTAGTTTAGTAGTACTTGAGTTTTCACGTAGGACTCCATGGTGAGGTAAGTAGCATTGAACTTCACTAGTCGATGTTTTTGGTGTAAGTTTCATGTGTTCGAGTTGTGAATATTCGTTCATGAAGTCCTTGTACATAGTAGATAGTTTTTCATTTTTTGTTAGTTTTTTTTCTAGTTGTAAAAATTGTAAGACCGCAGTTCGCCTTGACTCGCCGAGTTCAGCTTCAAAGTTTTTCGTCATTGGCATGTGGACGATATACTTTCCATCTGGGGCTCTTTTAGTAGTTTCTTGGTAGTGAGTTTCGCACTGGTCATCGTGATTGATATCCTCAGTTTGATTTATGTCCTCGCTCTCCCAGTATTTGGATATATCCGCGAGGTCAATGATGGTGGCGTGGCAGTTAAAAGTTTTTAGTTTTCCACATAGTATCCACCCAAGTTGAGTTTGCTGGGCGACTGGTGAGTTCTGATCTCCTTTCACAACGCCGTCCATTAAGATATCAGCATAGACATCAGCTGATAGAAGTAAGTCAACGGAGCCCGTCACATTGTAGTCAGGGTCTCCAAGTTTTAAGTTTTGTAGATGTGGCCAGTTAGCCTTTTCAAACGTAGAGTTTGGCAAGTTATTAGTTAGCTTTTTTAGTATTAAAGCTTGAGTGTTGAAAGTATAGTCACTGTGTATTGACTTGCAGGTAAGTTGTACCCGCCCTTTACAGTCTCCGGACACGGATCCCACACCAGATACCGTAGCATTAAGTTTTTTCCGTGGTAGACGTAAAATCTGAGCAGCGCTCTCCGAAATCAGGTTGACTTGTGAGCCTTGGTCAAGTAGTCCACGAAAAGTTTTGTAGGTACCATCATTTCCTTTGACCCTTATTTTGACAGTAGTTAGTAGTACTTCAGTGTTTGCAGTAGCTGAGTGATAAGCTTGTTGACCCGAAGTTGAAGTATTTTCGGGGTTTTTAGATTCAGTTTTAGTTGATTCATTCGTCTTTTTTGCATTGTGCAACAGCGTATGATGTTTCAAATTACATTCCTTGCAAGTCTTGGTAGAGCTACAATCCGTGTTCCCATGACCGTATAAACAGTTTTTGCAGACTTTCAATTTTGCGACGGTACTGTTGCGCAATGAAATGTTCATGTCGACGAATTTTGCACACTGCATTAGAACATGATTCCCATCGCATAAGGGACATTTCCCGTATGCAGTGTAGAAAGATTTCGAGTAGTTCTTATTACCTTTGAATAAGGTCTGTTTCTTTGAGCTGTTCTGTGTTTCGTTGTAATTTATTTTTGTCGGCTTATTTGAGCTCGAGTTTCCACCTTGTTTCTGAGAGTTGTTTGTTTCTTTCTGGTGATTTTTTATAGTTTCAAATGCCATAAATTGGTTTTCTAAAAATCTTAAAAACTCAGTTAGATTAGGCAATTCTCTATTGTTCTGAATCTCCTTTGAGTACTCGTTAAAAGTTACAGCATCCAATTTTTGCGACATGTAGTGCACGATCATTGGACCCCAGCTCGTTACATCCACTCCCATGTTAGTGAGTCCGTTTTGGCTTTCAGTTATGACATCATGTAGTTTTTTGATGTTGAATGCGTTGGGATTTTGTATGACAGTAAGATGTTGCATGACGTTCATGTAAGATGAAAATTGGAGACGACGGTTGTCGTAGCGATGTAATAGTATTTCCCAGCACGAGTCATAGTTTTCCGCACTAACCGTGAGATGTTGTACTAAGCGTCCAGCTTCACCTTTTAGTTTAGTTTTTAGGTGTTGCATTTTTTGTGTTTTAGAGATAGTAGGATTTTTATGTATAGTTTCAAGAAAGAGATCTTTAAATGAAATCCAACGAACATAGTCACCATGGAACTCTGGTATTTCGATTTTTGGAGTAGATTTTTCGTAGTGCATGTTAGACCATATCTTGTTATTTAGTAGTTTTCTTAGCTCGTCGTATTTCTTCTCAATGTTTTCAAACTTGGTAAAGTAGTAATTCAAATCTGAACCCTCTAGGGCATCTTCCAGTTGCCAGTGCTGTTTGTCAATAGAATCCCATTTTACTTTCAGAATAGAGAGGTGATCTTCGAGTTCCCATTTTTCTGTCATTAGATCAATGTTAATTTTTGACATGGCTCTTTCCAATGCCTTGAAGTTACATTCTTGACGGCTTAGTTGTTTTGTTAATTTTTCACCAGGCTCCACATCATGTTTCCCGACTGTGGGCCTCTCCTCCAGCATGCCAGATAGGTCGAAATCAATACTAGAATCTAGTGTCTCTTCTTTTTCCTGTGATCGGTGAGAGATCAGTAATTCCATGATATTCGTTTTAGTAGTTTCGTAAAGTTCTTTAGTTTTTCCATAAACGTTGCTAGTAAAGTAGTTATGTTGACTTTTATCTTCTATTTTATCAACGATTATTTCATTTCTCTCGTGAAATGCCACCCAGAATTCTTCCAGGGCTTCAAGACGTTTGTTTAAGTAGTCGACAGTCTTTCTGGAACTGCCATCCTTTTTGTAGTTAGAACATAAAGTTTTTATATTCTCAAAGCAACTCACTTGTTTTGCAAGTTCTTCCATTTTTACTAGTTTTCAAGATAGTACAGGTTTAAATCAAAAACCTAGTTAAAAGTAACAGATAGTTCAGTAGTTAAGTAGTGGAAGTTTTCCAGTTGATGGTTCAGGACACGAAGACAGGAAAGTAGGTACTTACCTGAATCTCGTTCTCCAAGTGTTATCCAATGATTCACATAGTTTACGATCACACTTTATTAACACTTGAATGTCCTAAGCATTCAGTGCGCCTGCGACCCTCCGCTACGAAATATGCGCCTTCTCAACCAGCTTGGTGAGACCCGCTTGTGGGAGGCCAAACCGCCGATTCGCTTTCGTAGCTTAAGGTTACAAAACACCCCAAAATGCTTTTAAGTTAAACTCGAAGGACCAAATGTACGATCCCAGTTAGTGGTCGCACATTAGAATAGTAAGTAAGTAAGTAGTTACAAGAAAAGCTTTTTTTACTTTTAATGTTTATTCAATAGCACAGTAAGTTAGTTAAAACGATTCCCGGTCGCGACTGTCTCGCGCGATGTCCCCGGTAGCACTCCGTTTCGCATGAACGCAAATTAGCTGACTTACGTTATACTCATGTACGTAACCGTACATAGATGTTTAAGTAAGTATCTAAGTATTATTATCAGTTATATTTGCGGGATTTTATCGCGTAATTTACCTTTTTATTTCCCCGACGTTTCGGTTGTGTTGCAACAACCGTGGTCGCGGGCAGACTGAGTTCTGATCGCGAAAGTTTAAAAAAGACTATTATCAGTTATCTGATCGTATGCGTGGTACACGACCAAATAACTGATAAAGCTTAGCTAGTCAGTCATCGTATCGTGCCCTAAATAATTTAATAAGCATATAAAAATATTAGCGGACATTTTTTTATTTAAATGTTTGTCCATTTTTAGCAGGTAATAAATTCCGTAATATTTATTCAGTGCAAGTAAATATTATGCAACCGCCCCAGATGGTGATGTACTCACGACCGCATTACACAAATGAGAATATATTTTTCAGTAGATTACACTTGATGGCATTAAAAGGAACCCGGTTTTTTTTCTCAACAGCAACCTTTGGAATTGTCTAATTTGTTTAACTATTGTGAAGTACTAATAAATATTCACCGACATTTTAACACAGCGCTATCTAGCTCCAAAGTAAGCGAAGCTAGCATGAGAGCCAGGTATCTGATAGAATACTAAATTTTTTTTTGTAAACTCATAGATATACCCAGAGAAAATACTTGCAGGTCATTTAAACATTTATTTAACAGCGAGGAAAGAACCAGCAACCTCTCGCTTTTCACCCACCCATCACACATCGCGCCACCGAGGTAGTCATCGTTACCGAGATATATTTATTTTTTTTACTCATATAGCACGCACGAACGATGCATTGGGCGGAAACTAGTATTCAAATAATATGTAGGCACGGATAAACTTTCAGCGCAACCATTTTCATTTACTGCCAACTGCAATTTCCGAATGTTACAGACCCCTATATAAATAAGCTCAGCTCTCACATTCCACGGAACTAATATCACTGTTATGTACACAAACAGTCACCGAAATGCAGAAATTGCACGGGCCACACTTTTGCAAGGAAGTGTAAAGATGACTGTGCCCCTATAACAGCGGGCCGCGATAATCGAAAAGAAAATACTCAATGCAATGTTTTAAACAGCCTTGTGACGCGAAGGAATATAACTAAAATTTATAATAATATATTTGAGATAAATAGTAATATTTGTAGACAATAAAATAAAAAATAGATCAGTTGAGCTATTTATACATTATTGTTTGTCTATAAACGATCTTTTTAAGGCTCAACTGTCATAACACTTTATTAATAAATAGGTATCTAATGGTAATATTATTTCGGTGCAAATTAGTTAGTTATATTACAATCTAGCATGGCTGTTTCACGCAAAACACACAAGATAATTTTTATTATTCATTATTATAAATTTATTAAAACTAATACCTACTTCAATACTTAATAATAAACCAATTATAAAAATAATCTAGTTAAAAATATTAAACAAACATATTTATTGCTTCTTGCTTTATCGCTAGCAGAAGAACCACATCCTAAGACATGCTCTTCTTGCCTTGCTTTTTCAACTTTGAATTTTTAAGGTTCTTGTGAATGTAAATAATGTAACTTGTAAATAGCTGTATGTTTGGTGGGAAAAGGAAAATTTATTTTAATTTTTGATCTTTCTACATGCATTTGTGGCTCTCAAAATAATAATAATTTAATAACAATGCTGGACAATCCACACAGCATCATCTAGCCCCAAGGTAAGCTGCTGTTAAACAGAGCTGTATTATGGGTACTAAATGACTGTTATATATTTATTACTGTACAATACATAGATATTTTTTATAATATATAGAAAATACCCAGTCCAAATATTTGTACATCGTACAAACATTTGTCCCAAGACGGTAATCGAACCCGCAATCTCTGCGTCGCAGACGGACCTGCGCCCACTGCGCCGCATCGGTCGTCAAACCTTAGATTAGTAATATTATTATAATGACATGCCGTGTTCAACGTAAGTTTAGTTTTTTAAAGTTCTGTGGAGTTTCTATTCGGTGCAGCTGCTGTTCAATTGTAAGTAATGCGTTAAAAGCGTGCGCGCGTGCGCGCTTACGCAATTATCTCACTGTTCAGATGTAATCAAAACTCAAAGATTTAATTTAAAGGGCAGCTGACAAAACACCTTGCGTTACGCGACATTTCGCTCAGATCTGAACAAGCCACTCAACAATTTAATGCGCTTAAACTAAACTTGCATCCCCTGTACTGTAGTAAATATACATCAGTGCAACTTAAACCGTACACACTCCGAACAAGGCGTCCGAGCAATCCAAGGTGCACCTGAGAATCGCGCCCCGAATCTCAACTATATCGCGTACTGCGGAGCCTCGCTTTGAATAGTAATGCTGAATTTATTTGTTCTTAGGGCTGCCACTGGTTTGAAGATAGTGGAGTTATTTGGGAGACGTGCTGAACTTAACGTGCTTTAATTTAGTTGTAGAGTACTTGATTGTATTCATCATCATCATGACAGCTTATTTTTGCATTAGCCTGCTCTCAATGTGAAAGTTAGAATGATCGTTAGGGCGCATAGGTGGTTACGCAACTTGGTTGCAATCCAATTTCAACCTGCGAACTGTCAAAAAGTGGTCATATTAATTTAAAATACGTAAGTTTTTGATTGAAACCAAGTGAAATGGATTGCAACTGAATTACATAATCGCCCTTTAGGTCATAATTCGCAACGCAGGGATTTCAAATTGTTATATTTTACTGTCTTGTGTCTTTCTATATTTTTTGTTCATACCGGCTTACTCAGTACCAATTTTTTTTTATTGTAAGTAAATAATAATATTTATGAATATTTCAAATCTATAAACATATTAACAATGCCATCTTTGTATATATACATGAGTATTATGCACATTAGGAAAAATCCAACAGAATTTAAAAAGCTCGGTGATGGGCATGCACACAATACTAGAAACAGAGATAAGTTAGCTTGTCCAACCACTAGACTGGCTAAAGTTGGTAGGTCGTTTATTGGTCAAGGCGTTAAGTTTTACAACAAAATACCAAATGACATTGTTAACCTAACTGAAAATAAATTTAAGAAAACTATAAAAAGCACGCTTACACAAAAGGCTTACTATAATGTGAATGCCTACCTTGAAGACAAAAGGGCCTGGGAGCTCGGCACATGATAATGATTAGTTATAAGGTATAGGTAAATGCCTATGTTGATATAATTTTGTTTTGTTTTATATTTTTTTATAAGTATCATTGACATTGTAAAAATATGATTTTACCAACATTGGTAAATCATTTACTTGCAAGAAATAAATGATTGTATTAGTAAAAACAATTGGTTCACAACCAGTCTTGAACCCACGAAGTTAAAATCTAAAGGCACCATTTAAACATCAGTGTCCTTTCAGTTTTTAGATAATTATCGTGTTACTAGAGATGAAAGAAGAAGATAAAACTATCATAGAAATAATGTGGTTTTTAAACTTTTTTGTGATATCTTAGGGCTGTCACTAGCTTAAAGTCGGCGACATTTTGGCAGACGTGTTTATTGTTTAACTTATCGTGGTCTAATTAAGTCATAGAGACTGCTTGAAGATTGCGTTGCTAGAGCATAATTGCTATGCTTAAGACTTTATTTCATATATTAATTATAATACAAAATGTATCTTAGTTTTTATAATAAAAACATAAAAGTCAATATTATATATAAGAAATAAATAATAAATAAATAACGCTGGACAATCCACACAGCATCATCTAGCCCCAAGCTAAGCAGAGCTATGTTATGGGTACTAGATGACTGATATATACTTAATACAATACAATACATAGATAGATATTTTTTATTATACATATAAGACCTATGTACCTACAAACCAACTTGAAGCAATAAATAAATAATATTATATGATATGATATGAAAATACCCAGAACACTCGGAACAAATATTTGTAGATCGTACAAACATTTGACCCGAGGCGGGAATCGAACCCGCAACCTCCGCGTCTCAGGCGGACCTGCGCCCGCTGCGCCACATCGGTCGTCAATATTTTTTGGTTATTTGAAATTTTTTATTTATTGAACGAGCTTAATAAAAAATACCATTGTTTATCATAAAAGCAAATTAACCATTTTTTTTTAACATTCTGTTAGTACAAGTTTTAAAAAATGTATTTTGACATTGTATTATCTTTATTTACGATACAACCCTAACCCTAATCAATTTTATTGCATTCGAGTGTACGTTTTAGTTTTGTTTGAGTTACTTGCAATGTTTTCTGTTTAAAGATTTCAAATGCAAGAAAACGGTGTAAGATCTTGCCAAGCTAATAAGTTTATGAGTTACATTCAACTCGTAGAGCGCTTACACACTGGCAACCATGGACTCGTCGGCCAGGTCGCTGGTAAGTTCTGGATTTTATAAGCAATCGGCCAATGATGGCCGCTAGTTGTTGGCCGTTAAGTGCCCAGAGGCTCAAAGCGATTGCTTATAAAATCACTGGCCGCTGCAAACTGAGGCCATAGTTGCCATTAAGTAGGCACTCTAGGTCGCAGACTCAAACACTCATTTAAGGCTTCTGTGGTATATTTGTCACAATTTTGCTAGAGTCAAGTCATCATGACAGCCTTCTAATGTTCCCACTGCTGGGACACTGGCCTACTCTCAGGCGAGAGTGATTGGGTCTTAATCCACCACGCGGACCCAATGCGGATTGGTGGATGGCACATGTCTTTCGAATTTTTAGTTCTTGGACATGCCGGTTTCCTCACGATGTTTTCCTTCAACGTATGAGAGCACTGGCATTGCGCACATAAATTTTCGAACAGAAAAATCGATTGGTGCACGACCGGGTTTGAACCCACGACCTTAGGATCGGAAGGCGGGGTCACTACCACTAGACCACCAGTGTCAAGTCAAGACCACCAGTGTCAAGTGTAGAGTCAAGTATCAGAAACAAATAGTATTCTATATTTTGTAAACGCAAGGCATAAACACTCGTAACATAAGTTTTTTTCACAGTTCTAAATGGCCCAATAATGTTAAACAAATCTAAGTCCAAATTCGTCAATCGTCTCAATCCCTACAACTTGACCGAAACGGGCTCATCTGAAAAATTGCCGAACCGTCGCCATCCATCAAGTCCGCGCTGACTCATCTCGATGATGAGATATTGATGTGAGACTACGTGTTTAGATGCTCCTATTTCGTATCACTTAGGTGGAGCTGTAGACGTATAATTTGTTCGCTAAATGCCTTTCATCACTGCAGCCTTCTAATGGTCCCTGCTGGGACACTAGCCTACTCTCAAGCGAGAGTGATTGGGTCATAATCCACCACGCGGACCCATTGCGGATTGGTGGATGGCACATGTCTTTAGAATTTGTAGTTCTTGGACATGCCGGTTCCCTCACGATGTTTTCCTTCACCGTTTGAGAGCACTGGCATTGCGCTCATAAATTTTTCTAGACCACCTACTTTTCTTACCTATAAATAATTAGCTAACCAGTTTTGAATAAGAGTAAGTGCTAAAAGGAATGAGTTAAATTAAGCAATTCTTAAGACAAGCTTTATAGTATAAGCTTTGCTGAGTTTAGGGCTAGGTAGCACTGTGTAAAAATGTCTGGTATTATTTTATTTATTTATTATTTTAATAAACTTTTAGCTCATTTTTTATACCTTCTAAAGTCGCAACCATGCACTTGATGGTAAGCGGTCACCGTAGCCTATGTACGCTTGCATCATCAGAGATATCACTAGCGCGTGCACCTTAGATGTAGATCTAAAGTTTCATGTGGCTGTAATTTCACCAAAAACCATACCCTTCGAACCAGAACACATCAATGCGAACATTACTGCTTGGCGGCAGAAATAGGTACCTAAATGGTGGTAGTCTTTCCCCGGACGAGCTTTACCTTAATCTAATCTAACAATAAAACACAGACAACAATAAGTTATTGTCATATAAAAATAACGGTAAAGTACAATGTAATATTAATTACAATAAAACGTTGCTGAATCCAAAGCAGTGCGCGTAGAAATTGTATCACACATTTTGCTCCTATTTAAGTAAATACACAACAGCTATTAAGGTCTTAGTCTGCGAGCCACAGTAATATGTGAATTGATGTACATGTCAAGAGGAACGTGGAGAAATATAAAAAAATTGCGTATACCACAATAGTATTGGGGTGCGACTAGGTTAAAAATGTCGATATCGATAAAAATTTCGAATGTAACTTTTTGAAGGTATATAAAAGGATTATAAGAGTAGTAGAGTTCTCTGTGATAGAGCTCGTCTGGGAAGTACTACCACCATACCTATTTCTGCCGCAAAGCAGTAATGCTCGCATTGCTGTGTTCCGGTGTGAAGGGTATGGTTTCCGGTGAAATTACTGGCACTTGAGGCTTTTGATCTTAGCTTCAAGGTAGCTTCAAGGCAACCCGCGAGTTATACCTCTGATATTGCAAGCGTCCATAGGCTACGGTAACCGCTTACCATCTTGTGGGCCGTACGCTTGGTTGACATTTCAGTTGTATAAAAAAAAAGTTCAGATACCTAAAGTTATTACTACTACCAGGTAAAATTTTAAACTAATCTGTCATCCTGTTTTGAATAAATGTACACAAAATAATTTTTACTGTTACCTACTTAACTGGATTCGTTAAACGAAACAATTTAAAATTAAATATTGTGGTTTTATCGGATTGGTATTAGTTAAATGCTTGGAAGTCATGATTAGTATAAAAAAAGTCATAAAATTTATTCATTAAATTTGTCATAACTTTTCGTATATCAAAATACTACACTTGGCGTAGTATCTTAAAGACAAGCCTAGGTCATAAACCTTAAATTACAATTACCAACGTTACGGAAGCAGTTCTTGGCAAAGTGTTTCAATTCCCTCGAGTACGGTAAATTACTGGCGATTCAGAGATACGTAGAGGAACGTGTAGTTAGAATGTCTCCTGTAACGGAATGTAACGTGTTGACTAGCGAATAGGGAGCAACATGAACACCATACATAACCATCTAGCGGGTTTATATAGCAAACATTCTACTGTAAGAACCAAATAGAACAAACATCTAGTAAAAGAAAAAAACTCCGTTCTCTTTCCTTTTTCTTTTCGTTCTGTTAAGATCTAAATAAATGTTTTTTCTTTTTTTTTAATATACATTATCTTTCAAACAAAAAATACTAAATTTATTGTCTGTGATAGAAAGTCTATCATAGGTATTTATCATAGGTACCATCACATAATTTGTCCTAAAAAGGATTTGACTCCACAACTCAACGTAGAAGGCAGGAACTATATTGCACTGTAGTGTAGGCCAAAAAGTAGTAATAAAAAACACGATTGCTATGAATTTTTCATCGACAATAAAATCGATAGACTCATGTCTCTACATCTTAAGGAGACATTCCCTGTAATCCGTATTTATTTTATTTAGTGGTTAAGTAGGAGTAATGGCGTTGAGGAGCGGTGCGGTGTATGGGATTATTTTGCGGAGGCTATGCACGGGTTGTGATAACTGCTGTATGTACTTTCAGATGGTAAAAGCAGCTTGATGGCTTTATATAAATCATCAGTATTTTTAGTACCCTCCACATAGAGCTAAAAAATAATCCGAGTTCCTTGTGATAGAACTCGTCCTGGGAAGGACTACCACTTTAGATTTTTCACTAAAAACGGGATATTTACCATGATTTGTGAGTTTTATTGATAAAACTATGTATATATCCCGTTTTTAGTGAAAATTATGTTATTATCCATGATAGTTTTAAAAACTATACCACAATAGAGTCGTCACTGACATAAGTTGAAACACGATATTACACGTTTTTTTTTTTTTTTTGCTGGACAATCCACACAGCACGATTAACGTTTGTCGCTTTCAAGAGTCGACCGCCTGACTTTGACAGCTCCAATATCATCAATGGTAATTAAACCAGTGATCATCCAATGTTTTCCTAATGTTGATGTCCTTGTGACCAAAGAATTGTGTAACTAATTTTATTCAATTAACAAAATTACATCTAAATCCGAAACACTTTTTGGCCAGTTTGGCGAGAGTAATTAATGTGTCAATCCAACCTATATCTTGTGGATTTTATAGTTTAATTTCGCCTAAATCGCCTTAAGCAAAAAAAAAACGAACTATCAACGTACAATATTAAAATTCATCTTCTTATTTTTCCGCTATCGTTTGTAGCGATTTGATCCCTTCGGCACATGTCACTATTATATAAAATACACGGATATTTCTGGAGTAAGAAGTTATCCCCAAAGATTCGCCGTCGGCATAATCTGGAAGAAACTGTGATTTATTCCTTTATATCCAGTTTCCGGTTGTATGGGTCGGGTGGGATTATATTTGTTTTGGAATCTGCGATTTCGTTTGACTTGTTTTAGGGTGCTGAGAGTCAGCACTTTATTTTGAACTTTACGTTTGAACTACTGGTGAAGTGTTTGCAAAATGCCAAATTTTGGCTTCTGTGCAAGGTTTATCGTATACGTTAAAAACCATTGTCTACGGTGCTCATGCTAGCCGGCCGGGTTGCATCGGCTCAATATTAAAACGTCAAACGAATCTGCTTAAACTTATTCATTGTTATGAAAATGGTTTTTTAATTCAGAAATAATAGTGAGATATAGTGGTGCTAGAAGAATGCGCCACTAAGCGATTTGCATCATCATTTCTCCTGCGCACCGCCAAGGAGTGGAATTCTTTGCCAAAGTCTGTGTTTCCCGATACTTATAACCTGGGTGTCTTCAAGTCACGAGTGAATAGGTTGCTCTTAGGCAAGCTTGCTCCACCGTAGACCACATCATCGCTTAACATCAGGCGAGATAGTGGTCAAGCGCAAGCCTATTGTGAATAAAAAAAAAAAAAAAAGATCACTAGTTGGACATTTTAAATATTAATTTATTAACAAAATCAACACGGTTCCGACTCAATTTCGAGATTCTTCATCAGGGTAAAGTGAAACGGCACCCTCCTTATTCCGCGTCTTGTTATGCCTATCGGAAGTTCTGTTTATTAAAAAAACATAATTACCTGCATTGCCAGTGTAAAAATCACATAAAATAGTTTTATTATCTAGTGCACACTTTTACGTAACTAATTTGAGATTATATATTAAATATTATGATATGTAACTAATTTGGGATAATATACCAAATATTATAAATTCGTTGAATTTTCCATTCAGTAAAATAAAAATTACAAAACACAATTCGACGCATTATGAAAGAGAACATCGCTTAACCGAATTACTTCAAATTTGGACGAATCCAATTGTGAATAACCGATGTCCGTAAAACGTCAATTCATTTTCCTTCAAATAAGTAATCGTGACTCTTCAGCTAAAGGAATAAGAGTGATATTCCTCCAGCGTCGTTTTAAAGACTGAATTGGTATGTGCACTAACAGTAATATACTTCGTCATACCGGTTATGTCACATGTCAAGAGATAATTATCGTTCGTGACAGTACAATCAAATTGCAGTTGATTAAATTTCGGTATTCTACTCATTTCACTGACGTTTTGTTGGTTATTTGGGATTGAGTGATTGAATATAAACGGAGCAAATTGACGGCATAAAATTTAATGATGTTAAGAACCACGCCTGACTATAACAAATGCAGTGCCACCCAAAGCTTTAAGTTTTTAAGTGTTTGCGTGGCACTGCACTGCGCTTATCACCCCGAGATATTATTGTTAAGTCTCTTTCGCCCAGTAATTTCACTTGCTACAGTGCCCTTCAAACCTAAACACAGTAATGCTTGCACACTACTGCTTGGAGGTAGAATATCTGATACTGCGATGGTACCCACCAAGACGGACTCTTGCTGAAAATTAGAGTCCTACCACCAGGTATATAATTGTAACCGTATACCATAACATCTCGCGAATATAGTATAACAATTGATTAAGTTTACCAAAAAAAGCATTCTGTAGGGTTTTTTTTTTATGCTATAGTGTTGTTGACGACCTATGTGGCGCAGCGGACGCAGGTCCGCCTGCGACGCGGAGGTTGCGGGTTCGATTCCTGCCTCGGGTCAAATGTTTGTACGATGTACAAATACTTGTTCCGGGTGTTTTCTATGTATAATAAAAAATGTATATCTATTTGTATTGTATTATTTAAATATCAGTCATCTAGTACCCATAACACAGCTCTGTTTAACAGCAGCTTACCTTGTGGCTAGATGATGCTGTGTGGATTGTCGAACATTATTTATTTATTTATTTATAGTCAAAAGATAGTAAACCCATTGCAATTATAAATCTATTTGTTCTGAATAGCTTTGTTCGATTCGGCAAGTTATGGCGCAGATAACATCTTACACACTTCCTTGTGACCATAGCAATCCAACCACCAGACCAAAATTATCCTAAATAGATAAATTCCCCCGCTGACTGCTCTAAGCTTACCCTGCTGTAGCAATACAACAAAGTTTTATATTGTCCGGGCTGGTGGTTTATTCCCAAGGTTTATTCCCAATTCTACAGATTTCTATTACAGATTCCTAATTCGACAGATTTCTAGTTTTAAAGATTCCCAATCCTACAGATCCCAACTCTACAGATTTTTAACTGTACGGATTCCCAACTCTCCTTTTTCTAACAGTACGGATTTCCACACACAACTGTGCTTGCTTGCTCACTGTACCCTTCACCTTCTGAACCTAAATAACTGTAGTGCTGTGTGTAGTGTTGGACAATAAGCCTGTGAATTTTATCTGGACTTATTACTTTCTACGATCTTCATACTACAACCAACACCCAGGACACACCACCTATCCTACAGTATTTATTGCTAATTCGAGCTATTTTTTTTTTTATACAACTGAAGTGACAACCAAGCGTACGGCCCACAAGATGGTAAGCGGTTACCGCAGCCTATGGACGCTTGCAATACCAGAGGTATCACTCGCGGGTTGCCACCTTGAGGCTAAGATCGAAATCCTTATGTGGCAGTAATTTCACCGGAAACCATACCCTTCACACCGGAACACAGCAATGCAAGCATTACTGCTTGGCGGCAGAAATAGGTATGGTGGTAGTCCTTCCCCGGACGAGCTCTATCACAGAGAACTCTACTACTCTTCAAAAATTCCCAATATTCCCAATAGTTTTACCGAGTAGTCTTACCAGTTACTCGTAACTGGTTGCTACGCCCACTTTTACTGGCGTGCTTTTCGTGTCTTGTCACTATATTGTTCGAGCCAAAAACTCAAGACGTGAGCCTAATGTGACCCGCATTCGTTCGCATAAAGGCCTGAGATAAAACGTACCTAAGCCCCTCGCGCCTCTAATTTACAAAGACGATAACAATCTCTTGGTGCAAAGGAATTGAAGCGTTCTAAGTTGACTGAGTTTCCTTGGAAGAAAGTTTACCTCGTTATTTTCGTACTTTAATTTTATTTATATACATTCATTTTGTTACTACCTAAAAATTACATTATTGACAGCTATTAACTAATAAATAGTAACATAAATGGCCAACACTCAGCATTGTGCTAAGGCAGAACATGCGACTTATATCATAGCGCTGGTTTTTTGTGGTTGTTGGTTATGTAAGAGTACAGCAGTCAATGCAATAAATTTTTAATCATCATCATTATCATAGATCTACAGAAAGCTACGACGATCGTGAGCCTTTTCTATCTATTGATTTCTTGCGACCGCTTTAACCTACACTTTGTTTCGCGGTTACCATTCGAATTAATTTATTCCCAAGTGGCTATCGGTCTTGAAGCTACAATGGCCAGCCCATCGTCTTTTCAAATTGCTAATTCTTAAATGTTTTATTTTATCGTTCACCTCTCTCTTCTAATTTCCTCTGAGAAAACACCTAGCATAGCTTTTTCCATTTGCGCATCCAGTGATCGCTAGCTCATCGTACAGTATTCGTTTTATTTGTTCAAAATCAACACGTCATGTTTTTGAAACACTCATTTTCACAAAAGACGCAAACGTAGTCACGGCGAAAAAATAGATATGACTTCTTCTGGACGCGTGTAAACGACGCTATCCAATGCCAGCGCCAATGCAGTGCCGGAATCCAGTGATGCTGGCGCCAGCTTCTGTATCAATGTAAATCAGCCTTAAAGATTTGGGTGCCTTGTCACTGTTAATATAAATATAATTAAAACAAGGCTGTCATACGGCGGGACTTGAACCCGCACCTGTCGCTTTAGCCAGGCACTTACATTTAATTGTAATAAGCTTGCCAATGTCAATACTTTTTTATTATACATATTATAGCCACCATTTTTACTTCATTCGAGACTCAAAGCGTTATTTGGTTACTAACTTTTATTAAATTGAGTGGAAAACTTTTCTTTCTCACCAAATAAAAGATTACGCCCACTTTACCTCAGATTGCTAATAAATTGTTGAAAACTTCAGAAAACGCTTTACTTTGTAGTTATAAATTGAAGATATCTTGCAATAAATAAGGTTTTTAATATTGCCGCGTTCAGACGGTGCGGGGCGTGAAGTAGTACAGCCTAAATAATCATTGTTATACTAATTATAACAACTTTATCATTTTGTTAACATTGTTAAGGTTTATCATTTTGTACAAACAAAATGCTGCAACAGTTATGGAATCAGTAATAAAAATAATTTATTTACATCATATTTTGTTAATGATTTTTAGCTATGGAGATTATCAATTCGGCATGACCATTTATGGCATTGTATGTGTGGCGGCTAGGTATAGATAGCCACAGGAAATCGGGCTGACGCGTATGTTTTATGTGCCGCGTTGCCAGTCGTTCCTCCCCACTCGCTAGGTTCAGCCAACTCTTTAAGCTAAAGCGGAAATATTAAAAACAGTATGTGGAATAATTTAATATTATTATTTGTGTTCCCTCATGAAGATTACCTATCATTAGAGTAGGGGATGCACAAAACAATTCGTACCCCCACAGTATGTTAGTCACATGACGTGACCATTTATCTATGGCACGAGAATCGACCTCCTGATTTTTGTACCTTACATTATTATGTTTGATACGATTTCTTTACCAATTTTATGAATTTGTTTAGTTGTTTTTTTTTGTTTGATAGATACCTAAGTGATAATTTTCAGAGGTGGTCCTCATGTTTTATCGATCTGTTATGATGATGATATGATAATGATGATGCGGAAACATGTAAATAGTTATGTTTGGTAGTAAGTTATGTTATTTTTAGAATCGTTATCAGCTTCGTCTTTACCTTTTGTTTTCGAAACTAAAATAAACAGTTAAATGATGATCAAGATAACCACAGTAACGAGGGGACTCCTCTAAATACAGGTCTTACGACTTAAAGAGGAGATCCCAAACCACCTAAATTAAAAATCTGTAAAATTTCAATAAATATTTTGTATTGTATTTGTATTGTAAAATTATTATTATTATTATTATTAAATTTATTATTAAAACACCCAAAAGATGAAAAACCTCGTAAAGAAAAGGGTATATCAAAATTTGTAGTAAAACACATTTATTTAATCAATATACAGCAATGTTCATATTTTTCGCAGTCAGTAGCACTATCAAAGAGTAGTCGTGTCGGACAGTTCCAGTAACTTGGCATGCAAATAGCACCTTTTGATTTACACGCCACTGATGGTTCTGAAATAATAAAAAATTCAAATTCAGATTTCAAAAGCAACTTTATTAAAAAGGATAAAAGGTTTTATTAATAGTTTAATTCTCTTAGGGTGGATTCGACCCACATTTGGGATAACTATTCCGCGGAATAAGAAATGTCTAATAGAAGGAAACTGTCAATTTACTCGCGAATAACTACGATTTACTCGGAGAATAGCACCTATTCGAGTTTGGTCGAATCGAACCTTAAACGCTCAAAATCCCGTTATCTCTGTCAATGAAAAGTAGTTACAGGTTACAAAATTGGGACCTCATTTTACTAAGCTCTTTAAATAAGCGGAGCGCTCGTGATGTAGCTGGTTAAGTTGTTCCTAAAAGATCAACGATGTTAAGCACTGTTTCGCATAGTCATTTGGATAGGTGACCACCAGTGGCAATTTTAACTGAGCGCTCCCGTGCGCTTCTGATAGCACGTTAAGTCGGCACCGGATTTTTCAAAGCTGTTTCCATGACAGAGGCCTTCGGGCAGCCTTAAAACTCTGTCACCAGAGTTGGTTACTCATACGAACTTACTATAAAAGCTTTAAAGTTTTTTATTTGATAAAATTTCGTAAAACTGTTTGATCGTCAACACACCTTAGTGACAGCACTCGAACCCTGCGTTTTGTTTTAGTGGACACAAGCCTTTGGTTCTAAACTGTTTGTTCTTTGGACAATCTTCTACTGGCAAGCATTTACCACCAAGCGACAAGCAAGGAAGTTCAAAATATGGAAAATTCAGCTTTATATCTGACGGAGGCTCAAAGCCTAGAAGGAAACCAAAGGAGTCATGAGAAAATTGTAAATATAACTAGAAAGGAGAAGAAGATTTAAAGATAAAAAAGGTTTCA
The DNA here is from genome assembly GCA_951394395.1 of Colostygia pectinataria. Classification (NCBI taxonomy): domain Eukaryota; kingdom Metazoa; phylum Arthropoda; class Insecta; order Lepidoptera; family Geometridae; genus Colostygia; species Colostygia pectinataria. The sequence goes on along the minus strand of OX596351.1, from coordinate 12,737,328 downwards.
GTTAAAAAGAGAATAAAAAGGTTAGTAAGAAAAAGTCTCCACACTTTTTAGTAAAATGAAGATAAATAAAACATTGCATAAAGAGTTCAGCTATCATAGATAACGAACCTGAAAACTAATTAATAAAGTTCTTGAAAGAAATAATATTTTTTTTATTGAATAGACAGGGAAAAAACATTTTGATTAAAAATAATAAACAGGTTTATTTTTTCGTTAATATTAGATGCTATTACTATGCTAATAATATTAAGAATACCAGGCATCCATATTTGTAATAACTAATTCTACACAAACTATTCTACAACAAAATATCTATGTATTGTATTGTAATAAGTATATTAGTCATCTAGTACCCATAAACACAGCTCTGTTTAACAGCAGCTTACCTTGGGGCTAGATGATGCTGTGTGGATTGTCCAGCATTATTTTTTATTTTATTTATTCATTTTAAACTGTTGCAAACATGCAAAATATTTTCGCATTTTTCCATACTTTCCATACATTTTTACAATATTGCCACATTATTATCGTCCGTTTCTGTATTTAAATCTCACCATTTGCTGGCATTACAAAATTAAACAATAAGCGTACAACAACAACATTTTACTCACGTTCTTGATAAGGCTCCTCGATTGTTGAAGATAAAACAACAGCAACTATCGCAACAAAATAAACAATTTTTACCAACATTGTGAGCATGAGCACTGTGAACGGTCTGAAACCAGTGATAACGGTAATATACTTATAGGTAACGCTGCCCGTATTACATGGTAATTCTGTTTACATTGATAAGAGCCGTGTTACAGTGGCATAGAAATATCTGGGTCATTTTATGCAATGCAAGGACCGCGAACGTTGCGGAATACGTTTACTGTGACAACACTACACAGTCAGTAATCTCAGAATAGAAGCTGTACATAATGAAACAGCTGATGCCAATGATAATGATAATATTTATTTCTCTTTAGACATGTTACATGTACTTAGATTCGTCTTAAAAATAAACATACTTTTGGCTCATTTTTGCGACATTTAATTGGCACAATACGTATTTTAACAGAAATGTTTTAGATATAAGTTCTATTCAAACTACGCAGTACGCTGACACAGACATTTGAACTTTTAATTCAACATTGCTGACGCTAAGCTGCAAAACAGAATACACAAGACGTAGAGTAGACGAATACAGAAGAAGTAGAGTAACTTTATATTAAAAGTCTATACTTCTATTTTAACTATGATGTAAATTTATTGGAGTGACATTTGCAGAGATTTATTTAAAACAATTTGGAGACAGAACCAGCTTTCCTAAATAGACTTGCAGGCTCTGTAGGTCGAGTTTGCAATATATATAAACGTTATTAAAACTGGATGTGAATTGTGAAAGCTATACAAATAAAGAAAATGTTAAGTTTAATTGATAGATGCAGGCGTTACTTTGCGGAAATCCATTACAAGATAAAAAACAGACGAAAAATCTCTAGTACTATTCCGCTTAACCTTTTAACTGATGAGGTCACACAGTTACCACAGTTAACCTCAAAAGACGGAGCAACACGTCTGCCGGAGAACAAGTCGATGGTCCTGAGGATGTCCCGTGGAGGGATGAAACACGTGTCGATATTTTTCTTTTGAGGTTAACTGTGGTAACTGTGTGACCTCATCAGTTAAAAGGTTAAGCGGAATAGTACTAGAGATTTTTCGTCTGTTTTTTATCTTGTAATGGTAAGTTTGGCAGTGTCTGAATTATTTACGTAGCCTTGAGTTATTGAAATAATAAGGGTGGTGAAACTGTTCATTCTCTATAGCTATGTATTTTATCAGAAGTAATTACAGTAATTACAGTAAGAAGTAATCGTCCGGGGAAGGACTACCACCATACCTATTTCTGCCGCAAAGCAGTAATGCTTGGATTGCTGTGTTCCGGTGTGAAGGGTATGGTTTCCGGTGAAATTACTGGCACATGAGGCTTAGCTTCTTAGCTTCACGGTGGCAACCCGCGAGTGATACCTCTGGTATTGCAAGCGTCCATAGGCTGCGGTAACTGCTTACCATCTTGTGGGCCGTACGCTTGGTTGCCACTTCAGTTATATAAAAAAAAAACAATGAACATTTTGTATAATATATTTTCCGGGTCTGGGTGTTCTGGTACCATGATTTCTGATACCCACTACACAGAGTGGGTATAACTTTCAGGAATAATGTGACTATTAAAAAGGACTGCAACAGCTGTCAAATTAGTTTAGTTAAATAAATAACAATATAAAACTTTGCGGTGGCTTTATCAATGTTTTGGCGGAAACGACATCAATTGCTAAAATGGAAACGACATCGACATGTCGCTCATTTGGTGAAATAACGACTTAACAAATTTTTTATTGACTTTGGAGTGCCAAACCACGCGAAAAAAGACAATAGTATAATAACAGCGGAATTTAACTTTGACGCAATTGTCACTTTTTTTTAATTTAAATTTTAGAAAAAAACTAAATTTAAAATTTAAAAGGCTGTAACTTTTATAAAGTAAAATGGTTATAAACCAATTAGTAAATTAATAAACGGTAAAATTATTACTAAATTTGGAGTTGCTGATTTAACAAATTTGTTCCAACCACGAGGTGTGGCGAGTGAAAGTTTCATAAAGACGAAAGGTTAAACAATTGCGTTGAAAATCTGCGTAATTCACACTTTTTAAAGTAATATTAGAGTATTTTACTTGGTACATAATAATATGTATTATTCTGTAGCCTCAGCTTCTAAGAAAAACGTGTATCATTTTGTAACAAGTACCAGTCAAGCGGGGGGATGGATTTTTCTGTTCGAAAAATGTATGTGCGCAATGCCAGTGCTCTCATACGGTGAAGGAAAACATCGTGAGGAAACCGGTATGTTCAAGAACTAAAAATTCGAAAGACATGTGCCATCCACCTATTGGGTCCGCGTGGTGGATTAAGACCCAATCACTTTCGCCTGAGAGTAAGCCAGAGTCCCAGCAGTGGGAACATTAGAAGAAGGCTGTCATGATGATGACAGTCAAGCGGTACCCACCGAGCACTGAACTCCATAATTCTACGACTCTTGCTGACTAAAACGATATATCGTGATAGTATTCATGTTTCAGCTTATGATCGTGAATGTTCTGAACCTAGTTGTCACCAACATAAGTTGAACTACGATACTTGCCACGATTAAACAAACGCCATCGGTAACCAGACACGCCAAATAGTGTTGCCACTTTCAAGAGTACCTTAGATTTTACTAATAAAACTATCGAGAACTATTTTAAATAACAATTATATTCACTTTAAAAACGGATCACGTACCGGTAATTCGTCGAAGTGGTACCGACACTGTTTTGACTCAATTTCTAGAGTCTTCATCAGGGTTGAGTGATACGGCGTGCTTCTCGAAATTGAGTCAAAACAGTGTCCAATGTCTTCACCAATAAAAAACACCCGTTTTTAAAATGAAAACCCTCAGATGTTTAGTTCCGGGTTTTGACAACCACAAACAGCTGTTTATGAGGATTTTCAGATTAAAAAAGCGACACTATTTGCTAGAATTAGCAATTGCACCGTTTTTTGCAGTAGTTTCAACTAATAGAATTTAACGTCTGCTGAACTTATTTTAGGAGTCAACTAGCTTTAAGTTTGCCTATCTCTAGCATTGCCAAACAAATGCTTCTATGCTCTGCGAACAGAACTCTCTCCCTCATTACCATTTGATGGCATTATTGCTCGAATATTAAAATTACAATTGACTTTTCGAGCACGTTTCGTTTATTGCCGACCGCAAAACGGAAGTTGTAGGTAGCAGTTTGCTCGAACTCCACTGAAAATAATTGGCCAGTTTGAAGTTTGATGGAGTTTAATGTTGTTTATTTTGCTATTATTCCGGTGTGACACGACGGTTTATGAATTTACTCGTGACCCTTGTGTCACAAATTGAATTAAACCTTTCGAATATAAATCTCGTGACGTAGCTGGTTAAGTTGTTCTTAACAGATCAACGAAGTTAAGCACTGTTCTGCAGGGTCATCATTAGGATGGGTGACCGCCAGTGGCAATTTCAATTGAGCGCTCCCGTGCTTTGGAGGGCACGTTAAGCAGTCTGTCCCGGTTTTTTTAAAAGTTGTTAAGCCATGACAGAGGCCTTCGGGTGGCCTAGAAACTCTGTCACCAGAGTTGTTACTTACTATTTTTTAATATAAATCGTTTCGTAACTGAATGCCTATCAAAGCACAAGTTAAACCGGTAGTCTTATAGATCTAAAATTTTCAGGACTTTATTTTTATGTGTAAGGTATTCCTAAAATTATAATCTACGATTCCGGGACAGGTGCCTTACTCTTGAGTTCGTGGTTGAATTTGGCGCTTGGTTTGCTGTCAAAAGTACAAAATGTCATATTCCAATAATTGTCCAATACCGATCGCTTTCAAGAGTAAGGCCCCTGGGTAGCACAGAGGTCAAAATATCTGTGTCTGGCTGTCTATGTTGCAAAAAGTATGATCGTCAAAATGCTCCTGTGTCATAATGTATATTATCATCATGATCACAATGTTTTATTGACAAATGGTACATATCTCAAAATGCAAGTACACTTAAAAGCGTGATAGAAAAATTATTTGATAGGACGCGGCGAGAAATATTTACAAATGCTTATTAATCATACAAATGATATTTTTTTTATTGGTTAAAAATAAACGTTTGATTCATATACTTAGATCCTTGTAACACACCTTGTTATAAGAGACTCCTTGTTAAATTATAGAAAGCAGTGGCTATAGAAACAGTTCCGTATATATAAGTAACTGAAAAATTTAATAGTGATCATGACAGCCTTCTAATTTTCCCACTGCTGGGACACTGGCCTACTCTCGGGCGAGAGTGATTGGGTCTTAATCCACCACGTGGACCCAATGCGGATTGGTGGATGGCACATGTCTTTCGAATTTTTAGTTCTTGGACATGCTGGTTTTCTCACGTTGTTTTCCTTCACCGTATGAGAGCACTGGCATTGCGCACATAAATTTTTAAAACAGAAAAATCCATTGGTGCACGACCGGATTCGAACCCACGACCTTAGGATCGGAAGGCGGGGTCACTACCACTAGACCATCAGTGCTCCGGACGATTTAATATGCCTTCTTAATTCTTATCATTGAAAGTTTTTTTTACAAACTTGCAGTTGGGAAAAAGTTCCAGTTGGTTCCCAGTGGAGACAAGCGGGATTACAAAATACAAAAATATTTATTCAACAATAACTTAACATGTTAAAACAATATATATAAGATTACTACTCTACGATAATGTAACACTAGGAGCGGTAAAGATTATTATAACAATAAAACATTAATCTTTCAAAGAATATTTCAGGAATAATGGTTGCTCCCTCGTTTCTCAGTTTGCTCTTACAAAAGGGTTCAGTAATTCGTCACTTAAGCTTATAATGTTTAAATGACGTGTATTCTCTCCACGCACAAAGGATGCTGCGCGAAACATTGTTTTTGTTTACACTTGCGAGCAAAAAAAGTATCTTTAGGACAAACAAAAAAATTAAAAACAGACGAAAATTATATAGTACTATTCCGTTTAACCTTTTAACCAATGAGGTCACACAGTAAATACAGTTAGTCTCAAAAAAAAATATCGACACGTGTTTTATCCTTCCACGGGACATCATCAGAACCATCGACTTGTTCTCCGGCAGACGTTTTGCTCCGTCGAGCGCTGGAGCCAAAGTCAGTGACCTCATTGGTTAAAAGGTTAAGCGGAATAGTACTAGTGATTTTTCGTCTGTTTTTTATCTTGTAATTGATTTCCTAAAAGTAAAGCCCAAATCTATCAATTATTTAAAAAAAAAGTTTATTGTGTTTACCGAAAACAAAAAACTTTAAGGGTGAGTTGCACCATCTAACGTTAAAGTCAAAGTGTTCGACGACGATTGAACAATTTGACGATGATGATTTTTAAATATATACGTAGCTAGTGTAACGTTATTGTTCCAATTTTGGAAAAATGAAACACTTTATAGTCTCTATCGTTGTCTCCGACCGGTTTTCAACACATGCCTGAGCAGCTTTTTTTATACCACTAGATTGTAGTAATTAGGTACCTATATTTTTAATTATTATATTTGTTAAATAATTAGGTTCTAGCTGGTAGTTTGGGTGATAAACTGGGTAGTTATGGAAGAGAAAAGGAACCTTATTACTATGTTTGTAGGTAACAAGATAGATACACTTTTTATATAAACGGTGCGTTGGTTGTCGGATGATTAAAACTGTATCCCGACTTTCAGCGCCCTCCGCCGGACATCTCATGGCTAAGTTTTATGAAATACAATATCTTTAAATATTTATGATTGAATATAAAGAGATTGTTTTACTTTACTTGAATTTACTATATATATTAACTAATTCACCTAGCTTTAAGATGTTTCAAAATGATCCTTGTGATTTTATTGAAATAAATCATTTTTGATTTTGACTTTGACTTTGAAGCCTGTTCTTTGTCCTCAATTGTACAGGTAGGCAAATTACTCCTTCGCTCGCGACCGCACAAAGCCTAGCCTACCATTAACGGAACAGCTGAAATGTATCACAAATTATAATTAAAGTGTTTGCTTACCGCAGGAAGTGGTAATTTAGAGGATTATTCTAATAAGCGTGGTTCAAAATCTTGATGCCGTAGAGAACAAGTGCGATAAGACGCGTGATACTGCCGGTTCAGTTCTGGGATCTTGATGCCGTGGGGAACAAGTGCGTTAGGACGCGTGATACTGCATGTTCGATTTCTGGGGCGAGACAAACGTTTTCATGATTTACAAATAGTTATAATAAAATCATTAATATTTGTTTGATTTAATTATGCAAACAAAATGTATGTATATCAATGATCATGCATTGATCACGTTTTTGGATCGAAAAGTTACTACTACATCACCAACAACGCTGAGGAACAAATTTTTTCATAATCTACAAACAACATACAACATTTCATTGATTTTTATATACAAACAAAATTTATTCATGCACGTTTTTTTTTTATACAACTGAAGTGGCAACCAAGCGTACGGCTCACAAGATGGTAAGCGGTTACCGCAGCCTATGGACGCTTGCAATACCAGAGGTATCACTCGCGGGTTGCCACCTTGAGGCTAAGATCGAAAGCCTCATGTGTCAGTAATTTCACCGGAAACCATACCCTTGACACCGGAACACAGCAATGCGAGCATTACTGCTTGGCTGCAGAAATAGGTATGGTGGTAGTCCTTCCCCGGACTAGCTCTATCACAGAGAACTCTACCACTCTTAACGTTCTTAGGATCAGGTTACCACTAAAGCACCAACGCATATTATCACATCAGACTATCACGCTAATCACACTAACATCATAAATGCGAATGTTTAGATGTTTGGATGAATGTTTGTTCCTCTATAACTCGACAACCACCGATTTGGCTGAAATTCAAAACATACATAGGTAATGATCAAAAATAGGACATAGGCAAGGCTTTTAATCTCGGAAAAAGGTTACGGTTCCCGAGTTCCACGAAGTCGGTGGCAATAGCTAGTAGCTTTAAAATCAAGATAAGAACTTTGCTGACAGGCTTTTAGTGTTTATTCATGTCTAAAATCGCCTCGCAGTTTATCACTGTACGCTGTGTAAGCGGAAAAAGAAAAAAAATCTCTAGTCATCCCGTTCAAGATTTTAATTCGAGTGAGAGGAAAGTTTTCTTGTTCCCGCGAGTTCCCTAGCTCGGTCTGGGCTGATTAATGACGATGCTGAGAAAAAATGCGCGCCAGCTCTTGTGTAATGGCTGTGTAGCTGTAGGAGCGTTGGCTCTTGTACTGTGTCGCAGCATGAGTTTCAGTTTGATATCACTTTTTTATCAAGAAGTTTTGATTACACTTTGTTTGATATTTTTTATAACTAGAGCTATTAAAGCTAACTACAGCTTTTTTAGGTGAATGATAAATATTAGTGGACATTTTTCCACAGTGCCATCTGCTAGAATATAACAGAATAGATTATGTATTACATTTAGTGTACCTACGAAAGCTCAGCAAATGTTATGCGTTGGTTATAAGAAATTCTCATGTATGTGAAGTTAGTCGTATTGATTAATAAATATTCATTAACCTGAGAATTATCGTATATTATTGTACTATTCAACCGCGCTATAATTAAAAATACTTAAAAATAAATATTGAAAAGATTGTACTTGTCAACCGTGTTAATAATTAACGGAATATTTATCGCGATGATGGGCGTTGGTGTTTTCCGTTAGTGTGGCCTCAACATTAGACACTCGCTTACGGTGAGACACCTGCCTTCCAAACGCAAAAATACCGCACGTGGCCGTCCCACGGCAGATGTCTGTAGCCTCATTCGTTTTCTAAACTTTATTAAACTACAAAAACATAACACAACTAAAAGCATACATTGGTGGAAGTTGTGAGGCTGCCAGTCGCCAGTGAAAAGTGGAAAATAAAACCTTTTTGTTGCACGTGCGGCGGCGACCGTGCATAACTAGAACGTAACTAGAACTGAGGGCGAATCCGGAATATAATAATAATATTTTTGATCGTACACGCTAACATATCGTCCAGCTGTCAATTTGTGTGTGATTTTAAACAGAAGGCAATTCGCATTGCGGTGCAAAAGGAACCTTGGGCGATTCGCACCGTGGTGTTAAAAAAGCCATTCAAAAATAGCTCTTATGTGGTTCGTACCGCTGTTCAAATCGCTCGCGCTAGGAAACGACTAAAGACCCTAGCGAAACATGAAACTCACTTGAAAATCGTAAACGTATTTAGCTGTCAACGTCACAGTCCAACAAATGGGAGTTGCCCTCAATTTGTTTAGGATTTCGGTAGTTCATTTGACGCATTGAAGAGGCGCTGTAAAAAATCTCATACAAAGTCACAGCTGCTAAATACATTGACGTTTACGATTGGCAAACGAGTTTTTTGTGATTCGCCATCTGAAGCTGTATTTAGAATGATGCTTATGACAATGTATAGTCAATTTGTGTGATTTTTTAAAGTGCTTCTTTAGTGCGTGCGATCTACAAAAACAATTGACAGCTGCAGAAACATTAACGATTATCAATAGATTTATTCCGGATACAGCTTCTGAGCTGAACATGTCACTTCTGCTACGTTTATGATATTTTTTTTGTGCTTCAAGTAATTTTGCTGCAGAGTCGATTGTCGCTTTTATTTTGCGAAAAATATATTTTAAAGTAAATAAAAATAAACTTAATTTTTTCACTACCCCTACTTCACTAGCAGTGGTCCCCTGGCTTCTAATCCTAAGGTCACGGATCTAACTTGACGGGCATTAATTGGGTTTTTTACTCCAAGAATTATATAATAGGTACTAAATTAAACGAATTAATTAATTAATTAATGATCTTCTATGTATTTACACCTAGGCACTGTCACATAACTCTCATTGTTCAACTAGGAAGCTACAATGCTGCTAACACAATACGTTTTGGTATAAAGTCGGCGACCGCCATTAGAAATACTCCTAGATACAGTTTATCAAATGACATTCAGTTGACGTCTATTCCCACTTGTTCAGTTGTACAGTTCAGTTGACTGAACTAGTGAGATTTCTTCTCGTTTGTTCAATTGAAAATAAGACTAGCTTTTGCACTTTGTTACATTTATTATTATTTAATTTAGAAGAAGTTTTCCAAAATGGTAGCCACATTAATTTCGCCATTTAGTTACTGCATTTGTACATGATGAATGAATTCGTCGTTTCCATTTGAATTTCTGTCCTCTTATTTGCAATTTTTTTCAAATGTAAATAGTAATGTAATTTTAGATGAAATTACCATGCTGAAAATAACATTATCCAGGCTTATAATTTAAATCCAAATAAATAATAAATAATAATAAATTTGTTTATTAAATTATTAATTTATTGTTTGCTTAATAAAATAAATAATAAAATGTATATACCAAAAAAGATGTATTAGTAAATAATTTATTATAATGCAATATTATCTAATCGGATTTCAATAGTTTTTATTGTAGTATTGCAAAAAAATCACAAATGTAGTCCGCATACGCAGGCGGTGTGACCAGCCTTTATTGCAAAAGTGCGAAATGCAATATATAGTGCTGTTATTGTATCAGTAGAATTCCCCCATCACGTCAGCTATAATTAATAACATTTGATAGTATAATTAGAGGTCGTTATCTCCAGCGGGCAGGCGCCTGTTACATTACTGTGTTTACTGAACACTCGTCTGGTCAATTTGATTAATTAAATACATTATAGTGATTTCCGAATCATGATAATTACAATATTTTGATAATTCACTGTGACTTCACCTTTACTTTAAGTACTTATTCTCTTGCATGAGCCTTACTAAGCAGCACTCAAACTCAAGTGATTGATAGCTTTATGATGAAGAAGGATCATCGAAAGAAAACTATGATCTCAGCCGAGTTTCTTGTCAGATTATTCTAGGCTGGGGCGCGTGGAACTGGCGTAAATTCGGCAAAGCGACGTTACGACCGAAAAAATTTCGACCGATTCGGCCTAAAATTGCCTAGTTTTAACATTTCAAAGCGATTTTTATAGATAAGATTGAATTAAATTATTCAAAGCAATTCGCAGGTTCGAATCCGGGTATAAACCCATGGGTTTTAACCTATTATGTCGAGTTTAATTTTGGGATGGTAGTTATATAGTTGCTCGTCTCGATAAGTGCCACTCTAACTATAACAGTTGCATTATCACTTAGAGCTTTTAGCTTTAAAGCTCTTCATGGCACTGCACTGCACTCAACACTCCGACACATCATTTTATCGAGTTTCATTCGCCCAGTAATATTACTTCGAACGGACACGGTAAAGCTTGCGCACTTCTGCTTGGAGGCATTTAGTATCCATAACACAAGCTCTGCTTAGCTTGGGGGTAGATGGGCTAGAGGCTTACCAGGTGGTAGGACTCTTCAGCAAGAGTCCGTTAGATATTCTACCTCCAAGCAGTAGTGGGAAGCATTACTGTGTGTAGGTTTGAAGGGCACTGTAGCAAGTGAAATTACTGGGCGAAAGAGACGATAAGAGCAGTGCAGTGTCACGCAAACACTTGAAAACTTTAAGCTTTGGGTGGCACTGCATCTGTAATAGTCAGGCGTGGTGCTTAACATCAGGTTGGCGCCTTGATTGTCTTGTCACTTGCTGACATAAAAAAAAAGGCTAATGTTGTATTGATTGTCCAGCATTATAATAATGATTATTATTCTTTAGTCTAACAGTACGGTGGGACCTACTAAAACGGACTCTTGCTGAAGAGTTCTTGCTAGGTAAGTTGCTTAGCTAAACGGATTTTAATTAATCGACTAAACCGGGATAAGTTTATTATTTATCAAACTTAACGCCTGAAATTTTACACAAAAAACTTTACTAAAACCTTCGCTACGCTCGTAACTTTTGATTAAATTACTTTGTATTTTATTTAGCTAGGCCTTATCATCTTTTAAAGGTAGCCGAAATTAAGAGTAATTGACTGAAATAAAGTTTTTCGTGGCCGAGTACTACCAAGTAGCTACGGTCTTTGTAGTTTTAAATATTGGAATTAAAATTTGCTATGATTTTGCTTGTGACGTGATAAATAGAAAAACAAGCACTGGTTTTCGTAAGTTTGGCATGAATATTGTTAAAAATATGCTTTAGCGTCGTTTGAGTTCCAGTATTTTAGGCGGAGCTTTTGACCTGACGTGACCTGTCAGTAGTTACATGACCTGTAGTTTCTGTTACGTTGTTAAAGTATTTATACATAGTACAGTATAACGTGAAAGTAATCATGTCTTTCTGTCTGTCTACTGCAACTAAACTGATGAACCGGTTTTGTTAAAAATTATGTTCGAAAGTAGCTTGAGCCCTAAAGAAGGTCATTAGCTACTTTCTATGTATGTACCACCCGAGATAAACCGCAAACAAAAGCTAGTTTTGTATAAATCCAGGTCAACTTTTCACATTATTATTTCCCTCCACTGTTACACTAAATTTTCCGCTAACAAGGCAAAAGCGCAAAACTAGAAAATGGCGCTTTTCAATAGTCCACACTTTTCTAGTGGACAGCCGTAGTCGGGTCGATCTGTCCAATTAGTGAATAGTCCGTGAAACTAAAATTTTACAGTTAGTTTCCAGTATAGGATAGTTTTAATAGTTTATTAATTACTAGCGACCTGCCCAGGCTTCGCACGGGTGCTTAAACTATACTATAAACTTTCCTCTTAAACACTCTATCTATTGATTAAAACGGCATTAAAATCCATTGCGTAGACTAAAACATTTAAACTTATATACATACTTACAGAGAGTCAGACGGGAGAAACGACTTTGTTTATAATATGATAATTATGTTAAAAATACAAAAAAAGGGAAAACCAAATAACTTAATTATTTTTGTGTAAACTAAATAGCCGCGTACCCACCTAGCGCACAGGCTCGCGCGGCAGCCTCGCGAGCCAAATGCCTCGGCTGGTGTGGACGTGCCTCGGCCTGCCTCGGCGCGCGTTTGCTCGACCGAGCACGGCTCGGCCCCGAGCCATCTGTTGTCGGTAAACTTGACGCGCTCAAAGGTGCCTCAGTGAGCGCTGTGCGTTAGGTGGGGACGGTTATGTTTTGGCTCGCGCGCGAAGCTACTTCAAGTTTTGTCTCTTGCCGTGTTTGTATTTTGCAATTTTGATATCATGGGTAGTCAGGAGGAGTCCATTCGCTTAATACAACTGTACAGCACGTACAATGCGCTTTGGGACCCCAAAGATCCAAAATATTTAAACAAAAATCAGCGGGAAGATAGTTGGCGGCAAATATCTGCTCAAATTAATATGCCTGTCAAGGAAGTGAAAAACAAAATGGTGTCCTTGTGTGGTTCTTATCGTCGAGAGAAAAGCAGGGAGAAAAAAAGTCGCATAACAGGTTCAGGTATGCATTTTTATACTTAAAAATATGAACTTACAAATTATTTGATAAAATAATTACTTAATATATACTAATTAAATTGAAGAAAATTTATTTATACAATTAAAATATTTTAAATTATGGAAATATAAATTTTATTTTTTGTTCTGTTTCAGGCGCTGCAGATGTTTATAATTCGAAGTGGTTTGGATATCCTTATTTCCATTTTCTTAAGGATAAAAATGAAACTGGTGACACTCGGGAAACGATGCCGAATGTAAGAATTTTTAATAACATATGATGGCTCAGCCTGCCTCGCGAGGCGGCCTCGTGTAAATTGAACAAAACTACTGAGGCTGCCGCGGGAGCCATCGCTCGCGATCCGGACACCGAGGCTGCCGCGCAAGCCTGTGCGCTAGGTGGGTACGCGGCTAATGACAAGACATCGGTCATAAAGATAAAGAATGTCATGATGTAAGGATTTACCTATCCTAATTAATTAAGTCTTGTAAACTAGCTATTTTTCTACTCTGTATAATATATCACTTTAGTGTAAGCTATTAGTTAAGTTAGTTTAAGTTATTGTAAAGCAAACAACTTTCTTGATTAATAAATTATCTTTAATTTAAAAAAAAAGGTTGTAATGATAATTATACACAAAAAAATCGAACCTGCATTTCCACAGATAGTTGTAAGTAGCGATATAATAATGCACGTAAGTACCCGAGGACGCGTCCCTCGTTAGCCAAAGTGAGTTTCGATGTACGTAACGGAGGAGCAACTGGGACTTTTTGTGTACACTCAGCCACAAAACTATTGCAAACTTGGGTTTATGCTATTTTCTTATTACAAGCGACCCACCCCGGGTCCCGCCGGTGATACGCGCGCTTAAATTATCTGTATAAACCTTCCTTTTGTATCACATTATGTGTGTAAGATATTTTTTTTTTGTCAAACACGTAAATTTCCTACTAACGGCGCTTCTGCAGATAAGGTTAATTTTTTTTTATGTCAGCAAGTCAAGACAATCAAGGCACCCGATGTTGAGCACCACGCCTGACTATTACAGATGCAGTGCCACCCAAAGCTTAAAGTTTTTAAATGTTTGCGTGGCACTGCACTGCGCTTATCACTCCGAGACATTGTTGTTAAGTCTCTTTCGCCCACCAATTTCACTTGCTACAGTGCCCTTCAAACCTAAACACAGTGCAGCTTGCACACTACTGCTTGGAGGTAGAATATCTGACACTGCAGTGGTACCCACCAACCAAGACGGACTCTTGCTGAATAAGAAGCGTGCAGTAAAAAGTGTTTATGAGAAGCACATGCTGAGTGGCTGCCTTTTTTTCGTCACAATAGTTTAGTTTTTATTTGTTTTGTTATTTTTATGTTTATTGTGTATTAAATAAATATTTTTATATTCTATTCTATTCTAAAAACGCATTATAAACCCGTTGAGTAGTTTAAAAGATCTAAGCGTTTAGAAAGACAGACGGTATGATGTGACTTTGCTTTTTTTTTTTAATCATATTGTAATTAAAATTTAAAAATTATTTTCAGTCTGTATTCCACTGTAGGGCAAAGGCCTTTCCATTCCCTCTTCTATTTATAACGGTTTTTATTCTCTTGTTCTTGTTCTGTGCTGTCCTGCCATCACAATCCATCGATCGCTTCATCATCACCATAATCTCGAATTTCGAAATTTCTGTAATTCGAAAAAAGACAAGCTGATAAAGAACCAATTTCATAGTGGCCTAGGTCTTAGTAACACCATAGAGAAATTGGAAAAAAATATAAAACTAACATTATAATACAATTTTATTTTTATGTAGACAAACAAAGTTCTATATGAAAAATGTTTGATGTGTTGAGTTTCCTAAAACGGGAACACTGGAGGTCCGCCATGACAGCTATTAGCCAATGATCGTGATGCATCTTGACTTTGACAGTACCTAATAACCCAGTTGTTCGTTAAACCCGCCATGTTGTTTTGTATTGTGTTGCACTCCTTCACAAAGATAAACTTACATAAGATTGTGAAAGAAGCTAAAATAAATTAAATAAACAGCTTAAAATTATTTCGGTTTCTTTATTGAATATCTAAACATCTAGACCCCTACAAAGGACCTAGGCCCGGCTCCATACATCAAGAAACAACTCCTTTATTGTAATAAACAATTATTTATTATTAATAATTATTATTAAATATTATTTGCTTATTGCTCCACAAATTGAGTAATCTACTTTTCTCGTTGACTGTACCATAGGGTGGCTTTTGTGTTTAATAGTAGAAGTAGTGTGACATTTTACTATATAAATTTATATTTTTATTAGGGGATGGTTGGTATCTACTCTCTGTATTTAAGGTACACTAAGACTAAATCACTCTTGCTCTAGAGTAGACCAGTATCCCAACAGTGGGAGGTTGCGGGTTCGATTCCCGCCTCGGGACAAATGTTTGTACGATCTACAAATATTTGTTCCGGGTGTTCTGGGTATTTTCTATTTATAATAATCAATATCTATCTATGTATAATATTGTATTGTACTAAATATTATCAGTCATGTACCCATAATACAGCTCTGTTTAACAGCAGCTTACCTTGGGGCTAGATGATGCTGTGTGGATTGTCCGGCATTATTAATTTATTTATTTATTGCTAACCTCCTTTTTTGAAGTCAGTTAAAAACTAAACTGCAAGATTACTTTGAAATGTCACCCGGCTAGCAGGAGCACCGAAGCGTTCGTAATCTTGTTTGAGATCGATCTCAATCATGTCTTACGAGATTTTCCGCTAATCCTATGTAAATTGGTGTTTAAGGGATAAATTGGTGTAAGGGCAACGTTCGAGGCGTATCGAAAGTAATCTGAGGTTCTAGCATTAGTTTCTACCGTTTTCGAGTCGCTAATGAGTGAATTTAGAATACACCGCTAGTTAGTGTCTAAATCCCCTTTGGAGCTTGAAGCTCGGGCTGAAGGGGATTTTGACAAAACCAATGTACTGTTTAAATTTTTTTTATTTTCAAAAGTATTCTCAATGTACACGGGGTATTTGTATAATTATATCTTTAGCGTGTTATTAAAATAAATAAAAAAATTAATTTACAACTTATTTTTTACTTACTTATTTATGATAACTATTGCAACACAATTTATTTTGAAAAAGAAACGTCTTTTGGGACAATAAATGTTTGCATGATCTGCAAATATTCCGGGCCCAGGCGTTTCTATCTACTATTAGTATAATCGATAATTTGTAATTATCTTGTTGCGTACAAGCTTTGTTTAGTTTGGGACGCAGGACGAAAAATTTTTGTAATTTTTATTATGTACTTACCTATGGACTTGTGTCTGTTTTTTTTTTTTTTTTATTGATTATAGTCAAGCGTTTGACCACCACTTCACCTGATGGTAAGTGATGGTGTGGTCGATGATGGAGCACGCTTGCCTAGAAATAACCTGTTCACTCTAGCCTTAAAGACTCCTAAATTGCTATTATTTATTTAAAAACTAATTCACAAATTGACTGTTCTTAATTGTTCATCAACTTTTTTTATTTTTCTGTAACAACTCTCTGCTAAATAAAAAACTGATGCTACAGCTTCTGCCGCGTGATGTGTTTCGAAATATTGAGATAAGGCTGGATTAAAAGTATTCATTTATAAGAGGCTGAGCGTCGCTCGCCTGAGGCTTTCGTCCTGGAACTTATGTTATCAGAGTCAGTCAATTAGTTAATTAGTTAATATATATAAATAAAAACGTTTATTTTCAGCAAAAGTCTTAACCGAGGGTAAACAAATTTTGATTGGATTACGTAGGTATTACTTGAGGTTACAACTTTTAAGGTATAATGGTTAATAAGTTAGGCCGTGTGTCCGGGCGGCCTAAAAACCCTGTCACCAGTTGGCCACTGACTCATACGAACTTACTTTAATTATAAACTTACACTGGTGGTCTTATATTAGTGACCCCCCCTTATTAATGCTAAGCTGCAGAAACATGTGTGACGTTGGTATATCTTTTATTCAAAAGAAAATTAATAACTACGTCTCATGTTGACAAGCGCAGTGCAGTGCCATGCAGAACTTTGAAACTAAAATCTTGGGTGATACTGCAGTTGTGATTACAGCTTGACCGTCTAGTCATTTGCTGTCATAAAAAAAGAACAAAAACAAACTTTTTTATTTTCCCTAATCTTTGATTGCGAAGATCCGTTCAAACGTTGACGATATTCTTAGAAATCTTTGCGTTCAAAGTATCTTTCCAAACTTAGGAACCTAAAATAGTTCAGAAGCCGATGAGACTTGCCGAGTCTATTCGCAGACGCAAAACTAGACTAAAGTTAGTTTCGCCAGAGGCTGGAAATATCATACACAGTTGCATTAAAACTTTTGTGGTGTGGCTTCATCCGAGTCCAGGCACAGGTAAGATGAGAATACCTGGTATTATAGATGGATAATTATTTAACCACAACTTAATTATAGCCATGTGCCATTGTGTTTAGACATGTATTAGTTCTCTCGGCGGATCTAGGCTTCCGTGAAGTAAGCCGTTTCGATGCGCAATGAAGCTTTTTCTAACTAAATTGTATTTTTTGAAGCCTAGATCCGCCGAGAAAACTATACATAAAATTGTAATTACATTATTACTAGAAGTTCTGCAAACAGAATTCAATAAATGAATTTTTAAATTATAGAGACATTGTACACTAATAATAATATTTTTTATTGTTTATTATTTTTTATTTTTTTGTCATTTTTAATTTTGTATAATAAATTTAACATTACATTACATTACATTTAATATAATATTTGCATGCCTAAGATTTTGGTAGGACATAAATGAACTAATTTAATTTTAAGACCATTCATATGACATGTGTTCGTGCAAATAAATATCATTTATCAATTTTATCATTTATTAATCATTAAGCATATATCATTTATCATTTAAACAGTAGAACTCATGAGCACAATAAAAAAAAGGCACAATTTACCGCATTTTGAAAAGCTGTTCTGATCATCACGCTGTAGATCTTCATCGGATCTTATTGGTTATTCTCTAGAACTTTAAATTGGCCATATTTAATTAAAATGGTAAATATTTTTCATCATAAAAATATTTCCTGGTGGTAGGACTCTTCAGCAAGAGTCCGTTTTGGTGGGTACCACCGCAGTGTCAGATATTCTACCTCCAAGCAGCAGTGTGCAAGCATTACTGTGATTAGGTTTGAAGGGCACTGTAGCAAGTGAAATTACTGGGCGAAAGAGACTTAACAACAATGTCTCGGTGTGATAAGCGCAGTGCAGTGCCACGCAAACACTTAAAAACTTTAAGCTTTGGCACTGCATCTGTTATAGTTAGGCGTGGTGCTTAAAACATTAGGTGGGTGTCTTGATTGTCTTGTCACTTACTAACATAAAAAAAAAGTATTGAAGGTAAGTGATCAAAATTGGATCTTATAAGTGAAGATATCCAGTAGCCCTATTTTTGCATTATTTTGGAGAAAGACCTCGCTTCAAGTACGCAGGCTGTTCTTCAGGCAGACAGCTTCCAGCTAATGCTCTCTTCAAAGGAGTTCAAGTAATAGCTGGTAAGAGTATTAGAGATGGCACTAAGTGTTTTAGTTTCTGCTAATATTTGCAGTAGCGCTGCTGGTTCTGAATAGTTTTCATAATGTTGGTTATTTTGAAAATAAGCTCAGATATCCGACTAGCTTGGGAAATGGGGAAATACGAACTACGTGGTTCTGAATTACAATTCTAGGATAGACAACATAAAAATCATAAAATGGAAAACATAGTGTATGACGGCCCCCTACTCGATGGACCGATGACATTAAAATTTGTAATGTTATTTTTATTTTTATGTTAATTGTGTGGCGTTAAATAAATATTTTTCTATTCTATTCTATTCTATTAAAGCGGTCACAGGAAGTCGGTGGGCGGTTTTCACCATCCAGCCTTTGCTCAAAATCGGTCGTCATGGCTCTTTGGGAGATGCCTAGTCCAGCAGTGGACGTCTATCGGCTGATATGATGATGATGATGATCATGATGAGACCGGCTATCTATGTGGCAAAGAATGCTCCGCAACAAAGTCAAAGTCAAAGTCAAAGTAAAAAATGATTTATTTCAATAAAATCACAAGGATTATTTTGAAACGTCTTAAAGCTAGGTGAATTTACGCCAGTTCCACGCGCCCCAGCCTAGAAGAATCTGGCAACAAACTCGGCTGGGTTCCTAGCTTTTTTTTGATGATCCCTCTTCATCATAAAGCTTCAGTGTGGTGCCAATCGAACTAGGTGAGGCTCTTGCCAAGAATGTAAGTAACGTTTAAACAACTTTGTCGCGTTGAGTTTTTTAAGTGTCCCATTGCGCCATTTAAAAGTTAAATGTTGAGAATTTTATTTCTTATGTTATTTTCTTTATATAAAAATGCTGTGCGTTAGTCTCACTAAAACTCGAGAACCGCTGAACCGATTTGGCTAATTTTACTCCTAAAACATTTTTTGAAGCCCAGGGAAGGTTTAAACGGTGAGAAATTATGGTAAAATTGAGAAATAACAACGTGAGTTCGTTCGTTCGTTCGTATGAGTCAGTGGCCAACTCTGGTGTCAGAGTTTCTAGGCCGCCCGAAGGCCTCTGTCATGGCCTAACAACTTTGAAAAAGCCGGGACCGACTGCTTAACGTGCCCTCCGAAGCACGTGAGCGCTCAGTTGAAATTGCCACTGGCGGTCACCCATCCAAATGATGACCCCGCGGAACAGTGCTCAACTTTGTTGATCAGTTAAAAACTACTTAGCCAGCTACGTCACGAGCGCTCCGTAACGTGAGTGAAACCGCGCGGGTCAGCTAGTATGGAATATAAACATGCTTTAAAAAGTCTATAGCACTTACTGTTTCGACTGTGCATTGATTGTCAGTCAGTAACAAAATACATTTATCTATTGAACTAAGTTAAAGTTTGTTGTTGTCGAAAGTTGCTTTTCGACACTAGTCTGGTCAAAAGTAAAAAAAAAAAAAAAATGCTGGACCATTCACACAGCATCATCTAGCCCCAAGCTAAGCAGGCTTGTGCTATAAAACTAGATGACCGATATACTTAATACAATGCTACATAATAGATAATATTTTTTGTTATACAATACTATAGTCGATCAGAAACAAAATGAAATAAAAAAATACAGTGCAGAACACAAATATAATATTTCTACCAATTATTAACAATTCGAAATTAAAATAAATATCCTAGCACGTCTAAACGCTTCGACCGTCCGAGAAAAGTGAGCGGCGATGTGCTCGCTCCTCGCTTCAAGGCTCGGGTCACCGTCGGCAGGGCTCGCGACGCGTCGTCGTTGCTCGGCCACGCCTTCTGGCCATGGTTTCAGTGTACAATTAATTGTTTAAAAAATATTAAAATACCCGGAAGTTTTATTAGTTAGTCTTTTTTACCTTCAAACTCAGTTTAATTTTTGTTTTAAAAAATAGATATTTATATAAGTAGTTATAGGTATTAGGTACATAAACCTAGATACTATATCTTTTATATTTCATTTTTATTTTTACCTTGTTTTTGTACCTACTTGCCTACTTTTTTTTATCTTTGTATTTCTTCTATGTGTGTGTCAATAAATAATTTTTCTTTCTTTCTTTCTTTCTAATTTTTTTTATTATGAATTTATTGCCTCATTGTCTGCTACCATAATCTAAGTCAATTAAAGAACCAGTGAAAAGTTTATTCACCTCATTTAATATCGTGTACTTCATAGTATTTACAGCGGGTCTTGTAAAGAAAAATCAAAACTTCTCTCTGTAACGCATAAAGTTTAGTAATAGGTGCTTTTCCGTTTCTCAGTAATTCCTTCCTACAAAACGCTTCGTAATTTCTTACCAGAGGTACCTGTCTTGGAGCTTACACCGAGATGGATAAAGAAACTAACTACCTAATGCGAACCAGACAACTGTTAAGTAAGTAAGTGAGTTCGTATGAGTCAGTGACCAAGTCTGACAGAGTTTCTAGGCCGCCCGAAGGCCTCTGTCATGGCATTACTCACTGATCATGTCACTACTTATCATGTCAACTTTGATAAAGCCGGGACCGACTGCTTAACGTGCTTTCCGAAGCACGGGAGCGCTCAGTTGAAATCGCCACTGGCGGTCACCCATCCAAATGATGACTACGCGGAACACTGCTTAACTTTGTTGATCTGTTAAGAACAACTTAGCCAGCTACGTCACGAGCGCTCCACGAGATAACTGTTGAAATACTTAAATAGTATAATCTCTATGATTATAATTTAATCGTATTTTTTTTTATCATTGTATACATTAATTTAGAGTAGTAGAGTTCTTTGTGATAGAGCTCGTCCGGGGGAGGACTACCACCATACCTATTTCTGCCACCAAGCAGTAATGCTCGCATTGCTGTGTTCCGGTGTGAAGGGTATGGTTTCCGGTGAAATTACTGGCACATGAGGCTTTCGATCTTAGCCTCAAGGTGGCAACCCGCGAGTGATACCTCTGGGATTGCAAGCGTCCATAGGCTGTGGTAACCGCTTACCATCTTGTGGGCCGTACGCTTGGTTACCACTTCAGTTGTAAAAAAAAAACAAAAAAACACTTGCTGATCGTGTAAATATTTGTCCCACAGTTATTGAACCTACAACTTCGTTTCTAAACCGGGTACTGCACTGCGCTTACGAGGTCATCCAGGAAGAGAAAATACAGTGTTATTATTGTATTATTTGTAAGTAGGTGGTACCTACCTACTTAGGTATTACAAACTTGTTGTTTATGCCTTTATTATTTTGTGTTTAATTTTCTTTTCATCATCATCATCATGACAGCCTTCTAATGTTCCCACTGCTGGGACACTGGCCTACTCTCAGGCGAGAGTGATTGGGTCTTAATCCACCACGCGGACCCAATGCGGATCGGTGGATGGCACATGTCTTTCGAATTTTTAGTTCTAGGCCATGCCGGTTTCCTCACGATGTTTTCCTTCACCGTATGAGAGCACTGTCATTGCGCACATATATTTTTCGAACAGAAAAATCCATTGGTGCACGACCGGGTTTGAATCCACGACCTTAGGATCGGAAGGGGTCACTACCACTAGACCACCGGTGCTCTCTTTCAATTTTCTTTTATGTATTGCTTATTTTTTTGTTTGTTTTTGGGAGTCAATAAATGTACTTTCTACCTTTCTTTCTTTCTTTCTATTACTATACTGATCAGACTTTGAGTAACTGACCGACTGACAATCAAAGAGTAGCCTCAGCCGTACATCTAAGATGCCTGAATTATATTAAACTAGTTCCCCTTAATGTGTAGAATACATTTTAACAAAGGACCAATTTCATAATGGCCTAGGTCTTGTAACACCATAGAAAAATTGGAAAAAAATATATGACTAACAGTAACAAAAAAATTATAATTGAGTAGACTAACAAAGTTCTAAAGGATTTTTTTTTATTGTGTTGAATTTCCTAAAACGGGAACACTAGAAGTCCGCCATGTTAACACATTACACACTTATTAGCAATAATCTCACGTGACGCATCTTGACTTTGACAGTATCTAATAACCCAGTTGTTCGTTAAACCCGCCATGTTGTTTTGCATTGTGTTGCACTCCCTAGATTATGAAAAAAGCCAAAATAAAATAAATAAACAGTGATAAACGGTTTCTATAATGATTATTTAATTATCTAGGCCCCTACAAAAGACCAAGGCCCGGCTCCATACTGCGTGATACAACTGCTTTAGAATTCAACTCTTGCACTTGCATAGCTTTCACAACAAAAAGTGTAAAAAATACTTTAAAATGTATAAGAACACTAGGCAAGTCCAAGTATTGTATGTCCAATGACCTGTCTCTACTTTCAGCTGCCAATAAAAGCTGTTCCCAAGTTGCACAGTTAGAGTAATTACTGCCTGATTCAAACTTCGTATTAAAAATATACGGAGTAATTTGTTATTTACAAGGAGCTGCGAATAGAGTTGGGTTTGGCATTTTCTGAGCATTTCCTTGTAAAATATTCAAAGAGTAGTTTTCTGTTTTAGGTATTATCTACCCATTGAAACTGAGTGCAGAATCATGTAAAAACGTTTCAAATGTACCGTTAGTCTTAAAAATAGTATGCTTCATTAGTAGCCTAATTATAGACAATTCTGCTAGCTAGAAGCGTAATAAGTTTTGTACGAATATTAATTGTCTGACTGTTAAAACGGATTTTTCTATCTGTCACCTAGTTTTGTCCCCTCGAGGTGACAGATCGCACTTTTATTTTTTAACTTAGGATTTTGATTATTTACTGAGTCTACAAAATCACACAAGTTAAAACTTTATGTAATGTAGATAATACAATTATTTTAAGATTCTTTTTTTTAATAACAATCTCAGTGGCGATTGAGAAGCAAGCGGTTTCGATTCTTGTTGCTAGACAAAATTTTTGCAAGTTGTTTCTAAGTATAAATCTATGTACCGAATAAAGGTTCTCGAATGGCGAACATTTTTCTATCAGTTGTTGGTTTACATAGCTGTGCTTAGTTTGAGGTGAAATGTGAAATATTCACTAACACTAGAGTAGTAGAGTTCTCTGTGATAGAGCTCGTCCGGGGAAGGACTACCACCATACCTATTTCTGCCGCCAAGCAGTAATGCTCGCATTGCTGTGTTCCGGTGCGAAGGGTATGGTTTCCGGTGAAATTACTGGCACATGAGGCTTTCGATCTTAGCCTCAAGGTGGCAACCCGCGAGTGATACCTCTGGTATTGCAAGCGTCCATAGGCTGCGGTAACCGCTTACCATCTTGTGGGCCGTACGCTTGGTTGCCACTTCAGTTGTATAAAACAAAAAAAAAAACATTTATTTGGAAACGCAAGGTGCAGTTGTCTGATAGTTCTCAGTAAACAGTTCAAGACTCGGCTCCACAACAAAGTGCTGGCGCTGGCCAGCTGCAGTAATTGATCGATGACTGCAAAACTCTCGGACCGAGAGTATTCTGGATAACTGAACATTACCACTCTAAGCCTTACTAAAAAACAACAGTAAAATGAACTACGAGTAGGTACGTAACAAAGAATAGTATACTCGTATTATGTGATAGAGCTAGTCCAGGGAAGAACTACCTATTTCTGCCGCCAATTAATAGAGCTCACAACGCTTTGTTATGGTTAAAAAGGTATAGTTTCCAGTATTGTACATGAGAATAAAGATCTACATATAAAAATAAAAAGCTACAAAAGCCTAAAAATAATAAATTTAGGATATGTGAGCTCAGCCCCCATACCATGAACTCTTAGAGCAATTCAAATTAGGACCTAAATTGAACTGTCAAAAAAATTTGTACCAAAAATTTGTAAGAGGTCATGGTAGAGGGGCAGTTCAGTCATTATCCCCTAGGATAGGAAAATATTGGGCTATTGTTTCAATCACTTGCTACATGTCAGCTCGGCTACAACCAAATGAATCAAATGCCCGAGCGGGGTCCGAGCGGGGCGACACGACTGACGGCGCGCGTACGCATACATATACTCGTAGAACACCTTCGGAATTAGAAACTCTGTCACCAGAGTTGGCCACTGACTCATACGAACTTACTTACTTTACCACAGGATGGAGCACTCGTGATGTAGCTGGCTAAGTTGTTCCTAACAGATCAACGAAGTTAAGCACTGTTCCGCGTACTCATCATTTGGATGGGTGACCGCCAGTGGCAATTTTAACTGAGCGCTCCCGTGCTTCGGAGGGCACGTTAAAATCGGTTTCAGCAGTGTACGTCTATCAGCTGATATGATGATGTTGTATTGGTGAGTCTGTGTAACATCCGTGAAACATATAACTTGCATTCAAACGTCTGTCACGTAAAGAAGGCATTCCTCGCACCTGGTTGAAGCGCACAAAGCGTACAAAGTGCGCTTCAAAGCACTTAGCAGCTGAAAATTTTCATTTTCTTATCGAGTTTCCAGAGTAGTCCCTCCAGATTTTGCTCTCAGCTTCGCCGGCGAGCGAGATGTATTGAACTCACTTCGTCGAGATTAAAAATTATTTTCCTTTTACCACTTGGCCTTCCGTCGTGTCCGAGTTTCTAAAAGGCTAAGGTTTCAAAAAACAGTGACCGCTATTTTACTATTATAACTATCGTGAACTATATCATTCATATTAAAAACAATTTTCACCGAAACAGTGTCGGTACCTCTTCACCAATATACT